>CM039519.1:20033224-20139750 GCA_022433055.1 Begonia peltatifolia | reverse complement strand
TTAGTCATAATTTGATGTTTTATGTTGCTCATTTATTGCTAAATTTCTTGGAGGAAACCGAGGTTAAAACCTAGTGCCTAATTTTAGTGAACTTTTCACACATCCGAGAGTTAGTAAGCATTGTTTTATCTTTGATAATTTAATCTAATTGCATGATCCCAAAGTGATAAATTCCTTTCCTTTTTGCTCATTAGTATTTGTTTTGCTTTACTAGTATTGTTAAAAAAAAATAAAACAAAACAAAAGAAAGAAACGAAAACTTAAAAGGAGATTAAGTCGATTACCTTAGTTTGGTCACCATTCATAATGCCCTAAGACTTAAGGATTCAATATGATTAAAGTCCCCTTTTCCTAAGACTTGAACATGAGAACAAGAAGTGGAATCCAAACTGGCCCATACCCAAATATGGCCCAAGAATCCAATCCACTGAACCGGGGCAAAGACATTCCCTAAAACGAGACTTACACCCATCAAGAGGGACAGTCAAGTATGCAATGTCAACTAAATGGTTTAAGTGGAATGGTTGAAAAACTAAGTAAACAACTTCATGACATGAACTTAAAGTTTGAACAAGTTATGAGTGGACGTCGTCATACCCACCATAAAGATTCCTCCCAAGACACTATACCTTGGAGACGAAATGACAATCTTAATAGGCGAGTTAGAGACTAAGAACCCTTAGACGATGAAGCTGAGATTGAGTATTCTAGGGATAGGCACCCTAACTATGATTACGATGAGGATCATGAGTGGACCTTGGATGAAGAAGAAAACTTTCGTCCACCAATCCATAGGAATCATGATGAGTTTAGACGAGACCGACATAGAGACCGTGATGACCTTTGAAACATCAAGATACAAATTCCCCCCTTTAATGAAACATGTGACGGGACAACATTTTTAGAATGGTTAGAGAAGGTTGAGAGGATTTTTGATTGTTATAACTGCTCTGACAAAGTTAAGATCCAGTTTGTTTCTGTAGAGTTTACAGGCTATGCATTACTCTGGTAGTCTAATGTAAGGACGCAAAGAGCGCGGACTGGATTTAACTCTATTGATAATTAGAAAAAGATGATCATTAAGGAAGACACTAGTGAGTTCGTAAGTGAAGACGAGTTTGAAGAGGAAGTGGAAGAAGTAGGAGAGGATGAGGACGAAAATGACTCGGTAGAAGAAGTTATTCATGCCCTTGATGGCGCTTTGCTTATGGTGAGGAGGTGAGTTCTCATAACCAAGAGTTCAGGAGATGATTGCCAATGTGAGAACATCTTCCATAGTAAGTGCCTCATCAAGGATAAGTTGTGCGAACGTGACCTCCAAAGAATTAGTGAATAAGTTAGGGTTAGAGACTAGTGCTCACCCCCACCCATATAAGCTTAAATGGTTAGATGATAAGGATGATGTTAAAGTTACTAAACAAGTAAGGGTCGAGTTTGCTTTAGGCAAGTATAAGGACTCAGTTCTTTGCGATGTTGTGCCTATGAGTGCAAGTCATTTGCTTTTAAGCTGACCTTGGCAATTTGACCAAAAAGTGAACCACGATGGACATTCCAACTACTATTCCCTCAAATCTGAAGGCAAAGCTTTTAAGTTAGCACCCATGATCCCTAAGCAAATAGCTAAAGATGAAGCTATTAAAAGAGAAGAAAAGAATAAAGTGAATCTCTTCATGATTAAGGTTGAACTAGAAGCATCCGTGCTTAGAAGGGATCCCATGATTTTGATACTATTCTGGGATAAAGCAATGGAACTAGGGGACATACCCACCCCCGTTAAGATCTTACTACATCAATTCCAAGACGCTTTTCCCGAAAATTTACATAAAGCTTTGCCACTACGTGGCATCAAACACCAAATTGATCTCCAACCCGGAGTTGCACTACCCAATCGACCAGCCTATCGAATGAACCCCGAATAGACCAAAAAATTGCAAGATCAGGTGCAAGAATTATTGGACAAGGGCTACATAAGAGAGTCCATGAGCTCCTGTGCAGTTCCCTCACTATTAGTTCCTTAGAAAGACGGTACCATGAGGATGTGTGTTGATAGTCGAGCCGTGAACCACATCATAGTGAAATATAGATTTCCCATCCCCAGTCTTGAAGACAAGTTAGATGAGCTCAGTGGAGCCTCAATCTTTTCCAAAGTAGATCTTAAGAGTGGTTATCATCAGATACGCATGAAGGAAGCAGATGAATGGAAGACAGCGTTTAAAACCAAGTATTGCTTATTTGAATGGATGGTCATACCCTTCGGACTTTCTAACGCCCCAAGCACGTTTATGCGAATCATGCACCATGTCCTTAAAGATTACCATTGTAAGTTCATTGTTGTCTACTTTGACGACATATTAGTGTATAGTATGGACCTTCCACAACACCTTAACCATCTTAGTACACTTTTCCATACCCTTAGGAAAGCCAAGTTATTTGGGAACCTTACTAAGTGCTCCTTCGCACAGGACAAGGTTTATTACTTAGTATTTATAATCTCCAAAAATGGTATGGAAGCTTATGAGTATAAAATCAAAGCGATTAAGGATTGGCCTACGCCCAATTCCATATCGGAAGTACGAAGTTTCCACGGGCTAGCCTCATTTTATAGAAAATTTATCCAGAACTTTAGCTCAATAGCTGCACCCCTTACAGACTGCACCAAGAAAGGGAAAGAGTTTACTTGGACCCCAAATTGTCAAAAGAGTTTTGAGTTAATTAAGAAAAAGTTAGGTCACTCCCCCGTACTTGCTCTTCCTGACTTCAACAAGGTATTCGAAGTTAAAAGTGATGTGTCAGGAGTTGGAATAGGAGCAGTACTTATGCAAGACCAACGACCCATCGCATATTTTAGTGAAAAGATGAAAGGAGCCGTGCTTAATTATTCTACTTATGATAAGGAGTTTTACGCAGTCATACGAGCATTAGAGCACTGACAATAGTATCTCTTATCGAGAGAATTCGTTATCAACACTGATCATCAAGACTTACAGCATATTAAGAGTCAACATAAGCTGAACAAAAGGCATGCGAGATTGGTAGAATTTCTAGAGAGGTTTCCATATAACCTAAAGTATCTCAAAGGAGAAAATAATGTAGTAGGAGACGCCCTATCTTGGAAGCGCATCCTTTTCATCGAGATAGGAGTGAGATTTTTAAGATTTGAATGGATTAAGGATAGCTACGCCTCTGACCCCGACTTTGGACCTCATTATGCCTGATGCCTAGATAAGGTTGAAGGAGATTATTGCCTCATGGATGGTTATTTGGTCAAAATGGGAAAATTGTGCATTCCTTAAGGAAGCTTAAGATGATGCCTTGTGAAAAAAGCTCATTGTGGGGGCTTAGACAATCATTTTGGGGAAAAGAAGACCATTGATATGCTAAAGAAACACTTTTTCTGGCCTCACATGATGAAAAATGGGCATCGCCTGGTAGATGCATGCATAGTTTGTAAGAAAGCCAAAAGCAGAGTTCTACCTTAAGGCTTATTATACATGCCCTTACCCGTCCCTTCTCACCCTTGGATTGCAGTAAGTATGGACTTTGTATTAGGACTACCACGGACCTCTTGAGCTAAGGATTCAATCATGGTGGTCGTTGATAGGTTTTCCAAAATGGCACACTTTATTCTTTGTGCTAAGACAGATGACTCTACTTTAACTGCCGACCTATTTTTCAAAGAGATTGTTCGCCTGCATGGCATTGCACACTCAATAGTGTCAGACAGAGACACTAAGTTTTTAAGCGCCTTCTGGACCACTTTATGGAAAAGGTTGGGAACCAAGTTGTGATTCAGCACTTATTTTCATCCCCAAACTGATGGGCAAACGGAAGTTGTCAACAAAACTCTAGGCTCCCTTTTATGCAGTGTTGTAGGCAAGAAATTGTCTAACTGGGACATCATACTTCTAGGTTTTGAATTTTCCTACAATCACAACGTTCATTCCACTACTCAGAAATTGCCCTTTGAGGTTGCCTATGGGTTTAATCCATTTATACCGTTGGACCTTGTCCTTTTACCAACTAAGGACTTAGCCAACCTATCAGGTGAAAATAAGGCCGAACAAATTAAGAAATTGCACGAAACAGTGCGAAAGACTGCAGAAAAGAGAAATGAGAGTGTGGCTAAGCACGTGAACAAAGGTCGCAAAGAAGTCATTTTTCGAGACTTGTTGTGGTTACATCCACGGAAAGAAAGATTTCTTGAAAAAAGAAAGTCTAAGCTTCTACCTCGTGCAGATGGACCATTTAAAGTACTTGAGAGGATCAATGATAACGCCTACAAAATCGAATTACCGGGTGAATATGGAGTATCCGCGACTTTCAACATCCAAGATTTGTCACCCTATAAAGGCGATGAAGATCAATTCTGGGACCCAAACTTATTGGATTTTAGGTCAAATCAACAGTCACCTGGGGAGGATGATGTGCCCCATACGCCCGTCACACGATCACAAGTCAAAGCACACACTTTAACTAACTTACATTCTCATACGTTTGTCTCTTGTGCAGGTAATGATTCAAGGGAGCCGGAAATTGAAAGCTTAAATTGGGAAATGGAGATTCAAGACATGGAGCAACCAAGGCACATCCTTGCGTGGGGAGCCACCATCGAAGACCATGATGCTCTTAAGGCAATTTGTCTTCCCGAGTAAAATTCTATGTAATGTTTTAATTTTGAACTTATTGGGCAAACATTGGCCTTCTTGTTAAACTTATTATTGTGTGCATGCATTAGGCATTTAGGACTAGATTGAATGGCTAGGATAGATGATGGAAAGATTTTGGGGTTGGCTTATTTTGAAGCACCAACCGAGCATGCCATTCTCAGCCGCGCACGAGCTAAGGAAGAGAGCCGCATGATGGTGGCCAATCTTATCCGATTTGGCCACACCTTTGAGCTCCCTTTTGAGAAGCTTGTCCTCCTTGCCTTTTGTGGAAAAAATATGGATCCATGACTTGGCATTTAGCAAGCCATAGATCACTTATTGGCTGCCACCATCTCGACTGCACATTGCATCACTTTTGGAGCCGGTTACAAGCCACATCTCCCCAAGTTTTGCAGACCAAAAGCTCAGCCCTAAACCCCTCCTTCCTAGGCCGATATTAACATAGCATTGGTGTTTGTATTTTGGTTGGTAAAATTGAATGAGCATCGACATGTTTCTCTAGAGAAAACCAAAAGAGTGTTCCACCAACTTTTAAGGCATGTGCTCGATTCCTTGAACCAATTAGGAGAAGCCTCCTAGCTTGGCAACTCAAGGTTGTTGCTTGAGCTTGAGTTCCACTTTTCTCTCCTCTTTTTCAAGAGAAGGAAACAAGAAGAGAGTGGCCAAAACCGGTTCCCCAAGTTGAAAATCTTTCCATGGAAAGATTATAATTGCCGAAAGCATCATTTTGACTTATCGGCCAACTTGCGGGTTTTGTGCATACGATTTTCATTTCTAATCAACTTGGACCACGACCACCACCATCACACACCTCACTCACTCCACTAATCTCTCACCAAATTTCGTTTCATTCCAAGCACATTTGGCTGTTCATTTTTCCATTTTCTTGAGGGTCTCTTGGCTTGGCCGAGATCCAAGGGCCTAACTAATCTTTTTTAGTGTTCTAGTGACCGAGCAAGGGCTAGGCCTCAACAAGGAGTGTTTAGCATCTTGAATCGTTCGGTTCTTATAACTGACGCTAAAGTTATCCCCTTCTGAAGTTTGGGCTGGTTTTCGGGCTAACTGAATTAATGACCCATTTTATTTAGGATTTCATGGGTTTTTTAGCATGTTTAGTGAATTTTGATGCGAATCTTGATGAGTGGTTGTTTATGTCCAGTTGAACAAGATTATTGGTGAAGTTGTGCACGAGGTAAGCTTAGGACGCCAGGTAAGTAAGGCATGTATGTGGTTTGCCCAGGTGGGCCTACAACGAAGAACATTAGGATTGTGTTGTTTGATTGTGACGTATGTGCGTATTGTTTGACATGCATCATGTTTTCAAAAGGGTACGAAAATAGTTTTTAGCATTATTTTGAGTAAGAGATGGTGAGACGCGTGGTGGTGGTACCGGGGATCCTACTTGGTGAGTTGGCTAATGCGTAACCAACTACGAATTCTGCTTGGGGAGTAGGCCGACTAGGCCGTCACGTGGTGTGTATGTGTTGACGGTGAGGATGTTGGACAGTGGTATTGCAGATCCTGCTTAGGAGTGGGCCGATGCATTACCAGTCACGAATTTTGCTCGCGGAGTGGGCCGACTTGGCTCTCGTGAAACGTGTGAATGTGGCAACTGGGCCACCGTTGCTTGGGAGACTAGAACGGTGGCGATGCATCAGGGTGTAGTGTTGGGTGAGGTTCACCCTCACCGTGTTGTAGTTGCTGAGAGGTGGCGCGTGTGTGTGGCTTGTGGGCCTCGTTGCTGGGGGGTCCGCAACGGTGGCAACGTGTTAGGGTGTATAGTTTTCGCGAGATTTGTCCTCACCTTGGCACGGCTATACTACGGGTCACAGATGGTGACAATATGAGTGTGAGTGTAGAGACTGCATGTGATAGGATTGCATTGTCGGTTTTTACTTTCGTAATGCACTACTTGCAAAGCATTTGACCTATGTTGTGTGTTATATAATGTAGGTGATGAAGTTTCTGCTGGTAATATTCGAGAGCCCAGTCTTGAGAAGTAGGGCAGTTGACGGTGTTCGATCGAGGCACCGAACGACGGACAGTTAGGGCAACCTGACCCGTAGAGATGGTGAGTTTTGGTGACTTGTTCGCAGTTTCCCTTGTGCTATCTTGGGGACGGTTCTATTTTACATGTTGTATAGTGTACAGAGGGGATTTTTCCTTGTTGTTTGGATAGTTTTGAGGACGCGTGTATATATTTTATGTATGAGCATGGTATTGCTTTATACTGTAGACTTTGTTCATCGGTAGTTATCAGATTTATTTTCTTCCACTCTGTTTTTCCTTCGGTGATTTCTGGATGAATTTGGATGTTGTAGTTTGGGAGTTTAGATGATGTATTGTTTGCACGTTGGGGTCAGTAGGTAGGGGTTACTCTGCGAGTTTTCAGGAGAAAGGCAGGGTGTCAGGAACTCGAACTGAGCGTGCAGGGCACGCTGGTGGGTCGGTTGGGGGCGGGCAGCGCGCTGCGCAGGTTGAGGCCGCGTGCAGGAGCGCGGCATGTGTAACGCCCAAGAAAGGTCTCCGGCTCAAACTTCGCTATCACCACACCTGCAGCGCCCCCGAGCTGTCCAAGGACCCGGGTCGCCAACCGTAAACTTACTCGTCACCTAGATAAAATTCATATAAAAATTTAAAACTTTTGTTACTCGACTTAAATCAGTACTTTTTGAAAACATTTAAACTTGTTGCAGCGGAAGATTCAATCAAAAATTGGGTTAAATGACACTTCACTTTTTAAAACATAAAATAAAGAGACCGGTCGACATCTGTAAATGCCGGTCGACGCCTTAATTCTCTCTGCCTGCCCTGGCCGATCATCGCGGTCAACAATTCCACGCATATAACAAAAGGCAGTCGACACCTGCCTTCGGCAGTCGACACTTCATTTCTCTATGTCCCCCCCGGTCGAACTTTGTGGTCGACAATTCTACGTATGTAACGAAAAGCGGTCGACACCTGCCTTCGATGGTCGACACTTCAAACCTCTCTGCCGGCACAGGTTGAACTCTGTGGTCAACACTCTCACTGGTTTTACACTAACCGGTTGACACCTACAGATACTAGTCGACACTTCATTTCTCTCTACCCGCACATGTCTAATTCCGCGATCGACACTCACATCTCATTTTACACTAACCGATCAACACCTATGGATTTTGATCGACACTTTGCACCAGCAATATAAAAATATCACCAGTTCGAAAGAAAATGGACGGCGAAAACTTCCACGATTAAAACAACAAAGTAAAGACCTGTATTTTTAAGACAAAATTCCACGAGTACTTTCAAAACACGACTATACACAAATCAAGACTATTAATGTGCAAATCAACCTATACTTACAGATTCTATACACTTGACTTGGATTCCACAAAATACAACCCCCAAAACCTAGCATCCGGCTTTGCTTCACGGGTTAGGCCGTCGTGGCGAACGCCACCTGCCGGCACATGGTAGCACGCTGCCAACTGCCTACTCATCCTTCCTTAGCTCTCGTTACTCACCAAGTAGCTATCTCTGCACCTACACCACATAAACACATGACATAAGCCTAACGCTCAGTAAATAGTGCAATATGAAACATAAAAGCCAACGATACAATCCTATCAGATGCAGTCTCTCACTCAAGCTCATGTTGTCACAATTGGTGCCGCGTGGTACAGCCGCACCATGGTGAGGCTGGACTCTCTCGCCATCTCCCACCCTGGCACGTCGCCATCGTCCCAGTTCCTCCAGCAATGAGCCCCTCAAACCGTACACACTCGTCACTCTACATACCGCAACCATTCCACGGTGAGGCTGGACGCACTCATCACACCCCCCCCCCCCTAGCACGCCCCTCCATCCTGGTTCCTCCAGCAACGGGGCGAAATCTAGCCACACACATATCGTTCTCACCGCCACACATCACAATTCACCTTCGCACATAAAATCATGCTCAAATTCATTTTCGTTACACTTTTCAAAACATGATGCATTACTGAACAAAAAAAGGCAAAACACACAATACCACCTTATCGTCCCATGGTGTAGGCCCGTAAGGGCAATGCACATGCAACCACTACTTACACTACTTACTTGGTGTCATACCTTTCTGTGGTGCTCGTTTCACCAAAAGTCTGCTCAACCTACAACAGAAAACGTTTTCCATCAAAACGCATCCCAATACTTTACTCACGAACTAAAACCACCACACTAGCACGACACTCCACGAACTTGGCAAAATTGCTCACTAACCCAACTCGGCTAAAAATCAGCTTAAACTTTCAATGCGCTTAACTTTTGTGTATGTGATCGAAAACACTTGATTCTAGTGACCAAACACTTCAATCATAACATAGTTTAACATACCAAAACAAAATTTAAAACAATTAGCCGTAACTAGGTTAAAACTCCCAAAAATAGAACCGGATTTCACGATAAAATGCCCAAAATTCCTATTCTTTGTTCTCTCCACAAAACGCATTCAATTCCTCAACAATCCATCACACTCTAACCTTTTAAACATAATCTAACTACAGTTAGAGATTTTGAATTCAGAAACACGAATCGCACAGTACATTCTCTCCGATATTCTTCAATTTTCTGGAACTCCCTCACCTCACCCACTTTGAACCGTTAATTGTCCCACCAACCGTTATAAATTATAGCATAAACCTTCAGAAACCGAAACCAAAATTCAACCCTAGATTATCGATCAACAGAGGGGAGAAGTGGAAGAGATTATCGGGGAGAAAGAGGGATGAGGTTCTTCACATGGACGGGAGGAGAAAAAATCAGAAGCGGCGAGCTCCGATCGTCAGCGACGATGGAGACGAGGAGTGCGCGGGAGGGGAAAGGGGGTTCTATTCTTCCTTTCTCCCGAGGAGAAGAGCGAGAGTGGCTGAAGCCACTCTGGTTCTTTTATTTTTTCATTCTTTTAATTAATAATAATAAGTTAATTATTTTTCGCCCTCAGACTTTAATCTTTTAATCAAACGACTGTTCAGTCCATTTCTTGTCGGATTCCTAAAATTTTCTCTCTCCATTACTCTCAAAATAATCTTTTATCTAGTAGTATAACTTCTCCACTCTTGATTCTCACCAAAACTTCGCCGTTTACCAATACAAATTTCCATAAATTAATCTACAGAAAATCTCAGGTGTTATATCATGAGTATAGCACGCGGGGAACGCGGCACTACAAGCATGTGTGGGTTGTGCAGCACGGAGGGTGGGAGTGCACGCATGGACGTGTGGTGCAGAGGTAGGGAGCGCGAGGCACGCGGAACTAAAGCCGTGGACATGATGCACGCGACCGCAGGAGGGCGTGCACGCCACGCCAAGGTAGGGTTGTACCCACCCTAGGCCGATCGAGAGGTAAGCGGGGGGAGCGCGGCGCCCTGTCGAAAGGCGCACGGTGGCGTGTCAGTGGTGCCACTGCTGCGGTGCAGGGAATAGTTAGATGCATAGCGCCGTGTATAGGGCAAATAGAGCCGAGCCTCAGGCGGCGGTGCAGAACCTGAGAAGCGCTCGAGGCGCGTGTCGGTCTCCTTTCCCAAAATCCTAATTCTTGGCATTTTTTGAAATTTCTTTTAAATTATTCTTTTCCGCTGCATATTTTATATTGAGTATTTAAGTGTTCGTTCTTCCAGCCGCGAGTCATTTTCGAATCGAGTCGAAAAATTTTATACTTAGAAATGTTATTTTGAATATGATTTGAAAATGAAAGTGATGTTAAATTGAGTGAGTTCACGTTGAGTTTATGGATGTCAAAATATGAGATGTTTTGTGTCGGGGTGTGACAAGTTTTGGTATCTGAGCAATGTGTAATAGTAGTGAGCGTACCGAGAACGTTTGGATTCTCGGGATGTGACACAACATAAGACTAACGCTCAATAACTAGTGCAATATAAAACGTAAAAGTAATCAATGTAATCCTACCACATGCAGTGTCTACATCTTCGCTCGTGTTGCATAACCAGTGCCGCGTGGTACAGCCGCACCATGGTGAGGCTGAACTCTCTTGCCACCTCACACCCTGTCACGTCGCCATCATCCCCGTTGCTCCAGCAACAAGGCCCTCAAACCGCACGCACTCGTCACTCCACACACCGTAACCATTCTAGGTTGAGGCTGCACGCACTCGCCAGACCATTCTCTGACACGTCGCCGCCATCCCAATTCTTCCAGCGACAGGGCCAGAGTTGCCTACCACAACACAAACACCGTAGCAGCCATCCCAGGGTGAGGCTGTACGCAATCGTCACACCATCCTTTTGCACGTCCCCTCCGTCCTGATTCCTCCAACAACGGGGGTAAAGCTTGCCACACACACATCGTTCTCACCGCCACGCATCACATTTCACAATCGAACATAAAACCATGCTCAAATTCATTTTCGTTACACTTTTCAAAACATGATGCATGACTGAACAAAAATAAGCAAAACACACAATACCACCTTACCGTCCCATGGTGTAGGCCCGTAAGGGCAATGCACATACGACCACTTCTTACACTACTTACCTGACATCCTAACTTTCCGTGGTGCTCGTTTCACCAAAAACCTGCTCAACCTACAAGAGAAAACGTTTTCCATCAAAACTCATCCCAATACTTTACTCATGCACTACAACAACCACACTGGCACGACACTTCATGAACTTGCCAAAATTGCTCACTTACCTAACTCGGCTCGAAATAAGCTTAAACTTCCAATGCGCATAACTTTTGTGTCTGTTATCGTAATCACTCGATTCTAGTGGCCAAATGCTCCAATCATAACCTAGTTTCACATATCAAAACAGAATTTAATACAATTAACCGTAGCTAGGTTAAAACTCCCAAAAACAGAACCGGATTTCACTCTAAAATGCCCAAAATTCCTATTCTTTGTTTTCTCCACAAAACTCATTCAATTCCTCAACAATCCATCACACTCTAACCTTTTAAACATAATCTAACTACAGTTAGAGATTTTAAATTCAGAAACTTGAATTGCACGATACATTCTCTCGGATATTCTTTAATTTTTCAGAACTCCCTCACTTCACCCACTTCGAACCATTAATTCTACCCCCAAGCGTTATAAATTGTAGCATAAACCTTCAGAAACCGAAACCAAAACTCAACCCTAGATTATTGATCAACAGAGGGGAGAATTGGAAGAGATTACCGGGGAGAAAGAGGGACCAGGTTCTGCACATGGACCGGAGGAGGAAAAATCGAGAGCGGCGAGCTATCATCGCCAGTGATGAGGGAGACGAGGTGCGCGGGAGGGGAAACGAGGCTCTCCTCTTCCTTTCTCTCGAGGAGAAAGAGCGAGAGTGGCTGAAGCCACTCTGGTTCTTTTACTTATTCATTTTTTTTAATTAATAATAATAATAATAAGTTAATTACATTTTTGCACTCACATTTTAATATTTTAATCGAACGACTATCCAGTCTGTTTCTGATCGGATTCTTAAAATTTTCTCTTTCTATTTTCAAAATAATCTTTTATCTAGTAGTATAACTTATTCGCTATCGATTCCGACCAAAACTCCGTCTTTTACCAATACAAATTTCCAAAAATTAATTTACAGAAAATCCCGAGTGTTACAGCACAGCTACGGCACGCGGGGCACGCAGTATTACAAGTGCTCACAGGTTGTGCAGCACGGAGAATGGATGCGCACACGTGGACGTGTGGCGCAGATGTAGGGCGCGCGAGGTACGCAGCGCTAAAGCGGTGGGCATGATCCGCGCAACGTCGGGAGAGCATGCACGCCTCGTTCCGAGGCAGGGGTGAGCCCGCACCGGGCTGATCAAAGAGTGTGCGCGGAAAGCGCGGTGCAATGTCGAAAGGCGCACAGCGCCGCTGCTGCAGTGCGCGCAGGGTACAATTAGGTGCACAACGCCGTGTTCAGGGCGCGTAGCGCTTAGCCTCAGACGTGCGGTGCCGAATCTGAGAAGCGCTCAGTACGCGTTTCGGTCTCCTTTCTCGAAATCCTAAGTCTTGTCGTTTTTTGAAATTTCCTTTAAATTATTCTTTTCTGCCACCTATTTTATATTGAGGATTTACGTGATCATTGTTCAGGGCGCGAGTCATTTTCGAATCAAGTTAAAAAATTTTATACTTAAAAATGTTCTTTTGAATATGATTTGAAAATTAAAGTGGTGTTAAATTGAGTGAGTTCACGTTGAGTTTTTGGATGTCATAGTGTGGGATGTAACTTGTCGGGGTGCGACATTTTGTGGTATCGGAGTAGTGTGTAAAAGTAGTGAGCGTACGGGGAACGTTTAGATTATCGGGGTGTGACAGAACATAAGCCTAACGCTCAGTAAGTAGTGCAATATAAAACGTAAAATTCAACAATGCAATCCTATCACATGCAGTGTCTACATCCTCGCTCGTGTTGTCATAACCGGTGCCGCATGGTACAGCCGCATCATGGTGAGGCTGGACTCTCTCACCACCTCCCACCCTAGCACGTCGCCATTGTCCCGGTTCCTCCAGCAACGAGACCCTCAAACCGCACACACTCGTCACTCCACGCACCGTAATCATTCCAGGGTGAGGCTGGACGAACTCGCCACACCACCCTCTGACACCTCGCCGCCGTCCCGGTTCTTCCAGCAACGAGGCCAGAGTTGCCGACCACAACCCAAACACCGCAACAGCTGTTCTAGGGTAAGGCTGTATGCACTCGCCACATCACCCCCTGGCACGTCCCCACCATACCGTTTCCTGCAGCAATGGGGCCAAAGCTACCCACACACTCATCATTCTCACCGCCACCCGTTGCACTTCACGTTTGTACATATAACCATGCTCAAATTCGTTTTTGTTGCGCTTTTCAAAACATGATGCACGACTAAACAAAAACATGCAAAACACACAACAGCTTCCTACCGTCCCATGGTGTAAACCCATAAGGGCAATGCGCATGCAAACACTACCTACCTGCCGTCCTAAGCTTCACTGGCGCCGACTTCACCAAAATCTTGTTCAACCTAAACATAAACAATCACTCATCAACATTCGCATCAAAATTTACTAAACATGCTAAAAATCAAATCTCCCAACTAAACCCATCAAAACCCAATTAAAATGAGTCGCTAACTCGATTCAACCAAAAACTAACCTTAACTTCATACGCACATAACCTTTGCGTCGAATATCTGAATCAAACGATTTCAGCAGCTGAACGCTCCACTAATAACTTACTTTAACATACCAAAATAAAATTTGAAACACTTAACAGTAGCTAAGTTAAAAGTCCCGAAAACAGAATCTGTTTTATGCACTAAAACGTCCAAAATTTCAACTTCAACCGAATTTTGCAAATTCGTTCACCAATCAGCCACATTCTAGCCTATAAAGCATAATCTAACAACAATTAGAAGCTTGCCATTTAGAAAACCTGAATGGCAGCACCAAACCCCCCTCGATTCTCTTCTAAAATAGTGCATACTTAACCGACTCATTGAACCATGAGTTTCACCACTAAACCTCTTAAATTCTATCACAAAATCTCCAAAATTTAGAAATAAAACAAACTCCACGCTCGACCACCAGAACATAGCAAGACCGAAAGGGAAAACTCCCTGTCCTTGGTCGGGTTTTGTTGCGGGAAGGGCTGAGCCACAAACTTGCTCCAGCACACACACACTAGCTTCTAAAACACCCCAAAAATCGAGCTCAACAATTGAGAATGCGTAAGCAACCGAACTCCCACAATCGGTTGACAGAAATCGAAACCGGGGGCGTTTACTTTCGGCTTTCAGCATGGGAAAACACCAAGCCACACTTCACCTCAGCTCGCTGGAGAAGCCCGAACATCGCGTCTCTCTCTCTTGATCGCCGGCAGATCACACTCTGTTTCTCTCCCTCTCCTGGTTTCTCTCGCTCTCTTTCTCTCGTGCTCATAATAAGACGGGGTGGAATGGCTCCCACCCAAAGCCATTCCACTTATAAAAAAAATATATTTTAAATTAATAAAAATTACCAAAACCCCCTCACGTGATTTTATCGTCTGTATCTCTGTTAAATTCGCATTCAGCTGACTTTAATGTTAAAAAATTTCTCCTATGATTCAAATTCCATGTTTTTATAAATAAACCTCCTGTCAAAATCTTCCAAAATGCCCATGTAAATGTCTGGCTTTAAGCTCGGCACAAATTGGTGTACCTTATTCTTGTTCAGGCTCACCAGAAGACTAGCAAACTGAGACACTGCCTCAAACTGTGTCACGTACTCGGCCACAGTGACTGTCTGCCTCAACTGGGCAAACTCAACCATCTTTCGGGTCCTTGCTTCGTGGCTGAAATAATTGTCAAAGAACACTATCTTAAACTCCTCCGAGGTTAGTCTGCACGTCAGTCGTGGCTCTCACTGAATCCAACCAAAATCGGACATCCTTGGCAAGGTGGAACACTGAACTAGAAACCCTGCCTTGATCATCCACCTTGGTGTAATCTAGCATGTCTTCCATACTTCGAATCCACTTCTCAGCACTGATCGAAGATAATCCGTCAAACATTAGGGGTCGGAGTGTATGGAACCTGTCTCCCCCGTGATCTATTGTAGTGCTACCGCTGGAGTGACCCTGGTTTTCTTTACTCATAAACTGCTCCAGCTGCCGAGAGTGGCAGTTGACTAGTTCGGTGAGCTGCCTAATGGCATCATCCTTCTGGTCTGTAGCCCTACGTAGCCCTCTAACCATGGTGCTAACCTTGTACACAACAACACTTAATAAGTCTAAAAGAACTCATGAGGGTTCTAAGAAATACCTATAGTTGGTGGAGCGTTCCCATGTAAAGGTTGGTGGTGTTAGATAATCTACTGAACGACGTCAACCCCGTGGCTCTGATACCATTACTGTAGTGCCCTAAAAACCCACTGGTTTTCGGTTCGCTCTGTTGCCATTACTGTAGCGCCCCATAAACCCACCGGTCTCGGGTTTGCTTTGATACCATTACTATAGCGCCCCCGAGTCATCCCAAACCCGGGTCGTTAACCACACCCTTACTCATAAAAATCGAACGAATTCACGTAAAATTTAAAACTATATTCCTCAACTTAAAACGAGATCTTTGAAAACTTTTTTTTTAAACAATACAGTGGAAGACTCTAAACAAAATCGATTTAAGTGAAATTTCAAGTTTTAAACTAATAAGAATGACTTTCGGTCGACACTTGATCTGTTCTACAATCAGGGGCCAACACTATATACACAGGTCGGCATCTCGGTTGCCTCTGTTTACATAGGTCGACACTTGTTTGCAATAGTCGACACCCTATTGCTCTCTGTCCAACCCGGTCAAACCTTGCGGTTAACGCCTCTACATTTATTTCACTCACCAGTTGACACCTGTTTTCACAGGTTGACACTCTAATCTTCTATGTCTTCTCTGATCGAACCTTGCTGTCGATACATTTACCATTTTTACACTAACCGGTCGACACCTACATACACAAGTCAACACCTAGTTTGGCTCTGTCCCCGTAGGTCGACCCTCGCAGTCAACATTATTCTAGTTCAATTGACACCTATGCGGATAGGTCGACACTTCACACCAGCACCCTTGAACAACGAAATGCTTCCACCGTTTAAACAAATACCCTGACATTCATACCAAATCCCTCAACTAGCCTTAAAAGCTGACAATACAACATCATGCATATTAACATTTAAAAAAATTCATCTATACATGAAAACTTAAACACGAGTTTCGTACACGTGACCTGGTTTCCACAAAATTAATCCTTACAAATCCCACCATACCAACCTAACTCCACGGGTCGGGTCGCCCTAACATACTCCAACTGTCAGTATACGGTGGTATGCAGCCAACTGTCCGCTACTCATGGCATGACTCGGGAACCTCACCCTCCTGTTTAACTATATCTATACCACAGAACACATGTCAGCCTAATGCTTAGTAAGTAATGTGAAAATGAATATGAAAACCATCAATGCAATCCTTACACATGCAGTCTCTACTTTCTCACTCATGTTGTCATACCATAGCGCGTGTCTCACGATCCTCATACTGAGTTAGGAAGCAGATAAGATTTCCAAACCCGATTCTCATACTGCGTCGAAGAGCAAATCACTTCTTTCGTGGCCACGTTGTCCAGCTGCACCAGGTAGTTAGCCCTCGAGCAACACCGGCCCTAACATGTCACCACCGTCTCGGCTCAACCAGCAACAGGGCCCAAGAGTCGCACACGTATCTCATGTCAACGATCCTCTTACAGAGTTAGGAAGCAGTCAAGTTTTCCAAGTCGATTCTCAGTCTTCGTCGAAGCGTGAATCACATCCTTCGAGGTCGCGTAACCGTTTTCCTCACCATTCACATACAACACCTCACATTCGTACCTAAAACCATGCTTAAATTTGTTTTCTTTACACTTCTCAAAACATGATGCATGATTGAACCAAAGCATGCGAAACACACAACACATACAATAATTCCTACAGTCCTATGATGTAGGCCTATAAGGGCAATGCGCATGCACACATTACTAACGTGGCGTCCTTAGCTTCTGCGGCGATTGGCCTCTATCAAATACTTGGGTTCAATCTATCACATAACCAATTCACGTCAAAACTCATCCCAAAACCCGTCATGTGTACTAAAACTACGATTACTAACTTCGTCCATCAAAATCCAACCAAGCTAGCTCACGACCTTGACCTAGCAAGAAATCCATCTAGACTTCAAACACACAAAACTTTTCCTACAGTCATCGGAATCGCTCGATTCCAGTGGCTAAACATTCCTCCAATAACCAAGTTTAACATACTAAAAGAAGTTCTTAAAACAATAAACCACCACTAGGTCAGAAATTCGAAAACAGAATCAGACTTTAGGGCCTAAAATCCTCCATTCTTGGTTTCGCGGCCAAACTTATCCAATTACTCATCAATCTATCACATTCTACCCCATTACCCATCATCTAACAAAAATTGGAAGTTTCAAATTTTAAAAACCCAAATTGCACAGCTCAACCCCTTTCGGTTTTCTCTCAAAATCTTAGCATTCACTGATCGCAGATTCAAACATTCGCAACTCGCCTCTAAACAATCTATTTTAGCACAAGGCCTTAAGAAATCAGAACCCCATCGGGTCCTCACACTCGACCACTGAACAGAGACGAAAGGACAGAAGAAAACTTACTGAAGAGAGAGGTCATGTTCTGCGCGTGGACGGAAGGATGAAGAATTGGGAGTGGCAAGCTTCAATTGCCAGCAACGAGAAAAAACAAGGCTTGCGCGGTCTCTTTTCCCAGGAAGAGAAAACGAATAGGGGGAGGGCTTCCCTCTTCATTCGGCTGAAACGAACGAGAGTGGCTTCTGTTGAAGCCACTCTTGTTTTATATATTTTAATATATATATATATATATTTCATTAAATTACCTTAATGTCCTGACGCTTTAATCCTCTAAAAATTTTGCCAATTTACGTCCTTTCGCCTTTAAAATTCAGAAATTTTTCTTCAGAGTTCATCCCTAACTTTTCTCCAACTAATTAATCTGTTAAAATCTCTCACGGAACTTACACGGGACTTTAATTATCTTGGTAAAATTTTCAGGTTACTACAATGGAAATCATGCTTGATCTCAACAAAATAATTTTCAAATTCAAAAGAGTTCAACATGCTATAAGCTTAAGTAAAGAGATCAAATGCTTATTAAACATGTGAAACCAACAAAACAAAAGATACGATATAACAAGACAACCACATTTAAATTTATTTCATAAATGGTAAGTTCAAGAATGGGTTTGGGTTTCAAAATAAAAGTGAGCTTAACATCATAATATTGTTCAAGTTCAAGAAAATGTAATTTGGTTATCTTGCTAAGATCCATATTTGGAAAAATCAATGGCCTATTGCAAAAAGTAATCCAACACAATAAATTCGTGTCATCCTTTAAGAAACGACACAAACAAAATTCATTCATAAGTGGACCATTACTTTTCTTTCTTCCAACAAAATAAGTTTTGAAACAAACAAGTCTATCATTGAAAATTAGCTTATTACCATTCTAGAGCAAAACAAGCTTTAAAATTTTATCACGGTGATGCAATGAAATGGAAATTCATTAGTATTTGAAAAACTTAAAGTTCAACAAAATTTCATGCATGGAAGATTTGATCATATCCTTATGTATTAGATTCAACATGCTAAAATTTTCAAAATTACAATGGGTCATGATGGCATAATTAATTTCAACCAAGGAATAAACATCATCATGCTCATTAGTATCATGCAAAAATTAAAATGCAAAATAAAACAAAGTAAAATCTAGACTAGTCCATCCTAGTAAAATCTATACTAGTCCATCCTATTTTATAAAACCAAAAAATCAAATTGTTCGGTGGGATGAACAAGTGGACTAAGTCACTCCAAATTTTCTTACACAATTAATTGTTCAAATCTAGCCTTAAAATTCTAAGGTGTCACAGCCCGAGAATCCAAACGGTTCCGGTACGCTCACTACTATTACACACTATGACATTCCGAAACTCAATGTGAACTCACTTAATTTAACACCACTTTCATTTTCAAATCATATTGAAAATAATATTTGTAAATATAAAATTACGACTCGCGTCCCGAAGATGGAGCACGTAAATCCTCAATATAAATACGCAGCGGAAAAAAACAATTTAAAGTAGTTTTTTAAAAAAGTAAAACAACGAGATTTTAAATTTCAGAAAAGGAGCCCGACTCGCGCCCGTGCGCCTCTTGGGTTCGGCACTCACCGCCCGAGGCCCGGCGCCGCGCACTTGACGATCGGTATTGTACGCCCAAATACACCCCGCATGCACCGCCGCACGCCCCACGTGCACGCCCAACACTGCCCTGCGCGCCCTAGACATGGCAAGCGTGCCCACCCTCGCCTTCGCACGCCCTCCCAGCCCCGCGCGTACCAACTTGATGCCGCCGCGTCCCCACGCACCCTACCTCCGCACTGTGCGTCTGCGTGCAAGCTCTCCCCTGATGCTGCGCGACCCGCGAGCACTTGCAAGGATGCATGCCCCGAGCACCTACGGTCACGCCTCGCTCTCGCGCATACTGCCACTCTCTTCGCGCCTCACCGCGCACACTCCAACCTATTACATACCATCTCGACTCCCCGACTTTTCTCCCAAAAATTCAGCAGAGTAACGCCTAAAATTGGCCAGCCCAAGAAGATTCTAACCCTACACATAGTTTGTAATAACCTAGAAAATTTTAAATTTTAGATTAATTTCTGAAATTTTTAAATTTAATCTCAGTTGGAATTTCGAGCAATATTTTAATGGGTAAATTAAATTATGAAACTCGGGATTTAGATTGGTATTGAGTTTGGAAACTTTTAGGTCAAAATGGACGCGAGTTAACGAAAGTTTAGAGAAACCAAAACACGTCAGGGTATATTGGTAATTTGAATTTTTTTTTATTAATTTTATTTAAATTTTTAAATAAAAATCAGAATGGCTTCACGAGGAAGCCATTCGGTTGGGCTTCAACCGAGCACCCTAGAGCAAGACTCTAGTGTGTGAGGGCAAAGCTGATCAACGATTGACGCTCTTCCCCAACGACAAGTCCTCTTCCAGTGTTTGCTTTGTCCCCCGTAGTTTTTTGTTCGCTGAAGCGAACTTTGCTGTTTATCTTCTTCTCTAATAAGCCCCTTCCCTGTGCGACAGAACTTTTCGGCCGATGCGTTCCTTTCCTTCCCCGACATTTTTCTTCTCCATTTTCGGTTCTCTTCCGGCGATAGCACCTCTCCTCAACGCTATCTTTCCTATCTCTGTGCAGAGACCCGACTTCCACCCTCGATAAGCCTCTCCTCTCTTTTCTGTTTGGATGCCCGATCAAATAGAGTCGATCCTGCTTTAAGTTTCTGAGATGTTGGGGCAAAATTTTGATGTTTTAAGGTGTAATTCGTGGGGTTCAGTCACTTAGTTGAAGAATGCACTATTTTAGGAGAAAATCGAGAGGGTTTTGTGCTGTGAATTCGGGATTTCTAAATTGGAAACTTCTAACTGTTATTAGTTTATGCATAATTGATTGGAATGTGGCTATTTGGTGAACAAATTGGTGGGGTTGGGTCGAAGTTGGTGCAAAAGTCCGGTTCTGTTTTGGCCGTTTTGAGCTAGCTGCGGTTAGTCGTTTTAAATTCTTTTTTAGTGGTTAAATTATGTAACACCTCAAAAACGTACTCGTTTTCGGTTCGTTCACTACTCTGACACCACATCCGTAACGCCCCCGAGTCGTCCCCGGACCCGAGTCGCCAACCGTACACTTACTCGTTCCCTCGATAAATTTCTTACAAAATTTAAAACTTTTGGTTATTCGGCTCAAACCGACATCCTTGAAAAAATATTTAAGAACGCCGTAGCGAAAAATAGAATTAAAATAATTTTAAATAAACTTCACTATTCAAAACATAAAAATAAAGTTACCGGTCGACACCTGTAACCGCTGGTCGACACCTTAATTCTCTCTCCCCACCGTAGTCGATATTCACGGTTGACAGGTCCATGCATATAATAAGACGCGGTCGACACCTGCCTCCCGCAGTCGACACCTCAATGCTCTCTGTCCACAATGGTCGACCACCGCGGACGACACTCTCGCTGATTTTACACTAACCGGTCGACACCCACATTCGCCAGGCGATACCTCATTGCTCTCTGCCCGCACAGGTTGAACTCTGCGGTCGACATTCTCATTCCATTTTACAATTACCGGTCGACACCTATGGAATTCGGTCGACACTTTGCACCAGCAGTATAAAAGTAACAACAGTTCAAAAGAAAACGGACAACAAAAACTTCCACGATTAAAACCATGAAGTAAATACTTGTATTTTTAAGACATAATTTCGTCAAGTAGTTTCAAAGCACAACCTTACACCAATCCCGACTACAATTCGTGCCAAACAAACCTATATCCTCAAAATCTATACACCTGACTTATACCTCGAAAAATACAACCCAAAAGAACAACAATCTAGCCTCACTACACGGGTCGGGTCACCTTGAGGAACTTCCCCTGCCGACACATGGTAGCACGCCTTCAACTGCCTACTCATCCTACTTGGGCTCTCGTTACTCATCCACTAGAATCTCGGCACCTACACAACGGAACACACAACATAACCTTTAACGCTTAATAAGTAGTGCAATATTAAACGTAAAACTGACAATGCAATCTTATCATATGCAGTCTCTACATTCTCGCTCGTGTTGTTACAACCGGTGCCTTGTGGTACAGCCGTACCATGGTGAGGCTAAACTCTCTCTCGCCACCTGCCACCCTGGCACGTTGCCATCGTCCAGGTTCCTCCAGCAACGAGGTCCTCAAACCGTACCCACGCATCACTCCGTACACCGCAACTATTCCAGGGTGAAGCTGGATGCACTCGCCACACCACCCACTGGCATGTCGCCATCGTCCTGGTTCCTACAACAATGAGGCCATAGTTGACCCGCACCATACACACACACCGCAACAGCCATCCCAGGGTGAGGCTGCACGCACTCGCCACACCACCCCCTGACACGTCGCCACCGTCCCGGTTCCTCAAACAACGAAGCCTAGCTGCCCACACACACATCATCCTCACCGCCACAGATCACACTTCATACTCGCACATAAAACCATGCTCAAATTCATTTTCATTCCCTTTTCAAAACATGATGCATGTCAAACAATACGCACGCACATCACAATCAAATCACATAAATCCTAACGTTCCACGGTGTAGACCCATCTAAGCAAAACACATGCATACATTATTTACACTACTTACCTGACATCCTAGCTTTCCGTGGTGCTCGTTTCGCTAAAAAGCTGCTCAACCTACAACAAAAATCGTCTTTCCGTCAAAACTCATCCCACTACTCTACTCACGCACTAAAACCACCATACTAGCTCAATACTTCACGAACTCGTCAAAATTGCTCACTAACCTATCTCAACTCAAAATTAACCTAACTTCTGATGCGCATAACTTTTACGTCGGTTATTGGAATCACTCGATTACAGTGGTCAAACGCTCCAATCATATTCTAGTTCGATATACCAAAACAAAATTTTAAATGATTAACCATAACTAAGGCGAAAATCCTAAAATAGGATAAGCCTTAGGGTATAAAATTCCCCCTCCTCGGCATTTCAACAAAACTCGGCACATTCCTCATCAATCTATCACATTTATTGTTAACAATTCTACAACGATCGATAATAACTCCAACGAACTTTCCAACCCTCAAACCCCAATTCCTTATCTATCAAATTTTTCATCACACTCTTCCATTAACTAAAACTAAATCATTAACAACTAAAAACCTACCTTACTATTGTAGTGGCGGGTAAAACGGAGGGAGCGTTGCGTCGACAGAGAGGGGATTGCCGTTGGGAGAAATTTTTGCGGGGGAGGGAGGGTTTCGCGTCTCTACAGGAAAAGGGAGGGAGGTGGGGATGAACCACCAAAGAGAGGGTTCTTCTCTCCCTCTCTCTTTTTATTATTATTATTTTTTTAAAATTAATTTAATATAATTAATCATAATTACTTTTTTGCACTCACAACTTAATCCACTAGTTAAACTGTCATTCAGTCTGTTTCTGGTCGGATTTTAGAAATTTTTTCTTCTCCATTAGTCTCGAAATAATCCCCACCTAACCTTACAAATTTTCAGCTCTCCATTCTGACCCGAACCCCGCCAATTATTGCCCCGACAAGTCAAAAATTGATAACACGAAAATACGAGGTGTTACATCCTCCCCTTCTTAAAAGAATTTTGTTCAGCAAAATTTACGTACCGAATAACTCTGGATACTGCTACTCCATGTCATGCCATCTTTCCCAAGTGGTCTCGTCCACGTTGTGATTGCGCCACAAAACTTTGACTAAGGGTATCTCCTTGTTGCGCAACACTGTCACAGCTGATCCTAGTATGCTCATTGTCTTCTCCCGTAAGACAGTGTCGGCTATATCTCTATATCTTCCTGTGCAACCAGCCGCGAAGGATCACGCATACACTTCTTCAACATGGAGACATGGAAGACATTATGTATGACATCCATCAAGGAGGGCAGCTGAACCATATAGGCGGTCTTCCCATTCCTCTCCAAAATAGGGAACAGTCCGGCAAAACGAGGGTTGAGGTTTCCTTGCTTTCCGAAGCTAACCACTCTCTTGAATGGCGAGATCTTCAAAAATACCTTGTCACCTTCACTAAACTCCAACTCCCGACGCCTCTGATCTGCATTACTCTTCTGTCGACTCTGAGCCGCTTCTATCCTCTTCTGTATCACAGCAATCTTGTCTACAGTCTGCTATAAAATCTCGGGACCTATCAATCGGGCCTCCACAACCTCATCCCATTACAATGGCGACCTGCACTTCCTCCAGTAGAGAGCGTCGTATGGTACCATACCAATGGTGGATTAGTAGCTGTTATTATACGAGAACTCGACTAACGATAAGAACTTACTCCAAGCCACCTGAAACTCCAACACACAGGCCCTAAGCATATCCTCTAGAATCTGTATAGTTGGCTTTGACGGCCCGTCAGTCTGAGGATGAAAGGTCGTACTGAAATCTAACCTAGTACCCATGGCCTTATACAGACTCCTCCAAAACTTGGACGTTAACCTGGGTTCTCGGTGTGAAACAATCGACACCGGGACCCTATGTAGTCTAACTATCTCCTGCATGTACAATTAAGCGAACCGATCCATCGATAAGTCATTCTCACCGGTAAAAAGTGAGATGGCTTCGTTAGTCTTTTTACAATCACCCAAATTGCATCGTGGCCTTTAACAGTCTTTGGCAGTCCGATCACAATATCCATACTGACCCGTTCCCATTTCCACTCAGGTATAGGTAATGGCTGAAGCGTACCTGATAGTCTCTGATGTTTTGCCTTTACCTGCTGGCATACCACACAGGTCTCAATGTGCTTGGCTACCTCCCGCTTCATATTAGGCCACCAATAATTTGGCTTCAAATCTCTGTACATTTTATTGCTTATGGGATGAACAGAGAAGGAAGACAAGTAGGCTTTGGACAATATTTCCCTTTTCAGCTCCTCATTCTTCGGGACATACCACGTATCTCAAAACTTCAAAATCCCATCCTTCGAATAGCTCAGCTCAGTGCTAGCATTGGCCTCCATAGCTGATTTCAGTTCGCTGCACTCGGGGTCAGTCTCTTGGACCCGCTTCATTATGTCCAGGATGGTCGGCCTCAAGGATGGTCGGCCTCAACGACATCACTGACAGTGTGGCTGCCAAATCAGAAACCATTTCCAGGCCGAACTTTTGTACCTCAGTCCTTAGCTCGATAGACATTGCTAAAATTATAGCAGACATCGAAGTTGACACTTGGCTAAAGGCATTCGCTACCACGTTTGCTTCCTCGGGATGATACTTGATTTCTAGGTCGTTGTCTTTAACTAGGTCAACCCACCTCCTTTGTCTCAAGTTTAGCTCATTCTGTGTGAAGATGTACTTCAAACTCAGGTGGTCCGAGAAGATTTCGCATTGCTATCCATATAAATAATGCCTCCAGATCTTAAGTGCAAAGACTACCGCCACAAACTCCAAGTCAAACGTGGGATAATTTTGTTCTTAGAGCTTCAGTTGCCTTGAATCATAGGTAATCACCCTTCAATTCTGCATCAGCACGCAACCCAGGCCCACCCTGGAGGCGTTGCAATAAATACTGAACTTCTCCCCCTCTACCAGTAGTACTAAAACAAGGGCTGTAGTCAACCTCTGCTTTAACGCCTGGAAGCTGTCCTTGCACTCATAAGACGAACTATACATTATATTTTTCTTGGTCATTTGAGTCAAATGGGCTGCGATCTTGCAAAATTGCTAAATAAACCTTTGGTAAAATCCTGCTAGCCCCCGAAAACTGCGTATCTCGCTGGCACTGGTCCGTCGTAGCCATTCCCTCACAGAATTAACCTTTGTTGGGTCCACTAAAATACCATCATGAGAGATGATGTGCCCCAAAAATTTGATCCTATCCAGCCAAAATTCGCACTCAGAGAACTTATCATATAGTCAGTGCTGCCCTAGAGTTGTCAGCACGATCCTCAAGTGCTCTCTGTGCTCATCTTCACTCTTAGAGTATATTAGGATGTGATTGATGAATATTATCATGAATCTATCTAATTGCTCCTTGAATACTCG
This sequence comes from Begonia peltatifolia, assembly GCA_022433055.1. NCBI lineage: Eukaryota > Viridiplantae > Streptophyta > Magnoliopsida > Cucurbitales > Begoniaceae > Begonia > Begonia peltatifolia. Next base: position 20,113,906 of record CM039519.1, on the reverse strand, counting down.
GTTCATCAGGTCCATAAAGGCGGATGGGGTATTAGTAAGTCCAAACGACATCACTAAAAACTCATAGTGCCCGTACAGTGTCCGGAAAGCTTTCTTCGGAACATCTTCCTCCCTAACCTTCAACTTATAGTAACCGGATCTCAAATCAATTTTAGAGAACACCCGTGCCCGCTGAAATTGATCAAACAGATCATCTATCCTTGCCAACGGGTACTTATTCTTCACCATCAACTTGTTCAGTTCCCTGTAGTCAACACACATGCACAGGGATCCGTCTTTCTTTTTAATGAAAAGCACCGGCGCACCTCACGGCGAAAAACTAGAGCGTATGAAGCCCTTATCCATCAACTCCTCCAATTGGGCCCTTAACTCTTTCAACTCAGTAGGCGCCAGCCTGTACGGGTTCTTGCACACTGGCTCAGCCCTAGGGTACACATCGATAACGAACTCAATTTCCCTGTCAAGGGGCAGACATGGCAAATCCTTAAGAAATACCCCTAGAAAATCCTGCAAATTGGGGACGTCCTGGGGTTGAGCCTTGCCCTGAAACTGCCCGTCCATGACACTAGCCAAGAAGCTCATGCATCCACCTCGTAACAACTATTAGGCTCTCATAGACGACACTATCGAGATTTTACTCAAACCCTTTCCCGCCCTGAAGGAGCAACTCTCTCCATTCGGGAGCCGAAAGTGGATCTTTCTAGTCGTGCAATATATCGTGGCAAAATGTCTAGATAATCAACCCATCCTTAAAATTGCTTCATATCCCTTCATGTTGAATATGATCAGATCCGCGTACAACCGTTTTTCTCCCACTGTTACAATATCAGCTTGTACTACTTGATCTGAGTATGGGCACTCCCCCGATGGCAACAGTGCATTATAGAACTTCCCAGAATAGCTGAGCACTAGATTTGTCTTGACCACGAAGGCAGTGGACACAAACAAATGAGTAGCACCCCTATCCACAAGGGTATAAGTCGCCACGCCCGAGATAAGAATACTACCTGAAATCACCAATGGATGGCCGGCATCGTCCGACTCAATAAGGGCGAAGATTCTTGGTGTCACTTTCGCTGGGGGCTTACTCAAATTCGGGCAACTCCTAGCAAAATTCCCCACTTCATTGCAGTTGAAACACCGATTCTGTCGCGACTTTTGACAATCCCTGGACATGTGGCCCACCTCGCCACATTTGTAGCATCGTCCTGCACCTACCCTGCACTTGCCAAGATGACTCCTCTTACACTTTGGGCACACCAAAAACTGCCCCGGTCCTTGGGGTCACTTGTTGCTTCCCTGGCTGCTAGAGCTGTTTCTAGCCCTCTTTAGGCCCTTCTGCTGAGACGACTCTTTTCCGCACGATTGTGGCAACAATTCTTTGAAATATCTTCTGGGTTGTTTCTTAGGTAACTCTCTGTAACTGGGAAGCTTCGTCCTAGCCTCCTCAATCTCTAGCGCCTTCGCCACCACATCCTCGTAAGGTTCCCCTTGTGTTCCAGCTATTCGCATCCCCATGTATACATCTGGCTTCAGGCCCTGAAAAAAATTGGTGTACTTTGTTCTTGTTCGGGCTCACCAGGTGGCTAGCAAATCGAGATAACGCCTCAAACTGTCTCACGTATTCGCCGACAGTACCTTTCTGCCTCAATTTGGCAAATTCCACCATCTTCTGGGTTCGTACTGAGTGGCTGAAATACTTGCTGAAGAACATCGGTGGTCACCTTCATCGAATCCTACCAAAATTGGGCATCCTTGGCGACGTCGAATGCCACACTAGATACCCTGTCCTGATCGTCTACCTTGGCGTAATCCATCATGTCTTCCATACTTCAAATCGATTCCGCAGTACTTAGTGGGTTCGAAGATGATTCGTCAAACACTGTGGGTCTGAGCCTGTACAACCTATCACCCCCACGATCCGTCGAAGTCTGGGCAAGGCTGGCCATGGTGTTCCCTACTCATAAACCACTGTAGTTGCTGTGATTGGCAGTTGACCAACTCGGTAAGCTGTCTATCGCCTACAGCTCTACGCGTCTCTCTAACCATAACGTTAAACCTGTATACCACAACATCTAGTGAGACTAAACGAAACTACGAGAGCTCTAAGAAATACTTACAGTTGGTGGAGCACTTCTATGCAGCGATTAGTGGTATTAGGAGATCCATCAAGTGACATCGACCCCGTGGTTCTGACACGCGTACCATACTCTCTTCCCTCCTATTAACCATCCCCTCTACCTTCCCCCCAAGCGGTGCGTGAATTGTGATAGACCCTCTTCCCTTCACAATCTCACCCCTACTCTGAGGGGCCCGACATCCTTGTCGGCCACACTTCTGGTTGGGTAAACGCTCTGATACCATAACTGTAACGCCTAAAAAACCTACCCATTTTTTTTTCGTTCACTGCTCTTACACCACATCTACAACGCCCCCGAGTCGTACCCGGACTCGGGTCACCAACCGTACACTTACTCGTTCTCTCGATAAATTTCATCAAAATTTTACAACCTTTGGTTATTCAACTCAAACCGACATCCTTGAAAAAATATTTAAGAACGCCGCAGCGGAAAACTCAACTAAAATTAATTTAAATAAACTTCACTTTTTAAAATATAAAAATAATGTTACCAGTCGACTAAAAATTAACCTAACTTCTGACGCACATAACTTTTACGTCGGTTATCGGAATCACTCGATTTTAGTGGTCAAACGCTCCAACCATATCATAGTTTAATATACCAAAACAAAATTTAAAATAATTAGCTATAGCTAAGGTGGAAATCTAAAATAGGATAGGCTGGCCTTAGGGTCTAAAATTCCCCCTCCTTGGCCTTTTAATAAAACTCAGCACATTCCTCATCAATCTATCACATTTATCGTCAACAATTCTACCACAATCAATATAACCCTAATTCCTTATCTTTCAAATAACACCAACGAACCACCGAAGAGAGGGTTCTTCTCTTCCTCTCCCTTTTTATTATTATTATTTTTCTAAGTTAATTTAATATAATTAATTCTAATTACCTTTTTGCCTTCATGCCTTAATCTATTAGTTAAACCGTCATTCAGTCTGTTTCAGGTCAGATTCTTGAAATTTCCTCTTATTCATTAGTCTCGAAATAATCCCCCACCTAATCTTACAAATTTTCTGCTCTCCTTTGTGACCTCAACCCCGTCGATTATCGCCCCACCTCCCAAAAATCAATACCATGAAAATACAGGATGTTACAAATTAGGTTCTTGGAGGAACATTTGCCCACTGTAATCGTTTGATTCCGATAATCGACGTAAAAGTTATGCACATCGGAAGACTAAGTCGAATTTTGAGCTGACTTGGGTTAGAAAGCATTTTTGGAAAAAAATTGTAACATGTGATGTTAATGTTGATATTTTGGTGCGTAAGGTGAGTTTTGAGTGGGTTTTGTTGAAGAAACGAAGATATGAAATTTTTAGGTGAAGGACATATTTGGTTTTTGGTGTTTTTCATCTAGCTGTAACTTATCGTTTTAAAATTCATTTTAGTATGTTAAACTAGGTCCCTAAAGGAGCATTTAGCATCTTGAATCATTTGATTCTGATATTGGACGCAAAAGTTAAGCAGCTCTGAAGTTTAGGCCAGTTTTAGGCTGAACCGAATTAGTGACCCATTTTAGTTGGAATTTGATGGATTTAGTTGAGGGATGTGATTTTTAGCATGTTTATGAATTTTGATGCGAACATTGATAAGTGATTGTCTATGTCTAGGTTGAACCAGATTTTTAGTGAAAACGTGCACCGAAAAGAGCTTAGGACGCCAGGTAAGTAGTGCATGCATGTGTTTTGCCTCGGTGGACCGACACTATGGAACTTAAGGAATTATGTTGTTTGATTGTGATGTGCTTGCGTATTGTTTGACATGCGTCGTGTTTTCAAAAATGAACGAAAATGGTTTTGAGCATGTTTTGAGTAGATGGTGGTGAGACGTGTGACGGTGCTATCGCGGATACTGCTCGAAGAGTGGGCCGGTGCTTAACCAACTGCGAGTTCTGCTCAGCGAGTGGGCCAGTTTGGTCGTCAAGTGGCATGTATGTGTTGACGGTGAGGATGATGGATAGTGGCGCCGCGCTAGTCGCGAATTCTGCTTGGGGAGTGGGCCGGCTGGGCTGTCACCGGATGTGCTTATATGGCAACTGGGCATTGTTGCTGGGGAGTCTAGAACGGTGGCGATGCATCAGGGTGTAGCGTGGCACTAGGTTCGCCCTCACCATAGTTTGGTTGCTGTGACGTGCCTCGTGGGTGTGACTTGTGGGCCTTGTTGTTGGAGAGTCTGGGATGGTGGCAACGTGTTAGGGTGTAGCGTGGCGCGAGGTTCACCCTCACCGTTGCACGGCTGCACTACATGTCACAGATTGTGATAACATGAGTGTGAGTGTAGAGACCGCATGTGATAGGATCACATTATCGGCTTTTACTTTCATATGTCACTACTTACTGAGCATTAGGATTACGGTATGTGTTCTAGGTGCAGACATTGTCGCTGGTGAGCCCCGAGAGCCTAGTCCTTGGACCTTGTACGGTTGGGGGTGTGCGACTGAGGCACCAGACGGTAGATTTTTAGCGCGATTTGATCCGTGGAGATGGTAGATGGTGGTGAGATTTGCTTGAGTTATTTGCTTTGTGTCGAGATATTTATGTGGTCGGATGACTTCGTATAGGCGTGGGTTGTACAGGATTGTATAGGGTGTTTGTGGTGTTTTGGAGACGAATGTGTACTTTTATATGTTAGAGTATGTCATTGTTTTATATTGTGGACTTTCTTCATTTGTAGTTAATGAATTTCGTTATCTCTAAAATTCGATTCTTGTTATGGGGATCTCTGGATAGTTTGATAGATGGATACTTTTGGAATTTTCTGGTGAACGGTGCACAGGGTTACACTTTTTGAGATAGCCAGTTTTTAGGCATTACTCTGCCGAATTTTTGGGAGAAAAGTCAGGGAGTTGAGAGGGTACGGAGTAGGTCGAGGTGCGCATGATGAGGCGCGAAGGGAGTGGCAGTGTGCGCGGGAGCGTGGCGTGACCGCAGTCGCGCGAGGTACGCGGCCCTGCGAGTGCAAGCGGGGAGGAAGGGTGCGTAGGGCACGCGTTGCTGTGGTCGTGCATGTGACGCGTTGATGTTGAGTTGATGCGCGCGAGACCGGGACGGCGTGCGAGCGGCACCGAAGTGGAGATGTGCACACGTAGGGCGCGCGCTGCTTCGTGTCGAGCGCGAGATGCAGTGGGCGCACAGCGCCGAACACGAGAGGCGTGCGGGGTGTGAGTTGGACTCCTTCCCAAAATTTCAAGTCTCGTCGTTTTAATTTAAAACTCTTTTAAATTATCCTTTTCCGCTGCGTATTTTATATTGAAGATTTACGTGTTTCCTCTTCTGGACGCTAGTCGCTTTCGAATCAAGTTGAAAAAATTTTATACTCACAAATGTTCTTTTGAATATGATTTGGAAATGAAAGTGGTGTTAATTTGAGTGAGTTCACGTGAGTTTCTAGATGTCATAAAGTGTAATAGTAGCGAGCATACCGATAACGTGTGGATCCTCGGTGTGTGACAAAGTTCACCAGAAAATTCCAAAGTACACCATCCAATTTTATCCAGAAAATCAATAAACAAAAAACAGAGTGGAAGAAAATAGATCTGACAACTATCGACGAAGAAAATCCATAGTATAGAGCAACACAATACCCAAACATGTAATATATGCATGTGTCCTCAAAACTATCCCAACAACAGGATAGATCCACATCTATACACTATACATCATATCAATCGAATCGTCCCCAAAATATATAAAGAAAACAAAACTCAAAAAACCTTACCCAAAACTCACCACCTCCACGGGTAGGGTCACCTTAATAGTCCACCATCCGGTACCTCGGTTGCACGCCGCCAACTGTCCTACTGCTCAGGAGTGGGCTCTCGAATCTCACCAGCAGAAACCTCAGCACCTAGACCTTATAACACACAACATCAGCCTCATGCTTAGCAAGTAGTGCGATATCAAAGTAAAACTTACAATGCAATCCTATCACATGCAATCTCTACGCTCATGCTCATGTTGTCACAATCTGTGACGCATAGTCCAGCCGTGCCATGGTAAGGGGGATCCTCGCTCCACGCTACACCCTAACACGTTGCCACCATCCGGACTCCCCAACAACGAAGCCCACAAGCCACACGCGCCACCTCCCAACCACATCACAGTGAGGGTGAACCTCGCGCTACACTACACCATGATGCATCACTACCGTCCTGGTCTCTCCAACAACGGGGCCACAGTTGCCATACAGACACGTTTTGCGATTGCTCAGCCGACCCAACCCTTGGGATCCGTGACTGGAGATGCACCGGCCCATTCCCCGAGCAGGATCCATGGCGCGACCGTCCATTATCCTCATCGTCAACACATATGCGCCGTGTGACTACCGAGCCGGCTCACTCCCCGAGCAGAATCTGCGGTTGGTTACGCACCAGCCCACTGCCAGAGCAAGATCCGCGATATCACCACCACGCGTCTCATGACCACTTGCTAAAACCAATGTTCAAAACCATTTTTGTACCCTTTTCGAAAAAAGATGCATGTGAAACAATACGCACACATGTCACAATCAACCTCACAATCCTAATGTTTCGTAGTGTAGGCCCACCTGAGCAAATCACATGCATACAATTGGCATCCTAAGCTTTTCCCCGTGCACGATTTAACCAAAAATCTTGTTCAACCTAGACACAAACAATCACTCATCAACATTTGCATCAAAATTTACTAAATGTGCTAAAAATCACATCTCCCAACTAAACCCATGAAATCTCAACTAAAATTGGTCACTAGTTCGGTTCGGCCGAAGACCGGCGTAAACTTCGGACGGGCATAACTTTTGCGTCGGTTATCGGAATCGAACAATTATAGCAAACGTTCCTCTAACAATCTAATTTAACCAACAAAAACAGAATTTGAAATAATTAGCCGTAGCTACGTTTAAAGTCCCAAAAAAGAACCAGATTTTTGCACTAAAACACCCGAAACTTCAACTTCGACCTAATTCCACCAATTCCTTCGCCACTAAATCACATTTCCTCCATTTAGACTCAATCTAAACAGACTTAGGATTTTCAAATCCAAGAATCTGAGATGGCCGAAGGAAACTGCCCCCCTAGTTTTTCATCAAATTCTCGGACGTCGATTGTCCATCCACTAAATACACACATTATCACTTCTAATTCACTCTAATATTTCAGCCAAGTCCACAAAAAAATTGAAGGAAATTGAGTGCTAAGCTCGGCCAAACCAGAAAACCGAACAGATCTCACATTCGATTTTGAGCTCTGGCAGACCAAACCCTTGCCTCATCGGAACTCTTCGCACACTGGAACCTCTCTGTGTCGTCGATCGTCGGTAGCTCGCTCTCTGTCTCCAGCTCTCTCTCTCTCTCGTTGTCTCTCAGGTGTTTGCGATCCACAGCCGAATGGCTTCTCTTCGAAGCCATTCAATTGTTTAAAATTTTTTTTTATATTTTTAATAACTCAAATTACCTAACCGCCTTCAAGTATTTTAACTATCCGTAACTTCGTCAAATTTGCGTCCTCCAAACTTTAAAATTTGTAAATTCTTCTACGAATTAAATTCCAAGTTTCATAAAATAAATTTCCCGCTAAAAATCTTCCCGAAAAATTTTAAATGGGAAAAATAATTAAATTCCACAAATTTCTGTGTTATTACATCCCCCCACCTTATAAGAATTTTATCATCAAAATTTACGTACCGAATAAGTTGAGATACTTGCGCCCCATGTTCTCACGCCGCTCCGAATTAGTCTCCTCCACACCATGATTGTGCCACAACAACCTGACCAAAGAGATCTCTTTGTTGCGCATCGCATTCATGGCCAACTCTAGAATTCTCACTCGCTTTTCTTCATAAGTTAGCGTCGGCTGGATCTCTATATCCTGAAGTGGCACCATCTGAGAAGGGTCTAGCATACACTTACTTAGTATCGAGACATGGAAAACATCGTGGATGACGTGCATCGAAGGGGGCAAGTGAAGCTAGTACGCAGTCTTCCTATTCCTCTTGGCAATCGAGAACGGACCCATAAATCAATGGTTGAGCTTTCCTCTCTTTCCAAACCTTACCACCCTTTTGAACGGCGAGATCTTCAGAAATAACTAGTCGCCCTCACCAAATTCTAACTCCCGATGCCTTTGATTTACATAACTCTTCTGTTGACTCTTAGCGGCTTCAATCCGCTTCCGTATCACGACAACCTTATCGACAGTCGGCTGTAAAATCTCAGAACCTATTAATCAGGCTTCTCCAAAACTTGGACGTGGACCTGGGGTCTCGGTCCGACACAATCGACACTGGATTCCCATGAAGCCTGACTATCTCCTGCATATATAACTAGCCAAACTGATCCATGGTATAAGTCATCCTCACAGGCAAGAAGTGAGATGACTTCGTCAATTTGTCCACAATCAGCCAGATCACGTCGTGGCACTTGGCAATCCTTGGCAATCGAACCACAAAATCCATAGTGATACTCTCCCATTTCCACTCTAGTATAGGCAGTGGCTGAAGCATACCCAACGGTCTCTAATACTCTGCCTTCACCTGTTGGCACACCACGCAGTTCTCAATGTACTTGGCCACCTCTCGCTTCATATTAGGCCACCAATAATGCTGCTTACATCCCTGTACATCTTGGTGCTCCCAAGATGCATAGAGAAAGAAGATTAATGGCCTCTGATAGGATGTCCCTCCTCAGCTCCTCAACCTTCAGGACATACCACCTATCCTGAAATTTCAGAACTCTGTCCTCTGAATAACTGAGCTCAGAACTATTACTGGCCTCCATACTCACCTTCAGCTCGCTACACTACGAGTCAGTCTCCTGGGCCTGCCTAATGCTGTTCAAAATAGTCGGCCTCAACAACAAGGCCGAAAGATTGGCTGCTAAGTCAGAAACTACCTCCAGGCCCAAATTCTGCATCTTTGTCATCAACTCTATAGGCGCTATCAAAGTCATGGCAGAAGTCAAAGCTGTCATTCGACTCAAGGTGTCTGCCACCACATTCGCCTTTCCCGGGTGGTACTTGATCTGCACATCGTAATCATTGACTAGTTTGAGCCATCTCCTCTGTCTCAAGTTCAGCTCCTTCTGCGTGAAAATGTACCTCAAGCTCTGGTAATCTAAGAAAATCTCGCATTGCTGCCCATATAGTTAATGCCTCCAAAATTTGAATGCAAATACTACTGCCGCCAGCTCCAAATCGTGAGTGGGATAATTCTACTTATAAGTCTTCAACTACCTAAGGCGTAGGCAATGACTCTCCCACTCTGCATCAAAACACAGCCAAAACCAATCCGAGTGGCGTCACAATAAATGTTGAACTTCTCTTCTTCCACGCGCAACGTTAGTATAGGAGCTGCAGTCAACCTCTACTTTAATGTCTGAAAGTTATCATCACACTTGTCAGTCCATTTGTATTTCACATTCTTTTTGGTCAGCCGGGTCAAAGGAGCTGAAATCTTGGAGAACCCCTCAATGAACCTCCGATAGTATCCAGCCAACTCCAGAAAACTGTATATCTCGCTAGTACTGGTCAGTCGCGATCACTCCTTCATAGCCTGAACCTTCACTGGATAAATTGAAATGCCCTTAGAGGAGATAACATGTCCCAACAAGTGGATCGTGTCCAGCCAAAACTCGCACTTAGAGAACTTAGCATAGAATCGATGCTGGCTCAACGTAGTCAGTACAATCCTCAAGTGCTCTCTATGTTCCTCCTCACTCCGCGAGTAAATAAGGATGTCGTCGATGAACACTATCACAAATCTATCAAAGTGCTCCCTAAATAATCGGTTCATCAGATCAATGAAGGCTACCAGGGCATTGGTTAGCCCGAATGACATCACAAAAAACTCGTAGTGTCTATACCTCGTACGGAAGGCAGTATTCGAGATGTCTTCTTCCCTAACCTTCAACTGGTAGTAGCCGGATCTCAAATAAATCTTAGAGAACACTTGTGCACCTTGCAACTGGTCAAACAAATAATCTATCCTCGGTAGTGGTTACCTGTTCTTCACGGTCAACTTATTTAGCTCCCGATAATCCACACACATGCGTAGGGACCCGTCCTTTTTCTTGACAAACAATACCAGTGCACTTAAGGGTAAAAAGCTAAGGCGTATGAAGCTCTTATCTGTCAACTCCTTGAGTAGTGCCTTCAACTCCTTCAGCTTTGTAAGTGCTAACTTGTACGGGTTCTTGCACAATGGCTCAACTCAAGGGTACACATCAATGACAAACTCGATGTCCCGGTCAGGGGGTAGACCAGGCAGATCCTCTATAAACACCTCCGGAAACTCCTGCACCACAGAAACATCCTGAAGCTAAACCCCACCCTATAACTGTACCACCACATAACAACTACTGGACTCTCAAAGCAGACACAATTGGAATACTGTTCAGATCTTTCCCTGCCCTGAATGAGTAGTTCTCTCCACTCGGAAGTCAGAAATGAATCTCTCTGGTCCTCCAGTCTATCGTTGCAAAGTGTCTGAATAGCCAATCCATTCTAAAAATCACTTCATACCCCTTTATGTCGAGTATGATCAGGTCTGCATATAGCTGCCTTCCTCCAACAGTCACCACATTCCCCCGAACCACCTGATCAGAATACAGCCGCTCTCTTGATGGCAATGGTAAATCCTAAAACCGTCCCGAGGAATTAGGCTCCAAGTTTGCCGTGATTACGAAGGCAGTAGACACAAACGAGTGCGTAGCACCTGTATCAACAAGCGTATAAGCCGTCTTGCCTGATATAAGAATGCTACCTGAAATGACTGATGGTTGGGCAGCATCATCTGGCAAAGAAAGGGCAAAGACACTCGGTGTAACTCTCGCTGACGTCTTACTCACCACCGGGCATCTGTTGGCAAAATGTCCCACCTCATTGCAATTGAAACAACGGTTTTAACATGGCTTCTGACACTCTCTAGACATGTGGCCCACTTTACCAAAGTTGAAGCAACGCCTTGAGCCCAGCCTGCACTCACCAGGGTGACTCCTCTGACACTTTGGGCACACTGAATATTTTCCTGACCCCTGTGGCATCTTGTTGCTCCCCTGTGGCATCTTGCTGTAGGGACGTCCCCTCCCCACTCGACTGCGGCAGTGACTCCCTGAACGATCTCCAAGGCTGCTCCTTAGGTACCTCTCTATAACTACGAAGTTTCGCCCGAGCCTCCTCAATATCCAAGGCCTTCTCTACCACCTCCTCGTATGGCATGCCTTGAGTCCCTGCAATCCGCATGCCCCTATAAATATCTGGCTTTAGGCCTTGCACAAATTGGTGTACCTTATTCCCGTCGAGGCTCACCAAATGCCCCGCAAACCGCGACAAGGCCTCGAACTGTCATAAATACGCAACCACGGTGCCTGTCCGCCTCAGCTGCGCAAACTCCACCATCTTCCGTGTTTTGATAGAGTGGTTGAAATACTTGCCAAAGAACACTGTCTTGAATTCCTTCCAGGTCATGGCACGCAGACTTTTCTACCCTTAAAATATACAAAACTCACATTAGTATTAACAATAAAATTAAATCTAAACACTTACAGTTGGTGGAGCACTCCCGTGCAGCAGCTGCCGGTGTTAAGTAATCCTCTCAACGACATCGACCCCGTGGCTCTGATACCATAAACTTTCACACCCCGCGAATCCACACGGTTCCCGATACACTCACTACTATTACATACTATCACATTGAGAAACTCAAAGTAAACTCACTCAATTTAACACCACTTTCATTTTCAAATCATATTAAAAAAAACACTTATAAGTATAAAAATTTTCGACTCGATTCGAAAACAACTCGTACCACGAAGATGGAACACGTAAATCCTCAATATAAAATACGTAGCAGAAAAGAATAATTTAAAGGAGTTTTTAAAAAAATAAAACGACAAGACTTTATATTTAAAAAAATGAGCCCGACTCGTACCCGCGTGTCTCTCGGGTTCGGTGCTACGCGCCCGAGGCCTAGCACTTTGCGCCTGAGGCTCGGCGCTGGCCCCCAACACAGCGCCATGTGCCCAACTGCACCCGCGAGGACCGAGCAGCAGCGCCGCGCACCGCGCGCACGCTTAACACGGCGCCCACCCCGATCGACCCCACGCACGCACATTTTTACCTCGGCGTGGCGCGCATGACTTCCCGGCACCGTGCGCACCAACTCGACGCCGTCGCGTCATGTACACACCCACAACACCGCGTGGCCCACGCACTCTGCCTCTGCACTGCGCGTCCGTGTGCACGCCCTCGCCTGACACCGCGCAACCGGCGCACACTTGCAGGGCCGCGTGCCCCGCGCACCTGTGGGCACGCCACGCTTCCGCGCACACCGCTACTCCCTTCACGTCGCACCACGCGCAGCCCTACCTATTCCGTACCATTTCGACTCCTCGACTTTTCTGCTGAAAATTTGACAGAGTAACGCGTAAAACTGGCTATCCAAAGAAGATTATAACTCTACACAGAGTTCACAAGAAAATTCCAAAGTACACCATCCAATTTCGTCCAGAATATCACCAAAGGAAAAACAGAGTGGGAGAAAATAGCTCTGACAACTATCGAAGAAGAAAATCCATAGTATAGAGCAACACAATGCCTAAACATTTATTATATACACGTGTCCTCAAAACTATACCAACAACAAGATAGATCCACATCTATACACTATACATCATATTAATCGAATCGTCCCCAAAATACATCGAGAAAACAAAACCCTGAACACCTCACCCATAACCCACCACCTCCACGGGTTGGGTGGCCCAAACAGTCATTCGGTGCCTTGGTCGCATGCCGCCAAATATCCTACTGCTCAGGACTAGGCTCTCGAATCTCACAAACAGAAACTTCAGCAAGTAATGCGATACGAAAGTAAAATCGACAATGCAATCATATCACAAGCAATCTCTACGCTCACGCTCATGTTGTCACAATTTGTGATCCGTAGTGCAGTCGTGCCACGGTGAGGGCAAACCTCGCGCCACGCTACATCTTAACACGTCGCCCAGACTCCCCAACAATGAGGCCCACAAGCGACACAGACGCGCCACCCCCAGCAACCATACCATGGTGGAGGTGAATCTCGCGCCATACTACAACCTGATGCGTTGCCACCGTACTGGTCTCCCAAGTAACGGGGACATAGTAGCCACACGCACATGTTTCGCGACTTCCTAGCTGGCCCACCCCATGGGATCCGCGACTGGAGATGCACTGGCCCACTCCCCAAGCAGGATCTGTGGCGCCACCATCCATCATCCTTACCGTCAATACATACGCGCCGCGTGACGGCCCACTCCCCGAGTGGAATCCGCGGTTGGTTACCCACCTGCCCACTCCCCGAGCAGGATCCGCGATACGACTGCTACGTGTCTCACCACCACTTACTCAAAACAATGCTCAAAACCATTTTCATACCCTTTTAAAAACATGATGTATGCCAAACAATACGCACACATGTCACAATCAACCACATAATCCTAATGTTCCTTGGTGTAGGTCTACTTGGGAAAATCAGATGCACAAACTACTTACTTGACGTACTAAGCTTTTCCCAGTGCACGACTTTACCAACAATCTGGTTCAACCTAGACATAAACAATCTCTCATCAACATTGGCATCAAAATTCACTAAACGTGCTAAAAATCACATCTCCCCACTAACATGAAATCCCAACTAAAACAGGTCACTAATTCGGTTCGGTCAAGAACCAGACTAAATTTCGGAAGCGCATAACTTTTGCGTCGGTTGTTGGAATCGAATAATTCCAGTGGCCAAAAGTTATTCTAACCCACAAAAACAGAATTTGAAATAATTAACTGTAGCTATTGTTAAAAGTCCCAAAACAGAACTGGGTTTTTGTACTAAAACACCCGAAACTTCCACTTCGACCAAATCCTACTAATTCCTTCGCCATTAAATCACATTTCCTCCATTTAGACTGACTCTAAAAAAGTTCGAGATTTTCAAACCCAAGATTCTGAGGTGGCCGAAGGAACCCCCACCCACCCTCGATTTTTCATCAAATTCTCAGACGTCGACTATCCATCCACTAAATACACACATTCTCACTTTCAATTCACTCAAATATTCCTGCCAAGTCCACAAAAAAATGGAAGGAAACCGAGTGCTAAGCTCGGCCAAACCAGAAAACCGAACAGGGCTCATCTTTGATTTTGAGCTCGAAAAGACCAAATCACGCCCGCCCTTGCCTTGTCGGAACTCTCCGCACACTGGCATCTCTTTCCGTCGTCGATCGTCAGCCGTTCGCTCTGCGGCTTCAGCTCTCTCTCTCTCTCTCATTGTCTCTCAGGTGTTTGCGATCAACAGCCAAATGGCTTCGAAATGAAGCCATTCGGTTAATTACATTTTTTTATATTTTTAATAAATCAAATTACTTAATTGCCCTCACGTATTTTAACCATCCATAACTTCGTCAAATTCGCGTACTCCCGACTTTAAAATTTGCAAATTCTTCTACAAATTAAATTCCAAGTTTCATAAAATAAATTTCCTGCTAAAAACCTTCCTGAAAACTTTTAACAGAAAAATAATTAAATTTTATAAATTTTTGGGTTATTACACAGGCCGACTTGAAAACTTACAAAAACTACTAAACTTCCTAGCGCATGAAAGAAAACGAGGAAAAATTATTTCTTTTAAACAATACTCTCACTTTGGATTAAAAAGGGATCTAAGTAAAGTTTATCAAAATGGTAGAACTTTTGTGGGATGTGGGGATTTGGCATTGATGCATATTTTACATAAAAAGTTCCCTCTCAAACATAGGTTGGCTCAACAAGGTTCTTAACTAAAATGCTCTCCTCAGGGTCGTTTCACAATGGGTTATACCACATGATAACCTCTTGAATTTTAAAATTTTTGAAGTCATTGGGGATGGTTTCTAGCTCTAGGGCTTCAATGGCTTATATGTTTTCTATCATTGGCTCACTTTCATCTTTTAGGGACATTCCTCAAATAAATTTAAGATTCCAAAATCAGCAATGTCATTTTGCTCATTTTCAACCCCAAGTAGAGATTCTTCAAATTACCCTCTAATTTTAAATCATCAATGAGATCAATACGGGTAGGGGTTTCTATATCTTCCAACTCATTTTCTTCCTTACTTAAGGTTTCCTCAATTGATATGACTTGGGTTTGAGCTAGGGGAAGGGTTGGTTCAAACTTGGTTTGAGCTTTAAAGAAAGTTTGAGCGTGGTACTCCTTTGGGCATTGCCTTGAGGCATACCTCTTTTTCATTAGGTACCTGAACAAAGTCCAAGTGGAAACTTCTTCCTTGCCATCTAACCTTCTTTCTAATTTTGTACTCTCCCACTAAAAAGCAGCAAATCTAGAGAGACTAGACAGAGCTATTAAGAATTTAATTTTCTCCGAAATTTCCTAGGTCTCAAACAACTCCTCTAATTCTTCTAGCCAATCTATAAAATTAAGCTCCTTAAGACAACCACTAAAAATAGAGAAAGAGACATCAAAGGATCTCTCATCCTTAAGGTTTACTTGGGAGGCTTTTTGACTAGGTTTAAAGTAGTCGGTTTCCTCTCTAAAGTGGTCATTAGAATGGTCTCTTCTTCTTGGGTTTTCAACTTTTCTCCTAAGTGGAGTTTGAGGTTTCCTAATGTAGTTTTGATCTAACTCAGAGACTAAGGTTTTCAGTTGATGGTTTATCTCCTTGAATTGGTGATTCCATTCATGGAATTGTTCACTAAGCCCATTGATTTGTCTCTCAAAACTAGGCTCGACTCTTGGTTTCAGTATTCTAGATGGTTGAGAAAATCGATCTTGCTGTGGATCACTAGAGTTGCCGCTCTTAGACATCATAACAAATTAAAAACAGCAAAAACACATCCTAAATAAACACAAAAATTGACACAAAAAGCAATCCATTAATCAAGAAATGCTCCTCGAATTTAAACAAATTTCTTGGTTGAAAGAGACTCCAAATTTAGATATACATTAGCTCTAAAAACAAGTGATAACATTCAACAAATAGTTTTAATCAAGTGCTGCAAAACAGAAGCTAAAATAGAATCCAAAAAACACTAAAAGCATATTAAAAACAACCTAAAATGCTAAAAAGAAATTTTCACAAATCTCGTCCAAATTTTATTAACCTTTAACAAAAGCTGGCCTACTATATAAGTGACATGCTGCTAAAAGTTCTGCTCCGAATTCACAGTGGACAGAAAGTTATGCGCACAAACATAAACAAAAACAAAAAATCTTCAAAAATTAAATTTTTAGAAATCAACTCCAAAAAATTTGAAATTTTGACACAAGCAACCTAGGTATAAGAGTAAAATGCTGTAAATATGTCAGGTATAAATTCATTATGAGCAAGAAATTATACATACACAAATTAGTGACAAAAACAACTAAACTAAGCAACGTAAAAATGCAAAAAACCCTAAAGAACAAAATCAACAATTCTTGGCCAAACTTTTTGAAAATTTAATAACGGCTTGCTTACCATATTAGTGACGTGCTATTAAAGTTTTAACCTCAAATTCAAAGTAGACAAAAAGTTATGAAAACAAACATAAACGACATACCTAAAACTTTAAAAATAAAATTTTCACAAATCAAGTCTAAATGAACCAAAATTTTAATACAAGCTATCTAATGATAAGAATAACATGATATGAAAATTTCAGGTTCAAATTCAAAGTGGTTCGAAAGTTATGCATGAAAAGCTGAAAATACAAAAACTAAAAATAAACCTAACATCCTAAAATTTTCTAAACTGAAACTAGCACAAATCAAATCCAATGATTCTGAAATTTTGACACAAGCTAACCCATAATATGAGTAAATTGCTATAAAAATTCCAAATCCAAATTCATACTCAACAAGAACTTGTGCAGACACAAAATTAGGAACAAAACTTGAAAATTAACAAAAGAAGACAGCACGGACTATGCTTCAAAACACATCCTAAACAATGGATTCTAAACACAACAGTTGGGATGAGTTGGACACTAAATGAGCAGCAACGTTGCTGTAGAAAATTCAACAAAAATAGATCAACAAGTTGCTGAAAACCTCAGCAAACGAACAGCAAAATTATGCAAAAAAATATGAATAAACCAAAACAGATTTTCAGCATAAAATCAATCATAAATGTGGACAATCTAGGACACTAAACTAGACACTAATACAAGCTAAACATTGACACAACATGCTGCAGAAACCATGGCTGGAAACAGACACAAACCAGAAAAAGTGGCAGCAATTAGCAATCTGAAAAAAAATCAAAAAAGAGAAAGGCTACGACACATGCTAATCGGCCAACTAAACCTAATTGAAAATTAGTTAACAAGTGTATTGTGGGTGCAACATAAGTGATCCAGGTTAAAGAAAACCACAACACAGAATAACAAATACAAACAGAACAGAGCACATTTAAGCAGACAACTGAGAAAAATAGAGGAAAAACACAAGCTAACGGAGCACTGTTGTTCTGATACCAAATGTTAAGCTACGAGCCTTCAAATGGGGGAAATATGCATGCCAACAAATAAGCAGAGGGATCAATGCTCAATGAATACCCCAAAAATAGACACAAAGAATAATGAAAACAGAGAGAAATTACCATAAATTGGATGAAGGGGTTTTGGGAGATGGCTGAGTGTTCAAATTAGTTTCCTCGCCACAAAGGAGGCCAATCACTCCCCTTTCCATTTCGAAGGAGCGACTGTCCGAGAAGCTGTGGTTGAATCTTTTGCAGTCGCTCCTTTGAAAATGAGTTTGTCAACTTTTGGGAACGATTTTCCCACCTTCCTCTAGTTTCCTATGCTTGAAAGAGATGAGGGAAGGATGGTGCTTAACCAGCGAAGAAACCTTAGGCTTTGAAGGCACCAGTGACTCTCGATGCTGCACACAGACGATGAACGGTGTGAAAATCTCACCTTCGTTTTCTAAAGGAAACTCTGTTTTCAAATTTATCAAATGTTCATCAATTCTTATAAGCATTCAGAACAACCTTAAATGAAAGGAAAAGCTCAAAAAATGAAGGAGAAAAGAGTCGTTTCTTGTCCGAAAACTAGCCATTGGTGTTGCTGTGGGGGCTGTTGCGTGCACGTGTGCTGCTGCTTATGGGCGGCAATGCACAGCGCTGTGTGGACTCCTTTTACACGCGTCCGGTGATGTTGTCATGGGCCCCGAGCGCTAAATGTCGTGCGCATTGCTGGTGGGTCTAGCTCCCGCTGCTCGGTCATGGCTCCTCTTTGGACACGCGCTAGTCTTACCGCGTGCCATGCTGGGCACTAGCTCCGCTCTGGTGTGCCATGCTGGACACTGCGCACCTCTTGCCCCCCTCCCGCAAGGTGCTACGCACTTCCTGTTGAGCGATGCGTGCCTCCTGTCTGCCACCTTCGGCTATGAGCCTCCTTTGCGCTCCATGCCTTTGCCATAGCTCTCCTTGGTGTGCCAAATTAATGTTGCATGCTAGTTGGATGCCATGGATCATCCTCGTGCGTGCAATGCCTTCATTTCTTGAGTGCACGCCAATTGCTCGATGAAATGTCGCTTCCAAGTTTTTGCACCAATTTTATCCAAGACTCAATCAAAGCATTCCAATGGTTCCTTCCTCCAATAATAACAAATGTCTTAGTGAAAGAACTCAATTAAAAAATTACCTTTATCAGAGCATAAGTCTTTGAGCTTCAGGGCATATCAGAGAGAGAGAGAGAGGTGGTTGTGTGCGAATTATCACGATCGAAGGTCTGAATCAAGTTTCCACTTTAGCGAAGAGATTTCAAAAGAGAAAGAGAGAGACTGAGGGAGGGTGAGAGAGAGCAAGACTGAGAGAGGGGAAGGGACGGATAGAGAGAAAGATAGAGAGAGAAAGCGAGAGAGAGAGAGAGAGAGAGAGAGAGAGAGAGCGAGAGATAGAGATAGAGAGTGGAGGTTGTTTGTGAAATGTCTCGATCGAAGGTGGGAATTAAGTTCTCACATTCGTGACAGATTTCTAAAGAGAGAGAGAGACACAGAAAGGTAGAGAGAGAGAAGTTTGTGTGCGAATCGTCTCGATCAAAGGTTGAAATCAAGTTCTAACATTCGTAAAGAGATTTCAAGAGAGATAGACAAAGCAACCGAGGGAAAGAGAGAGAGGAGGTTGTGTGCAAATAGTCTCGATCACATATCAGAATCAAGTGTCAACATTTGTAAATAGATATCGAGAGAGAGGGAGGAGAGAGAAAGGGAGATGGAAAGAAAGAGATATACAGAGAGCAAGTGAGAGAAGGAGAGAGAGAGAGGAGGTTGTATGTGAATGGTCTTGATCGAAGGTCAGAATCAAGTGCCAACATTCGTGAAGAGAGAGATACAGAGAGAGACAGAGAAAGAGATACAGAGAGATGGAAAGAGAGGGAGGGAGCAAGAGATAGAGGGAGATACAGACAGAGAGAGCGAGTGAGAGAGAGAGAGACAGAGGGACAGGCAAAAAAGAGAGAGAGAAAGAGAGAGGAGGTTGTGTGCTAATCGTTTCGATCAAAGGTATAAATAAAGTTCCAACATGCGTAAAAGATTTAGAGAGAGAGATAGATATAGATAGATGGAGAGAAAGGAGAGAGGAGGTTGTGTACGAATCGTCTCCATCAAAGGTCGAAATCAAGTTTCAACATTTGTGAAGAGATTTAGAGAGAGAAAGAGACAGAGAGAAGGAGATAGGGAAAAATAGTGAGTGAGAGGGAGAGAGACGAGGTTGTTTGTGAATGGTCTCGATCGACGGTCATAATTTAGTTCCAATATTTGTGAAGAGATTACGAGACAGAGATAGATAAAGAGAGAAAGAGAGAAGGAGAGAGAAAGACATAGACAAAGAGAGAGAGAGAGAGAGAGAGAGAGAGAGAAAGCGAGAGAGGTTTTGTGCGAATCGTCTCGATCGAAAATCAGAATCAAGTTCCCACATTCGTGAAGAAATTTAGAGAGACAGAGAGCGAGAGAAAATGAGAGAGAGGGAGACTTAGAGAGGGGGATAAAGAGAGAGAGGGAGAGAGAGTGTGAGAAAGGTGAGATTGTATGCGAATCGTCTTGATCGTATGTCAGATGCAAGTTTGAATATTCATGAAGAGAGAGAGACAAAGAGAGAGTGTGTGAAAGAGGGACAAAGAGAGAGAGAGAGAGATAAGAAGACAGAGAGAGAGAGAGCGAGAGAGAGAGAATAAGGCAGAGAGAGCGAAAGAGAGATGGAGAAAGAGAGAGCGAGAGCGAGAGAGATAGAAAGAGAGAGACAAAAAGGGTTGTGTGTGAATTGTCTCTATCGAATGTCAAAATTAACTTCCAACATTTGTGAAGAGATTTTGAGGGGGAGAGAGTGAGAGAGAGAAAGAGAGAGAGAGAGAGAGAGAGGAAGACAGAGAAAGAGGAAGAGAGGGGGAGAGAGAGAGAGAGAGATAGCGAGAGCGAGAGAGAAGGAGATGGATAGAGAACGAGAGAGTGGGATAGAGAGAGATATAGAGAGGAGGTTGTGTGCATATCGTATCGATCGAAGGTCAGAATCAAGTTCCAACATTCGTGAAGAGAGAGCTATAGAGAAAGACAGAGAAATAAAGAGAGAGAGAGAGGAGGTTGTTTGCGAATCGTCTCGATCGTAGATGGGAATCAAGTTCCTACATTCGTGAAGAGATTTTGAAAGAGAGAGAGAGAGAGAGATAGACAGAGTGAAGTAAAGAGAGGAGGTTGTGTGTGAATCCTCTCGATCGAAGGTCAGAGTCAAGTGCCAACATTTGTAAAAAAATTTCGAGAGAGAGAGAGAGAGAGAGAAATGGATAGAGAGAAAAAGAGGGAGAAAGTGAGAGGGAGAAAGAGAGAGAGAGGGAGAGAGAGAGGGAGGGAGATAGGGAGAGAAAGAGCGAGTTAGAGAGAGAGAGTGAGCGAAGACACAAAGAGAGAGAGACAGAGAGAGGAGTTTGTGTGCAAATCGTCTTGATTGAAGGTCGTAATAAAGTTCCAACATTCATAAAGAGATTTGGAGAGAGAGATAGATAGAGAGAGAGGGATTGAGAGAGAAAGAGAGGCAGTTTTATGTGAATCATCTCGATCAAATGTCGGAATATAGTTCAAATATTATTGAAGAGAGAGAGAGTGAGAGACAGAGAAAGAAGGAGAGAGAATAAGAGAGAGAGAGAGGAGGTTTTGTACAAATCGTTTAGATCAAAAGTCAGAATAAAGTTCTAACATTAGTGAAGAGAGAGAAAGAGGTGATTGTGTTTGAATCGTCTCAATGGAAGGTCATATTCAAGTTCCAACATTCGTAAAGAGAGAGAGAGAGAGAAAGGAGGTTGTGTGCGAATTGTCTCGATCGAAGGTCGAAATCAAGTTCCATTATTTGTGAAGAGATATAGATAGATAGAAAGAGACAGAGAGAGATAGAGAGAGAGGGAGAGAGAAAAAGCAAGAGAAAGAGAGAGAGAGGGAGAAAAAGAAACAAAAAGAGCAAGCGAAAGAGAATGAGGAAGACACCGAAAGATAGAGACATAGAGAGGGGGTTGTGTTGTAATCGTCTCGATCGAAGATCATAATAAAGTTCCAACATTTGTAAAGACATTTCGAGAGAGAGAGAGATAGATAGAGAGAGAAGGATAGAGAGAGAAAGAGAGAGAGGCAAATGTGTGCGAATCGTCTTGATTGAATGTCGGAGAGAGAGAAAATGAGAGCAAGAGAGAGAGGGAGAGTGTAACGCCACGAAAACCTACTCGTTTCTGGTTCATTCTCTGCTCTGATATTATCTCTGTAGCGACACGAAAACCTACTCGTTTCCGGTTCCTTCTCTGATCTCTACCAAACAACCTATCTTTCCCTCCGCATGACTAAAACAAAACATGCAAAACACACAATACACGCACCCATTCCTACCGTACTATAGTGTAGCCCCATAAGGGCAATGCACATGCACACACTACTTATTTGACCTCCTGAGCTTCTGTTGTGCTTGTTTTTTTCACTTCGTCGGGATCAACCTATCACATAACCAATTCATATTAATTTCCATCTCACAACTCATCCCATGTACTAAAATTATGACTACTTCCTCAATCCATCAAAGCTCGACTAAAACGGCTCACTAACCCGACTGAGCTAAAAAAATTCACCTAACTTTCAATGTGCATAACTTTTACGTCAGTTATCGAAATTACTCGATTCTAGCGGCTACACACTCCTTAGGACATTTAGTTTCTAACGGTCTCATCCATTTCCTAATCCAAGATCTACAGGTTTGCTTAATTTGGCGGAATGGAAACTGTTTCGTAATCCGAGTTTTTCGACTATCCAAACACCTAATCCTTTACATAAAAACCTATAACCTAATCTTACTTCTAGATTAAACACCAATACACGAATAAAAATCAACTATAAATCTTCAAATTTGTATCTACCTCCTAGGGTTTCACCAAACTATCCAATACTCTCTCGAACTTCATTTTCACCGCTCAAAACACTAAATGACTAACTAAAAGTTACCAAAAATCTTAAGATTGGCGAAGAAACAGAGAGGATCGACTGTCACTGGAAGGGAGAATGCAGAAGAAAGGGGAAAAATGGAGGGCTTCAGTCCTGGGAGGAGAAACACCCGAGGGTGCTTTGATATATATATATTTTTATATAATAATAATAAATCTAATTACCTTTTCGCCCTCACACTTTAATCCTTAGTTAAACTGTTATTCGGTTCGTGTCAGGTCGGAATCCTATAATTTTCTCTTGTCCACTAGTCTCAAAATAATACTTTATCTACTAGTATAAATTTTCTACCCTTAATTCTGAATAAAACTCCACCGTTTACCAATATCAATTTTTGGAAATTATTTTTTTTGAATATCCCAGGCATTATAGTGGTCCTTAGAGAAGGGACCGTGTTTACCCACAAACAGTGATGGAGAAGAAATGAAAGGTGTGGATGTGTATGCCGATAGTGAATAGAATATTGTAAGGGAACATATGCATGAAATGGAAGATGTGTAAAATGAAAAAACCCTAAGCAGACCCGAGAGCTATCTTACATTATGCTCATAAGTGCATGTCTTCCCTTGTGAAGACAACCACCGTTGGGACAGGATTTTCGTCCTTAACCTATTAGACTTTCAATAGAGAGAGAGAGGGAATAGTAAGAGTTCACCCAACAACCGTGAGCTTGAAGAACAATGGAGGCACACTCCTCACAATACAAGAATCGTGGCTTACCTTTTGGCAATCTCCAAATCACTTGTAAGGAAAATAAGGTTTTCTATTACTTTGGCAAAAGTTCTTTTCACCCACTAATAGCAATGCTTAAGTAGAAACCTATGGTGGATGATTAGGGTTAGGTCTTGATAGGAGATTATTTGAGCCTTTGGATGAAAGGATAATCAGTGGCCAAGATTGCTCTTTTGTGTGCACGATCCAGCAGTGTAGATGTTGTCCAAATTTTGCTTGATCAATGGTGGAAATTTGATGAGTCATCTATCATTGGGAACATTACACAATGTAAAACTTACCTTCTAGTGGGTTTCTTTGGGCGATTCTTTTTTTTCATTTCTTTTGGGCCGAGTCTTCCAACCATGATCAATCTACCATCATACATATAATCATAACCACACAATCTAATCCATGATGCAATATATAAAGTGCATACATAAAGGCTAGAGTTTGCCAAAAATAAAATAAACAAATTTCAAAAATGGTTACACTGTTTATGGGCCAGAAAGACAAATTCCCATTGGGCCATGTGATGAGTTCATCTGTGATTCCCAAGCCAGAGTGTGTAAGAGTTGATCCATATCCTCCAAATTGGGTTCCCATGTAAAATCCCTGATGAGATCAACATCTGCAAGAAAAACAAGTTCGTTAGCAAAAAGGTTAAGTAGGTTAAGGACCTTAGCTTGAGATCTTGTTATGGGCCTCCTTGGCATGTCAATTTGGCATGTCATAAGTTCCACTTACCTTGGCTCTTTATATGCTTAAGAGCATAGTGATTAGTGTGTATGACAAACTCTTTAGATAGCAAGTAATGGTTTATTGCGCTAAAGTTCGTATGACCGCATAGAACTCTTTGTCATACGTTGAGTAATTTAAAGCAGCTCCTTTAAACTTTTCACTAAAAAATGCAATAGGTCTTCCTTCTTGCATTAAGACTGCTCTGATTCCTATTCCCTATGCTTCACTTTCGATTTCAAACTCTTTGCTAAAATCGGGGAGTGCAAGAACGGGAGATTTGCACAATTTATCTTTAATCAGTTTGAAAGTTTGTTAACATTTAGGAGTCAATTGAAAATATCTTCCTTTCTTGGTGCAATCGGTGATTGGAGCCATAATGTTGCTCAAATCTTTTATAAACCTTTGATAGAATGATGCCAACCCATAAAAACTACGTACATATGATATTCCTATTGGGTTGGCCAATCTTTGATAACCTCAATCTTAGATTCGTCAACGTCCATTCCATTCTTAGTTATAATAAATCTTAGCAAGTAAACTTTCTCTTGTGCGAAAGAACACTTTAGTAGATTTCCAAATAGTTTTGTTTTTAAATGATTCAAATGTGTCGTTAAGTCCATACTGTAAACGAGAATGTCGTCAAAGTATACGACCATAAATTTACCAAGAAAGTCTTTTAGGACATGATCCATCAATCGTATGAATGTACTGGGGGCGTTTGATAGCACAAAAGGCATGATCATCCACTCAAACAGTCCGTATTTGATCTTGAAGGCGGTTTTCCATTCATCACCTTCTTTTATGCAGATTTGATGGTACCCGCTCTTTAAATCAACTTTAAAAAATATGGAGGCTCCACTGAGCTCATCCAACGTGACTTCTAGTCGAGGAATAGAGAATCTATACTTTATGGTTATTTGATTTATAGCCCTACTATCTACACACATTCTTAATAATCCATCCTTTTTGGAACTAAAAGTGTAGGGACTGTGCAAGGGCTCATAGATTCTTAGATGAATCCTTTTTCTAATAATTCTTGGACTTGACTCTGTAATACCTTAGATTCCTCAGGATTCATTCTGTAAGCTGGACGGTTAGGTAATATTAACCCGGATTGTATGGCTATCTGGTGTTCGATACCATGTAAAGGTGACAATCCTTGTGGCAGCTCTTCGAGGAACACATCTTGATATTGTTTTAGTAGTGATTCTACTGCTACTGGAATGTCTCCTAATTCCTTTACTCTTTCTCTGAATAGGGCCAAAATAAGGGGATCTCTGCTTAATAATAAGCGCTCTAATTCTTTTCTTGAAAGAAAAAGGTTGGCATTTTCTTTCACATTCCTTCTAAAAGCTTCAACTTTGGCGATTTGTTCTGGGCTCAAGGTGTCAGTTGAAATATTTTGCCTTGAAACTTGAACGAGTAGTAGTTCGTAAATCCATCATGAATTGCCTGACGATCATATTACAATGGCCTACCCAATAGTACATGGCTAGCGCTCATAGGTATGACATCGCAGACAACAGAATCTGTGTATTTCTCGATCGTAAACTTTATGGTCACTTACTTGTATTGGTCTTATGTAGACAGGTCTCCAACCCTAATCTTTCCACCATATCTTTGGAGGCAACATTAGTGCAACTACTTCCATCTATGATTAGTGAACAAACTTTATCTCTTATTGAACGAGTATGGAAAATATTTTCTTGCTGATAATTTTCTTCCGTGGATTTTGTCGTGAGGGTTTTGGCTAATTACCATAAATAGGGGCCCTTCTTGGGCATGGAATACTTCGTCGTCTAATTCCACCTCTTCTATAGTTTCCTCAATTTGTTCATCCTCACTTTCCACTTCTCTAGTGTTATCTTTAATTATCATAACTCGTTGGTTAGGGCATAGTTTGGCCATATGTTCTAGACCCAAACATTTATAACACTGAAAATCTTGAGCTTTTGATTGGTTTGCACCGCTAGCTATTGTAGGTGGGTGAATCGTCTCTATCAAGCGTCCGAATCAAGTTCCAACATTTGTAAAAAGATTTCGAGAGAGAGAGAGAAGAGGTTTTGTGCTAATAGTCTAAATTGAAAGTCTTGAATCAAGTTTGTACATTCATGAAGAGATTAATAGAGAGAGAAAGCGAGAGAGAGAGGCAGAGAGAGCGAGGGAGAGAGAGAGGAGGTTGCATGTGAATCGTCTTGATCAAAGGTCGGACTCAAGTTCAAATATTTGTGAAGATAGAGAGAGAGAGAGATAGAGAGAAAGAGAGAGAAAGGGAGAGAGAAAGAGAAGGAGATAAAGAAAGATAGAAAGAATGAGTGATAGAGAGAGACAGAAGAGGTTGTTTGTGAATCATCTCGATCGAAGATTGGAATCAAGTTCCAACATTCATGAAGAATTTCGAGAGAGAAAGAAAGAGAGATAGATAGAGAAAGAGGGAGAGAGAAAGAGAGAGAGAAAGAAAGGTTTTGTGCGAATCACCTTGATCGAAAGTCAGAATCAAGTTTCAACATTCGTAAAGATTTGGAAAAGAGAGAGAGAGAGTGAGAGAGAGATAGAAAGCAAAAGAGAGATAGAGAGAGAAAGAGAAGGTAGTGTGTGAATCATCTAGATTGAAGGTCAAAATCAAGTTTAAACATTCTAAAAGAGATCTAAAGAGACAAAAAGTGTAGCGCCCCGAAAACCCTCACGATTCCCGGTACGTTTAGTACTACTACTTACTCTCTGTGGCGCCCTCGAGTCGTCCTCAGACCTAGGTCGCTAACTCTACTCATACACATACACTCGGGTAAAATTAGTAAAAAAAATTTAAAACTTTGTTCCTCGACTTAAAATGACCATTTTGAAAACGTTTAAAATCGTCGTAGCGGAAGACTTTGATTAAAATCAATTTAAATAAAATTTCAATTTTTTAAAACATTAAAAGAAATTTTCGGTTGACCATTGTGAGCCCCGGTTGACACTTCATTTGCCTTTATTTTCATTGGTCGACCCTAGCGGTCGACACCTCTCTGGTCATCACGCTAACCGGTCGACACTTGTGAACACAGGTCGACACTCTAATCTTCTCTGCCCGCACCGGTCGAACCCTGTGGTAGACACTTCTATGCTTATCACAGAGAGCGGTCGATACCTGTATTCACAGGTTGACACCTTCATCCTCTCTGTTTCCACCGGTCGAAGCTTGCGGTGGACATTCCTACAATCTTTACACTAACCGGTCGACACCTAAATACACAGGTCGACACCTAGCTTGGTTCTGTCCCCATAGGTCGACCCTCGCGATCGATATTTACCTAATTCCGCCAACATTAGGCCTTTCGATCGACACCTTGCACCAGCAACCTAAAGAAAACCACATCACTCAACATTGAAACGAACGACAAAATGCCACGATCAATTAAACCACGAAATAAAACTTGGACATTTTCATCAAAACCTCCCAAGTAGTTTCAAAATACATCTACTAACTTTTGAAATATCTGTTTGTACATTAAAATCTATACACGAGTTTCCTATACACTTGACACGGACTCCACAAAAATACATCCTTCAAAACTCACCATTTCCTCAAAAAACGTTCTCTACTGGTTGGGTCGCCCTAACACACTCCATCCACTGGCACATAGTAACACACCGGCACCTGTCTACTCGCCATGGCTGGACTCTCGGAACTCACCGGCAGAATTCTCCGCACCTACACCATAGAACACCAAACATAAGCCTAATACTTAGTAACTAGTGTAGTATCAAGCATAAAACTGACAATGCAATCCTATCACATTTGTAACGACCCCCATTTCCGCCATTACTAACTTGACTGTTCATACACTTGAAAATCCTTTGCAATTACGTTACAATTTTTTTTAAGGTTGAAAAGGTGACGACCCGTAACTCGATCATTACTAACCTAACTTTCTCGTAAAACTTCGTACGAAAATTCTTTTAAAATTTATTCATTTTCTTAAAACGACATTACAATGGATTTAAAATTGACAGTGGAAAACAGTTCGTGCGTGGAAAGCTCGTTATGCAAGATACTAAACAAACTTAAATTTCAAGGCAGTAAATAGAAATTCTAGTCGACACCTACATACACCGGTCGACACCTATATACACTAGTTGACACTTTATTTCTCTCTGTCGGAGTAGGTCGTCCTGCACGGTCGACACTTTTAGAGTTTGGTCGACCCCCAAACATGTAGGCCGACCCTTTGGTGAAATTTTCTACTAAGCAATCGGCACTTATAAGTACAGGTCGACACCTGATTTCTCTCTATCCGAGTAAGTTGTCCCTCGTGGTCGACACTTACTAGGTTTGATCGACCCCTAGAAAGACAGATTGACACTCTGTTATTATTTTTCGTGCAGCAGTCAACACTAAAAGGCACAGGTCGACACTTTAAGGGAAAATGCCAACCTTACTCAACTTCACTTTCTTTTCTCTTCTTTAATTCACAACTCATCTACCTCCTCATAAATGACTAGAAATAAAATGTTTCCCATACTAACATATTGAAGTAAATCCGTTCATTTAACGTTCTAACTGTCCAAAATCTTTGTCTAAAACTTCAAACAATTTATACATACACATTTTACCCAAAATATCTAGAAACGGTCGACAGGTCAAAATCGCTCAACCGTTACAAGCACACACCATGGGCGTCCTCCACTATCTGCTTAATCCATCATATTAAGGATCAACGACCCCACCTGTGATTATATCACCTACACCACAAGGTAAGTAATGAGCCTAATGTCGAGTAAGTGATGTAGAATTAAATAAAATGCATGCTCATAACTATGCTATGTTGTTCGTAAGACATGCAACTTAATATGTTCCTTATTTTTTTACATAACATGAGTTATTGGGGTACTGCTTTTAGAGGATAGATGGCCTAACTAATTGTCCCTCTAGCGGAACTACCAACTCGCTCTAGTGGAAGTGGAATGACATATCTGACAAATCCTCTAACGGAACTGGTTCCTCTAACGAAACTACCATACTCAGTTCCCTACCCACAATAAATATTTAAATATTTTATTATACCATATTTTTTCTGTTCTGTTTACATAAAACGTATGCATAAAAACCATTTTTTATTATTTGAAAAACCATGGCGCATGAATGTATGTAATATACACATATTCTCAAGGTTGTAAATGTAAAGTAACATAACATATAAACACATCCATCAATAAACAATAACCTATTATAATAAACTGACAAACTAAAATTTCTGCCCAACCAAAACTCTCGAACTAATATCTCCAAGTTCCTTATTTAGCCATCAATCTCATAACACTTTATGGTGTAGGCCAATCGGCAAAAACACATGCAAACATGCACTTACCTCTCGTCCTGAGCTCGAAATTAGTCAATTGATCAATTTCTTTTTTTATTTGCAAACCTAAGACATAGGAATCAAAGAATGTGCATGAAAACGTATCCAATAATCTAAATCTTGGAATCTCCTTCAAATATGCTACGAATTTCAAAATCGTATAACTTTATCTATACATATCCAAATGTAAAATTTCAAAAGGCTATGGACTTCTTAAAGCGTCTACTTTAACATGCTTAATTCAATTTACAAAATAAAACCAATTCATTATATCAAAATTTACAAAACGCCGAACTACTTTGTAATTCACCATTTTTTTATCCAAATTGTAAAATTCTATGATTTCTTTTATTTAAGTCTACCAACGAGTATTCAAATCCAATTAAACACTAAAACAACCAAGAAATGGAGAAACCACAACAATTCCGTGCATCACACGTTAGGGTTCATTAACCTCGATAAAACCGAACTATTTCATCAAGTATCAAGCACTTATTCTACAAACTTGCATCAATATAACATAACTCAAATTGTTTTACCTTGAAGAAATCTTGAGAAAGAAGAGGAGAAGAATGGAGGAAACAATCGGCTATGGAATGGAGGAAGATAAACTAATGTGAAGAAGGAAAAATAAGCTTCAGACAGTGATGCTTTAAGGGTACAACCTAACCTAAGCAATTCATTCCAAAATTACCCTTCATTACATCAACGTGATTCTCATAAACTACAAAGAAGTTTGACTTGTTAAAACTTCAACTTTTTCTTTTTTTCCACTCTCTTCTTTTCCTCTTTTCTTTTCTCCCCTCTGCATGCTAAACCACTCTTACACTCACTCTTTGCTTTGACCTTTCAGCCTCCTTATTATTCTTCGTCTTTCTTTTTACTTTTTTTCCCTTATTTTCCTTCATTTCTTCTAATTTTCCTTTCTTAAAAAAAAAAAAATATATATATATATATATATATAAAGGATCCTATGCACATTGTACAGTAAAATTTTTAGGTGTTACATTCCACCCTTAGATAAAATTTTGTCCTTAAAATTTACATACTGAACAACTCTGGGTATCGGCTTAGCATATCCGACCATCTTTCTCAGGTTGCCTCCTCAACATTGTGGTTGTGCCATAGAAATTTCACCAGTGAGATTTCCTTATTACATAGTACCTTTACTGTTGATTCGAGAATTCGCACTAGTTTTTCCTCGTAAGTTAAAGTTGGCTGAATCTCGATGTCCCTCTGTTCCAGCATCTGTGAAGGGTCGTGTATGCACTTCCTCAACATTGACACGTGGAAAACGTTATGGATTCCGTCCATAGAGGCTGGTTGCTGCAACTTATATGTCGTTCTTCCGACTCTTTCTGTGATTGTAAAAGGTCCCACATATTTCGGACTTAGCTTGCCTTCCCTTCCAATCCTCATTACTTCTTTGAATGGCGAGATTTTTAAAAATACTTCATCATTCTCGTTAAACTCCAACTCTCGCCTCCTTTGGTCTGCATAGCTTTTCTGCTGGCTTTTAGCTGTTAAAATACGTTGTCTAATGATTGCCACCTTCTCTGCAGTCTGTTACAAAATGCCCAATCAATCTTGATTCGCCAACCTCAACCTAATATAAAGGAGATATGCACTTCCTGCCATAAAGAGCTTCATAAGGGGCCATGCCAATAGTCGACTGGAAGCTGTTGTTATAAGAGAATTCGACTAACGGCTAATATTTGCTGCATGATCCTTGAAACTCCAAAACACATGCTCTTAACATATCCTCAAGAATTGGAATTGTTCTCTTCGTCTGCCCGTCTGTTTGAGGATGAAATGTTGTACTAGAACTCAATTGAGTTCTCATTGCTTTATGAAAACGTTTTCAGAAATTTGAAGTAAATCTGGGATCTCGGTCTGATACGATCGAGATTGCTACCCCATGCAGTTTAACAATCTCCTGAATAAATAGTTTAGCAAACTGATACATTGTGAAAGTCATCTTCACTGGTAAAAAGTGGGCTTACTTAGTTCAACGATCTATAATCACCTATATTCCACCATATCCTTTCACTATTCTTGGCGGCCCTACAACAAAATCCATAGAAATTTGCTCTTATTTCTATTTTGGAATTGGTAGCGACTGTAAAGTCCCAGCCACCCTTTGATGTTCTACCTTAACTTGCTGACAAATAATGCATGCCTCAACATGCTTTGCTACATCTTTCTTCATGTTTGGCTACTAGAAGTGCTGCTTTAAGTCTGTATACATTTTTGTACTTCCAGGATGTACAGAGAAAGTAGATGAATGGGCCTAACATAAAATTTTTGTTCGTAATCCAAGGTCCTTAGGTACATACCACCGGCTCCTAAATTTTAATATTTCATCATTGGAAAAATTGAAATTCGAAGAATCATTAGATGACATGCATGATTTGTAGATTGTACACTATGGATCATTATGGTGAGTTTCTTTAATTCTCTCTAAAAGAGTTAGTTTCAATGATATAGCCGAGAGCGTAGCTGTCAAATCTGCAATGATCTCTGTATGAAATCTTTGAATCTCCGATTTAAGCTCAACTAACATAGCTGACATTTCAGGTTGCTTCATCATAGTTTTCCAACTCAAAGCATCAACTACCTAGTTGGCTTTTCCTGGGTGATAGTTGATTTCAATATCATAGTCCTTCACGAATTCCAACCACCGCCTTTGTCTTAAATTCAAATCCTTTCGCGTGAATATGTATTTCAAACTTTTGTGGTCAGAAAAGACTTTGAATTTCTGGCCATATAGATAGTGCCTCCATATCTTTAATTTGAAAGCCACAACTGCTAATTCTAAATCATGTGTAGGATAGTTTTGTTCATAGGTTTTGAGCAGTCTTGATGGATACGCCACAACGTTTTCGTCTTGCATTAAAACAGCACCTAACCCAATCTTAGAAGCGTCGCAATAAATGCTGAAACTTCCATCCTCTATCGGCAGTGTCAATACAGGGGTTGTTGTCAATTTTTGCTTAAGTTTCTGAAAACTATTCTCACAATCTTCGGACCACTAGAATTTTACACTTTTCCTAGTCAGGCATATTAAATGAAGGGCTATTTTGGAGAAACCCTCAATAAATTTACTGTAGTAGCCTGCTAAACCAAGAAAACTCCGTATATCACCAACATTGTTAGGCAGTGGCCAATCAATAATACCCCGAATATTTGAAATATCATCAGAAACTCCTTCCTTTGAGATAACATGACCAAGAAAATTGACTCGATCCAGTCAAAACTCACACTTAAAATTTTTGGCATACAGTTGATGAAGTTTCAAAGTTGATAATACGACAGTTAAATGCTACTCATGTTCTTCCTTGGTCTTACAATAAACAAATATATCATCAATAAAAACGATCACGAACTTGTCTAAATATTTATGAAATACGCTATTAAAGAGGTCAATAAATACTACAGGAGCATCAGTTAACCAAAGTACATAACTAGAAACTCATAATGTCCACACCGAGTTTGAAAAGCCGTTTTGGGTATATCTTCTGGTTTAATTTTCAACTGATAGTACCCCGATCTCAAATCTATCTTCGAAAACACACGTGCGCCTTGAAATTGATCGAATAAACTCAATACGTGGCAAATGGTACTTGTTCTTTATCGTCAACTTGCTCATCTCTCTATAATCTATGCACATTTGTAGTGACCCATCATTCTTTTTCGCAAATAGCACTGGTGCACCCCAAGGCAAAAAACTAGGGCAGATAAAACCTTTGTCCGCTAAATCCGTCAACTGTGATTTTAATTCTTTTAG
The DNA here is from genome assembly GCA_022433055.1 of Begonia peltatifolia. NCBI lineage: Eukaryota > Viridiplantae > Streptophyta > Magnoliopsida > Cucurbitales > Begoniaceae > Begonia > Begonia peltatifolia. Next base: position 20,080,732 of record CM039519.1, on the reverse strand, counting down.
TTCCACAGGAGCCATACAGTACAGATTCTTTGATATTGGTGCACCCCCTGAAATTATATCAATTATAAACTCTATTTCCCGGTCTGGAGATAACCCGGGCAAGTCATCTAGGAAAACCTTTGGAAATTCTTAACAATTGGTACTTCCTGAAGTTTCACTTTGTTCTGCCTCTCCGTATCCACCATACTAACTAGATACCCAATGCATCAATTCTTCAATAATCGCTGAGCTCTGATGGCGAATATCACTAGCGTAGTGCTGGTATTCTTCAACGTTTGAAAAGAGTATTTTATACCATTCGGGGGTTGCAAACAGACTGTTCTTGATCTACAATCAATAGTAGCAAAATGCCTAAATAACCAATTCATTTCCAATATAACATCGTATCTCTCCATACTGGGGATTATTAAATCAGCAGGCATCCTATAGTCTCCCACAGACATAATACAATTACAGACTATTAGATCTGAATGAAAGTTTTCTCCAAACGGCAGCATAATATTGTAAAAGTGCTCAGCAGGCAGAGGGAATAAATTTAAGTTAACCACGAAAGCCATAGAAATAAATGAGTGCGTAGCACCATAGTCAATCAACATGTAAGCAGCGACATCATTCAATAGAATTGTAACTGAGACAACTGAAGGTTGTTCATCATCGTCGGCTTCAATAAGAGAAAACACCCTAGGTGTCATGTTCGGCTTTGTTTGACTCTGGTTCCCCTTCGAGCAATTTCTTGCAAAATGACCGACCTCATTGCAATTGAAGCATCAGTCTAAACTGAGTTTGCATTCACCAGGATGGCGTTTCTGACATTAGGGCACTGAGGATACTGTTGAAATGGAGCCCCTTGAAGCTACTTTCCTTTGCCCTGCTCATTCTTCCCATCACTTGGCTTCTTCACTCCTCTTTGTTGTTGTTGCTGCTGTTGCTGTTGCTGTTGCTGCTGCTGTGGTGGTCGTTGTCATCCCCTGTCTTGTCGTTGCTGGGGCTGGACTCCTTGAAAAAATTTATTGGTGGACTCCCTTTGCTTATAAAATTTTTGTTCTGCTTCTTCAACCTCCAAGGCCTTGGCTAACACCTCGGAATAAGGAACGTCTTTTGTCCCCGCTATCTTTACTCGTCTGTAAATTTCTATCTTTAGACCTTTAACAAACTGGTAAACTTTATTCTCGTTGTTGTTTACCAGTTATGCAAGAAATCTAGATAGGGATTCAAACTGGTGAACATAGTCAGCTACGGAGCCAGCTGGCTCAGCTATACAAATTCCACCATTTTACTTGTTCTGACGGCACGACTGAAGTATGTTTTTGTAAAATGTCTCCATGAACCGTTCCTACTCCATTCCTCTGACATTCGTTGTAGCCTTGAAGGTATCCTACCAAATCCCGACATCTTTAGCAAGATGGAACACGACACACGAGACGTTATTTGCTTCGTCCACCTTTGCATAGTCAAACATCCCTTCAATGGTCCAGATCCGTTCCTCAGCATAAGTCGGATCTGAAGCTTGTCCGTCAAAGGTCGAAGGCCTAAGCCACCTGAACCAATCTCCACTCTGATCGCTTGCACCTCCATTGTTGTGATTTCCCCGTTGCTCTTCTCTATTTATAAGTCTTTCCAATAACTGAGATTGACGATCGCACAATTCAGTTAGTCGGTTGATGGTATGATCTCTATTATCCATTTCTTTCCGTGGTTACCTTCCTTGCATACTGTTAATCCTAAACAAATCTATAAAATATTAAATTTCTAAAACAATAATTAAATACATAACATAGTTATAGTTGATGAAGAACATCCATGTTGCGGCTTGTGCTGTTAGACAATCTGCAGAAAAGATGTTTGACCTGGGCTTTGATACCACAATTGTAACGACCCCAATTTCAGCCATGACTAACTTCACTGTTCATAAACTTATAAGCAAATCCTTTGCAATTATGTTACATTTTTTTTAAGTTTTAAAATATAACAACTCGTAACTCGAACCTTACTAACTTAACTTTCTCGTAAAACTTCGTACGTAAATTCTTTTAAAATTTATTCATTTCCTTAAAATGACATTACAATGGATTTAAAATTGACAGCGGAAAACAATTCGTGCGTGGAAAGCTCGTTATGCAAGATACTAAACAAACTTAAATTTCAAAGCAGTAAAACGAAGATCCAGTCGACACCTACATACACCGGTTGACATTTACTTTCTCTCTATCTTAGTAGGTCGACCTTTGCGGTCGATACCTTAAATCGTTTTGAACGGACTGGTAGACACCTATATACATCGGTCGACACTTTATTTCTCTCTATTCGAGTAGATTGTCTCGCGCAGTCGACACTTTTAGAGTTTGGTCGACCCCCGAACATGTAGGCCGACCCTTTGGTGATATTTTCTACTAAGCAGTCGACACTTAGAAGGACAGGTCGACACCTGATTTCTCTCTGTCCGAGTAGGTCGTCCCGCACCGTCGACACTTGCTAGGTTTGGTCAACCCCTAGACATACAGGTCGACACTTTATTATCATTTTCCATGCTGCGGTCGACACTAACCGGAACATGTTGACACTTTAAGGTAAAATGCCGACCTTACCCAACTTCACTTTCTCTTCTCTTCTTTAATTCACACCTTATCTACCTTCTCATATATGACTAGAAATAAAACGTTTCCCATACTAACATATTGAAGTAAATCCGTTCATTTAACATTCTAAATATCCAAGTTCTTTGTCCAAACCTTCAAACAATTCATACATACACATTTTACCCAAAACATCTAGAAACGGTCCATAGGTCAAAATTGCCCAATATCTATAAGCACGCACCATGGGCATCCTCCACTAACTGCTTCATCCATCATATTGAGGATCAACGTCCCCACTTTTGATGATGTCACCTACACAACAAAGTAAGTAATGAGCCTAATGCCCAGTAAGTGATGTAGAATTAAATAAAATGCATGCTCATGACTATGCTATGCTATTCGTAAAACATGCAACTGAATCTGTTTCTTATTTTCTTACATAACATGAGTTATTGGGGTACTTGTAATGCCCCGAAAATCTTCCGTGATTCCCGGTTCGCCATCACCTACTACTCATCACCATCTCTTATATCCTCTACTAAATATTTCCTAGAAATTTGAAAGCTTTATTTTTTTTGACTTAAAATGACTTTTTTGTTTCTCTAAACCATCTTCTAAAGGAAAATACATAAATGCCGCAGCAAAAACTCGTTTAAAATCGATTTAAGAGAACTTTACTTTCTAAAAACATAGAAATAAAAGATCGGTCAACACCTGCAAGAGCTGGTCGACACTTCAGTTGTCTTTGGTTTCTATCGGTCAACACTGACAAGCCCCGGTCGACACTACATACCTCTCGGGTCCTTTCCTCGGTCGACACTGGAGACACTAGTCGACACTTCTACACCCTTTTTAGAGAGGGGTCGACACCCGCTGCTGCAGGTCGACACCTTGGTTCTCTCTGTGCGCGCAAGTCAACCCTCGCGGTCGACACCACTGCCCATTTTACACGGACCGCTCGACACTTGTAACCAGGGGTCGACACCTACCTCGGCTCTGTCCTGCACAGGTCGAGGCTCACGGTCAACACTCACCCTCTATTTTACACTGACCGGTAGACACCTATGGATTTCGGTCGACACTTTAAACCCAGAAACTTTAACAAAATTCAACAAAACAACACGAATTTTGACTAAACGTTTAAAAACCATAAATCCACTTCTCGACTCAATTTACAAACCTATTACGCAGGCCATATTACTCAACCCAAATTCTAATATCACTTTTACATCAAAATGACTATGTACGGCTCAAAATACCTCATTACCCGCACTTACACCCGCCATAGTCAAAACGCTTCAACAGCTGGCCTAGTCGTCCCACGAGCGGTCTCCTCCAACTGCCTCGTAGTCCTAGGCATGCTCAGGATACTCACTAGCTGCTGCGTTGTCGCCTACATCACAGAACTCAACTATTAGCATAATGCTAAGTACGCAATGCATATAAACTTAAACAATGAAAAACATCCACATCCTAACATATGCAGTTTCTACACTTTCGTTTCTACTTTCGTTTCGTATCTTTCTTGTATCTTCTTTATCTTCTTACTACTAGGTTATTTTTTACGTGCTAGATCAAGATGACACACCTCACGGTCCACCTCACTGGACAAGGCCAAACTCGATCTAGTGAACTGACACACCTCGCGGTCCACCTCACTGGACAAGGTCACCACGTAAAGCGGAAGAAGAGTGATACACCTCGCGGTCCACCTCACTGGACAAGACCACTCAACCTCACCTTTATTATCTTCTTACGTAGCTTCTCATTTCGTTCGTCTCATCACATCCTTCTGTTTTACTTCGTAAAAACATGGAAATTCATTTTTGTTTTGTTTCGTAATTTAAAATCATGATGCATATTACAAAATGTAACATAAAATAAACGTGCAATGCATCCTATTGAACTGTGATGTAGGCTCAAAGGCAAAACTCCTACTACACTACTTACCTGGCGTCCTAATCACTCGTAGTCCAAATCTCGTACGCTAACTGGAAAACCTATTAAACTGCACATTTATTAGCTCTACCTTCCATTAACTCCGTAAAACTTTAAAGGAATCAACCACTAAATCCCCACTCAGCCTAAACCAAAATTATAACTAACGCTCCGACTAACCTTCAAAATTTCGTAACTCTGCCAATACTTGTCCGATTTTGACAATTCGAAACGCTATGGATTCCTCGTAACATCCAGTTTCTAATGATTTCATCTATTTCCCAATTGAACCTTCACAACTTGGCCAAATGTGGCCGAAAAAAAACCGTTCCACACTTCGAGTATTTCGGCTATCCCCACCTTCAACCTTCCTCTTAAAATCCCAAAATCTACTCTACTCCTAACTTAACCACCAACATACCGGTAGAATCAAACTCTAACCTCAATCCCTCATAACTCCCTCATAGGTTTTCACCCAAAACTCTCTCTAACCCCACTTTACCGTTCGGAACAACAAAAACACAAACTATCTGCCAAGAACTAAGTAAAACTTACCGAAAATTTGAAGAATCGGAGGAGGAAACGATCGATCGCTGGCTGCTGAAAGGGAATGTCGAGCCCTCACGCGGGAGAAGAAGAACAACAGCGGGGAAAAGATCTGTTCCTCCCCAGTTTCATCTTTTCTCTCTTTTTTTTATTATTTAATATAAATAATTCTTATTACCATTTCGCCCTCCACCATAACCCCTTTCGATAAATCTACTATACGGTCAGTGTTCGGATAAAATCTTAAAATTTCACTTTCGCCATTATTTTTGAAATAATCCTTTACCTAACATTACAAACTTTCCAGCCTCGATTCCGACTCAAACCTCGCCGTTGACTAATACGAAATTCAAAAAAAAATCGAATTAACTAAAATTTTTCGAGTATTACAGTACTGCTTCTGGAGGAGAGATGGTCTAACTAATTGTCCCTCTAGCGGAATGACCAATTCGCTCTAGGGGAAGCAGAATGACATATATGACAGTCCCTCTAACGGAACCGGTTCCTCTGACGGAACTACCATACTCAGGTTCATACCTATGACAACTATTTGCATGTTTCACTATACCATATTATTTCTGTTATGTTTAGATGAAACATATGCATATAAACCGTTTTCTATGATTTATAAAACCATGGTGCATGAATGTATGTAACATACACATATCCTAAAGGTTGTAAACGTAAAGTAACATATAAACACATCTAACAATAAACAAGAACCTATCATAATAAACCAACAACTTAAAATTTCTACCCAACTAAATCTCTCGAACTATTGTCTCCAAGTTCCTTATTTAGCCATCAACCTTCTAACACTTTATGGTGTAGGTCAATCAACCAAAACACATGCAAACATGCACTTACCTTGCGTCCTGCGCTCGAAATTAGTCAATTGATCAACTTCCTTTTTTATTTGCAAACCTAAGATATAGGAATCAAACATCGTGCATCAAAACGTATCCAATAACCTAAATCTTGGAATCTCCTTCAAATTGGCTATGAATTTCAAAATCGCATAACTTCACCTATACATATCCAAATTCCAAATTTCCAAAGGCTATGGACTTCTTAAAGATTCTAATTTAACATGATTAATTCAATTTATCAAATAAAACCAATGAATAGATCAAAATTACAAAACGCCGAACTTCCCTGTAATTAAACATTTTTTTATCTAAATTGTAAAATTCCATGATTTCCTTTATTTAAGTTTCTACCAACAAGTATTCAAATCCAATTAAACACCAAAACAACCAAGAAATAGAGAAACCCCAACAATTTTTGTGCATCACACGTTCGGGTTCATTAACCTTAATAAAACCGAACTATTTCATCAAGTATCAAGTACTTATTCTACAAACTTGCATCAATATAACCTAACTCAAATTTTTTTACCTTGAAGAAATCTTGAAAAAGAAGAGGAGAAGAACAAAGGAAACAGTCGGCTATGGAATGGAGGAAGAGAAACTAACGTGAAGAAGAAAAAAAAAAACCTTCAAACAATGATGCTTTAAGGATAATTATGAATAACCTAAACTAAAAAGTTCATTCCAAAATTACCCTTAATTACATCAATGTGATTCTCATAAATTACAAAGAAGTTTGACTTGTTCAAACTTCAGCTTTCTCTTTCTTTCCACTCTCTTCCTTTTCTTTTTTCTTTTCTTTTCTTTTCTTTTCTCCCCTCTGCATGCCAAACCACTCTTACACTCACTCTTTGCTTTGACCTTTCAACCACCTTCTCATCCTTCTTCGTCTTTCTTCTTACTTTTTTTCCCTTTTTTTCCTTCTTTTGTTCTATTTTTTCCCTTCTTTTCCTCCATAGGATCATATATATATATATATATAGGATCCTATGCACATTTATCAAAATGTACGGTAAAATTTACAGGTGTTATAAGATGCAGTCTCTACTTTTTCGCTCCTGTTGTCATAACCTGTGCCGCGATGTACAGTCATAGTAGGGTGAGGTTTGACGCTCTCGCCACATCACCCCCTGACATGTCGCCATCATCTCAGTTTCTCCAACAACGAGGCCCACAAACTGCATAGCAACTATTATAGGGTGAGGCTTGACGCACTCACCACACCACTCACTGGCACGTCGCCACCATCCTGGTTCCTCTAATAACGGGGCCAAATCTGCCCACACACACATTGTTCTCACCGCCACGCGTCACACTTCACGTGCGCACATAAAACCATGCTCAAATTCATTTTCGTTACACTTTTCAAAACATGATGCATGACTGAAATAAAACATGCAAAACACACAATACACGCAGTCATTCCTACCATCTTATGGTGTAGGCCCATAAGGGCAATGCACATGCAAACACTATTTACATGGCCTCCTGAGATTTTGTGGTGCTCGTTTATATCACTTCCTCAAGCTCAACCTATCACATAACCAATTCACATTAAATTCCATCTCACAACTCAACCCACGTTCTAAAATTACGTCTACTAACGCAATCCACCAATGTTCGACTAAAACGGCTCACTAACACGAATTCCGACAAAAAATCAACTTAACTTCCAACGAGTATAACTTTTGCGTCGGTTATTAGAATCACTCGATTCCAGTGACTTAACGTTCCACTAATAACCTAGTTTAACATACGAAAAGAGAATTTAAAATGATTAACCGCAGCTAGGGCAGAAATCTGAAAACAAAATAAGTTTTAGGGCCTAAAATCCTACATTCTCGGTTTTTCCGCAAAACTCAACCAATTTCTCACCAATCCATCACATTTATCATCAATAACCCACAACCATCAATAATAAATCCAATAAAAATTCCAACCTTGAAACCTTAAATCTCTATCCACCATTATTGTTCTGGCCAAGCCCCTGCTCGATCACTAGAATGCACGATAGATCAGTTAGGCCCTTGGATCTCGGCAAAGCTGAGAAACCCTTGAGAAAAATAGTAAAATGAACAACTAAATGTGCTTGGAATGAAACAAAATTTGGTGTGAGATTAGTGGAGTGAGTGAGGTGTGTGATGGTGGTCGTCGTGGTCCAAGTTGATTAGAAATGACAAAGTTATACATACAAACCCGCAAGTCGACCGAAGAGACAATGTGATGTTCTCGACAATCACAACCTATCCTAACCATTCAACCTAATCTTAAATGCCTAATGCATGCACATAATAATAAGTTAAACAAGAAGGCCAATGTTTGCCCAATAAGTTCAAAATAAAACATTACATAGAATTTTGCTCAGGAAGACAAATTCCCTTAAGAGCATCATGATCTTCAATGGTGGCTTCCCATGCAAGGATGTGTCTCGGTTGCTCCATGTCTTGAGTCTCCACTTCCCACCTTAATCTTTCAATTTCTGGCTCCATTGAATCATTACCTGCACCAGAAAAAAACGTGTGAGAATGTAAGTTAATTAAAGTATGTGCTTGGACTTGAGATCGTGTGACGGGCCTATGGGGCACATCATCCTCCCCAAGTGACTGTGGATTTGACCTCAAATCCAATAAGTTCGGTTCCTGGAACTGATCTTTATCGCTTTTATAGGGTGACAAGTCTTGGACGTTAAAAGTCGCGGATACTCCATATTCACCCGGCAATTTGATTTTGTAGGCATTATTATTAATCCTCTCAAGTACTTTAAATGGTCCATCTGTACGAGGTAGAAGTTTAAACTATCTCTTATCAGGAAATCTTTCCTTCCGGACGTGCAACCTTACTAAGTCTCCTGCTCGAAAAATGACTTCTTTGCGACCTTTGTTCACGTGCTTAGCCACACTCCCATTTCTCTTTTCAATGCCTTTCGCACAGTTTCGTGCAACTTTTTGATTTGTTCGGCCTTATTTGCACCTGATGGGTTGGCTAAGTCCTTAGTAGGTAAAAGGACAAGGTCCAACGGTGTAAATGGATTAAACCCATAGGCAACCTCAAAGGGCGATTTCTGAGCAGTGGAACAAAAGGTGCAGTTGTAGGAAAATTCCAAGCTTGGAAGTAGGATGTCCCAGTTAGACAATTTCTTGTCTACAACATTGCGTAAGAGGGAGCCTAGAGTCCTGTTTACAACTTCCGTTTGCCCATCAGTTTGGGGATGAAAAGAAGTGCTGAAGCACAACTTAGTCCCCAACCTTCTCCATAAAGTGGTCCAGAAGGCGCTTAAAAACTTAGTGTCTCTATCTGACACTATTAAGTGTGGGATGCCATGCAGGCAAACAATATCCTTGAAAAATAGGTCGGCGGTTAAAGTAGAGTCATCTGTCTTGGCACAAGGAATAAAGTGTGCTATTTTGGAAAATCTATCCACAACCACCATGATTGAATCCTTAGCTCGGGCGGTCCGTGGTAGTCCTAAGATAAAGTCCATACTGACTGCAATCCTGGGGTGCGCAGGGACGGGTAAAGGCATGTACAAGCCTTGGCGATGCACATCTTTCATCATGTAAGGCCAAAAGAAATGTTCCTTCAACATATCGAGGGTCTTCTTTTCCCCGAAATGATTGGCTAAGCCCCCACAATGAGCTTCTTTCACAAGGCATCGTCGTAAGCTTCCTTGAGGGATGCACAATTTTCATATTTTGACCAAATAACGATCCATAAGGCAATAATCTCCTTCAACCTTGTCTGGGCATCGGGCGTAATGAGGTGCAAAGTCGGGGTCAGAGGCGTAGCAATCCTTAATCCATTCCAATCCAAAAAATCTCACTGCTAGCTCGGTGAAAAGGATGGGCTTCCTAGATAGGGCGTCTGCTACTACATTATTTTCTCCCTTGAGATACTTTAGGGTATATGGAAACCTCTCTAAAAATTCTACCCATTTTGCATGACTTTTGTTCAGCTTATGTTGGCTCTTAATGTGCCGTAAGGATTGATGATCAGTGTTGATAACGAATTCCCTCGATAAGAGATAATGTTGCCAGTGCTCTAATGCTCGTATAACTGCGTAAAACTCTTTATCATAAGTAAAATAATTGAGCACGGCTCCTTTCATCTTCTCACTGAAATATGTGATGGGCCGTTGGTCTTGCATAAGTACTGCTCCTATTCCAACTCCTGACGCATCACTTTTGACTTCGAATACCTTGTTGAAGTCAGGAAGAGCAAGTACGGGGGAATGACATAACTTTTCCTTAATTAACTCAAAGCTTTTTTGACAAATCAGGGTCCAAGTAAACTCTTTCCCTTTCTTGGTGCAGTTTATAAGGGGTGCAGCTATTGAGCTAAAGTTCTTGATAAATCTTATATAAAAGGAGGCTAGCCCGTGGAAACTTCGTACTTCTGATATAGAATTGGGTGTAGGCCAGTCCTTAATGGCTTTGATTTTATCCTCGTTAGCTTCCATACAATTTTTGGAGAGTATAAAGCCTAAGAAATAAACCTTGTCCTGGGCAAAGGAGCACTTGCTAAGGTTCCCAAATAATTTGGCTTTCCGAAGGGTATGGAAAGTTAAGGTGTTGTGGAAGGTCCATGCTATACACTAATATGTCGTCAAAGTAGACAACAATGAACTTACCAAGGTATTCTTTGAGTACATGGTGCATGAGCCGCATGAATATGCTTGGGGCGTTAGAAAGCCCAAAAGGCATGACCATCCATTCAAACAAGCTATACTTGGTTTTAAACGCTGTGTTCCACTCATCTTCTTCCTTCATGCGTATCTGAAGATAACCACTCTTAAGGTCCACTTTGGAAAAGATTGAGGCTCCACTGAGCTCATCTAACATGTCCTCGAGCCTAGGGATGGGAAATCTATATTTGACTGTAATGTGGTTTACGGCTCTGCTATCGACGCACATTCTCATGGTGCCATCTCTCTTAGGAACTAATAGTGAGGAAACTGCACAGGGGCTCATGGACTCTCTTATGTAGCCCTTATCCAATAATTCTTGCACCTGATCTTGTAGTTTTTTGGTCTCTTTGGGGTTCATTCGATAGGCTGGTCGATTAGGTAGAGCAGCTCCAGGTTGGAGATCAATTTGGTGTTCTATGCCACGTAGGGGTGGCAATCCTTTAGGTAAATCTTCGGGAAACACGTCTTGGAACTGATGTAGTAGGGTTTTAACGGGGTGAGGTATGTCTCCTAACTCCATCACTCTATCCCAGGAAAGTATCAAAATCATGGGATCCCCTCTAAGTACGGATACTTCTAATTCAGCCTTAGTCATGAAGAGACTCGCTTTATTCTTTTCTTCTCTTTTAATAGCTTTATCCTTAGCTATCTGCTCAGGGGTCATAGGTGCTAACTTAAAAGCTTTACCTTCGAATTTGAGGGAATAGTAGTTGGAATGTCCATCGTGGTTCACTTTTCAGTCAAATTGCCAAGGTCGGCCTAAAAGCAAATGACTCGCACTCATAGGCACAACATCGCAAAGAACCGAGTCCTTGTACTTGCCTAAAGCAAACTCAACTCTTACTTGCTTAGTAACTTTAACATCGTCTCTATCATCTAACCATTTAAGCTTATAGGGGTGGGGGTGAGCACCAGTCTCTAACCCTAACTTAGTCACTTAGTCGTTGGAGGCCATGTTCACACAACTTCCTCCATTAATAATGAGAGAACACAACTTATCCTTGATGAGACATTTACTATGGAAGATGTTCTCACGCTGGCAATCCTCTACTGAAGTCTTGGTTATAAGAACTCGTCTTCTTACCATAAGTAAAGGGCCATCGGGGGCATGAATAACTTCTTCTACCAATTCACTGTCGTCCTCATCCTCTCCTACTTCTTCCACTTCCTCTTCAAACTCATCTTCACTTACGAACTCACCGGTGTCTTCCTTCATGATCATGACATGACGGTTCGGGCATTGGCCCATGAAATGACCTACACCGTGACACTTGTAGCACTTGAGGTCGCGTGCTCTCTGTCCAGTGGGGTTGTCTCTTATAGGCTTGACCTCTGGTCCTTGAGGGTTTATTGGTTTACTAGTTGATTCTTTGGGAGGCTAATGTCTTTGAAAAGGCTTTTTCGAATCAGCCTTGGTCACTGGTTTGTTAGCCTCAGGTGGCTTAGGGGTGTATTTGGGGAGTTGGTTAATCTTAAATGATTGGGTGGCTTTCCTCTTCCTTTTGAGTTGGCGTTCGACTTTTAGGGTCAGCTGAACTACTATGTCCATAGATTCTATGGGGTGCAATTCTACGGCGTCAGCAATGTCATAATTCAAGCCATGGATAAACCTAGCTATGGTTTGCTCTTCAGGTTTTTCTAGTTCTCCTCGAATTTTTAGAGTCTCGAACTCTGTAAGGTACTCCTCTACGGTTAGACTTCCTTGCTTGAGGTTATGTATTTGCATGATCAATTCTTGTTTGTAATGACTAGGGACAAATCTCTTTGTCATGACAGATTTCATCTTTCTCCAAGTATCAATAGAGTTAAACCTAGTCCGCGCTCTTTGTGTCCTTATATTAGACCACCAGAGTAAGGCATAGCCGGTAAACTCTACAGAAATCAACTGAATCTTGACTTTGTCGGAGTAGTTATAACAATCAAAAATCCTCTCAACCTTCTCTAACAATTCTAAATGTTGTCCCGTCGCATGTTCCATTAAAGGGGGGTATTTGTATCTTAACGTTTCGGAGGTCGTCACGGTCTCTATGTCAATTTCGTCTAAACTCATCATGATTCCTATGAATTGGTGGACGAAAGTTTTCTTCTTCATCCAAGGTCCACTCATCATCCTCATCATAGTCATAGTTAGGGTGCCTATCCCTAGAATGCTCAATCTCAGCTTCATCATCTAAGGGCTCTTGGTCTCTAACTCGTCTCCTAAGATTGTCATTTCGTCTCCTCGGTATAGTGTCTTGGGAGGAATCTCTACGGTGGGTAGGATGACGTCCACTCATAACTTGTTCAAATTTTAGGTTCACATCATGAAGTTGTTTACTTAGGGTTCCAACCATTCCACTTAAACCATTTAGTTGACCTTGCATACTTGACTCTCCCTCTTGATGGGTGTAAGTCTCCTTTTGGGGAATGTCCTTGTCCTGGCTCGGTGGATTGGGTTCTGGGATCATATTTGGGTTTGGGCCAATTTGGAATCCACTTATTGTTTTCATGTTTAAGTCTTAGGAAAGGAAACTTCAATCATATTAAAACCTTAAGTCTTAAATCATTAGGAATGGTAACCTAACTAAGGTAATTGATGTAATCTCCTTTTAAGTTTGTTTCTTTGTTTTGTTTTGTTTTGTTTTGCTATTTTTTTTTTCTTTTTTTTTTTGTATGAAAAACTAGTAAAGCAAAACAAATACTATGAGCAAAAAGGAAAGGAATTCATCACTTTTGGATGATGCAATTTAGATTAAATTGTCAAAGATAAAACATTGTTCACTAACTTCTCGGGTGTGCAGAAAGTTCATCAAAATATGCACTAGATTCAACCTCGGTTTGCTCCAAGAATTTTAACAACAATTGAGCAATAATAAAAAAAAACATCAAATTAGGTTTAACATGCAGCCAAATTTTCGTGCCTTGGAACAACTTTCAGCCATGCTCAAAGTGGTCCGAACTATCAACATCAAACTTGCCATTTTTGTGCACACAAAACAGTTTTTTGCAAAAGTATGTTTTCCTTTAACCAAAACAGCAACTATTTGAATTTTAAACCACAACAAACCGAAAAAGGACACATGCTTCAGCTACATAACATGTTATAACTTAAGTCTAAAGAGTTATAGGCTCGGTCTTGTGCAAAAAAAACAGGTCACAATGACTAGATATAACATGCTATTCTCAGTAATGTCAAAAAACAGAAATTTCATGCTATTGTGTCTCGGTTTTTAGGCAAACTTTAAACCGAATCACATGTAACATTTGACAAGCCTAACATTCATTCTTAGCAGAGGATATAAGCAGCAATATGCATAAAAATGTTAATTTAAATCAAGCTGCAAGTTTCGGTAATTAGTGCACACAAACCGGTCACCAAAAGAAATACTAAACTTTGAACTATGCGGTTTTCTAACAAAGTGCATTAAACATTTTAAACCGATGCAACCATCAAGCTAACCATATGATTTTAAAGCTAAACATGCATGCTTAAGTACTTAACAAGCCATGTGAGGTGCTAGAAATGTTAAAACACAGCAAGAAAAAGTGTTGTTCCTGAAATAGAAAAGAAGACAACAAGTACTAAAGTGGTTAGCATTTGTTTAACCAAAAGGGGAAGGAATTTGCAGCCACGAAAATGGAGTCTAAGGGCTGATATTTCTTTATGCTTAGATGTTTAACAACTCAAGAAACATGTTGGAGATGATTTCAGCTCAAAAGAAATCGGAAATAAGACAAAGAAACCGAAAGCAAATCAAAAACGCGAATAGGTGAGCAATGAAACCCTGTTTTAGGCTTTAAGTGCAGCCATCCATCCAAATGAGTTTGGAAAACCAAACTAACTTGATTTCTAGCACTCCACGGGGACCTTCTATGCTCTGATACCAAATGTTGTGGCCAAGCCCCTGCTCGGTCACTAGAATGCACGATAGATCAGTTAGGCCCTCGGATCTCGGCCAAGCTGAGAACTTGAGAAAAATAGTAAAATGAACAACTAAATGTGCTTGGAATGAAACAAAATTTGGTGAGAGATTAGTGGAGTGAGTGAGGTGTGTGATGGTGGTGGTCGTGGTCCAAGTTGATTAAAATGAAAAAGTTATGCACAAAACCCGCAAGTCGACCGATAAGTGAAGATAATGCTTTCGGCAATAACAATCTTTCCATGGAAAGATCCTCAACTTAGGGAACCGGTTTTGGCCACTCTCTCCTTGTTTCCTTCCCTTGAAAAGGAGGAGAGAATAAAAGAACACAAGCTCGAGCAACAACCTTGAGTTGCCAAGCTAGGAGACTTCTCCTAATCGGTTCAAGGAACCGAGCACATACCTTGAAAGGTGGTGGAAAACTCCTTCGATTTTCTCTAGAGAAACATGCCGATGCTCATTTAATTTGCCAACCAAAATACAAACACCAATGCTATGTTTATATAGGCCTAGGATTTAGGGGTTCAGGGCTGAGCTTTTGGTCTTCAAAACTTGTAGAAGGGTGGCTTGTAACCGGCTCAAGATTGATGCAATGTGTGGCCGAGATGGTGGCAGCCAAGATATGATCAATGGCTTGCTGAATGCCAAGTCATGGATCCATGTTTCTTCCACAAAAGGTAAAGGGGACAAACTTGTCAAAAGGAAGCTCAAAGGTGTGGCCAAATCAAGTAAGATTGATCACCATCATGCGACTCTCCTCCTTGGCGCACGTTACCGAGAGTTGTCTTTCTCGGTTGGTGCTTCAAAATAAGCCAACCCCAAAACCATTCCATCATCTATCCTAGGCATTCAATGTAGTCCTAAATGCCTAATGCATGCCCACAATAATAAGTTTAACAAGAAAGCCAATGTTTGCCCAAAAGTTAAAAGTTAAAACATTATATAGAATTTTGCTCGAGAAGACAAATTCCCTTAAGAGCATCATGGTCTTCAATGGTGGCTTCCCACGCAAGGACATGCCTTGGTTGCTCCATGTCTTGAGTCTTCACTTCCCACTTTAAACTTTCTATTTCCAGCGCCATTGAATCATTAACTTCACAAGAGACAAGCGTGTGAGAATGTAATTTAATTGAAGTGTGTGCTTGAACTATAGATCGTGTGACAGGACTATGAGGCACATCATCCTCCCCAGGTGACTGTGGATTTTTCCTCAAATCCAATAAGTTTGGGTCCGGGAACTGATCTTCATCGCCTTTATAGGGTGACAAGTCTTGGACGTTGAAAGTCGCAGATACTCCATATTCACTCAGTAATTCTATTTTGTAGGCGTTATCATTATTGCTCTCAAGTACATTAAATGGTCTATCCGCACGAGGTAGAAGCTTAGACCTTCTTTTATCAAAAAATATTTCCTTCTGTAGGTGTAACCATACCAAGTCTTCTTCTTGAAAAATGACTTCTTTGTGACCTTTTTAGCCACACTCTCATTTCTCTTTTCAATAGTCTTTCTCACCGTTTCGTGCAATTTCTTAATTTGTTCGGCCTTATTTGCACCTGATAGGTTGGTTAAGTCCTTAGTAGGTAAAGGGACAAGGTCCAACGATGTAAATGGATTAAACCCATAGGCAATCTCAAAGGGTGATTTCTGAGTAGTCGAATGAAGGGTGCGGTTGTAGGAAAATTCCAAACCTGGAAGTATAATGTCCCAGTTAGACAATTTCTTGCCTACCACACTGCGTAAGAGGGAGCCTAGAGTCCTATTGACAACTTCTGTTTGCCCATCAGTTTGGAGATGAAAAGAAGTACTGAATCACATCTTAGTCCCCAACCTTCGCAATAAAGTGGTCCAGAAGGCGATTAAAAACTTAGTGTCTTTGTCTGTCACTATTGAGTGTGGAATGCCATGCAGGCGAACAATCTATTTGAAAAATAGGTCGGCAATTAAAGTAAAGTCATTTGTCTTCGCACAACGAATAAAGTGTGCCATCTTGGAAAATCTATCCACGACCACCATGATGGAATCCTTAGCTCGGGTGGTCCGTGGTAGTCCTAATACAAAGTCCATACTGACTGCAATCCAGGGGTGAGAAGGGACGGGTAAGGGCATGTATAAGCCTTGAGGTAGAACTCTACTTTTGGCTTTCTTGCAAACTATGAACATCTATACCAAGGGATGCACATCTTTCATCATGTGAGGCCAGAAATAGTGTTCCTTGAGCATATCAAGGGTCTTCTTTTCCACAAAATGATTGGCTAAACCCCCACAATGAGCTTCTTTCACGAGGCATCGTCTTAAGCTTCCTTGAGTAATGCACAATTTTCCTGTTTTGACCAAATAACCATCCATGGGATAATAATCTCCTTCAACCTTGTATGGGCATCGGTCATAATGAGGTCCAAAGTTGGAGTCAGAGGCGTAGTTATCCTTAATCCATTCAAATCTAAAAAATCTCACTCCTAGCTTGGTGAAAATGATGCGCTTCCTAGATAGGGCGTCTGCTACTACATTATTTTCTCCCTTGAGATATTTTAGGGTATGTGGAAACCTCTCTAGAAATTCTACCCATTTCGTATGCCTTTTGTTCAGCTTATGTTGACTCTTAATATGCCGTAAGACTTGATGATCAGTGTTGAAAACGAATTCTCTAGATAAGAGATAGTGTTGCTAGTGCTCTAATGCTCGTATGACTGCGTAAAACTCCTTATAATAAGTAGAATAATTGAGCACGGCTCCTTTAATCTTGTCACTGAAATATGCGATAGGTCGTTGGTCTTCCATAAGTACTGCTCCTATTCCAACTCCTGAAGCTTCCCTTTTAACTTCGAATACCTTGTTGAAGTCAAGAAGAGTAAGTACGGGGGAGAGACATAACTTTTCCTTAATTAACTCAAAGCGCTTTTGACAATTTGGGGTCCAAGTAAACTCTTTCCCTTTTTTGGTGCAGTCTGTAGGGGGTGCAGCTATTGAACTAAAGTTCCGGATAAATCTTCTATAAAATGAGGCTACCCCATGGAAACTCCGTACTTTCGATATGGAATTGGGCATAGACCAATCCTAAATGGCTTTGATTTTATCCTCGTCAGCTTCCATACCATTTTTTGAGATTATAAAGCCTAAGAAATAGACCTTGTCCTGTGCGAAGGAGCACTTGCTAAGGTTTCCAAATAACTTGGCTTTCCTAAGGGTATGGAAAAGGGCACTAAGGTGGTTAAGGTGTTGTGGAAGGTACATGCTATACACTAATATGTCGTCAGAGTAGATAACAATGAACTTACCAAGGTATTCTTTAAGGACATGGTGCATGAGTCGCATAAACGTGCTTGGGGCATCAGAAAGCCCAAAGGGCATGACCATCCATTCAAATAATCCATACTTGGTTTTAAATGCTATCTTCCGTTTATCTCCTTCCTTCATGTGTATGTGATGATAACCACTCTTAAGATCCACTTTGGAAAAGGTTGATGTTCCACTGAACTCATCTAACATGTCCACGAGCCTAGGGATTGGAAATCTATATTTGACTGTAATGTGGTTCACGGCTCGGCTATCAATACACATCCTCATTGTGCCGTCTTCCTTAGGAACTAATAGTGAGGGAACTGCACAGGGGCTCATGGACTCTCTTATGTAGGCTGGTCGATTGGCTAGTTCAGCCCCAGGTTGGAGATCAATTTTGTATTCTAAGCCACGTAGGGGTGGCAAACCTTTAGGTAAATCTTCGAGAGACACGTCATGGAACTGCTGTAGTAGATTCTTAACAGGGGTTGGTATGTCTCCTAGTTCGATCACTCTATCCCAGAATAGTATCAAAATCATGGGATCCCCTTTAAGCACGGATGCTTCTAGTTCAGCCTTAGTCATGAGGAGACTCGCTTTATTCTTTTCTTTTCTTTTAATAGCTTCGTCCTTAACTATTTGCTCTTGGGTCATGGGTGCTAACTTAAAAGCTTTGGCTTCAAATTTAAGGGAATAGTAGTTCGAATGTCCATCGTAGTTCACTTTTCGGTCAAATTGCCAAGGTCGACCGAAAAGCAAATGACTTGCACTCATAGGCACAACATCGCAAAGAACTGAGGCCTTATACTTGCCTAAAGCAAACTTGACCCTTACTTGTTTAGTAACTTTAACTTCATCTCTGTCATCTAACCATTTATGCTTATATGGGTGGGGGTTAGCACTAATCTCTAACCCTAACTTAGTCACTAAGTCTTTGGAGGCCACGTTCGCACAACTTCCTCCATCAATAATGAGAGAACACAACTTATCCTTGATGAGGCACTCACTATGGAAGATGTTCTCACGCTGGCAATCCTCTCCTGAACTCTTGGTTGTGAGAACTCGTCTTCTCACCATAAGCAAAGGTCTGTCTGGGGCATGAATAACTTCTTCTACCGAGTCACTTTCGTCCTCATCCTCTCCTACTTCTTCCACTTCCTCTTCAAACTCGTCTTCACTTATGGCCTCACCAGTGTCTTCCTTAATGATCATGACACGACGGTTCGGGCATTGGGCCATGAAATGACCTATGCCGTGACACTTGTAACACTTGAGGTCGCGTGCTCTCTGTCCAGTGGAGTTGTCTTTCGTAGTCTAAACCTCGGATCCTTTAGGGTTTATTGGTTTACTACTTGATTCTTTGGGAGGCCAATGTCTCTTAAAAGACTTTTTTCATTCTGCCTTGGTCACAGGTTTGTTAGCCTCAGGTGGCTTAGGGGTGTATTTGGGGAGTTGGTTAATCTTAAATGATTAAGTTGCTTTCATTTTCCTTTTGAGTTGACGCTCGACTTTCAGGGCCATCTGAACTACCATGTCCATGGATTCTAATGGGTGCAATTCTACGGCGTCAGCAATGTTATAATTCACGCCATGGATGAACCTAGCTATGGTTTGCTCTTCGGGTTATTCTAGTTCTCCTCAAATTTTGAGAGTCTCGAACTCCGTGAGGTACTTCTCAACTGTTAGACTTCCTTGTTTGAGACTATGTATTTGCATGTTCAACTCTTGGTTGTAATGACTAGGCACAAATCTCTTCGTCATGATAGATTTCATCTTTTTCCAAGTATCAATAGAGTTAAATCCAGTCTGCGTTCTTTGCGTCCTTACATTAGACCACCAGAGTAATGCATAGCCTGTAAACTCGACAGAAACCAACTGGATCTTGACTTTGTCGGAGTAGTTATAACAATCAAAAATCCTCTCAACCTTCTCTAACCATTCTAAAACGTTGTCCCATCGCATGTTCCATTAAAGGGAGAAATTGTATCTTGACGTTTCGAAGGTCATCACAGTCTCTATGTCGGTTTCGTCTAAACTCATCATGATTTCTATGGAGTGGTGGACGAAAGTTTTCTTCTTCATCCAAGGTCCACTCATCATCCTCATCGTAATCATAGTTAGGGTGCCTATCCCTAAAATACTCAATCTAAGCTTTCATTGTCTAGGGTTCTTGGTCTCTAACGCGTCTTCTAAGATTGTCATTTCGTCTCCTAGGTATAGTGTCTTGGGAGGAATCTCTAAGGTGGGTATGACGACGTCCACTCATAACTTGTTGAAACTTTAGGTTCATGTCATGAAGTTGTTTACTTAGTGTTCCAACCATTCCATTTAAACCATTTAGTTGATCTTACATACTTGACTCTCCCTCTTAATGGTGTGAGTCTCGTTTTGAGGAATGTCCTTGCCCTGGTTCGGTGGATTGGATTCTTGGGCCATATTTGGGTTTGGGCCAATTTGGATTCCACTTCTTGTTTTCATGTTCAAGTCTTAGGAAAAGGAGACTTTAATCATATTTAAACCTTAAGTCTTAGGGCATTATGAATGGTGACCTAAATAAGGTAATTGACTTAATCTCCTTTTAAGTTTTGTTTCTTTCTTTTGTTTTGTTTTTTTTTATTTTTTATTTGGACAATACTAGTAAAGCAAAACAAATACTAATGAGCAAAAAGGAAGGGAATTTATCACTTTTGTTGACATGCAATTAGATTAAACTATCAAAGATAAAACAATGTTCACTAACTCTCCGGTGTGTGAAAAGTTCAATAAAATTAGGCACTAGTCTCAACCTTGGTTTGCTCCAAGAAATTTAGCAAATAATGAGCAACATAAAACATCAAATTAGAATTAATATGCAGCAAAAAATTCGTTCCTTGGAACAACTTTCAGCCATGCACAAAGTGGTCCCAACTATCAACATCAACCTTGCCATTTTTGTGCACACAAAACTGTTTTCTTTCAAAAACATGTTTTCCTTAACAAAAACAGCATCTATTTGAATTTTAAACCACAACAAACCGAAAAAGAACACATTATTTGGACTTATGCAGAAAAACATGTCACAACAACTCAAAATAATAAGTTATTCTTGGCAATGTCAAAAATATAAATTTTGATGCTTTGTGTCTCAGATTATAGACAAACTCAAAACCAAATCACATGTAACATTTTACAACCCTAGCACTCATTCTTAGCAGAGGATATAAGCATCAATATACATAAAAATATTCATTTAAATCGAGATGCAAGTTTCGAATATAAGTGCACACAAATCGGTCATCAAAAGAAGCAACAAACTTTGGATTATGCGGTTTTTCATTCAAAGAGCACTAACATATTAAACCGATGAAACCATCAAGCTAACCATACGATTTTAAAACTAAACATTCATGTTTAAGTACTTAATAAACCATGTGAGGTGCTGGAAGTGTTAAAACACAGCAACAAAAAGTGTTGGTCCCAAAATAGAAAAGAAGACAACAAGTACTAAAGTAGCTAGCATTTGTTTAACCAAAAGGGGAAGGAATTTGCAGCGACAAAAATGGAGTCTAAGGGCTGATATTTCTTCATGCTTAGATGGCTAACAACTCAAGAAACATGCTGGAGATGATTTTAGCTCAAAAGAAATCGGAAATAAAACAAAGAAACCGCAAGCAAACAATAACCTGAATAGGTGAGCAATGAAATCCGTTTTTAAACTTTAAGGTGCAACCATCCAAATGAGTTTGGAAAACCAAACTAACTCAGTTTCTAGCACTCCAAGGGGCCTTCATATGCTCTGATACCAAATGTTGCGGCCTAGCCCTGGCTCGGTCACTAGAACACTCAAAAAGATAGGTTAGGCCTTTAGATCTCGTCCAGGCCAATAGACCGTCAAGAAAATGGAAAAATGAACAGCCAAATGTGCTTGGAATGAAACAAAATTTGGTGAGAGATTAGTGGAGTGAGTTAGGTGTGTGATGGTGGTGGCCGTTGTCCAAGTTGATTAGAAATGAAAAACTTATGCACAAAACCCACAAGTTGGCCAATAGTCATGATAATGCTTTCGGCAATCATAATCTTTCAATGGAAATATTCTCAACTTGGGGAACCGGTTTTGGCCAATTTCTTCTTGTTGCCTTCCCTTGAAATGGAGGAGAGAAAAGTGGAACACAAGCTCAAGCAACAACCTTCAGTTGCCAAGCTAGGAGGCTTCTCCTAATCAGTTCAAGGAACCGAGCACATACCTTGAAAGGTGGTGGAAAACTCCTTCGGTTTTCTCTTGAGAAACATGTCGATGCTCATTCAATTTGCCAACCAAAATACAAACACCAATGCTATGTTTATATAGGCCTAGGATTGAGGAGCTTAGGGCTGAGCTTTTGGCCTCCAAAACTCGTAGAAGGGTGGCTTGTAACCGGCTCAAGATTGATGCAATGTGCGGCCGAGATGGTGGCAGCCAAAGAGTGATCAATGGCTTGCTGAATGCCAAGTCATGGATCTATGTTTCTTCCACAAAAGGTAAAGGGGACAAGCTTCTCAAAAGGCAGCTCAAAGGTGTGGTCAAATCGAGTAAGATTGGCCACCATCACGCGGCTCTCCTCTTTGGGGCGCGCGCAGCCGAGAGTTAGCTTGCTCGATTGGTGCTTCAAAATAAGCCAACCCTTAAACCATTCCATCATCTTTCCTAGCTATTCAATCTAGTCCTAAATGCCTAATGCATGCAGACAATAATAAGTTTAACAAGAAGGCCAATGTTTGCCCAATAAGTTCAAAATTAAAACATTATATAAAATTTTGCTCGGGAAGACAAATTCCCTTAAGAGCATCATGGTCTTCAATGGTGGCTTCCCACGTAAGGACGTGCCTTGGTTGCTCCATGTCTTGAGTCTCCACTTCCTACTTTAAGCTTTCAATTTCCAGCTCCATTGAATCATTACCTTCACAGGAGTCAAGCATGTGAGAATGTAAGTTAATTGAAGTGTGTGCTACAACTTAAGATCGTGTGACAGGCCTATAGGGCACATCATCCTACCTCGTGCGTACGGACCATTTAAAGTACTTGAGAGGATCAATGATAACGCCTACAAAATAGAATTACCGGGTGAATATGGAGTATCCGCGACTTTCAACGTCCAAGACTTGTCAGCCTATAAAGACGATAATGATCAGTTGGAGGAGTTAAACTTACTGGATTTAAGGGCAAATCCACAGTCATCTGGGCAGGATGATGTGCCCCATTGGCCTGTCACACGATCTCAAGTCGAAGCACACACTTTGACTAACTTACATTTTCACACACTTGTCTCTTGTGCAAGTAATGATTCACGAGACGGAATGGGGCCTGAAATTGAAAGCTTAAAGTGGTCAGTGGAGACTCGAGACATGGAGCAACTAAGGCACGTCCTTGCTTGGGAAGCCACCCTTGAAGATCATGATGCTCTTAAGGGAATTTGTCTTCCCGAGCAAAATTCTATGTAATGTTTTAATTTTGAACTTATTAGGCAAACATTGGCCTTCTTGTCAAACTTATTATTGTGTGCATGCATTATGTATTTAAGACTAGATTGAATGGCTGGGATAGATGATGGAAAGGTTTTGGGGTTGGCTTATTTTGAAGCACCAATCGAGCATGCCAATTCTTGGCCGCACGCGCCAAGGAGAAGAGCAGCATGATGGTGGCCAATCTTACCCGATTTGGCCACACCTTTGGGGTGCCTTTTGAGATCCTTGTCCCCTTTACCTTTTGTGGAAGAAACATGGATTCATGACTTGGCATTCAGTAAGTCATTGATCACAACTTTGCTGCCACCATCTCGTCCGCACATTGCATCATTTTTTAGCAGGTTACAAGCCACATCTCTCCAAGTTTTGAAGACCAAAAGCTCAGCCCTGAACCCCTAAATCCTAGGCCTATATAAACATAGCATTGGTGTTTGTATTTTGGTTGGCAAATTAAATGAGCATCGGCATGTTTCTCTAGAGAAAATCGAAGGAGTTTTCCACCACCTTTCAAGGTATGTGCTCGGTTCCTTGAACTCATTAGGAGAAGCCTCCTAGCTTGGCAACTCAAGGTTGTTGCTCGAGCTTGTGTTCTACTATTCTCTCCTCCTTTTCAAGGGAAGGAAACAAGGAGAGAGTGGCCAAAACCGGTTCCCTAAGTTGAGGATCTTTCCATGGAAAGATTGTTATTGCCGAAAGCATTATCTTCACTTATCGGTCGACTTGCGGGTTTTGTGCATAACTTTTTCATTTTAATCAACTTGGACCACGACCACCACCATCACACACCTCACTCACTCCACTAATCTCTCACCAAATTTTGTTTCATCTCAAGAACATTTGACTGTTCATTTTTCAATTTTCTTTAGGGTTTCTCGGCTTGGCCGAGATCCAAGGGCCTAACCGATCTTTTTAGGTGTTCTAGTGACCATGCAAGAGTTAGGCCGAAACAAGCAACACGCGCAAGAGCCAGTCGCAACATCAAAATGCAAGCGAGATCCCGGCTGTAAGTCCCACGAGAATTTCGTGAGAGATTTTAATGGGCTTATTAATTATGGAAGATTTAGGATTTTATTTGGTTGAGGATTTCCAAAATTTTATGTCGAAAGGATGCAAATTTAGCAGAAATACGGAAGTTCAAACACGTGAGGGTGATTTAGTAATTTAGTTAATTAATTAAATAAAAAAAAAGGTAAAAACAGAATGCCTTCACGAAGAAGCCATTCGATTTTCAGCTACTTGAGCTCCTGAGGGAATAGCCCGAGGGTGTTTTGCCGACGACCATGAGAGAGAAAGAGAAAGAACCTCCGTCCAGCTCTGTCGCCGGTGACTAAGCACTCTGCTCGTCTTCTTGTTCTTCTTCCATTCGAGTGTAGAACGACGTCCTTCGATAAGCCCCTCTCCCTCTACCGTCCTTTTCCGTTTTAGCAACCGAGTGGAGGGTTATTTGCATTTTAAATTCTAAGATTTTCGGCTAGTATTGCAATGTCTAGGAGGTAGAATTTGATGATTTTTAGACTGTGGACAGTGAGGGTGTGGATTTGGATGAAAGGACCGAGATGGGTTGTGCAATATGTGTTTCGGTCTTGACCTAGATTGTTCAAGTTGGATTAGATTATGTTAAAATAAATGAAATGTGATTGATTGGGTGAAGAAATTTGTGAAATTGAATTGGAGTCGAAATTTTGGATATTTTAGTTCAAAAATCTAGTTATGTTTTTGGGGGTTTTCACTTAACTACGGTAAATTGTTTTAAATTCTCTTTTGGTACGTTAAAGTAGGTTATTAGTAGAGCATTTAACCACTAGAATCCTGTGATTTCGTTAACCGACGTAAAAATTATGCGTGTTGGATGTTTATGTCTGTTTTTGGGCAGAGTCAGGTTAGTGAGAGATTTTAGCTAATTCTTGATGTATTGTGTTAGTATGGTTGTTTTGGTGCTTGAGAAGAGTATTGGGATGCGATTTGATGGAAAATGGCTTTTTGTTGTAGGTTGAGTAGATTTTGGTGAAGTCGAGCACCATGGGAGCTTAGCACGCTAGGTAAGTAGTATTTGCATGTGTCTTTCCCCTCGTGGGCCTACACTACAGGACTTTAGCAATGGTTGTGTGTTTGTGATGTGCGTGCTTACTGTTTTTGTCATGCATCATGTTTTGAAAATCGTAAGAATATTAATTTGAGCATGTTTTGAGATACAAAGGAGTGTGACATGTGGCGGTTAGGATGATGTGTGTGTTGGCAGCTTTGGCCCCGTTGCTTGAGGAGCTAGGACAATGGTCAGGTGGTGGCGTGGCGAGTGAGTCCAGCCTCACCCTGGGATGGCTACTAAGGGGTGTGTGGGGGTGAGCAGCTTCGGCTCCATTGCTAGAGGAACCAGGACGGGTGGCGACGTGTCAGGGTTGGTGTGGCGAGTGAGTCCAACCTCACCCTGGGATGGTTGCTGTGTGGTGACGTGGGTGTACAGCTCGTGGGCCTCTGTTACGGCCAAGCCCCTGCTCGGTCACTAGAATGCACGAAAGGATCAGTTAGGCCCTTGGATCTCGGCCAAGCCGAGAAACCCTTGAGAAAAACAACAAAATGAACGACCAAATGTGCGTGAAATGAAATGAAATTTGGTGTGAGATTAGTGGAGTGAGTGAGGTGTGTGATGGTGGTGGTCGTGGTCCAGGTTGATTAGAAATGACAAACTTGTGCAAGCAAACTCGCAAGTCGGCCGAAGAGACAATATTATGTTCTCGGCGATCACAACCTTTCCATGGAAAGGTTCTCAACTTGGGGAACCGATTTTGGCCACTTCCTTCTCGTTTCCTTCCCTTGAAAGTGAGGAGAAAAAAGTGGAACACAAGCTCGAGCAACAACCTTGAGTTGCCAAGCTAGGAGGCTACTCCTAATCGGTTCATGGAATCGAGCACTTACCTTGGAAGGGTGGTGGAAAACTCCCTCGGTTTCCTCTTAGAAATATGCCGATGCTCATTAACTTTGCCAACCGAAATACACACACCAATGCTATGCTTATATAGGCCTAGGATTGAGGGTTTTAGGGCTGTGCTTTGGTCTTCAAAACTTGGTCCAAAGAAGCTTGTAACCAGCTCCAAAATGTTGTAGTGTGCGGCCGAGATGATGGCAGCCAAGAGGTTGATCAATGGCTTGCTGAATGTCATGTCATGGATCCATGTTTCTTCCATAAAAGGTAAAGGGGACAAGCATCTCAAATGGCAGCCCAATGGTGTGGCCAAATCGGGTAAAGTTGGCCACCACTTGCGGCACTTCCTCCTTGGCGCGCTTGCGGCCGAGAGTGGCATGTCTTGCATGCCCGATTGCTTCTTCAAGTTAAGCCAATCCCGAAACCCTTTCCATCATCTATCCTAACCACTCAATCTAATCCTAAATGCCTAATAATAAGTTAAACAAGAAGGCCAATGTTTGCCCAATAAGTTCAAATAAACCATTACATAAAAGTTGGCTCGGGAAGACAAATTCCCTAAAGAGCATCATGATCTTGAAGGGTGGCTTCCCATGCAAGGATGTGTCTCGGTTGCTCCATGTCTTGAGCCTCCACTTCCCACCTTAAGCTTGCAACTTCCGGCTCCATTGAATCATAACCTGCACAAGAATCAAATGTGTGAGAATGTAGGTTAATTAAAGTGTGTGCTTGGACTTGAGATCATGTGACGGGCCTATGGGGCACATCATCCTCCCCAGGTGACTGTGGATTTGACCTCAAATTCGATAATTTCGGGTCCTGTAACTGATCTTCATCGCCTTTATAGGGTGATAAATCTTGGACGTTAAAAGTCGCGGATACTCCATATTCACCCGGCAATTCGATTTTGTAGGCGTTATCATTGATCCTCTCAAGTACTTTAAATGGTCCATCCGCACGAGGTAGAAGTTTAGACTTTCTCTTATCAGGATATCTTTCCTTTCGGAGGTGCAACCATACTAAGTCTCCTGCACGGAAAATGACTTCTTTGCGACCTTTGTTCACGTGCTTAGCCACACTCTCATTTCTCTTTTCAATGGCCTTTCGCACTGTTTCGTGCAACTTCTTAATTTATTCGGCCTTATTTGCACCTGATGGGTTGGCTAAGTCCTTAGTAGGTAAAGGGACAAGGTTCAACGGTGTAAATGGATTAAACCCATAGGCAACCTCAAAGAGCAATTTCTGAGTAGTGGAATGAAGGGTGCGGTTGTAGGAAAATTCCAAACCTAGAAGTATGATGTCCCAATTAGACAATTTCTTCCCTACAACACTGCGTAAGAGGGAGCCTAGAGTCCTGTTGACAACTTCTGTTTGCCCATCAGTTTGGGGATGAAAAGAAGTGCGGAAGCACAACTTAGTCCCCAACTTTCTCCATAAAGTGGTCCAGAAGTTCCTTAAAAACTTAGTGTCTCTATCTGACACTATTGAGTGTGAGATGCCATGCAGGCGAACAATCTCCTTGAAAAATAGGTCGGTGGTTAAAGTAGAGTCATCTGTCTTGGCACAAGGAATAAAGTGTACCATTTTGAAAAATCTATCCACGACCACCATGATTAAATCCTAAGCTCGGGCGGTCCGTGGTAGTCCTAAGACAAAGTCCACACTGACTGCAATCCAGAGGTGCGAAGGGACGAGTAAGGGCATGTACAAGCCTTGGGGTAGAACTCTACTTTTGGCTTTCTCGCAAACTATGCACGTCTCTACTAGGCGATGCACATCTTTCATCATGTAAGGCTAAAAGAAATGTTCCTTCAACATATCGAGGGTCTTTTTTTTCCCGAAATGATTGACTAAGCCCCCACAATGAGCTTCTTTCACAAGGCATCGTCGTAAGCTTCCTTGAGGGATGCACAATTTTTCTATTTTGACCAAATAACCATCCATGACGCAATAATCTCCTTCAACCTTGTCTAGCCATCAGGCATAATGAGGTCCAAAGTCGGGTCAGTGGCGTAGCTATCCTTAATTCATTCGATTCCAAAAAATCTCACTGCTACCTCGGTGAAAAGGATGCGCTTCCTAGATAGGGCGTCAGCTACTACATTATTTTCTCCCTTGAGATACTTTAAGGTATATGGAAACCTCTATAAAAATTCTACCCATTTTTCTTGCCTTTTGTTCAGCTTATGTTGGCTCTTAATGTGCCGTAAGGCTTGATGATCAGTGTTCATAACGAATTCCCTCGATAAGAGATAATGTTGTCAGTGCTCTAATGCTCGTATAACTGCGTAAAACTCTTTATCATAAGTACAATAATTGAGAACGGCTCCTTTCATCTTCTCATGAAAATATGCGATGGGACATTGGTGTTGCATAAGTACTGCTCCTATTCCAACTCCTGACGCATCACTTTTGACTTCGAATAACTTGTTGAAGTCAGGAAAAGCAAGTACAGGGGAATGGCATAACTTTTCCTTAATTAACTCAAAGCTTTTTTGACAAATCGGGGTCCAAGTAAACTCTTTCCCTTTCTTGGTCCAGTTTGTAAGGGGTACAGCTATTGCGCTAAAGTTCTGCATAAATCTTCTGTAAAAGGAGGCTAGCCTGTGGAAACTTCGTACTTCCGATATAGAATTGGGTGTAGGTCAGTCCTTAATGGCTTTGATTTTATCCTCGTCAGCTTCCATACCATTTTTTGAGATTATAAAGCCTAAGAAATAAACTTTGTCCTCGGAAAAAAAGCACTTGCTAAGGTTCCCAAATAATTTGGCTTTCCTAAGGGTATGGAAAAGGCTACTAAGGTGGTTAAGGTGTTGTGGAAGGTCCATGCTATACACTAATATATCGTCAAAGTAGACAACAATGAACTTACCAAGGTATTCTTTGAGTACATGGTGCATGAGCCGCATGAACGTGCTTGGGGCGTTAGAAAGCCCGAAGGGCATAACCATGCATTTAAACAAGCCATACTTAGTTTTAAACGCTGTCTTCCACTCATCTTCTTCCTTCATGCGTATCTGATGATAACCACTCTTAAGGTCCACTTTGGAAAAGATTGAATCTCCACTGAGCATATCTAACATGTCCTCGAGCCTAGGGATGGGAAATCTATATTTGACTGTGATGTGGTTTACAGCTCCACTATCGACGCACATTCTCATGGTGTCGTCTTTCTTATGAACTAATAGTGAGGGAACCGCACAGGGGCTCATGGACTCTATTATGTAGCCCTTATCCAATAATTCTTACACCTGATCTTGTAGTTTTTTGGTCTCTTCGGTGTTCATTCGATAGGCTGGTCGATTAGGTCGGGCAGCTCCGGGTTGGAGATCAATTTGGTGTTCTATGCCACGTAGGGGTGGGAATCCTTGAGGTAAATCTTCGGGAAACATGTCTTGGAACTGATGTAGTAGGGCTTTAACGGGGTGAGGTATGTCTCCTAACTCCATCACTCTATCCCGGGATAATATCAAAATCATGGGATCTCTTCTAAGTACGGATGCTTGTAATTCAGCCTTAGTCATGAAGAGACTCGCTTTATTCTTTTCTTCTTTTTTAATAGCTTCATCCTTAGCTATCTGCTCAGGGGTCATAGTTGCTAACTTAAAAGCTTTACCTTCGAATTTGAGGGAATAGTGGTTGGAATGTCCATCGTGGTTCACTTTTCGGTAAAATTGCCAAGGTCGGCCTAAAAGCAAATAACTCGCACTCATAGGCACAACATCGCAAAGAACCAAGTCCTTGTACTTGCCTAAAGCAAACTCAACTCTTACTTTTTTAGTAACTTTAACATCATCTCTATCATCTAACCATTTAAGCTTATAAGGGTGGGGGTGAGCACTAGTCTCTAACCCTAACTTAGTCACTAAGTCTTTGGAGGCCACGTTCGCATAACTTCCTCCATCAATAATGAGAGAACACAACTTATCCTTGATGAGACATTTACTATGGAAGATGTTCTCACGCTGGCAATCTTGTCCTGAACTCTTGGTTATAAGAATTTGTCTTCTCACCATAAGTAAAGGGTCATCGGGGGCATGAATAACTTCTTCTACCGAATCACTCTCGTCCTCATCCTCTCCTACTTCTTCTACTTCCTTTTCAAACTCATCTTCACTTACGAACTCACCAGTGTCTTCCTTAATGATCATGACACGACGGTCCGAGCATTGTGCCATGAAATGACCTACGCCATGACACTTGTAGCACTTGAGGTCGCGTGCTCTCTGTCCAGTGGGGTTGTCTCTTGTAGGCTTGACCTCTGGTCCTTTAAGATTTATTGGTTTACTAGTTGATTCTTTAGGAGGCCAATGTCTTTGAAAAGGCTTTTTCCAATCAGCCTTGGTCACTGGTTTGTTAGCCTCAGGTGGCTTAGGGGTGTATTTGGGGAGTTGGTTAATCTTAAATGATTGGGTGGTTTTCCTCTTCCTTTTGAGTTGGCGTTAGACTTTTAGGGCCTTCTGAACTACTATGTCCATAGATTCTTGGGGTACAATTCTACGGCGTCAGCAATGTCATAATTCAAGCCATGGATAAACCTAGCTATGGTTTGCTCTTCGGGTTCTTCTAGTTCTCCTCAAATTTTGAGAGTCTCAAAGTCTGTAAGGCACTCCTCTACGGTTAGACTTACTTGTTTGAGGTTATGTATTTGCATGATCAACTCTTGTTTGTAATGACTAGGGACAAATCTCTTTGTCATGATAGATTTCATCTTTCTCCAAGTATCAATAGAGCTAAATCCAGTCTGCGCTTTTTGTGTCCTTACATTAGAACACTAGAGTAAGGCATAGCCGGTAAACTCTACAGAAACCAACTGAATCTTGACTTTGTCAGAGTAGTTATAACTATAAAAAATCCTCTCAACCTTCTCTAACAATTCTAAAAATGTTGTCCCGTCCCATGTTCCATTAAAGGGGGGTATTTGTATCTTAACGTTTCGGAGGTCATCACGGCCTCTATGTCGATCTCGTCTAAACTAATCATGATTCCTATGAATTGGTGGACGAAAGTTTTCTTCTTCATCTAAGGTCCACTCATCATCCTCATCGTAGTTATAGTTAGGGTGCCTACCCCTAGAATGCTCAATCTCAGCTTCATCATCTAAGGGCTTTTGGTCACTAACTCGTCTCCTAAGATTGTCATTTCGTCTCCTAGGTATAGTGTCTAGGGAGGAATTTCTACGGTGGGTAGGATGACGTCCACTCATAACTTGTTCAAATTTTAGGTTCATATCATGAAGTTGTTTACTTAGGGTTCCAACCATTCCACTTAAACCATTTAGTTGGCCTTGCATACTTAACTCTTCCTCTTGGTGGGTGTGAGTCTCGTTTTGGGGAATGTCCTTGCCCCGGCTCGATGGATTGAGTTCTGGGGTCATATTTGGGTTTGGGCCAATTTGGAATCCACTTCTTGTTTTCATGTTTAAGCCTTAGGAAAAGGAACTTCAATCATATTTAAACCTTAAGTCTTAAAGCATTAGGAATGGTAACCGAACTAGGGTAATTGACTTAATCTTCTTTTAAGTTTGTTTCTTTCTTTTGTTTTGTTGTTTTGTTTTCTTCTTTTTTTTTAAATGAAAACTAGTAAAGCAAAACAAATACTATGAGTAAAAAGGAAAGGAATTCATCACTTTCGGATCAAGCAATTTGGATTAAATTGTCAAAGATAAAACATATTTCACTAACTTCTCGGGTGTGCAGAAAGTTCATCAAAATATGCACTAGATTCAACCTCAGTTTGCTCCAAGAATTTTAACAACAATTGAGCAACAAAAAACATCAAATTAGGTTCATGCAGCCAAATTTTCGTGCCTTGGAACAACTTTCAGCCATGCACATAGTGGTCTCAAACTATCAACATCAAACTTGCCATTTTTGTGCACACAAAACTGTTTTTTTGCAAAAGTATGTTTTCCTTTAACCAAAACAACATCTATTTGAAATTTAAACCACAACAAACCGAAAAAGGACACATGCTTCAGCTACATAACATGTTAACTTAAGTCTAAAGAGTTATAGGCTCGGTGTTGTGCGAAAAAAACAGGTCACAACAACAAGATATAACATGCTATTTTCGGCATTGTCAAAAACAGAAATTTCATGCTATTGTGTCTCGGTTTTTAGGCAAACTTTAAACCAAATCACATGTAACATTTGACAAGCCTAACATTCATTCTTAGTACAGGATATACGCAGCAATATGCATAAAAATGTTCATTTAAATCGAGCTGCAAGTTTCAGTTATTAGTGTACACAAACCGGTCATCAAAAGAAATACTAAACTTTGAACTATGCGGTTTTCTAACAAAGTGCATTAAACATTTTAAACCGATGCAACCATCAAGCTAACCATATGATTTTAAAGCTAAACATGCATGCTTAAGTACTTAACAAGCCATGTGAGGTGCTGGAAATGTTAAAACACAGCAAGAGAAAGTGTTGTTCCCGAAATAGAAAAGAAGACAACAAGCACTAAAGTGGTTAGCATTTATTTAACAAAAAGGGGAAGGAATTTGCAGCAACGAAAATGGAGTCTAAGGGCTGATATTTCTTCAAGCTTAGATGTTTAACAACTCAAGAAACATGCTGGGGATGATTTTAGCTCAAAAGAAATCGGAAATAAAACAAAGAAACCCCAAGCAAATCAATAACCCGAATAGGTGAGCAATGAAACCCGGTTTTACGCTTTAAGCTGCAGCCATCCAAATGAGTTTGGAAAACCAAACTAACTTGATTTCCAGCACTCCCATCCTATGCTCTGATACTAAATGTTGCGGCCAAGCCCCTGCTCGGTCACTAGAATGCACGATAGATCGGTTAGGCCCTCGGATCTCGGCCAAGCCGAGAAACCCTTAAGAAAAACAGTAAAATGAGTGAGCAAATGCGCTTGGAATGAAATGAAATTTGGTGTGAGATTAGTGGAGTGAGTGAGGTGTGTTATGGTGGTGGTCGTGGTCCAAGTTGGTTAGAAATGACAAAGTTATGCATACGAACCCGCAAGTCGGCCGAAGAGACAATGTGATGTTCTCGGCAATCACAACCTTTCCATGGAAAGATTCTCAACTTGGGGAACCGGTTTTGGCCACTCTCTTCTTGTTTCCTTCCCTTGAAAGGGAGGAGAGAAAAGTGGAACACAAGCTCGAGCAACAACGTTGAGTTGCCAAGCTAGGAGGCTTCTCCTAATCGGTTCATGGAACCGAGCACTTACCTTGAAAAGGTGATGGAAAACTCCTTTGGTTTCCTCTAGAAAATATGCCGATGCTCATTATCTTTGCCAACCAAAATACACACACCAATGCTATGCTTATATAGGCTAGGATGGAGGGGTTTAGGGCTGTGCTTTTGGTCTTCAAAACTTGGAGGATTGTAGCTTGTAACCGGCTCCAAAATGAGGCATTGTGCGGCCGAGATGGTGGCAGCAAAGAGGTGATCAATGGCTTGCTGAATGCCATGTCATGGATCCATGTTTCTTCCACAAAAGGTAAAGGGGAAAAGCATCTCAAATGGCAGCCCAATGGTGTGGCCAAATCGGGTAAGATTGGCCACCACTTGCGGCACTCCTCCTTAGCACGCGCGCGGCTGAGAAAGGCATGTTTTGCATGTCCGAATGATGCTTCACATTAAGCCAACTCCGAAACCCTTTCCCTCATCTATCCTAACCATTCAACCTAATCCTAAATGCCTAATGCATGCACATAATAATAAGTTTAACAAGAAGGTCAATGTTTGCCCAATTAGTTTAAAATAAAATGTTACATAGAATTTGGCTCGGGAAGACAAATTCCCTTAAGAGCATCATGATCTTCAATGGTGGCTTCCCATGCAAGGATGTGTCTCGGTTGCGCCATGTCTTTAGTCTCCACTTCCCACCTTAATCTTTCAATTTTCGGGTCCATTGAATCATTACCTGCACAAGAGACAAACGTGTGAAAATGTAAGTTAATTAAAGTGTGTGCTTGGACTTGAGATCGTGTGATGGGCTTTTGGGGTACATCATGAGTTCTCTCTGCTCTCAGCTTGATTTTCATGGCCGATAAGCTGGAGTCAAATTTTTGGTTCGACTATTGATGAGTTTATGCGTAGTGGGAGGAGATTGGAGGGATGGAGGGAAGTAGCTTATTCGGTTTCCTAAGCTGAAGGCCGTAGGTGAGTTCCCTTGTCCTGGTTCTGTTCGGCAGAGATGAGGCTCGTTTTCCCCTTATTTCTCCCGCTTGATTGGTTGAGCGTTGTTGTTGTTTGGGCTGTGCATGTGTGTATATGATTCGTGGAAAGCAAAGCTGAGAGCTCGGAGTGGTCCCCTACTCTCTCTCTCTCTCCGTTCTGTTGGCCGAGGTGGGGAGTACGTGATGCTCTCCTTTTCGGTCGATCGATGGCGGGAATTTGGTGAGAATTGTTGGGTTGGGAAAATTGTGGTGGAGAGCATCAGTTTTGCTTGATGGCCGAGGGGGGTTGGAATTCCAATTCAGTTTTATGAATTGGAAACCATCAATTATGGTTAGTTTGTACTTAATAGACTAGAATGCGATAGATTGGTGGAGAAATTTGTGAAAATCGGGTTGAAGTTGAAAGTAGGATTTTCTTGTGTAAAAAAAAAAGGTTATGTTTTTGGGGGTTTCGGCCTAGTTTAAGTTATTCATTTTAAGTTCTGTTTTAGTATGTTAAATTAGGTTGTTAAAGGGGCGTTTAGCCGCTGGAATCATTTGATTCTGATAACTGACGCAAAAGTTATGGGCGTCGGAAGGCTATATCGAGTTTTGAGCCGGGTGGGATTAGTGAGCTTTTTTAGTAGAATTATGACACGCGATGATGGTGTAGATGATTTTAGTACGTAAGACGAGTTTTCAGATAAGTTTTGTTGAATTTTGGTTTTTGATTTAGGTCGAGGTATTTTTTACGAAACTGTGCGTCGAGTGAGCTTAGTACGTAGGTAAGTAGTGTATGCATGCATTTTGCCCAAGAGGGCCTACACCGTGGAACGTTAAGATTTATGTGATTTAATTGTGATGCGCATGCGTATTGTTTGACATGAATCATGTTTTGAAAAATGAACGAAAATGGTTTTGAACATTGTTTTGAGTAAGTGGTGGTGAGACACGTGATGGTGGTACCGCGGATCCTGCTTGGGGAGTAGGCCGGTGCATAACCAACGGCGGATTCCACTCAGGGAGTGGGCCGACTGCACCTTCATGCGGCGTGTATGTGTTGACGGTGAGGATGACAAACAGCGGCACCGCGGATTCTACTCGGGGTGTGGTCCGGTGCATCACTAGTCACGAATTCTGCTCGGCAAGTGGGTTGACTAGGCCGTCGTGAAATATATGTGTATGGCAACTGTGGCCCCGTTGCTGAGGATTTCGGGATGGTGGTGACGCATCAGGGTGTAGCATGGCGCAAGGTTCACCCTCACCATGTTGTGGTTGCTGTGAAGTGGCGCGTGTATGTGGCTTGTGGGCTTCGTTGCTGGGAGTTTGGGACGGTGGCGACGTGTTAGGGTGTAACGTGGGACGAGGTTCACCTTTACCCTAGCACAGCTGCACTACGCGTCACAAATTGTGACAATATAAGTGTGAGTGTAGAGACTGCATGTGATAGGATTGCATCGTCCTTTTTTTTAATTTCATATCGCACTACTTATTGAACGTTAGGCTTATGATGTGTGTTCTATAGTGTAGGTGCAGACATTGTCGCTGGTGTGCCCTGAGAGGCTAGTCCTTAGGCGTAGGACAGTTGGCAGCGTACGACCGAAGCACTGTACGGCGGACTGTTAGGGTAACCCGATCTGTTGAGATGGTGAGTTTTGGGTGAGGTATATGGGGTGGGTTTTGTTTTCTTGATGTATTTTGGGACGATTTGATTTACATGATTTATAGTGTATAGAGGTGGATCTATCCTATTGTTAGGATAGTTTTAAGGGCACATGTATATATTATATGTTTGAGCATTGTGTTGCTCTGTACTATAGATTTTCTTCATCGATAGTCGTTAAATTTATTTTCTTCTACTCTGTTTTTCCTTTGGTGATTTTCTGGATAAAATTGGATGGATACTTTTTGAATTTTCTGGTGAATTGTGTGCGTGGTTATAGTTTTTCGGAAATCCATTTTTTAGGCGTTACTCTGCAAAATTTTTGGGAGAAAAATCGGGGAGTCGAGAGGGTACGAAATAGGTTAGGGTGCGGGCGATGAGGCGCGAAGGGAGTGGCGGTGTGCACGGTGGCGTGGCGTGACCGCAGGCGCGCGGGCACGCGGCCCTGTGTGTGCGCAGGTCGCGCGGCTTCGAGCAAGGACGTGCGGGCGGACGCGCAGGGCCAAGGCAAGGTGTGTTGGGCACGCGGCGTTGTCGGTGTGTACGTGACGCGGCGCCATCGAGTTGGTGCGCACGGTGCCGAGAGGGCGTGCGCACGGTGCCGAGAGGGCGTGCGCGCGGCACCAAAGTGGAGATTTGTGCTCGTGGGGCGCGTGGAGTTGAGTGAGGGCGCGTGGCGCTGCTGTTGCTATGGTGCATGCGGGGGTGCAGTGGGCGCAAAGCGACGGACCCGAGAAGATTGTGGGGCATGTGTCAGACTACTTCCCAGAATTTTAAGTGTTGTCGTTTTATTTTAAAACTCTTTTTAATTGTCCTTTTTCACTGCGTATTTTATATTGAAGATTTACGTGTTCTCTCTTCACGACGCGAGTTGTTTTCGAATCGAGTCGAAAAATTTTTATACTCACAAATGTTCTTTTGAATATTATTTGAAAATAAAAGTGATACTAAATTGAGCGAGTCCACATCGAGCTTTTGAATGTCATAGTATATAATAGTAGGGAGCGTACCAGGAACCATGTAGGTTCTTGGGGTGTGACAGCTTATGGTGTCAAAGTCACGAGGTCGACATCGTTCAGAGGATTACCTAACACTGCCAGTCGGTGCACAGGAGTGCTACACCAACTGTAAGTATTTAGATTTAATTTTATTGTTAAGACTAATATGAGTTTTGTATATTTTAAAACTAGAAAATGTCGTGAAGAGGTCGACCACAATAGGAGATGCATAGAGTTGTGGGCGACATGGATGACACCGTCCGACAGCTTACTAAGTTAGTCCACCGCCAGTCTCAGCAGCTCCAGAGATTTATGAGCAGAGATGACCAGAGCAAGTCTAGTGCCCAGAGTTCGTCCAATAGAGGGAGTGATAATTAGAATTATTAAACGATTAAAGGTTAAGGGTTTTGTGGTAATTAGAATTATTATTATTATTATTATTATTAAAATAAAAAATAGAAAAAGAAACAGAAGAAGAGAGAGGGCAAAATGCCCTGTCCATGCTCTGATCTTCCCCTCCCTCCTGCACGAAGGAGAAACTCTCCCTCGTCGGCAATTCTCCTTACAACCGACGGTTTCTCTCCGATTCTCCGTCAATTTTAAGATTTTAGGCAAGTTCTGGTTAGTTTTTAGTAGATAGTTAGTACTCAATTTGTTTTGAGCGCTAAAAGTAAGGTTAGAGAGAGTATTGGGTTGTTTTGGTGAACCCTATGAGGAAGATACGAGATTTTGAGATTAAAGTTAATTTTTATCCGTGTATTGGTGTTTAATGTCGAAATAGGAGTAAATTATGGATTTTTATGGAGAAGATTGAGCGTTTGGATAACCGAATACTTAGGTTACGTAACAGTTTTTGTTTGGCCAAATTCCTCCAAGCTTTAAGTGTTGAATTAGGTATTGGATTAGACTGTTCAGAATTAGACGTCTTTAGGAGTCCGAAGCATTTTGAATCGTCCAAATTTGACGAGTATTGGATAAATTATTCATTTCTGAATTTGGTCAAAAATTATGTTAGATTCGGGTTTAGATAGATTAGATGTTAAATTGTTATTTCCTTTAAAGTTTTACGAGTTGGAAGGAAAATAGAATTGATGATGTGTGGTTTTATAGATTCCCCGGTTTAGCGACCGAACTACGAATTTCGAGATACGAATGGCTAAGAACACCAAGTAAGTACTGTACATAGGTGTTTTTGCCTTCGAGCATACATCACAGTTTGGTAGATTGCATGCACGTTTATTTTATGTTATGTTTTAGTTAACTATGCATTCATGGTTTTAAAGGACGACAACGAAACGAAAATGAATTTTCATGTTTTTATGAAATGAAACAGTAATATGTGACGTGATGAACGAAATGAGAAGATCCGTAAGAAGATAATGAGAGTGGGGTTGAGTGGTTTTGTTCCGTGAGGTGGACCGCAAGGTGTATCACATCTTCCCTCGCTTTACGTGGTGGTCTTGTCCCGAGAGGTGGGCCGAGAGGTTTGTCACTTTATTAGATCAAGGTTGTCCTTGTCCCGTGAAGTGGATCGCAAGGTGTAACACCTTGCTCTAGCACGTAAAGAAGAACTCAGTAGTAAGAAGATAAAGAAGATGAAAAGAGACGAAAATGAAAGTAAAGATGAAACTGTAGAAACTGCATATGTTAGGATATGGTTGTTTTAGTGTTTATGTTTTATGCACATTACTTACTTAGCATTAGGTTAATAGATAAGTTCTTTGATGTAGGTGATGAGGCGAATAGCTGGTGAGTACCCGGAGCAAGCCCAAGACTAGGAGGCAGTTGGAGGAGTGCTCTCGTGGATGATCCGGCCAGCTGTTAGGGCGTTTTGACCATAGTGTGCGCATGTATGGATTTTGGAATATTTAGAGTCGTGTTGAGTCGTTTTAATGTGTAAATGGATTTTGAACTTCAGTAGTCATTTTTTTTACAAAGTTGATTTTGAATTGATTGAAAAGTTAGCGTTGAGTCGAAATTCGATTTGTTTTGAAGGATTTAAGGTTTTATGCAAATTCTGGGAAAGAAGTGTCAACCGATAAGCTTAGTGGTCGACTAAGCTTGGCAAGTGTTGATCGCGAGGGTCGACCTACGGAGACAGAGCCATATCAGGTGTCGACCTATGTGTGGAAGTGTCGACCAGTTAGTGTAAAGATGGTAGAAGTGTCAGCCGCAAGGTTCAACCGAGGGAAACAGAGAGGATGAAGGTGTTAAGTCTGTGAAGACAGGTGTCGACCGCTCGTTGTGATGAGTAGAGAAGTGTCGACGACTAGGGTCGACCAATGAAAACAAAGGTAAATGAAGTGTCGACCGGTGCTTATAGGTGTCCATCAAAAATTTCTTTTAATGTTTTAAAAACTTGAAATTTTATTTAAACCAAATTTGATTAATGCCTTCCGCAGTGACGTTTTTTAAACATTTTCAAAAAGGTCATTTTAAGTCAAGGAATAAAATTTTAAATTTTTACACGAATTTTACCCGAGTGTAGGTATATGAGTAGAGTTAGCGACCCGCGTTCGGGGACGACTCAAGGTGTAAGAACCCAAAAAATTTTGGATCTTAGATCTAATTTCTGAAAATTTTAATTAAGTGTCGGTTGAAATTTCGAGTAATATTTTAACGGGTAAATTAATTTATAAATCTCATAATCTAAATTTAGTGATGGTTTCTGAAAAGTTTAAGTCGGGAGGACACGAATTGAACGAAGTTACGAACGGTTAAAACATGTGAGGGCATTTTGGTAAATTTCAATTACTTAATTGAATTTTTTTTTTCATTTTTTAAAACAACTGAATGGCTTCGAAGAGAAGCCATTCAGCTGCTGAACAACGAGAGCGCGAGAGAGAGACCGAGAGAGAGAGTGGGAACTGGAGAGCGAGTGGCCGACGATCGACAACGGAGAGTGACGCCGGTGTGCTAGGAGCTCCGAGAAGCTGAGTGGAGGTGTGGGTGCAGCTTTTCCCAAGCTGAAAACCAAAGGTAAGCTCTCTGTTCTAGTGCAGTTTGACCGAGCTTGATGCTTGATTTTTTTTCTCTCCGATTTTGATGGAAATTGCGGAGTGTTGTGTCGGCTGTGGAGGGTCTGCGTGTGTGAGAGTGTTGTGGGCTGAAAATTTTCGAGAGGGAGGAGAAGACCGAGGGGGGAGGTTGAGCCAAAAATCAGGTTGGTGCTCGAATTTTCGATTGTTGAGTTGATTATACTTGAATGAGTGAAATGTGGCTGATTGTGTATAGAAATTTATGGAATTGAATTGAAGGCAAAATCAAGATTTTGTTTTGTGTAGAAACAGATTCTATTTTTGGGGGTTTCGGCGTATCTTCGGTTATTCGTTTTAAATTGTGTTTTAGTGGGTTAAATTAGGTTGTTAGAGGAACTTTTGGACGCTGAAATCATTTGATTCCGATAACTGACGCAAAAGTTATGTCGGAAGCTTATGTTGGATTTTAAGCCGAGTCGGATTAGGGAGCATTTTTTTAATGGATTCATGACATGTGATGTTAGTGTGGAGGATTTTAGTGCGTAAGACGAGTTTTGAGTGAGTATAGTTGAAAAACCAAAAACGTGGAATTTTTTAGTGAAGCGCAGATTTGGTTTTTTGTGTTTTTCATCTAGCTGCGGTTTATTGTTTAAAAATCCATTTTTGTATGTTAAACTAGGTTCTTAAGGGAACGTGTAGCCTCTTGAATCGCTTGACTATGACAACAGATGCAAAAGTTCTGCGCGTCCGAAGTTGAAGCTGTTTAGCAAGTGAACTACGAATTTCGAGATACGAATTGTTAAGAATGCCAGGTAAGTAGTGTACGAAGGTGTTTTTGCCTTTGGGCCTACATCACAGTTCGGTAGGTTGCATGCACGTTTATTTTATGTTATGTTTTAGTTGATTATGCATTTATGGTTTTAAAGTACGAAAACGAAACGAAAATAAATTTCTATGTTTTTACGAAATGAAACAATAGGATATGACGTGATGAACGAAATAAAAATATACGTAAGAAGACAATGAAGGGGGATTGAGTGGTCTTGTCCCGTGAGGTGTACCGCGAGATGAACC
This sequence comes from Begonia peltatifolia, assembly GCA_022433055.1. Classification (NCBI taxonomy): domain Eukaryota; kingdom Viridiplantae; phylum Streptophyta; class Magnoliopsida; order Cucurbitales; family Begoniaceae; genus Begonia; species Begonia peltatifolia. Next base: position 20,039,689 of record CM039519.1, on the reverse strand, counting down.
ACTTCTTGCTCTGCTTTACGTGGTCGCTTTGTCCCGAGAGGTGGACCGCAAGTTGTATCACTTTACTAGATCGAAGTTGACCTTGTCCCGTGAGGTGGATCGCGAGGTGTGTCACCTTGATCTAGCACGTAAAGAAGAACCAACTCAGTAGTAAGAAGATAAAGAAGATGTAAGAAAGAAATGAAAACAAAAGTAGAGACTAAACTGTGGAAACTGCATATGTTAAGATACGTTTGTTTTTAGTGTTTAAGTTTTGATGTGCATTACTTACTTAGCATTAGGCTAATAATTAAATTCTGTGATGTAGGTAATGAGGCGATAACTGTTGAGTACGCATAGCGTGTATAGGACTAAGAGGCAGTTGGAGGAGTGCGCTCATGGACGATCCGGCCGGCTGTTAGGGCATTTTGACCAGGGTGGCCATGTGTCAGGTTTTTGAGTTGTGATGAATCTTTTGAATCGTTTTGATATATAGTTGGATTTCAAATTGTAGTAGTCGTTTTGATGTACAAAGTTCATTTTGAAACTTGGTTGAGAAGGGTAGCTTGCTAGTTTTAAACATATAGTTGAAACCCAGTTATTTTTGGAAAGTTTTAGTTTTTTATGCAAATTCTAGGAAAGAAGTGTCGACCGATAGGCTTAGTGGTCGACCAAACTTGGCAAGTGTCAACCGCAAGGGTCGACCTATGAAGGCAGAGTGAAATCAAGTGTCAACCTACGTTTGTAGGTGTCGACCGGTTAGTGTAAATATGGTAGAAGGGTCGGCTGCAAGGATTGAACGATGGAAACAGAGAGCATGAATGTGTCGACCTATGAAAATAGATGTTGACCGCTCTCTGTGATGAGCATAGAAGTGTCGACCGCGGGGTTTGATCGTTGTGGGCAGAGAAGATTGGAATATCGACTTGTATTCACAAGTGTCGACTTGTTGGCATGATGAGTAGAGAGGTGTCGACCGCTAGGGTCGACCGATGAAAACAGAGGCAAATGAAGCGTCGACTGGTGCTTACAGGGGTCGACCAAAAATGTCTTTTAATATTTTTAAAACTTGAAATTTTATTTAAACTAATTTTGATTAAAGTCTTCTGCTGCGACGTTTTTACGTGTTTTCAGAAAGGTCGTTTTAAGTCGAGAAACAAAATTTTAAAATTTTACACGAATTTTACCTGAGTGTAGGTGTATGAGTAGAGTTAGCGACCCGAGTAGGGGACGACTCGGGGGCACTATAGAGAGTGAGTATTAGTGAGCGTATCGGGAACTGTGAGGGTTTTCAGATTGTTACAGTAATGGTCTAGTCTGATCATTGGATATAACTATATAAAACTTCTTGTTAATTTCCCATTGATTCTTTAAAGCTTTGAACTAACACTTAATATCATCTCTATGTTTTCGAGTCATATGTAACTAGATTACTGCTAAAATATGGTCTTTGAATTTCTAACAAAGTCATACAATATACTCATGTATCCTTTGTTTCATCAACTTCTCATTGATTAACTTTGCCATACAGATAGTTTGTCGACTCAAATCGAATTTCTAAATATCCAATCAATATTTTAAGTAAGTCTTCTAATAGTATAACTCCTGTGGGCAACTGTTACTATGAACATGAATTCCTTCATATGTGTCAAGCTGGGCAATTTGTCCATAAAGGCTAGGATGAATATCTTATATCCAAAACTAGTAGTTCGTCCTATTAGTCCTCAAGATATAATGATTTTCCAAATAAAACTCAACTTCCCTGCCTTCTTTAATTATTTGATCTAAACAAACCTATATTTAAGCTCTTCAATATCTCTTTGGTTTGAATTAGTCAAACTTTGAGGGAATTCGTCAACTAAAAATTCAACCTTGCATTGTTCCTAACTTATACCTCATAAAATGTAACCACTCGCAGATAACTAATCTAATTTTCTGCTTCAATATGAAAATTCATACACCTATCACCTAATCTTATGGTGATTGTCACCTTTAACGTTTCCATAATACATGATGTTGTGTTCTGCTTCCTTAAATCACCAATTCGATCAACTGTCTATTCATCATCGAGTCATCCTAATTTCTTTAATCGGTTGTCTCTCTCGGTATTTTCGGACATCTTGATCGTCTAAACATTTTGGCTAATTCCTTGGACAAAAGTTAATCACTCCATGAGCATCTACTACTAAAGCTAAACTTAAACACTTACAGTTATCGAAACACGTTGTGCGGTGATCGGCGCTGTTAGCTAATCATTTGTATGGTTTGACCAATTAGCTCTGATAGTATTTTGGTAACACCCAAAAAACAAATACGTTTTTGGTACCCTCATTGCTACTACTCACTCCTCTGATACCGTAAATGTAACGCCCCGAACACCTACTCGTTTCCAGTTCGTTCTCCGCACTAATACCATAACTATAGCGCCCTGAAGTCGTCTCAGTACTCGAGTCGCTAACTCTACTCATACACATACACTCGAGTAAAATTTGTGTAAAAATGTAAAACTTTGTTCCTCGACTTCAAACAACCTTTTTGAAAACGTTTAAAATCGTCACAACGGAAGACTTTGATTCAAATCAGTTGAAATAAAATTTTAAGTTTTTAAAATATTAAAAGAAATTTTCGGTCGACCCCTGCAAGCTGCGGTCGACACTTGACCTATGCTGCACCCAAGGGTCGACACTGATATACACAGGTCGACACCTGATATGCCTCTATTTGCATCGGTTGACCCTAGCGGTCGACACCTCCCCATGCTCACCGGTCGACACCTGTATGCACAGGTCGACACCTTAATCCTCTCTGTTTCCATCAGTCGAACCTTGCGACCGACACTTCTACCATCTTTACACTAATTGACTGACACTTCCATACACAGGTCAACACCTGATATGATTCTGTCTCTGTAGGTCGACTATCGCGGTCACCAATTTACCTATTGCGGTTGACACCTCATGCACATAGGTCGACACTTACTTGGATTGGTCGACCACTAAGCCTATAGGTCGACACTTGTTTCATAGAAATTTGACTAGAAACCTTAAACTTTCCCAAAAACAATCAAACATCGACTCAACGCTAAAAATAACAAAAAGTGCACTTACGACTCAACTTAAAATCGACCTTATACTTCAAAACGACTACTAAAAGTTTGAAATTCATTTATTTTTAAAAAATAACTCAAAACGATTCCGACTAAACCCCAAAACCCGTACCTACAACCACCATGGTCAAAACGCCATAACAGTCGGCCAGACCATCCACAAACGCACTCCTCCAACTGCCTACTAGTCATGTGCTTGCTCTGACTACTCACCGTCACCTACAACACAGAACTCATCTATTAGCCTAATGCTAAGTAAGTAATGCACGTGAAAACATAAATATTGAAAACAAATATATCTTAACATATGCAATTTCTACAGTTTCGTCTCTACTTTCATTTTCGTTTCTTTCTTACATCTTTTTTATCTTATTACAACTTAGTTCTTCTTTACGAACTAGATCAAAGTGACACATCTTGCGGTCCACCTTATGGAATAAGGCCCCCCTCAATCTAGTAGCGCCCGTCCCTTTACCCGAGTCGATAACTCTACTCATACATATACACTCGGGTAAAATTCGTGCAAAAATGTAAAACTTTGTTCCTCGACTTAAAACGACCTTTTAGAAAACGTTTAAAATCGTCACAGCGGAAAACTTTGATTCAAATCAGTTTAAATAAAATTTTAAGTTTTTAAAATATTAAAATAAATTTTTGGTCGACCCCTACAGGCTGCGGTCGACACTTGACCTATGCTGCACCCAACGGTCAACACTTGTATACACAGGTCGACACCTGATATGCCTCAGTTTGGATCGGTCGACCCTAGCGGTAGACACCTCTCCACGCTCATCGGTCGACACCTGTATGCACAGATCGATACCTTAATACTCTCTGTTTCCATCGGTCGAACCTTGCGATTGACACTTATACCATCTTTACACTAATTGGTTGACACTTCCATACACAGGTCGACACCTGATATGATTCTGTCTCCATAGGTCAACCATCGCGGTCGCCATTTACCTACTGCGGTTGACACCTCATGCACACAAGTTGACACTTACTAAGATTGGTCGACCACTAAGCCTATAAGCCGACACTTCCTTCACAGAAATTTGACTATAAACCTTAAACTTTCCCAAAAACAATCAAACTTCGACTCAACACTAAAAATAACAAAAACGTGAACTTACGACCCAACTCAAAATCAACTTTATACTTCAAAACGATTACTAAAAGTTTGAAATTCATTTTTTTTTCAAAAATGGCTCAAAACCCGTACCTACGCCCATCATGGTCAAAACGCACTAACAGTCGGCCGGACCGTCCACAAGCACACTCCTCCAACTGCCTCCTAGTTCTGTGCTTGCTCTAACTACTCACCAGCTATCGCTTCGTCACCTACAATACAAAACTCATCTATTAAACTAATGCTAAGTAAGTAATACACTTGAAAACATAAACATTGAACACAAACATATCCTAACATATGCAGTTTCTACAGTTTCGTCTATACTTTCGTTTTCGTTTCTTTATTACATCTTTTTTATCTTTTTACTACTGAGTTATTTTTTACGTGCTAGATCAAGGTGATACACCTCGTAGTCCATCTCATAGGACAAGGCCAACCTCAATCTAGTAAAGGGACACAGCTCGCGGTACACCTATCGTGACAAAGTCACTACGTAAAGCGAAGGAAGAAGTGATATAGCTCGCGGTCCACCTCACGGGACAAGACCACTCAACCCCACCTTCATTATTTTCTTACGTACATTTTCATTTCATTCGTCACATCCTATTGTTTCATTTCGTAAGAACATGGAAACTCATTTTCGTTTCATTCTCATACTTTAAAACCATGATGCATGATCAATAAATCATAATATAAAATAAACGTGCATACAACCTACGGAACTGTGATGTCGACCTAAAGGCAAAAGTACCTACGTACACTGCTTACCTTACGTTCTTAGTAATTCGTTCGTTGATAGCTCACTAACTGGAGAACCTATAAAACCACACATTTATCAGCTATACTTTTCTTCTAATTCATAAAACTCTAAAGGAAATAACAACTTTAATACCTAATCTATCTAAACCCGAATTCCACACAATTTCGGACAAAATTCAGAAATGCATAACTTATCCAATACTAGTCCGATTTGGATGATTCGAAATGCTACAGATTCAATAAGATGTCTAATTTCTAACGATTTAATCTAATTCTTAATCCATCACCTACAGCTTGGCCGAATGTGGCTGAACGAAAACTGTTCCGTAACCCGAGTATTTGGTTATCCAAACGCTCAATCTTCTCCATAAAAACTCATAATCTACTACTACTTCCAGTTTAAACACCAATACACGGATAAAATCAACTACAAACCTCAAAATCTCGTATCTCTCTCATAAGTTTCACCAAAACTACCCAATGCTCCCTCTAACTTCACTTTTATCGCTCTAAACAAGTAAATAACTAACTATGTACTAAAAACTAAGCAAAACTTACTGTAAATCTGAAGATCGATTGAGAATTAGAGAGGATCGCCGAGGGAGGGAAGGTTTCGCGCGGATGCGGGGGTGTGGAAGAAAGACAAATTGAAGGGGAGAGGGGTTTACGAATCCTTCTCCTGCTTGTTCTTTTTTTTTTATATTAATAATAATAATAATTTTAATTACTAAATCGTCATCAAGCTCTAACCGTTTAATCAAACTGTTATTCAGTTCGTTTCCGATCAGAACCGTATGATTTTCTCTTTTCCATTGATTCAAAATAATCTTTTAATTAACCAATTAAATTTTTCGCCCTTAATTTTGAACAGAACTCTGCCGTTTATTGATACGAAATTCTGAAAATTATTTAACGAAAATTCTGGGCGTTAAATAAACGATTAAAATAAGCCTGTAAAAATAATATATTATTTTTAAAAAATTAAAAAAGAATATGACATGGGCATTACTATACGAACATTTTTATACTTCATTAATATTTAATATATGCGAAAAATGTTTCATATTAATTTTTGACTTTAGATATATTATAAAATAAAGAGATGTTTTTCAGGAACAGAACTTAATGGCCTGTTATGACAGATACTAAAATGTCATTATATGTATATAATAGTTCTTCGAATTTTTTAATTCTAATTTTAGTCGAAACTTTAATATTTATCTAGACATATAATGACATCATCATAGACATGAATGTCATTATATTTTGACATATTTTATGATATTTTGCTAAGAGAATGATTTTTTTAAACTGTCATGATAATTTCTTATAATTATTATGTATAGGACCGAACATTTTTAATGGATTACTACAAGATCTTCTCAGCAGCGAATATGTCCGGGTATAATTTTAAAAAGGAATAAATCTCATGATATTTTTAAATATCTTTTCAAAATTTATTATTCATTCAGACCCCTATAATAAC
>CM039519.1:19932604-20033214 GCA_022433055.1 Begonia peltatifolia | reverse complement strand
TACAACTATTAACGGACATCGCAAATATCATAAAGATATTTGCACTATATAATGTAAATATATACGATAAGAGAACATTTTGAATTAATAATAACTATCCACGTGACAAAGTCTATGAAGTGTTCTATCTCATGATAATAAATAAAGATTCAAACCATTACATGATAAATGACTAAAATGTTTCCAAATAATTATGAATCCGTATCATATTATGAAAATGTCAACTTTCATAACAAAATTTTACCCCTATAATTTGGTAGGCATAAAAATATAATATATATCTAAAAACAAATTTACAGTTACAAAACGACATTTTCTAGGACCCTATATATTTATGATATTATGGAAGATAATTCATAAAATAGTCTGATATTGCTGGTTTATCTTCTCTTGATATACTAGTATTTGACTAATATATTACCCTCTATAATGTATTTTATATCATATTTTTTTATCATATAAGACTAATTGACCTACATTTCAAAATTGCTTCGGAAAGAAAAAAAAAAAGACTGGTTCAGATTACTTTGAAATTTTAACTCTACAACCAGCATATCATGAGAAGATATTCTGCAAGTTTTGTGACTTCTTGACTTCGTGCGTTCTTATGTCATTTTTAATCTGCAAATAAATTAGTATCTGTTTATTGACTGATAATAATTTCATGAAATTTGCAATATACGAAATTTTCTATGAGATAAAATGTTTTTCAGTGACAAATGGTTTTAACTACACAACTTTATATTCAAATATACAATTTTAAATAGTCTGTTAAAATCGTTTATTAATTACCTCACAAATAGTTTCGTGATTTTTTGACTGCGAGGGATTTTGTGTCACTTTTAATGTCTGTTTACGTTATTATAGGTGCAAAATCTGTAGCGACCCCAAAACCCCATTAGTATCTGGTCTTCTCTAGTACCAACTCTGTTGCGATCCGAAAACCCATTAGTTTTCGGTCTGCTATGATACCAACTCTGTAGCGCACCCAAGTCGTCTCTGGAACTGGGTCGCTAACCATACTCTTACTCATCAAATCGAATAAAATTAATATAAAATATAAAACGACACATTTGAAAACGTTTAAAAACATCGCAGCATAAGACTTTAACAAAAATCAGTTTAAATAAGATTTTCAGATTTTAAAGCAATAAAAAAAAATAAAACCCTCAAGTTTCCAGTACGCTCACTACTACTACTCACTGCTCTGATACCATCTCTGTAGCGCCCCGAAGTCGTTCCTGAATATGAGTTGTTAACTCTACTCATACACATACCCTCGGAAAAAATTCACGAAAAATTTAAAACTTTGTTACTCGATTTAAAACGACCTTTTTGAAAACATTTAAAAACGTCGCAGTGGAAGACTTTAATCAAAATCAGTTTAAATAAAATTTCAAGCTTTTAAAACATTAAAAGATATTTTCGGTTGACCCTTGTAAGCATTGGTCGACACTTCATTTGCCTCTGTTTTCATCGGTCGACCCTAGAGGTTGACATCTCTCTACTCATCACGCTAACCGGTCGACACTTGTGAACACAGGTCGACACTCCAATCTTCTCTGCCCGCACTGATAGGACCCCTTGGTCGACACTTCTACGCTCACAATGATAGCGGTCGACACCTGTCTTTACAAGTTGACACCTTCATCCTATCTATTTCCATTGGTCGAAGCTTTCGGCCGACACTCCTACCATCTTTACACTAACCGGTCGACACTTCCACACACAAGTCGACACCTGATATGACTCTGTCTCCGTAGGTCAACCCTCGCGGTCGACACTTGCCAAGTTTGGTCGACCACTAACCCTATCATTCGACACTTCCTTCCAAGAAATTCGATTAGAAACATTAAACTTTCCCATAAATAATCGTACTTCTGACTCAACGCTAAAAATAACACAACCTGAACTTTTCCATCAACTCAAAATCATTATTTACATAAAAAAAATGACTACTAAAGTTTAAAATTCGTCTATACACCAAAATGACTCACAACGACTCGAACTAACCCCAAAATTCTTACATACGCCCACCATGGTCACAACGTCTTAACAGCCGGCCAGATCATCCACGAGCGCACTCCTGCAACTGCCTCCTAGTCATGGGCACGCTCATAGTACTTTCCAGCTATCGCCTCGTCACCTACATCACAAAATTCATCTATTAGCCGAATGGTAAGTAAGTAATGCGCATAAAACATAAACACTGAAACAATCATATCCCAACACATGCAGTTTCTACAATTTCATCTCTATTTTCATTTTCGTCTATTTCTTTCATCTTCTGTCACACCCCGAGAATCCATAAGGTTCCCGATACGCTCACTACTATTACACATAATGACATTCAGACACTAAACGTGAACTCACTCAATTTAACACCACTTTCATTTTCAAATCATATTCAAAAAAATATTTGTAAGTATAAAATTTTTTAACTCGATTCGAAAATGACTCGCACCCTGAAGAGGGAACACATAAATTCTAAGTAAAAAATAGGTAGAAAAAAAAAACAATTTAAATGAGTTTTTTTAAAAAAAATAAAACGACAAGACTTCAAATTTCATAAAAGGAACCCGACTCTCGCCCGCTCGCCTCTCGGGTTCGGCGCTACGTGCCCGAGGCCCGGTGCCATGTGTCAAACTGCACACTGCGTGCGAGAGTCCAACCTCACCCTGGTGCGGTTGTACAAGGTCGAACAGATTACGACAACATGAGTGAGAGTGTAGAGACTGCATGTGATAGGATTGCATTGTCATTTTTACTTTCCATATTGCACTACTTGTTAAGCGTTAGACTTACGTTTTGTGTTTTGTAGTGTAGGTGCAGAGTTTGCTGCCGGTGAGTTTTGAGAGCCAAGTACTGACGAGTAGGGCAGTTGGTGGCACACTATATCATGCACTGGCAGGTGGCGTTTGTTAGGGCGACCCGACCCGTGGAGTTAGGCTGGTAAAAGGGATTTTTGAGGGACATTTAAGCAATTTTAGTGCTGCGTGTGTGCATATGTACATATAGGCATTGCATTGCCCTATACTGTAGATTTTCTTTGTTTGTAATGTTGGATTTTAAATGCTAGTAGTCGAGGGGATATATAGTTACATTTTGTAGCCATTTGGAAGATTATGGTATAAAAAACCGCGTTTGGTTTTAAAGGACTGAAACGTTTTGTTGTTTGTTTTCTTTTCTGGTATTTGAAGTGTTGTATTTAAGGCTACTGGTGTAAGGTGTCAACCTGCACGCGTAGGTGTCGACTAAACTAGGCGAATGTCGACCGGGAGGGTCAACCTACAGAGACAGAACCCAACTAGGTGTCCACCTGTGTGTGTAGGTATCGACCGGTTAGTGTAAAAATTGTAGAGGTATCGATCACAAGGTTCGACTGAGGAAAACATAAAGGATTAAGGTGTTGACCTATGAAATCAGGTGTCAACCCGTTAGTGAAGTGAACATGGAGGTGTCAACCGCAAAGTCCGACCGGGGCGAACAGAGAAGATCAAGGTGTCGACTGGAGTAACCAGGTGTCTATCTGTGCAAACAAAGGCAAACAAAAAGGCGACCTGTGTATATAGGTGTCGACCCCTGATTGCAGAACATGTCAATCGTCGACCAAAGGATTTTGAGGTCGACCGAAAATCATTGTTATTGTTTTAAAACTTGAAATTTCACTTAAGTCTATTTTGGTTAGAGTATTCCACTGCATTGTTTTTAAATGTTTTCAAAGATGTCGTTTCAAGTTGAAGAATAAAGTCGTAAATTTTACGTGAATTTCTTTCAATTTTACGAGTAAGGGTATGGTTAGGGATCAGGGTCCGGGGATGATTTGTGGGCGTTATAGCGTTGGCATCAGAGCGAATCAGAAGCCAGGGGGTTTTCGTGGTGTTGTTGTTGGGGTGTGACACTTGGACTTTGGAGCTAAAATTTTGTCAGCTTCTATTCCACAGTGTGATAGGAGTGTTCTCTAAATTTGACGGTCAAAAGTAGTGTAAAGGGAGAGTTGTGCTAGAAATAGTGAAGGGTGCTGGGAAATTTGAAATTCTATTTTGGCTGAGAAAATGGATGAGAGACATAACTTACTCATTTGGAAACAAATGAATATGATTTTTGAGGTAGGTTGAAGCTGTATGTGTGAGGTGATTGTCTCCAAAAAGGGACAGTTGAATCCTTGTGTGAGCTATATGTTGGTCGGATTTGAAGTTTGTCAAATTGGAGCTATGACTGCACCTATTGAAGTCATTGACTTCTTTGGAAGAAAGCTCTACAATCTTGCTTCAATGAGAGTTTCTATACCATTACTGATGTTTTCAACTCTTGGCAAGAGAAGAAGTAAGTTATAGCATTAAGGAAATCCATCTACAGTCATAAAGGAAGGATTTTATTTTAACAATCACACCACTCAGATAAGACTCACCAAGGGAGCCGGCAACTTGAAGAAACTTCAAGCTAGGAGAAGAAATACTTCACACGAATTTTGTTTAACATTTGTTGAGTATTACAAGACATAAGGGTTGTTTAAATACCATTAAGAGAGAGGTAAGATTTTCACCCAAAAAAAGTCATCAAATGCCATACAAACCAAAGAGGGGAAATGGTATTTGCCAGAATTACCCCTTTAGGTAACTTGGCAATTCCTAAAATTACCCCTTTAGGTAATTTGGCTTTCCAAACCATAAAGCAAATCCGTCCTAATACCTATGACATCAAGACCTTTTTATAATGCTTTTTTGACTTCAAAAATATCACACAAACATTGACTAGACTCCTTTGAGTCGGCCATGTCAAGCTTCATCCATGTGACAAAGTTGTAGCCAATAGTGAGAGGGCTTGGATGCCAATGTTAGTTCTCGTCTAAATTCAAATACTTTGATATTCATTTATCTTTTGGACATAACATTGAACTAATGGTAAATTTGCTTGACTTGCATTCATTAGATATGGGCTTCAAGCCATCAAAGAGAAAGTGGACTAAGTTGAGCTCATGAGTATTGTTCCATGTTGGGTAGATGGAAGTCGGGGCACTACTCCATGGACTTGAATTGCTTCTCTTCTTTTTATTCTTTGAATTAACATTCTCCTTCAATTTAAATGGGGAAGATGGACGTATAAAATGAGTAAAGAGGTTATAAAAAACCTTAGTTTGATTTGTTGTAAGTGAACCTAGTGGCACATCAGGCATCCTTCTCCAAAAGTGGTGGGTCTAATTTCTTCAAGTGAAGTTAGACCCTCCCATTGGACAAGATGTGGGGACTTATCCTTGTCCATGGTTAATGGGGCATTTCAAGAGTAGATTGTTTGCAGTTTTCTAGTAGGGTAAAAGAATGGATTAATTTGGCTATCTAGCGTTAGCATTCAATATCCCATTCCATTTTTACATTGGATTTTTTTAATCCTCAATTATCTGAATGTTTTGTAAATGTAAAAATGACAAAGGAGACTACTTCAGTAGTTCACTAGTGCAGACATGTTTTTTCATAATAGATTAGAATTGCAGTTTGGATAACACTAAAACAACAAAATAACAAGACATATGGAAAAAAAAAAGGTTACAGATTGTTTCTAGATAAGGCTTTGTACTCCCCTTTGAAGTCCTCCAATGAATGCAGTTGATACTGGCTTTTGCATGATACTGTTGGAATGAAATCTAAAACACGGATTATCATTGTTGTTTTTGATATGTTTAGTCATGATTTTGTTATCTGCTTATTATGTCATTCCTATTATTTGTTTGTACTTATTTATGCCAAACGATTCTGTAACACCTGAAAATTTTACCATACATTTTGATAAATGTGCATAGGATCCTATATATGTGTATATATATGTATTTGAAGAAAAAAAAATAGAAGAAATGAAGGGAAAGAAGAAAGAATAAGAAGAATGAGAAGGGAGTTGAAAAGTCAAAGAAATGGTATTTTGCAATAGAAAGAAGAAGATGAGAGGAAGCCTTCAAGTTGAAGAAGGGAGTTACTTGTTGTTATAGTAGTAGACTACATGTAGTTTATGGAAATTATATGTAGAAAAGGGTTAAAGTTAAAGCCATTTACTTGGCTATTAAAGAAACACCAAGGCTAAATCTAAACCTAAAAGTTGTCTTCCTCTTTTCTCTCCTACGAAACCCTTTCTCCTTCCCCCATTGCTGCAGATTTTCTCAAGCTAAAAATCCTCCACTTCTTCAAGGTAAAAAAATTTGAGTTAGGTTATATTGATGCAAGTTTATAGGAGAAGTGCTTGATATTTGATGAAATAGTTTGGTTTTATTGAGGTTAATGAACCCTAACGTATGAAGCATGGAAATTGTTGGGGTTTCTCTATTTCTAGGTTGTTTTGGTGTTTAATTGGATTTGAGTACTTATTAGTACACTTAAATGAAGGAAATCATGGAATTTTACAATTTGGATAAAAAATGGTGAATTATAGGGTAGTTCGGCATTTTGTAATTTTGATCTATTGAATTGGTTTTATTTGATAAAATTAATTAAGCACGTTAGAGTAGACCCTTTAAAAAGTCCGTAATCTTTGGAAATTTTGTATTTTGATATGTATAGGTAAAGTTATGCAATTTTGAAATTCGTAACCAATTTGAAGTTGATTCCCAAATTTAGGTCGTTGGATATGTTTTGATATACGTTGTTTAATTCCTATATTTTAGATTTGCAAATCAAAAAGGAAGTTGATCAATTGCATAATTTTGGCTAAATAAGGAACTTGGAGATTCTAGCTTCGAGAGTTTTGGTTGGGAAGAAATTTTAGGTTGTGAGTTTATTATTATAGGTTCTTGTTTATTGATGGATGTGTTTATATGTTATGTTACTTTATGTTTACAACCTTGACGATATGTGTATGTTGCATACATTCATGCGTCATGGTTTTTCGAAATCATAAAAGACGGGTTTTATGCGTACGTTTTTATGTAAACAGAACATAAAGAATATAGTACAGTAAATACGTAAATAGTTATTGTGGGTAGGGAACTGAGTATGGTAGTTCCGTCAAAAGAACCGATTCCGTTAGAGGGACTGTTAGATATGCCACTCCACTTTCCCTAGAGCGAGTTTGTCGTTCTACTAAAGGGACAATCAGTTAGGCCATCTCTTCTCTAGAGGTAGTACCCCGATAACTCATGTTATCTCAGAAAATAAAGAACAGATTCAGTTGCATATTTTACGAACATCATCACATAGCCATGAGCATGCATTTTATTTAATTCTACATCACTTACTAAGCATTAGGCTTTTTACTTACTCTGTGGTGTAGGTGATATTGTCACTGGTGGAGATGTTGATCCTCAATATGATGGATGAAGCAGTTAATAGAGGATATCCATAGCACGTGCTTGTAGTTGTTGGAGCAATTTTCACCTGTGGACCGTTTCTAGATGTTTTGGGTAAAATGTGTATGTATGAATTGGTTGAAGGTTTGAACAAAGAACTTGAATAGTTAGAATGTTAAATGGACAGATTTACTTTAATATGTTAGTATGAGAAACGTTTTATTCTAGTCATTTTATGAGGAGATAGATGATGTGTGAATTAAAGAAGAGAACAGAAAGTGAAGTTGGGTAAGGTCGGCATTCTACCTTAAAGTGTCGACTTGTGGACCATTTCTAGATGTTTTGGGTAAAATGTGTATGTATGAATTATTTGAAGGTTTGAACAAATAACTTGGATAGTTAGAATGTTAAATGAACGGATTTACTTTAATATGTTAGCATGAGAAACGTTTTATTCTAGTCATTTTATGAGGAGGTAGATGATGTGTGAATTAAAGAAGAAAAGAGAAAGTGAAATTGAGTAAGGTCGGCATTCTATCTTAAAGTGTCAACTTGTGCCTGGTAGTGTCAACCGTTACATGAAAAATGATAACAGAGTGTCGACTTGTATGTCTAGGGGTACACCAAACTTAGCAAGTGTCGACCGCGCAGGAAGACCTACTTGGACAGAGAGAAATCACAACCTGTACTTGTAAGTGTCGACTGCTTAGTAGAACATGTCACCAGAGTGTCGCCCTACATGTTTGGGGGTCAACCAAACTCTAAAAGTGTCAACGGTGTATATAGGTGTCAACAGGTTCGTTCAAAACTATTTAAGGTGTCGACCCCGAGGGTCGACCTACGCGGACAAAGAGAAATAAAGTGCCGATCGGTGTATGTAGGTGTCGATCGGTCCATTCAAAACAGTTAAGGTGTCGACGGAGATCGCAAGTGTCGACCGGAATTTCGTTTTATTGCCTTGAAATTTAAGTTTGTTTAGTATCTTGTATAACGAGCTTTCCACGCACGAACTATTTTTCGCTGTCAATTTTAAATTCATGGTATTGTCGTTTTAAGGAAATGAATAAATTTTAAAAGAATTTCCTTACGAAGTTTTGCGAGAAAGTTAAGTTAGTAACGATCGAGTTACAGGTCGCTACATTTTCAACCTAAAAAAAAAATATAACGCAAATGCAAATGATTTCTTATAAGTTTATGAACAGTCAAGTTAGTAACGACAGAAATAAGGGGTTGTTATAGATGCTCTATGTTGATTGCAATCCTCGTTACCTTTGTTTTGGAACTTCTTACTTCTTATGGAATGCTTTTCTATTCCAGACCATTGAGATTCTTTTCAACAAAGGTCAATGCTTGATTATGGAGGTTAGTAAGTATTCTAGTTTTACCAGTATCTGATGTCATGATTATGGTAAAGAATGGTGCTTTCCTGAATCTGGCACTGTAAAGAAAGTGCTGGTTTCTCACAGTTCCAAGGGACCAAAAATCATCTGTTTATGAATATCATTGTCGTTGTTGTGTAATCTAAAGTACTATTAGTTTAAGACAGTTGAATGTTTAGGGGCATGCCATCCATTCAAAACGAAATGCACTTTTCTCTATTACCGTTGAGAACATTGTCATGTTCTTATTGTAATAACCCGAAAAATTTTGAATCTTAGATTTAATTTATGAAATTTCAATGAAGTCTTGGTTAGAGTTTTCGGAAAGGTTTTAGCGGGAAATTTATTTTTGAAACTTAGAATTTAATTCGTAGAAGAAATTTCAAGTTTTAAAGTCGGGAGCACGCAAATTTAACGAAGTTTCGGACGGTCATAGTGCATAAGGGCGATTTAGGAATTTGATTTAATTTTAAAAATAAAAAATAAAACAACTGAACGGCTTCGCGAGGAAGCCATTCAGTTGTTATGTTTTTCAGCTGAGCACCTGAGAGCGAAACCGAGTGTGTGGAGGCGAAGCTGAGGGACGATCGACGCTCCTCCCCAACGATGAGCCCTCCTCCGGTGTTCGCCTTGTCCTCTATCGTTTCTTGTGCGCTGAAGTGAGCCTCGTTGTTTACCTCCTTCTCTGGTAAGCCCCTTCCTTGTGCTGCAGAGTTTTTTGGTCGACTCGTTCTCTCCATTCCCAGATCATTTTCTTTCCCATTTTTCATTTTTTTTTTCGACGACAGCACCTCTTCTTAGCACTATTTTTCCCGTCCCTGTGCCGAGACCCAACTTTGACCCTCGGTAAGCATCTCCTCTCTTTTCTGTTTTGATGCTAGATTAAATAGAGTCAATTTTGCTTTAAATTTCTTAAATGTTGGGACAATGTTTAGATGTTTTGAGGTGCAATGCGTGGTGTTCAATCGCTTGTTTGTAAAATGAACAATTTTAGAACGAAACTGTGTGGGGTGTGCTGTGAATTTGAGTTTACTGAATTGGAAACTTTAAATTGTTACTAGATTACGCTTAATAGGTTAAAATGTGATTGTTCGGTGAAGAAATTGTTGAAATTGGGACGAAGTTGAGATTTAGGATTTTTTTGTGTAAAAAAGGTACTGTTTTTGGCCGTTTTGGCCAAGTTTCGGTTATTCGTTTTAAATTCATTTTTGTTATCTTAAATTAGTTTGTTGGAGGAGCGTTTGGCGTTGGAATCGTTCGATTTTGATATCCGACGCAAACGTTATGAGCGTCGAAAGTTTATGTCGAATTTTAGACCGAGTCGAATTATTGACCATTTTTAGTGGAATTGTGACATGTGATATTAGCGTTGCTGATTTTAGTGCGTAAGACGAGTTTTGGTTGAAGGAAACGGAAATGTGGGATTTTTGAGTGAAGGGCAGATTCGGTTTTTGTTATTTTTCTTCTAGCTGTGGTTTATCCTTTTAAAATCCGTTTTGGTATGTTAAATTGGGTTCTTAAGGGAATGTGTAGCCTCTTGAATCGCTCGATTCCGATAACGGACGCAAAAGTTATGCCGGTCCAAATTTTAGGCTGGTTTTCGACCGAACTGAATTAGTGACTCGTTTTAGTTGCGATTTCATAGGTTTAGTTAAGGAATGTGAATTTTAGCGTATTTAGTAAATTTTGATGTGAAGATTGATGAGCGATTGTTTATGTTTTAGGTTGAAGCGTTTTGGCAAAGCTATGCGTCGAGTAAGCATAGGACGCCAGGTAAGTAGTGCATGCATGTGTTTTGCCTTGATGGGCCTACACCGTGGAACATTAGTATTTATGTTGTTTGATTGTGATATGTATGCGTATTGTTTGACATGCATCATGTTTTAAAAAGGCAACAAAAATAGTTTTGAGCATGTTCTGAGTAGATGGTGATGAGACGCGTGACGGTGGTACCGCGGATCCTACTAGTGTGTGGGTCGATGCACAACCAACTACGGATTTCGCTCGAGGAGTGGGCCGGCTGGGCCATTACGCAGAGTGTATGTGTTGGTAGTGAGTATGATGGACAGTGGTACGATGGATCCTGCTAGTGTGTGGGCCGGTACAACACCAGTCGCGGATTCCGCTTCAAAAGTAGGCCAGCTGCGCTGTCGCGTAATATGTGTGTGTGCCAAATGTGGTCTCGTTGCTGGGGAGGCTGGGACGGGGGTGGCGTGTCAGGGTGTAGCATGCCGTGAGGTACACCCTCACCCTGATGTGGTTGCTGTGTGGTGATGCGTGTGTGTAGCTTGTGGGTCTCGTTGCTGGGGAGTCAGGGACGATGGCGACGTGTCAGGGTGTAGGGTGGCGCTACGTTCATTCTCACCCTGGTGCGACTGCACTACACATCACAGATGTGACAACATGAGTGTCAGTGTAGAGACTGCATGTGATAGGATTGTGTTGTCGGTTTTTACTTTCATATCGCATTACTTATTAAGTATTAAACTTATGTTGAGTGTTATATGGTGTATGTGCAGATATTGTCACTGGTGAGCTCCGAGAGCCTAGTCCTGAGGTGTAGGACGGTTGGTGCCGCGCGACCAAGACCTTGGACGGCGGATTGTTAAAGCGACCCGACTCGTGGAGATGGTATGTGGTGGTGAGATTTACTCGAGTTGTTGCTTTGTTTCGAGATATTTATGTGGTCAGATGAGTTCCTATAAGCGCGATTGTACAGGATTGTATGGACCGTTTGTTGTGTTTTGGAGACGCGTGCGTACTTTTATATGTTAGAGTATGACATTGCTCTATACTGTGTACTTTCTTCATTTGTAGTTGATGGATTTCGTTGTATTTAAACTTCGATTTTTGTTATGGAGATTCTCTTGATAGTTTGATGGATGTATATTTCTAGTTTTCTGGTGAACTATGTGCAGGATTTAAATTTTGGGATAGCAAGTTTTAGGTGTTACTCTGCCAAATTTTAAGGAGAAAGGTCAGAAAATCGACAAGGTACGGAATAGATTGGGGTGTGCGCGAAGGGAGTGGCGATGTGCGTGGGAGCGTGGCGCAACCGCTGGCGACTAGGGCACACGGCCCTGCAAAAATGAGCATTTTCCAAGGGTCAACACCTATACTCACTGGTTGATAGTTTGATGCCTCTGTTTGCATCAGTACCCTAGCGGTCGACACCTCTCTGCTCATCACGCTAACTAGTCGACACCTTAATCTTCTCTGTCTGTCCCGGTCATACCTTGCGGTCGACACCCCTGATGTAACACCCGAGATTTTCGATAATTTAATCTTTAGAAATTCGTATTGGTAAACGGTGGAGTTTCGGTCGGAATCGAGAGCGGAGAACTTGTACTAGTAGATAAAAGATTATTTCGAGACTAATAGAGAACAGAAAATTTTAAGAATCCGACCGAAAATGGACTAAATGACCGTATGAGGGCGAAAAAGTAATTAGTTTATTATTATTATTATATATATAATATATACAGAAATAGAATGACTTCACGAAAGAAGCCATTCTGCTTCTGTTCTTTATTTCCTATCACCGAGCGAAGGAGCGAGGGAGGGGCTGAGTGACGAGCCGAGATTCGCCGAAGACCGATGAGGGGAAGGGATGCCGGCATGCAAAGAACTTCGACGAGCGTAAACCAGCTGGTGACTCAGTTTTTTCGTGGTAAACCCTGCTAAAAACAGGTGAGTTCTCCCCTGTTTTCTCTCTATTTTGATGACCGAGCGTGATGTTTGATTTCTTTTTGTTGTTCTGAGGTTTGAGCTAAATGATTGAGTAATTTAAGGGCTAGTGTGGTGTGCTTGAGTAATGAATAGAAAACACCCGCAGAGAGAGGGAGAAGACCGAACGGTGAGTTGTGTTTTGGCTCGGTTTTCAGTTGTGTGGGTGTGTGTGTTTTAGGTTGTGTTGTGATGGAGTTATGATAGAGTTAGATGAAAATGCTGAAAACAGAGAGGGGTGGGGATTTTTCTAGAAAAATTGATTCTGTTTTAGGCATTTAGACCGAGCTACGGATGTTCATTTTAAATTCTGTTTTGGTATGTTAAACTAGGTTATCAGTGGAGCGTTTAGCCTCTGGTGTAACAACCAAAAATTTTCTATTAGATTTCATTTCGGATTTTTATAATTATAATCTATGCTATTTTGGTCTGAATTAATAACGAAAAATTTCTGCCATTGAGTAAATGATTATTTTGAGTCTAATGGTAGAGATAGAAATTTTAAAGTTCAACAGATCTCTTTGCCTTCCCCGTTTCATCTCTTCTGCGAGCATACGGCGACCGATTCACGATTTTTCCTCCGTTCTTTCGAATCACGGTAAGTTCTAGTTATTTTTAGGTAGCTAGTTGATGTGTTAGTGTTATTAGTGACAAAAACTGGGTTTGACAAGAGTATAAAGTGATTCAGTGAAGACCTAAGAGGGTAATGCGAGAAGTTGAGTGTAGAGTTGAATTTCATCCGCATATTGGTGCTTGGGATAGAAATAGGAGTGGATTACGAGAATTGGTGGGAAAGATTCGGTGGTCGATTGGCCGAGTGTGTGAATTTTGGAAAAGTGTTTGTTCAGCCATATGGTCAAGTCATGGACATCCGAATGGGAAATGGATGATACCATAGGAAACTAGACGTACTCAGGAACCCGTATTACTTGGTATCGTCCAATTCGGACAAATATTGGAGAAGTTATGAATTTCCGAAGTTGGTCGAAAATTTTGCGGGATTTAGGGTTAGTGGAGAGTTTCGGTTTTGGTATGAGTTAGGACTTTCAAGTTAGGAAATTATGAATTTGACGAGTTGGAAATTGATGGATGAATAATTTTATAGGTATTCAAGTTAGGGCACAAATTTACAAAGCACGAGAAGATTTCGAGAACGCTAGGTGAGTGATGGATCGTTTGTGAATTGCCTTCGGGCGTACACCATAAAATGGTAGGATTGTTTGTTTGCTTGATTGTTTGTTTGATTTGATTCTTGTTTGGTTGTTTGGTTAGTAGGTAGTGCCTATTGTTGTCATGCATCATGATTTTGACCTATGAAATACGAGTTTTGAGCATAATTTGAACTGTGCATATGAAATGTAATCAGATAAGAAAAGAATTGTCATGCATGGGTGAACGCCTCATCGTTAACGTGCTAGTGAGAAAGCACTAGGGGGTTCCCATGGATGAATGTACATAAGATGACATGGTTTGCGAACGCCTCGTCGTTAACGTGCTTGTGAGAGAGCACTAAAGGGTTCAACGATCAATACTGGGAGGAGATTTGGGTTGGCCGTTCCATGTAAGATCACGATGTGTGCCTTCAATCTCGCTCCGTGGGTCATGGTGTGGTTGTCCTGAGTGGAGCAGGATGTGCGCCTACTTGACTCACACGTGAAAGTGAAAGATGAAAGCAATGAAACGAAAACGAAACAAAGTGTAGAAACTGCATGTGTTAGGGGTTGAGTTGTGCATTGGTTTTAATTCATATTGCATACTTGCTAAGCACTAGGCTTACGTTTTGTGTTCCGTGGTGTAGGTGACGACGACCTGTCTTGTGAGTTGCTAGGTGATGAACGTGCCTAGGATGGGGTTGGAGGCGTACGATGCATGCCGGTGCAGGCAGTTGATGGGGCGACACGACCATGGCGAGTTAGATGGTGGGATTTTTGTAAGTGTTTTGAGTTGAATAACGATGTAAAGATTTTGAGGTTATAGGTAGCGTGGTACGGGTATAGTCGTCAATTAAGGAAGAATTATGTTGTTTTGAAATTTACTTGGAGAAGTTATGTTTTCAAACTATAGGTTTTACTTCGTGAATTTGATCAAGGAAAGTTTGTCGTGCGTTTTTAAATGAACTGGTGTTGATTTTTGCTGATATTGCTGTGAAGTGTCGACCGAACTCCATAGGTGTCGACCGTTCAGTGTAAATGGGAGGGTGAGTGTCGACTGCGGGGTTCGACCTATGCTGGCAGAGAGGGTCAAAGTGTCGACCTGGAAAAGCAAGTGTTAACCGCTCGCCTAGCTGAGTATAGAAGTGCCGACCGGTGACTTCTGATGTCGACCGATGAAAAGAACCGAGAGCAATATAGTGTTGACCGCTGTTCCCGGTGTCGACCAATGAAAAACCCGAGACTACTCAAGTGTCGACCGACGTTTACAAGTGTTGATCAGTCTCTGTATTTTTGTGTTTTAAAATAGTGAAGTTTATTTAAACCAAAATTAAACGAGTTTTTTTGCTGTAATGCCGATTAAAATGTTTTAAAAATTGTCATTTTAGATCGAGGAATAAAAGTTTCAAAATTTTACGAAATTTTTTTTTTGCGATACGAGTTGCAAAGTTCGTATCAGAGCAGTAGTGAACCGGAAATAGGTAGGTTTCTGTGGCATTACAGAGTTGGTATCAGAGCCACTATGGTCATGTCGTTCAAGGAATTACCCAACATTGCCGGAAATTTTTTTTTTGCGATACGAGTTGCAAAGTTCGTATCAGAGCAGTAGCGAACCGGAAACAGGTAGGTTTCTGTGGCATTACAGAGTTGGTATCAGAGCCATTATGGTCATGTCGTTCAAGGAATTACCCAACATTGCCGGCCACCATGCAACGTGCTCCACCAACTATATGTAGTTGTTTATTTTAGTTAGATTGTGAGTAAAGCTAGATTATGCTAACCTTGTACAGGGACTTGCTAAAATGGATAGACGACCAGGACGACCTAGAGTTCCAAAAGAGGTAGCAGGACTAGAGAATGATGATAACTCAGCTACGATTTGACGACTGAACAAGTTCGTCGACAGGCAGTCCTAACAATTGGGAATGCTATTGAGTCAGGGATAGGGGAGCCATGGAGCGGGCTATAGTGGAGAAAGGTTCAAGAGATTGAAGCCTCCGACGTTAAAGGGTCAGATGACAAATCCGACGGCTGTGGAAAGATGGATCCACACTATTGAGAACATGTTCAAGTATGCCAACGTGGACGAAGAAAATATGGTTACGTGTGCGACATTTCACCTCTCAAATGACGCACAAAGTTGGTGGGAGACAGTAGAGACCACCATAGTTGCTAGGGACTTGATCTGGAAAAGATTTAAGGAGATGTTTTATGACAAGTACTATAACCGGACGGTCCAAGCTGCAAAGAGATTGGAGTTCTCACAGTTAAAGCAGACTGCGCCAGTAGCCGAATATGTTAGACAATTTGAGTCATTGTCTAGATTCGTAAGCCAATTGGCAAGTAATGAAGAAGAAAAGGTGTTGCAGTTTGTGCAAGCATTGAAACTGGAGATATATAGAGGTGTAACAATTTCTGGAACTAAGGGAGTACCGTATGCACGTGTCGTGGCTCAGGCACTGGAAGTGGAGGGAGCAGAAGCCAAATGTGTGCGGCAAGGGGAGGCCACCAAGAGGTTCTTTAAGGAGATCACACCGCAGACGAGCAGGGGAAGATCTTCCTCTGGAACTAAGAGGCCAGGCGGCATGGTACATGATTCAAGGGAAGGAAAGAAGCCACAAATGCAGAGTAGGTATCCACAATGTCTGAAGTGCTTGAAGAGCCACTCGAGAGAGTGCGGACAGTTTGCAGGCAAGTGCTACAATTGCAATGAAGCTGGTCATATTTACCAGAATTGCACAAAGTCGAGGGTCAATCGGTGTTTCACCTGCAATGAGACCGGCCACATATCCAGGGATTGCCCCGCAGCAAAGAAGGATCCGGTCAAAATGACGCCCAGGATTTTTGCTATGATAGAGCCTGAGAGTGATGATCGACCAGCTGTTATCACATGTATGGTATTAGTTGATACAGTTCCCGCATTTACATTGATAGATTCAGGAGTGTCACACTCCTTTGTTGCGGCGGCTTTTGTGGTGAAAGTAAATTTGTGGGCTAAACCCACTGAGTGTACATATGAAGTGAGACTGCCATCTGGTGAACACATGCACTCCGATCAAGTGGTGCGTGACAGAGTCATATTGGTGGGGACTAAGACTATGCCTGGTGAACTCATTGTGATGGGGATAATTGGCTATGACGTTATATTGAGCATGGATTGGTTGTTTCAACACTACGCAACAATAGATTGTAGGGCCGAAATTGTTAATTTCCAACCCTCGGGCAGTGCGAAACATGCATTGCAAGCTATGAAGAGTGTGGAGAAACTATCCGTAATGGCACCCATCGAGGCCCGAAAATTATTACTGGGTGAGCATTTTTGTCTTCTCGCAACAATTCTAGATACTCAATTCTGCGTGGAGGCAATACACAGGATATTGTGATAGTTCGTGAGTTTCTTGACGTGTTCTTGGATGATTTGCCCGGTTTACCTCCAGACCGGAAAGTCTAATTTGTGATTGACACATATCCTGGTGCGGAGCCAATATCAATGAACCCTTGTAGGTTGGCTCCTCCTGAATTGAAGGAGTTGAAAAAGCAGTTGGGAGAACTACTAAAGAAAGGATTCATACGCCCGAGCTGTTCACCATGGGGCACACCGATCCTGTTTATAAAAAAGAAAGATGGATCGCTCCAAATGTGTATTGACTACAGGGAGCTAAATAAGCTAACCATAAAGAATAAGTATCCATTGCCGAGGATAGATGACTTATTTGATCAACTTCAAGGAGCTCAGATTTTCTCGAAGATAAACTTGAGATCGGGGTATTATCAGTTAAAGTTTAGATCGCAGTATATCCCGAAGACAGCTTTTCGGACTAGATACAGACACTGAATTTTTGGTAATGTCATTTGGGCTAACAAATGCCCCAGCTGTTTTTATGGACTTAATGAATCGGGTATTCCAAGAGTATCTAGATAAGTTCGTCATCATATTTATCGATGATATCTTGGTTTGCTCCGTAACGAAGAACAACATAAGGAGCATTTGAAGATGGTTCTGGAGACTTGAAAGCAGCATCAGCTGTATGCGAAGTTCTCCAAGTGCAAATTCTTGCTAGATAAGGTCTATTTCCTCGGACATGTAATTTCCAATGGAGGAATATTGGTGGATCCATCTAAGATACAGTCATTCAATGAATGGCCTCAGTCAAAGAGTGTCAGTGAGATTCGAAGCTTTATGGGGTTAGCTGGCTACTATAGGAAGTTTATTGAGGGGTTTTCAATAATTGCAGAACCCCTAACTTGTCTGCAAGAAAGGAAGTCAAGTATGTATGGTCGGAGGACTGTGAGCACAGTTTCCAGATACTGAAGCAGAAATTGACTATAGCTCCAGTATTGACACTTCCGTTGATGGATGAGAAGTTCAATATTTATTATGATGCTTCCAGAATCTGATTTGGTTGTGTCTTGATGCAGAACGGAAAGGTGATCGCTTATGCTTCAAGGCAATTGAAGTTTTATGAGCGAAATTATCCGACCCGTGATTTGGAGTTAGCGGCGATTGTGTTCGCGCTAAAGATCTGGAGGCACTATCTCTATGGACAGCAATGTGAGGTATACTCAGATGACAAGAGTCTGAACTAAATCTTTACTCAGAAAGAACTGAATATGAGGCAGAGGCAGTGGTTGGAGCTCGTGAAGGACTACAACCTAGAGATCAAATATCACCCCGGCAAGGGCAATGTAGTGGCCGATGCATTAAGCTGGATTTCAACCTTAACTTCAGCAATGTCTGCCAAGATGCCTAAAGAGTTGAGTGCAGAATTTCAGACATTTGATTTGGAGCTAGTCTCAGATGCGGCGGTAGAATTATCAGCCTTATCTTTGAAGCCGTCAATTCTTGAGAAAATAAGATAAGCCTAACAAGATGATCCAAGGTGCAGCAAGTTTAGGTCGAGCATAATATCTGATGACAGAACCGAGTTTAGCTGTTCGAATGACGGGATCCTAAAGTTCTGGAATAGTTGGTATGTTCTTAACAATGGTCAACTTTGTGAAGAAGTTTTGTTTGAAGCGCACTTCTTGAAGTTTTCTGTTTATCCCAGAAGTACCAAGATGTACAGAGACCTTAGTCAACATTATTGGTGGCCTGGTATGAAGAAAGTTATGGTAACGTACGTAGAGACATGCTTGATCTGCCAGCAAGTCAAGGTTGAGCATCAAAGACCGACTGGGAGATTGCAACCATTGTCGATTCCCGAATGGAAGAGGGATCAAATATCCATGGACTTAGTCGTTGGATTACCCCGGACGGCGAAAGGATTTGATGCGGTGTGGGTGATTGTGGATCGTTTGACCAAATCTGCCCATTTCCTACCGGTGAAGATGACATTCAATATGGACCAATTCACTAGCCTGTACATTCAGGAGATAGTAAGATTACATGGAGTGCTGATGTCCATTGTGCCGGACAGAGACCCAAGATTCACATCAAAGTTTTGGAAGAGTCTGCACAAAGTAATGGGGACACGACTGAATTTCAGTACAGCCTTTCATCCTCAGACCGACGAATAATTTGAACGGACTATTCAGATTTTAGAAGATATGTTTCGAGCCTGTGTACTAAAGTTCTAGGGTTTGTGTAGCAAGTATTTGTCCTTGGTAGAATTCTCGTACAACAATAGTTATCAGACCACGATAGGTGTGGTCCCTTGCGAAGCTTTATACGTAAGGAAGTGCAGATCGCCCCTTTATTGGGATGAAGTCAGTGAAGTTTGTTTGATTGGTCCAAAAATTTTGCAGCAAACAATGGAGAAGATCAAGGTTATCCGGCAGCGGATATTGACAGCCCAAAGTAGACAAAAGAGTAATGTCGACGGAAGGAGACGGGAATTGGAATTCGAAGTAGGAGATGAAGCTTTCCTAAAAGTTTTACCGTTCAAAGGCGTAATGAGGTTCGGGAGGAAGGTAAATTGAGCCCAAGATACATTGGACCATTACTGATCACAAAGAGAATTGAAGGGTTGCGTACCAACCAGGACTGCCAACTTCTATGGAAGGAGTTTATAATGTCTTCCACGTGTCGTTGCTAAGAAAGTGTCTCAGAGATCCGTCGCACGTTGTAGTCCAGCAGTAGATTGAAGTACAGCCAACCTTAGCATACGAGGAAAAGCCAGTGGAGATTTTGGATTATGCAGTGAAGACATTACGCAACAAGGATATTCCTCTGTTGAAAGTGTTGTGGCGTAACCACATTGTGGAGGAGGAAATATATGAAAGACAATAGGATATGATAGAACGTTACCTTGAGTTATTTAGATAGCAAATTTTGGGGACAAAATTTTTGTAAGGAGGGTGGAATGTAACACCCAGAAATTTTCTATTAGATTTCATTTCAGATTTTTATAATTATAATCGGTGGTGTTTTATTATGAATTAATAACAGAAAATTTCTGCCCTTGAGTAAAATTATTTTTAGGCATATGGTGGAGAGTGAAATTCGAAAATCCAACTGGAATCGGACGGAATAACAAAATTATGAAACGGTTAAAGTTGGAGTGCAGTTTGGTAATTAGGAAAGAAAAAATAAAAAATATATATATATACACAGATAAATTGAGAAGAAGAATACCATTGGTGTTCTTCTTCCAAGAGACCTCTTCCCCTTCCCCGTTTCTTCTCTCCTGCGAGCAGACGACGACCAATTCACGATTCTTCCTCCGTTCTTTCGAATCACGGTAAGTTATAGTTGGTTTTAAATAGATAGTTGATGTGTTAGTGTTATTAGTGACAAAAACTGTAACACGCCGAGAAACCCCGCGTTCCCGGTGCGCTACAGTACATCTACACACTACACACACTAACACTTGACATAACTCACTCAATTTAATACCCCTTTCGTTTTCAAATCATTTTCAAAAGAACATTTGTGAGTATGAAAAATTTTTGACTCGATTCGAAAACAACTTGCGTCCCGAAGAGGGAACACGAAATCCTCAACATAAAAACTACGCAGCGGAAAAGAAAAACCATTTAAAATAGTTTAAAATAAAAAGGTAAGACTCGAAATCCTAGGAAAGAATCCAACACACCCCTCGAACCACACAATCCAGTGTCGCGCACTCACATCCCCACTTCGACACCCCGCGCGTACCCTTGCGGTGCCGCACGTGCCAACTGAACGTCACTGTGTCTCGCGCACGCTCACAGCGCCGCGTGCCCCACGCACCTTGCCGCTGTACAGCACTTCCGGGCGCACGTCATCACCAGGCGCCGCACGGGCCGTGAGTACCCGCAAGGCCGCGTGCTCCGCGCCTCTGCGATCACGCCGCACTCCCACACTCATCTACACTTCTCTAGCATTCACTGTACACACCTCAACCTATTCCATATCCTTTCGACTCCCAACCCCTCTCTCAAAATTTCGACGGAATAACACGTAAAAACTGACTATCCAAAAAATTTAAAACCATGCACATAGTTCACCAAAAACTAACAGTATTTATATATTCATCATACAGAGAAATCACCATAACAAAATCAGAGTATGAAGACAACGAAAATCCATCAAATGCAAATGACGAAAATTCACAATATAGAGCAATACTATACTCTAACATATAAAAATACATACGCGTCCCCAAAACACTACAACCACTCTATACAATCCTGTACAACCGACGTCTATACAAACTCCTCTATCTGCATAAATACTCGACAAAAAAAATAACAACCCAATGCATCTCACCGTCACCTACCACCACCACGGGTCGGGTCGACCTAACAAAATCCACCATCTGGTGCCCGGTCGCACGCAGCTAATCATCCTATGCCTCAGGACTAGGCTCTCGAGACTCACCAGCAATATCGTCAGCACCTACACCACAGAACACGCAACATAAGCCTAACGCTCAGTAAGTAATGCGATATGAAAGTAAAAGCCAACAATGCAATACTATCACATGCAGTCTTTACACTCAGGCTCATGTTGTCAAATCTGTGACGCGTAGTGTAGCCGCACCAGGTTAAGGAGGAACCTAACGCCACCCTACACCCTGACACGTCACCACCGTCCTATACTCCCCAGCAACGAGACCAACAAGCTACACATACGCATCACCACACGGCAACCACATCAGAGTAAGGGTATACCTCGCGCCACACTACACCCTGACACGTCGCCCCCGTCCTAGCCTCCCCGGCACGGAGCCACAGTTCCCATAGACACACGTTTCGCGACAGCCCAGCCGGCCCACTCCTCGAGCGGAATCCGCGACTGGTGTTGCACCGGCCCACACACTAGTAGGATCCGCGATTCCACTGCTCATCACCCTCACCGTCAACACATTCACGCCGCGTGACGGCCCAGCCGGCCCACTCCTCGAACGGAATCCGAGACTGGTGAAGTACCGGCCCGCACACTAGCAGGATCCCCGGTACCACCGCCACGCGTTTCACCACATACTCAAAACATGCTCAAAACCATTTTCGTTCACGTTTTTAAAATATGATGCATATCAAACAATACGCACGCACACCACAATCAATCACATAAACCCTAAAGTTCTACAGTGTAGGCCCACTTGGGCAAAACGCATGCATAGACTACTTACCTGGCGTTCTAAGCTCGTTCGACGCACAGCTTCGCCAAAAAAACCCTCAACCTAAAACACGGACAAACTCTCATCAATCTCGCTTCAAAATTCATCAAATAGCTAAAAATGGCATTTCTTAACTAAACCTATGAAGTTCCAGTTAAAACGGGTCACCAAAATGGATTCATCCGAAAACCACCCTAAATTTCGGACGCGCATAACTTTTGCGTCCGTCAACGGAATCAAACGATTCAAGTGGCTAAATGTCCCCTTAGGAACCTATTTTAACCTACTAAGACGGATTTTAAAACGCTAAGCCGCAGACTAGTGAAAAACACCAAAAACCGAATGTGCCATTTTTATCCAATTTTCACATTTTTGTTTTCTTCCACTAAAAACTCACTCAAAACTAGTTTTACGCATCAAAACGGCTATGCTACTATCATATGTCGCAATTCTATGAAAAAGGCTCGCTAATTTGACTTGGACCAAAAATCGACATAAACTTCCGATGCGCATAACTTTTGCGTCGGATATCGGAATCGAACGATTCCAGCGGACATACGTCTCTCTAGCAACCTAATTTAACCCACAAAAATTGAATTGGAAATGATCAACCAAAGCCAGGCCGAACAGCCAAAAACAGAATCTGTTTTTATACGAAAAATAGCCGAAATCTCAACTTCGATCCAATCTCTCCAATTCCTTCACCGAATAATCACATTTCTACCTATTAAGCACAATCTGAACAAAACCGAGTATATCGAACTCAAAATTCGAACCCCACAGCTAACAAGCCTCGGGTTTTTCCCCCTCCCTCCGGAGCACTCACTGTCCGCTCACTACACCCATATTCGCAGCCCATAACCGACTCCTATGCCGAGCTAAATCGTCGAAAAACAAGAAAGGACTGAGCCTCGACGCTTGGTCAACAGGAACAAGACAGGGGAGAACTCACCTGAAATTTTCAGCTCAGGAGAACCGTAGCCGTGCCTCCACTTCAGCTCATCGGGACACTCATCGCACCAGCGTCGCACCCCTCGGCGATCGATGGTTGGACTTTTCTTCCCGATCGCTCTCTCCCTCTCTCGCCTCTCCATCTACTCTCGGCCGTGGGACAACAAATAGGGTGGAATGGCTTCCACCTAAAGCCATTCCACTCTTTTAATTAAATTAAAAAATTTTAATTACAAATTACCAAAATACCCTCACGTGTTTTTCATCGTCCGTAAATTCGTGAAATTCTCATCCTCCCGACTTAAAATCTCGAAAACCACCACAAAACTAGACTCTGAGTCTTATAATTTAATTTTCCCGTTAAAATATTTTCCGTAACTCCAACCGAACTTAAACTAAAAGTTTTGAGAATTTAATTTAAAAATTCAAAATTTTCGGGTTATTACAAAAACTGGGTTTGACAAGGGTAAAGTTGAATTTCATTCACATATTGGTGCTTAAGATAGAAATAGGAGTGGCTTACGAGAATTGGTGTGAAAGATTGGGTGGTCGATTGGCCGAGTGTGTGAATTTTGGAATGGTGTTTGTTCGGCCACATTCGGTCAAGTCATGGACATTCGAATGGGAAATGGATGAGACCATAGGAAACTAGACATCCTCAAGAACCTGTAGTACTTGGTATCGTTCAATTCGGACAAGTATTGGAGAAGTTATGGATTTCTGAAGTTGGTAGGAAATTTTTCGGGATTTAGGGTTAGTGGAGAGTTTCAGTTTTGGTATGAGTTAGGACTATCAAGTTAGGAAATTATGAATTTGACGAGATGTAAATTGATGGATGTATAATTTTATAGGTATTTCAGTTAGGGCACGAAGTTACAAATCAGGAGAAGATTTCGAAAATGCCAGGTGAGTGAAGGATCGTTTGTGAATTGCCTTCAGGCCTACACCATGGAATGGTAGGATTGTTTGTTTACTTGATTGTTTATTTGATTTAATTCTTGTTTGGTTGTTTGGTTAGTGGGTCGTGCCTATTGTGTTGTCATGCATCATGATTTTGAACTACGAAATTCGAGTTTTAAGCATGTTTTGAATTGTGCATATGAAATGTAATCAGATAAGAAACGATTTGCCACACATGGGTGAACGCCTCGTCGTTAACATGCTAGTGAGAAAGCACTATGGGGTTCTCAATGATGAATGTATGTAAGATGACATGGTTTGCGAATGCCTCGTCGTTAACATGCTAGTGAGAGAGCACTAAAGGGTTCAACGATCAATGCTGGGAGGAGATTTGGGTTGGCCGTTCCGTGTAAGATCACAATGTGTGCCTTCAATCTCGCTCTGCGGGTCATGGTGTGGCTGTACTGAGTGGAGCAGGATGTGCGCCTACTTGACTCACACGTGAAAGTGAAAGATGAAAGCAACGAAACGAAAACAAAACAAAGTGTAGAAACAGCATGCGTTAAGGGTGTAATTGTGCATTGGTTTTAATTCATATTCCGTACTTGCTAACCATTAGGCTTACGTGTTGTGTTACGTGGTGTAGGTGACGACGAGCTATTTGGTGAGTTCCTAGGTGATGAACGTGCCTAGGATGGGGTTGGAAGCGTACGATGGATGCCGGTTCAGGCAGTTGCTAGGGCGACACGACCATGGCGAGTTAGATGGTGAGATTTTTGTAAGTGTTTTGAGTTGAATAACGATGTATAGATTTTGAGGTTATAGGTAGCGTGGTACGGGTATAGTCGTCAATTAAGGAAGAATTATGTTGTTTTGAAATTTACTTGGAGAAGTTATGTTTTCAAACTATAGGTTTTACTTCGTGAATTTGATCGAGGAATGTTTGCCGTGCATTTTTAAATGAACTGGTGTTGATTTTTACTGATATTGGTATGAAGTGTCGACCGAAGTCCATCGGTGTCGACCGGTTAGTGTAAATGGGACGGTGAGTGTCGACCGTGGAGGTCGACTGACGCGGTCATAGATGGTCAAATTGTCGACCTGCAAAAGCAAGTGTCGACCGCTCTCCTAGCTGAGTATAGAAGTGTCGACCGATGAAAAGATCCGAGAGTAATGTAGTGTCGACCGATGTTACCGGTGTCGACCGATGTTACCGGTGTCGACCGATGAAAAACCCGAGACCACTCAAATGTCGACCGGCGTTTACAAGTGTCAACCGGTCTCTGTATTTCTATGTTTTAAAATGGTGAAGTTTATCTAAACCGAATTTAAACGAGTTTTCTGCTACAATGCCGATTTAAATGTTTTCAAAAAAGTCGTTTTAGTTCGAGGAATAAAAGTTTCAAAATTTTACGAAATTTTTTTTTGCGATACAAGTCGCAGAGTTCGTATCAGAGCAGTAGCGAATCGAAAATGGGTAGGTTTTTGGGACGTTACATCTAAAATCGTTAGATTCCGACAACCGACGCAACAGTTATGTGCGTTGGTAGTTAAATTCATTGTTGGCCATAAATTGAGTTAGTGAGCCATTCTAGTTTAGCTTTGGTGGATCAAGTTAGTAGCCATAGTTTTAGTACATACAATGAGTGTTGAGATGAATTTCAATGTAAATTGGTTGTGTGATAGGTTGAGCCTGAGGAAGTGATAAAAACGAGCACCTCAGAAGATAAGGACGTAAGGTAAGTAATGTAGTAAAAAAGTATATATCAAGATTTTAAAGTACGACAACGAAACGAAAATAATTTTCATATTTTTATGAAATGAAACAGTAGGATGAAATGTGATGTATGAAATGAGAAGATACATAAAGGTGGGGTTGAGTGTTCTTGTCCTCAAAGGTGTACTGCGAGATATATCACTCTTCCCACACTTTACGTGGTGGCCATGTTCCGAGAGGTGGACCGCGAGCTGTGTCACTTTACTAGATTGGGGTTGGCCTTGTCCCAAGAGGTGGACCACGAGGTGTGTCACCTTGATCTAACACGTAAAGAAAAACTCAGTAGTAAGAAGATAAATAAGAAGTAAGAAAGAGACGAAAATGAAAGTAGAGACAAAACTGTAGAAACTGCATATGTTAGGATGTGTTTGTTTACAGTTTTATGTTTTTATATATTACTTACTTAACATTAGGCTAATAGATAAATTTTCTGATATAGGTGATGACGCTATAGCTGGTGAGTACTCAGAGCGTGCCCAAGATTAGGAGGTGGTTGGAGGAGTGTGCTCGTGGCGGTCCGGCTGACTGTTGGGGCGTTTTGACTAAGGCGGGGGTATGTGAGAGAGTTTAGTTGATTTGAGTTTAGTCGAATTTGTTTTTGAATGGTTTTGAGTCGATTGGAGTCATGTGGATGTACAGACAAGTTCTAAACGTTTGTAGTTATTTTTCTATGTAAATATGATTTTGAGTTGATGGAAAAGTGTACTTTTTGTTGTTTTATCGTTGAGTCAAATTTTGGCGTTTTCTGTGAAGGATTAAGGTTTTAGGCAGGATTTTAGTGAAGTGTCGACCTATAGGCTGAGTGGTCGACTAGACTTAGCAAGTGCTGAATAGTCTTAAGAACGTGTCGACCACTTAGTGAGCAAATACGTACAGAGTGTCGACCTGAACGAAAAAGGGTCGACCAAACTCTATAGGTGTCGACCGCACGGATCGATCGATGCGGACAGAGAGAAACGTAGTGTCGACCGGTAGCATAAAATTGGATGGGAGTGTCGACCTCAAGTATCGACTGATGCAGATAGAGAGAAACGTAGTGTCGCCGGTGCACTCAAGTGTGGACCGATAGTGTAAAATGGACGTGAGTGTCGACCTTAGGGATCGACCGATGCGGATAGAGAGAAATGTAGTATCGACCAGTAGTGAAAAATTAATGAAAGTGTCGACCGGTGTTTACAGCGGTCGGCTGAAAGTGATTTTCTTTTTATGTTTTAGAAAACTTAAAACTTCATTTAAGCTGATTTTTTTTATCAAAGTTTTCTGCTGTGATGGTTTTAAACATTTTCAAAAAGGTCGCTTTAAGTTGAGGAACGAAAGTTTTAAATTTTTCACGAATTTTACTCGAGCTTATTTGAGTAAGTGATAGTAGAGAGTGGACCGAAAGTTGGCGAGTCAATTTTCGGGTCGCTACCCCTACAATTTTTACACTACCGGTCAACATCTACAGACGTAGGTAGACACTTAGTTCGACACTACCTCCGAAGGTCGACTCTCACTGTAGCGACCCGAAAACCCACATTTTTCCGGTACGATCACTACTGCTCTGACACATACACTCGGGTAAAATTTGTGTATAAATTTAAAAATTCATTGCTCGAGTTAAAATGATGTTTTTGAAAACGTTTAAAATCATCGCAGCGGAAGACTTTGATAAAAATATTTTTAAATAAAGTTTCAAGTTTTCTAAACATTAAAATATCATTTTTGGTTGACCCCTGTAAACCCAGTCAACACTTCATTTGTTCCTGTACGCGTCGATCGATCCTTCTGGTTGACACTCCCATCTATTTTACACTACTTATCAACACTTGTATGCATCGGTGGACACTTCATTCCTATCTGTCCGAGTAGGTCGACACCTACATAGTTTAGTCGACCCCCGTACATGCAGGTCGACACTCTGTACTCTTTTTTACACTAAGCGGTAGTTACCTACAGGCGTAGGTCGACACTTCTGCCTTCGCAGGTCGACCCTTGCAATCAACATTGGCAATGTTTGGTCGACACCTCTAGTATATTGATCGACACTTGCTAGGCTTGGTCGAACACTCAGCCTATAGGTCAAAACCTCCTTCACAGAAATTTGCATAAATCTTTAAACTTTCCAAAAACAACCGAACTTCGACTCAACGTTGAAAATAACAAAACGTGCACTTTCCAATCAATTTAAAACCATTATATAGTTTAGAACGACTACAAAAGTTTGAAATTCATTTACACTTCAAATCGACTCAAAAAAACTCTAACAAAACTCAAAATAACTAAACTACTTTACATACCTCCGTCCTGGTCAAATCGCCTTAACAGTTGGCCGGACTGTACACGAGCGCACTTCTACAACTGCTTCCTAGTTTTGGCCACGCTCTGAGTACTCACCAGCTACTGCCTCATCACCTACATCATAGAATTCATCTATTAGACTAATGCTAAGTAAGTAATACGCATAAAACATATATACGAAAAACAAACATTTCCTAGTATATGCATTTTCTACTGTAACACCAAAATTTTCCGCTAAAACTAATTTTTGAATTTACGTAATTGTAATAGGCAGAGTTTTAGTCGAAATGGAGAGGGGAGAAGAGAAAATTTTAAGATTTTTACTGAACACAGACCGAATGTTCTTAAATGATTAGAGGATGAGGGCAGTTTAGTAATTATGTAATTATTATTATTATAAAAAATATAAAAACAAAAAAACAGAACATAAACACCATCGGGTGTTTTTGTTGTCCACTGAAGTTTTTGCCCTCTCCTTCTGCGTTATCCCTTCCAGCGATAGCCGATTGTTTCCGTTTCTTGTGAATCTTTACATTTTCGATAAGTTTTAGTTAGTTATTAGTAGATAGTTAGTGTTTTTGTTGTTATGGGTGTTCAAAATGAAGTTAGTGAGAGTATTGGATAGTTTTGGTAAAAAACCTATGAGAAAGATACGGGAATTTGAAGTTAGACTTGACTTTTATCTGTATGTTGGTGTTTAAGCTAGGAGTATAAGCAGAACGAGATTTTATCTGAAAGATTGAGCGTTTAGATAGCTGAATTCTCAAATTATAAAGCAGTTTCTGTTCGGCCACATTCGATAAAGCTGTAGGTGTTTGATTAGGAATTTGATTAGACCGCTAGAAATTAGACGTACTCAGAAGTCCGTAGCATTTCAAATTTGGTAGGAAATTGTGTAGGATTTTGAGTTTAGTTAGATTAATTATTATAGTGTTGTTTTCCCTTAGAGTTTTATGAGTTGTACAGAGAAGAATTAATGCATGTGTGGTTTTATAAGTTTTCCAGTTAGCGAGCCGTATACGGAGTATGAAGTTGCTAGAAAGCCAGGTAAGTACTGTAGTAGAGTTGTAGGTGTTTTGCCTTCGAGCTTACATCACAAATTGTTAGGATGCATGCACGTTTACTTTACGTTATGCTTTAGTGATTATGCATCATGATTTTAAAATATGAGAAACAACAAAAATGAATTTCTATGTTTTTACGGAATGAAACAGTAGGATGAAATATGATGGACGAAATGAGAAGATACGTAAGAAGATAATAAAGGTGGAGTTATGTGGCGTTGTCTGCAGAGGTGGAACGCGAGTTGTATCACTTTACCCCTACTTTACGTGGTGGTCTTGCCCCGAGAGGTGAACCGTGAGGCGTGTCACTTTACTAGATTGAGGTTGGCCTTGTCCCGAAAGGTGAAACGCGAGGTGTATCACCTTGATCTAGCACGTTATGGTAACAAAGAAATTTTCAGAATTTAAACTATTTTTTTCGTTAAAATTTTTCAGGAAGTTTTTAGCTGGAAGTTTATTTTATGAAACTTGGAATTTAATTCGTAGAAGCATTTGTGAATTTTGAAGTCGGGAGGACACGAATTTAATGAAAACACAGAGGTTCGAAATACGTGAAGGCATTTTGGTAATTTAAAATTTATTTAAATTATTATTTTTTAAATAAGGTGGAATGGCTTCGAGTGGAAGCCATTCCACCCTGTTTTGTCCCGAGGCTGAGAGAGGAGAGTGACCGAGAGGAGAGCGAAGGCGGGCGAGAGGAAACCCGATCGGTGACTCCTACGACGCAGCAGGAGGGAGCGTCAGCGTGCAAAGTGCTCTGACGAGCTGAAGCTGACTTGTAGTTTTGTATTCCCGCGCACAAACTCGACTGTGAGCCTAATGAGTTCTCTCTACTCTCTGCTTGGTTTTTACAGTTGATGGCCTGGAGTGGAATTTTGGTTCGAATATTGGCGAGTTTATGCATAGTGGGAAGGGATTGAAGGGATGGAGGAAAGTAGCTGATTCTATAATAACCCAAAAAATTTTAGATTTTAAATCTAATTTCTAAAGTTTTTAACTAAATCTCAATTAGAATTTTGAGAATTATTTTAATGGGTTAGTTAATTTATAAAACTCGGAATCTAAATTTAGTGACGGTTTCTGAAATTTTTAAAGTCAGGAGGACGCGAATTTCACGAAGTTTCAAACTGTTAAAGTGCATAAGGGCAATTTAGGAATTTGATTTATTGATTTAATTTTTTTTAAAAAAAGAAAAACAAACAAAACGACTTAACGGCTTCGCGAGGAAGCCATTCAGTTCTTTTGTTCTTCGTCGAGCACCCTAGAGCGAAGGGTGGTTGAGAGCTGAAATTTGAGCTTTGATCGACGACCGACGAGCGTGAGTGTGAGGGAAAAACTGCAGGCGAGTGTTGTTACTCCGACGAACCGAAGCCATTAGGTTTCAGCAGCTTGACCTCCCGAAGAGAGAGAGCCCGAGTGCCTTCTGCCATCGACCAAGGGAGTGAGCCTTTGTCCAACTCTGTCGCCGGCGACTAAGTACTTTATTGGAGTCCTTCTTTTTCTTCTTCTTCCAGTCGAGTGCCGAACGACGCTCCTCAGTAAGTCTCTCTCTCTCCCTCTGTTGTCCTGTTCTATTTTGGCAACCGAGTGGGGTGAAGTGAGTTTCAAATTCTGAGATTTTTGGCGAGTAATTGGGTTGTCTAGGAGGTGGAATTGGCGATAACTAGGCAGTGGACAGTGAAGGAGTGGTTTGCGAGAGGGAGCCGAGAGGTCGTGGGGCTGCCATTGGAGTTTCCTAAGTGGGAAGCTCCAAATTGTGTTAAATTTTACTTTACAGGTCGGAATGTGACCGTTCGGTGAAGAAATTGGTGAACTTGGGTCGAGGTGGGGATTTCGGATATTTTTCGTCTAAGAGCGGATTCTATTTTTGGCTGTTTCAGTCTCCCTACGGTTGTTCGTTTTAAATCCTGTTTTAGTGGGTTAAACTAGGTTGTTGGAGGAACGTTCGACCACTGGAATCATTCGATTCCGATGTCCGACGCAAAAGTTATGCGCGTCGAAGTTTATGTCAAGTTTTAGACCGTGTTGAATTATTTAGCATTTTTAGTGGAAATTTGACGCGTGATATTAGCGTTCCTGATTTTAGTGCGTAAGGCGAGTTTTGAGGGAGTTTTGGTTTAGGGAAACAGAGATGTGAAATTTGGGTGAAAGGCATATTAAATTTTTGTGTTTTTCACCTACCTGCGGTTTATCATTTTAAAATCCGTTTTTGTATGTTAAACTAGGTTCCTAAGAGAATGATTAACCTATTGAATTGCTCGATTCTGGTAACGGACGCAAAAGTTATGCGCATTTGAAGTTCATGCTGGTTTTCGGCCGAATCGAATTAGTGACCTGTTTTAGTTGGAATTTCATGAATTTAGTTGAGAGATGTGATTCTTAGCGTATTTAGTGAATTTTGATGCGAAGATTCATGGGCGATTGGTTATGTTTTAGGTTTAGGCGTTTTGGCAAAGCTGTGCCTCGAGTAAGCTTAGGATGCTAGGTAAGTAGTGGATGCATGTATTTTGCCCATATGGGCCTACACCGTGGAACTTTAGGATTTATGTTGTTTGACTGTGATGTGCGTGCGTATTGTTTGACATGCGTCATGTTTTAAAAAGGGAACAAAAATAGTTTTGAGCATGTTTTGAGTAGATAGTGATGAGACGCGTGGCAGTGGTACTGCGGATCATGCTAGTGTGTGGGCCCATGATCAATCAACTGCGGATTCTGCTCGAGGAGTGGGTCGTCACGGGCGTGTATGTGTCGGCGGTGAGGATGATGGACAGTGGTACCGCGGATTCTGCTAGTGTGTGGGTCGGTGCCTCACCATTCGCGTATTCCGCTCGAGAAGTGGGTGATGTGCCCTATAGGCCCGTCATACGATCTCAAGTCCAAGCACAGACTTTAATTAACCTAAATTCTCACACATTTGATTCTTGTGCAGGTTATGATTCAATGGAGCTGGAAGTTGCAAGCTTAAGGTGGGAAGTGGAGGCTCAAGACATGGAGCAACCGAGACACATCATTGCATGGGAAGCCACCCTTGAAGATCATGAAGCTCTTAAGGGAATTTGTCTTCCCGAACCAACTTTTATGTAATGTTTTATTTTGAACTTATTGGGCAAACATTGGCCTTCTTGTTTAACTTATTATTATGTGCATGCATTAGGCATTTAGGATTAGATTGAATGGTTAGAATAGATGATGGAAAGGGTTTCGGGATTGGCTTAAATTGAAGAAGCAATCGGGCATGCAAGACATGCCAATCTTGGCCGCAAATACGCCATGGAGAAAGTGCCGCAAGTGGTGGCCAACTTTACCCGATTTGACCACACCATTGGGCTGCCATTTGAGATGCTTGTCCCCTTTACCTTTTGTGGAAGAAACATGGATCCATGGCATAGCATTCAGCAAGCCATTGATCGACCACTTGGCTGCCATCATCTCGGCCGCACACTACAACACTTTGGAGCCGGTTACAAGCTTCTTTGCACCAAGTTTTTGAAGACCAAAGCACAGCCCTAAAACCCTCCATCCTAGGCCTATATAAGCATAGCATTGGTGTTTGTATTTTCGTTGGCAAAGTTAATGAGCATCGGCATGTTTTCTAAGAGGAAACTGAGAGAGTTTTCCACCACCTTCCAAGGTAAGTGCTCGGTTCCATGAACCGATTAGGAGTAGCCTCCTAGCTTGGCAACTCAAGGTTGTCACTCGAGCTTGTGTTCCACTTTTCTCTCCTCCCTTTCAAGGGAAGGAAACAAGAAGGAAGTGACCAAAACCGGTTCCCCAAGTTGAGAACCTTTCCAAGGAAAGGTTGTGATTGTCGAGAACATAACATTGTCTCTTCGGCCGACTTGCGGGTTTGCTTGCACAAGTTTGTCATTTCTAATCAATCTGGACCACGACCACCACCATCACACACCTCACTCA
The DNA here is from genome assembly GCA_022433055.1 of Begonia peltatifolia. NCBI lineage: Eukaryota > Viridiplantae > Streptophyta > Magnoliopsida > Cucurbitales > Begoniaceae > Begonia > Begonia peltatifolia. The sequence continues at coordinate 20,000,258 of CM039519.1, read as the reverse complement.
CTCCACTAATCTCACACCAAATTTCATTTCATTTCAAGCACATTTGGTCGTTCATTTTGTTGTTTTTCTCAAGGGTTTCTCGGCTTGGCCGAGATCCGAAGGCCTAACCGATCCTTTCATGCATTTTAGTGACCGAGCAGGGGCTTGGCTGTAACATTTGGTATCAGAGCATAGGAGGGCCCCGTGGAGTGCTAGAAATCAAGTTAGTTTGGTTTTCCAAACTCATTTGGATGGCTGCACCTTAAGACCTAAAACCGGGTTTCGTTGCTCACCTATTCGGGTTATTGATGTGCTTGCGGTTTCTTTGTTTTATTTCCGATTTCCTTTGAGCTAAAATCATCTCCAGCATGTTTCTTGAGTTGTTAGACATCTAAGCATGAAGAAATATCAGCCCTTAGACTCCATTTTCGTGGCTGCAATTTCCTTCCCCTTTTGGTTAAACAAATGCTAACCACTTTAGTACTTGTTGTCTCCTTTGCTATTTCGGGTGCAACACTTTTTCTTGCTGTGTTTTAATATTTCCAGCACCTCACATGTCTTGTTAAGTACCTAAGCATGCATGTTTAACTTTAAAATCATATGATTAGCTTGATGGTTGCATTGGTTTAAAATGTTTAATGCACTTTGTTAGAAAACCGCATGTTTCAAGTTTAGCTTTTCTTTGACAACCGGTTTGTGTGCACTAATAACCAAAACTTGCAGCTTGATTTAAATGAACATTTTTATGCTTATTGATGCTTATATCCTCTGCTAAGAATGAATGTTAGGCTTGTCAAATGTTACATGTGATTCGGTTAAAGTTTGCCTAAAATCCGAGACACAATAGCATGAACTTTCTATTTTTGACATTGCCGAGAATAGTATGCTATATATTGATGTTGTGATCTGTTTTCTTTGCACAAGACCGAGCCTATAACTTTTTGGACTTAAGTTAACATGTTATGTAGCTGAAGTATGTGCCCTTTTTCGGTTTGTTGTGGTTTAAAATTCAAATAGATGCTGTTTTGGTTAAAGAAAAACATACTTTGCAAAAAAACAGTTTTGTGTGTCCAAAAATGGCAAGTTTGATGTTGATAGTTGGGACCACTTTGTGCATGGCTGAGAATTGTTCCAAGGCACGAAATTTGGCTGCATGTTAAACCTAATTTGATGCTTTATTATTGCTCCATTGTTGTTACAATCCGTGAAGCAAACCAAGGGTAAACTAGTGTCTCATTTTTTTTTGTGATTTGTCACACATCCGAGAGTAGCTAGCATTATTTTATCCTTAACAAATTAATCTAAATTGCATGATTTCCTTTCCTTTTTGCTTATAGTATTTGTCTTGCTTTACTAGTTTTTCCATACAAAAAAAAAAAAAAAAAAAAAAACACTAAATAACAAAACAAAACAAAACAAACGTTAGAAACAAACCTAAAGGAGAATATATCAACTACCCTAGTTAGGTTACCATTCCCAATGTTTTAAGACCTAAGGTTCAATTATGATTGAAGTTCCCTTTCCTAAGACTTAAACATGAAAACAAGAAGTGGAATCCAAATTGGCCCTAACTCAAATATGACCCCAGAACCCAATCCACCGAGCCGGGGCAAGCACATTCCCCAAAAGGAGACTCACACCCAACAAGAGGGAGAGTCAAGTATGCAAGGTCAACTAAACGGTTTAAGTGGAATGGTTGGAACCCTAAGTAAACAACTTCATGATATGAACCTAAAATTTGAACAAGTTATGAATGGACGTCATCCTACCTACCGTAGAGATTCCTCCCAAGACACTTTACCTAGGAGACGACATGACAATCTTAGGAGACGAGTTAGAGACCCAGATCCCTTAGATGATGAAGTTGAGATTGAACATTCTAGGGATAGACACCTTAACTATGACTATGATGAGGATGATGAGTGGACTTTGGATGAAGAAGAAAACTTTCGCCCACCAATTCGTAGGAATCATGATGAGTTTAGACAAGACCGACATAGGGACTGTGACGACCTCCGAAATATTAAGATCCAAATACCCTCCTTTAATGGAACATGCGACGGGACAACTTTTCTAGAATGGTTAGAGAAGGTTGAGAGAATTTTTGATTGTTATAACTACTCCGACAAAGTCAAGATTCAGTTGGTTTCTGTAGAGTTTACCGGCTATGCCTTACTCTGGTGGTCTAATGTAAGGACACAAAGAGCGCGGACTGGATTTCACTCTATTGATACTTGGAGAAAGATGAAATCTATCATGACGAAGAGATTTGTCCTAGTCATTACAAACAAGAATTGATTATGCAAATACATAACCTCAAGCAAGGAAGTTTAACCGCAGAAGAATACCTTCCAGAGTTCGAGACTCTCAAAATTCGAGGAGAACTAGAAGAACCCGAAGAACAAACCATAGCTAGGTTTATCCATGGCTTGAATTATGACATTGCTGACGCCGTAGAATTGCATCCCATAGACTCTATGGACATAGTAGTTCAGATGGCCCTGAAAGTCGAACGCCAACTCAAAAGGAAAAGGAAAGCCACCCAATCATTTAAAATTAATCAACTCCCCAAGTACACCCCTAAGCCACCTGAGGCTAACAAACCCGTGACCAAGGCTGATTGGAAAAAGCCTTTTCAAAGACATTGGCCTCCCAAAGAATCAACTAGTAAACCAATAAACCCTAAAGGACCAGAGGCCAAGCCTACAAGAGACAACCCCACTAGACAAAGAGCACGCGACCTCAAGAGTTACAAGTGTCACGGCGTAGGTCATTTTATAGGCCAATGCCTGAACCGACGTGTCATGATCATTAAGGAAGACACCGGTGAGTTTGTAAGTGAAGACGAGTGCGAAGAGGAAGTAGAAGAAGTAGGAGAGGATGAGGACGAGAGTGATTCGGTAGAAGAAGTTATTCATGCCCCCGATGGCCCTTTACTTATGGTGAGAAGACGAGTTCTTATAACCAAGAGTTCTGGAGAGGATTGCCAGCATGAGAACATCTTCCATAGTAAATGCCTCATCAGGATAAGTTATGTTCTCTCATTATTGATGGAGGAAGTTGTGCGAACGTAGCTTCCAAAGACTTAGTGACGAAGTTAGGGTTAGAGACTAGTGCTCACCCTCACCCCTATAAGCTTAAATAGTTAGATGATAGAGACGATGTTAAGGTTACTAAGCAAGTAAGAGTCGAGTTTGGTTTAGGCAAATACAAGGACTCAGTTCTGTGCGATGTCGTGCCTATGAGTGCAAGTCATCTACTTTTAGGTCGACCTTGGCAATTTGACCGAAAAGTGAACCACGATGGACATTCCAACTACTATTCCCTCAAATTCGAAGGTAAAGTTTTTAAATTAGCACCTATGATCCCTGAGCAGATAGCTAAGGATGAAGCTATTAAAAGAGAAGAAAAGAACAAAGCAAATCTTTTCATGACTAAGGCTGAAGTAGAAGCATCCGTACTTAGAGGGGATCCCATGATTTTGATATTATACTGAGATAGAGTGATGGAGTTAGGAGACATACCTCACCCCATTAAAACCCTACTACATCAGTTCCAAGACGTGTTTCCCGAAGATTTACCTAAAGGATTGCCACCCTTACGTGGCATAGAACACCAAATTGATCTCCAACCTGAAGCTGCCCTACCTAATCGACCTGCCTATCGAATGAACCCTGAAGAGACCAAAAAACTGCAAGAACAGGTTCAAGAATTATTGGATAAGGGCTACATAAGAGAGTCCATGAGCCCCTGTGCAGTTCCCTCACTATTAGTCCCTAAGAAAGATGGCACCATGAGGCTGTGTGTTGATAGCCGAGCCGTAAACCACATCACAGTCAAATATAGATTATCCCATCCCTAGGCTCGAGGACATGTTAGATGAGCTCAGTGGAGCCTCAATCTTTTCCAAAGTAGACCTTAAGAGTGGTTATCATCAGATATGCATGAAGGAAGGAGATGAGTGGAAGACAGCGTTTAAAACCAAGTATGGCTTGTTTGAATGGATGGTCATGCCCTTCGGGCTTTCTAACGCCCCAAGCACGTTCATGCGACTCATGCACTATGTACTCAAAGAATACCTTGGTAAGTTCATTGTTGTCTACTTTGACGACATACTAGTGTATAGCACGGACCTTCCACAACACCTTAACCACCTTAGCACCCTTTTCCATACCCTTAGGAAATCCAAATTATTTGGGAACCTTAGCAAGTGCTCCTTTGCCCAGGACAAGGTTTATTTCCTAGGCTTTATAATCTCCAAAAATGGCATGGAAGCCGACAAAGATAAAATCAAAGCCATTAAGGACTGGCCCACACCCAATTCTATATCGGAAGTGCGAAGTTTCCATGGGCTAGCCTCCTTTTATAGAAGATTTATCCAGAATTTTAGCTCAATAGCTGCACCCCTTACAGACTGCACTAAGAAAGGGAAAGAGTTTACTTGGACCCCGAATTGCCAAAGAAGCTTTGAGTTAATTAAAGAGAAGTTATGTCATTCCCTCGTACTTGCTCTTCCCGATTTCAACAAGGTATTCGAAGTCAAAAGTGATGCATCAGGAGTTGGAATAGGAGCAGTACTTATGCAAGACCAACGACCCATCGCATATTTCAGTGAAAAGATGAAAGGAGCCGTGCTCAATTATTCTACTTATGATAAAGAGTTTTACGCAGTTATACGAGCATTAGAGCACTGGTAACATTATCTCCTATCGAGGGAATTCATTATCAACACTGATCATCAAGCCTTACGACACATTAAGAGCCAACATAAGCTAAACAAGAGGCATGCAAAATGGGTAGAATTTTTAGAGAGGTTTCCCTATACCCTTAAGTATCTCAAGGGAGAGAATAACGTAGTAGCAGACGCCCTATCTAGGAAGCGAATCCTTTTCACCAAGCTAGCAGTAAGATTTTTTGGATTCGAATGGATTAAGGATAGCTACGCCTTTGACCCCGACTTTGGACCTCATTACGCCCGATGCCTAGACAAGGTTGAAGGAGATTATTGCCTCATAGATGGTTATTTGGTCAAAACAGGCAAATTATGCATCCCTCAAGGAAGCTTACGACGGTGCCTTGTGAAAGAAGCTCATTGTGGGGGCTTAGCCAATCATTTCGGGGAAAAGAAGACCCTCGATATGTTAAAGGAACATTTCTTTTGGCCTCATATGATGAAAGATGTGCATCGCCTGGTAGAGACGTGCATAGTTTGCAAGAAAGCCAAAAGTAGAGTTCTACCCCAAGGCTTGTACATGCCCTTACCCGTCCCTGCACACCCCTGGATTGCAGTCAGTATGGACTTTGTCTTAGGACTACCACGGACCACCCGAGCTAAGGATTCCATCATGGTGGTCGTGGATAGATTTTCCAAAATGGCACACTTTATTCCTTGTGCCAAGACAGATGACTCTACTTTAACCGCCGACCTATTTTTCAAGGAGATTGTTCGCCTGCATGGCATCCCACACTCAATAGTGTCAGATAGAGACACTAAGGTTTTAAGCGCCTTCTGGACCACCTTATGGAGAAGGTTGGAGACTAAGTTGTGCTTTACCACTTCTTTTCAGCCCCAAACTGATGGGCAAACGGAAGTTGTTAACAGGACTCTAGGCTCCCTCTTACGCAGTGTTGTAGGTAAGAAATTGTCTAACTGGGACATCATACTTCCAGGCTTGGAATTTTCCTACAACCGCACCCTTCATTCCACTACTCAGAAAACGCCCTTTGAGGTTGCCTATGGGTTTAATTCATTTACACCGTTGGAGCTTGTCCCTTTACCTACTAAGGACTTAGCCAACCCATCAGGTGCAAATAAGGCCGAACAAATTAAGAAGTTGCATGAAACTGTGCGAAAGGCCATTGAAAAGAGAAATGAGAGTGTGGCTAGGCACGTGAACAAAGGTCGAAAAGAAGTCATTTTCCATGCAGGAGACTTAGTATGGTTGCACCTCCGGAAGGAAAGATTTCCGGATAAGAGAAAGTCTAAACTTCTACCTCGTGCGGATGGCCCATTTAAAGTACTTGAGAGGATTAATGATAACGCCTACAAAATTGAATTGCCGGGTGAATATGGAGTATCCGCGACTTTTAACGTCCAAGATTTATCACCCTATAAAGGAGATGAAGATCAGTTCCAGGACCCGAACTTATCGGATTTGTGGTCAAATCCACAGTCACCTGGGGAGGATGATGTGCCCCATAGGCCCGTCACACAATCTCAAGTCCAAGCACACACTTTAATTAACCTACATTCTCACACATTTGATTCTTGTGCAGGTTATGATTCAATGGAGCCGAAAGTTGCAAGCTTAAGGTGGGAAGTGGAGGCTCAAGACATGGAGCAACCGAGACACATCATTGCATGGGAAGCCACCCTTGAAGATCATGAAGCTCTTAAGGGAAGTTGTCTTCCCGAGCCAACTTTTATGTAATGTTTTATTTTGAACTTATTGGGCAAACATTGGCCTTCTTGTTTAACTTATTATTATGTGCATGCATTAGGCATTTAGGATTAGATTGAATGGTTAGGATAGATGGTGGAAAGGGTTTCGGGATTGGCTTAAATTGAAGAAGCAATCGGGCATGCAAGACAAGCCACTCTCGGCCGCAAATGCGCCAAGGAGAAAGTGCCGCAAGTGGTGGCCAACTTTACCCGATTTGGCCACACCATTGGGCTGCCATTTGAGATGCTTGTCCCCTTTACCTTTTGTGGAAGAAACATGGATCCATGACATGGCATTTAGCAAGCCATTGATCGACCACTTGGCTGCCATCATCTCGGCCGCACACTACAACACTTTGGAGCCGGTTACAAGCTTCTTTGCACCAAGTTTTTGAAGACCAAAGCACAGCCCTAAAACCCTCCATCCTAGGCCCATATAAGCATATCATTGGTGTTTGTATTTTGGTGGGCAAAGTTAATGAGCATCGGCATGTTTTCTAAGAGGAAACTGAGAGAGTTTTCCACCACCTTCCAAGGTAAGTGCTCGGTTCCATGAACCGATTAGGAGTAGCCTCCTAGCTTGGCAACTCAAGGTTGTTGCTCGAGCTTGTGTTCCACTTTTCTCTCCTCCCTTTCAAGGGAAGGAAACAAGAAGGAAGTGGCCAAAACCGGTTCCTCAAGTTGAGAACCTTTCCATGGAAAGGTTGTGATTGCCGAGAACATAACATTGTCTCTTCGGCCGACTTGCGGGTTTGCTTGCACAAGTTTGTCATTTCTAATCAATCTGGACCACGACCACCACCATCACACACCTCACCCACTCCACTAATCTCACACCAAATTTCATTTCATTTCAAGCACATTTGGTCGTTCATTTTGTTGTTTTTCTCAAGGGTTTCTCGGCTTGGCCGAGATCCGAGGGCCTAACCGATCCTTTCATGCATTTTAGTGACCAAGCAGGGGCTTGGCTGTAACAGTGGGCTGGCTGGACTATCGCGAAATGTGTGTGTGGCAACTGTGGCCCCGATGCTGGGGAGGCCGGGAAAGGGCCGATGCGTCTGGGTGTAGTGTGGCACGAGGTTCACCCTCATGCTGACGTGGTTGCTGCGTGGTGATGCGTGTGTGTAGCTTGTGGGCCTCATTGCTAGGGAGTCCGGGACGGTGGCGACGTGTCAAGGTGTAGGGTGGCGCTAGGTTCATTGTCACACTTGTGCGGTTGCACTACACGTCACAAATGTGACAACATGATTATGAGTGTAGTGACTGCATGTGATAGGATTGCATTGTCGATTTTTACTTTCATATCACATTACTTACTGAGCGTTAGACTTATGATGTGTGTTCTATGGTGTAGGAGCTGACGTTCTTGCTGGTGAGCCCCGAGAGCCTATTCTTGAGGTGTATCACAGTTGGCGGTGCGCGACTGCGGCACTGGACGGCGGATTGTTAGGGCGACCTGACCCGTGGAGATGGTAGGTGGTGGTGAGAGTTACTCGGGTTGTTGCTTTGTGTCGGGATATTTATGTGGTCAGATGAGTTCGTATAGGCATCTATTGTACAGGATTGTGTAGAGCGTTTGATGTGTTTTGGAGACGTGTGTGTACTTTTATATGTTAGAGTATGTCATTGCTCTATACTATGAACTTTCTTCATTTGTAACTTATTTCGTTGTCTTTAACCTTTGATTTTGTTATAGGGACTCTCTAGATAGTTTGATAGATAGATATTTTTTGAAGTTTTCTGGTGAACTGTGTGCAGGGTTGGAATTTTGGGATAGCCAGTTTTTAGGTGTTACTCTGCCAAATTTTGGGCAGAAAGGTCGGGGAGTGGAGAGGGTATAGAATAGGTTGGGGTGTGCGCGATGAGGTGCGAAGGGTGTCGCGGTGTGCGCGAGAGCGTGGCGTGACCATAATCGTGCGGGGCAAAGGCCCTGCGAGTGCGCGGGGGTCATGTGGCGTCGAACGAGGGCGTGCGGGCATACGTGCTGCACGGAGGCAGTGTACGTGGGGCACGCGGTGTTGTGGGCGTGCGTGTGACACGGCGGTGTCGAGTTGGCCCGCGCGGCACCGGAAGGGTGCGCTTGGGGCACCGAAGTGGAAATGTGGCCACGCGAGCCACACAGCTCGCAAGCCGAGTGGGCGCGCGACACTAAGTCGAGTAGCGCAAGGCGCGTGTTAGACTCTTTTTTAGATTTTAAGTCTTGTCGTCTTGTTTTTAAAACTCCTTTAAATTGTCATTTCCGCTGCGTATCTTATATTGAGGATTTCATGTTCCCTCTTTGGGGCGCGAGCAGTTTTCGAATCGAGTCGAAAAAAATTTTTATATTTACAAATGTTCTTTTGAATATGATTTGAAAATGAAAGTGATATTCAGTTAAGTGGGTTTGCGCCGAGTCTCTGTATGTCACAATGGGTAGATGTAGTGAGCGCACCGGGAACGTGTGGGTCCTCGGGGTGTTACAAATTTGGTTTTCTCGAACTGAAAGCCGTAGGCAAGTTCCTCTGTCCCAGTTCTATTCGACCAAGCTGACGCTTGTTTTCCCCTTGTTTCTGCCGCGTGATTAGTTGAGCGTTGTTGTTGTTTGGGCTGTGCGTGTGTGTGTGTGATTCGTGGACAGTAAAGCCGAGAAGCTCGGAGGGCTCACCTACTCTCTCTCTCTCTCTCCATTTTGTTGGCTGAGGTGGGGAGTGCGTGATGCTCTCCTTTTCGATCGATGGATTGGGGGGATTTTGTGAGAATTGTTGGGTTGGGACAATTGTGGTGGAGAGCATCGGTTTCTGAATTGGAAACCTTTAATTATGGTTATTTTATACTTAATAGACTATAATGTGATAGATTGGTGGAGAAATTTATGGAACTCGGGTTGAATTGAAATCTGTATTTTCTTGTGTAAAAATAGGTTCTGTTTTTGAGGGTTTCGGCCTAGCTTCGGTTATTTGTTTTAAGTTCTATTTTAGTATGTTAAATTAGGTTATGGGAGGAGCGTTTAGCCACTAGAATCATTCGATTCCGATAACCGACGCAAAAATTATGCGCATCAGAAAGTTATGCCGAGTTTTGAACCGGGTAGGATTAGGTAGCATTTTTAGTGGAATTATGACACGTAATGATTGTGTTGATGATTTTAGTACGTAAGACTGGTTTTAAGATTAGCTTTGATAGATTTTTGTATTTGATTTAGGTAGAGGCATTTTTGGCGAAACTGTGTGTCCACTGAGCTTAATAAGCTAGTTAAGTAGTGTATACATGCGTTTTGCCCAGGAGAGCCAAGACTGTTGAACGTTAGGATTTCTAAAGTTTGATTGTGATGTGCGTCCGTATTGTTCGACATGTATCATGTTTTCAAACTTGAACGGAAATGGTTTTGAGCATTGTTTTGAGTAAGTGGTGGTGAGACGCGTGGCAGTGGTATCCCGGATCCTGCTTAGGGAATGGGCCGGTACGTAACCAACCCCGGATTCTACTAGGGGAGTGGGCCACCTGGGCTATCATGCAGCATGTATGTGATGACGGTGAGGATGATGGACAGTGGCGCTGCGGATTCTGCTCTTGAGTAGGCCGATGCATCACAAGTCGCTAATTTCGCTAGGAGAGTGGGCCGGTTGGGTTGTCTCGAAATTTGTGTGTGGCAACTGTGGTCTCGTCGCTGGAAAGTTTGGGACGGTGGCGACGCATAAAAGTGTAATGTGGCGCGAGGTTCACCCTAACCATGGTGTGGTTGCTGTGAGGTGGCGCGTGTGTGTGACTTGTGGGCCTCGTTGCTGGGAAGTCCAGGACGGTGGCGACGTGTTAGGGTTTAGCGTGTCGGGAGGTTCACCCTCACCCTTGCATGGCTGCACAATGCGTTACAGATTGTGACAACATGACCGTGAGTGTAGAAACTGCATGTGATAGGATTACATCGTTAGTTTTTAATTTCTTATCGTACTACTTACTGAGCATTAGGCTTATGATGTGTCTTTTATGATGTAGGTGCATACATTGTCGCTGATGAGCTCCGAGAGCACAGTCCTGAGGCATAGGACGGTTGGCGGCATGCAACCGAAGCATCGGATGGCGGACTGTTAGAGCGACCAGACCTGTCGAGGTGATGAGTTTTGGTGAGGTGTACGGGGTTTTGTTTTCTTGATGTATTTTGGGGACGATTCGATTTACATGATGTATAGTATATAGAAGTGGATCTATCTTGTTGTTGGGATAGTTTTGAGAGCACGTGTATATATTATATGATTGAGCATTGTGTTGCTCTATACAGTAGATTTCTTCATCGATAATTGTTAGATTTGTTTTCTTGCACTCTGTTTTTCCTTTGGTGATTTTCTGAATAAAACTTGATGGATACTTTTGGAATTTTCTTGTGAACTGTGTGCAGAGTTTAAGTTTTTGGGATAACTAGTTTTTAGGCATTACTCTGTCGAATTTTCGGAAGAAAAGTCAGGGAGTCGAGAGGGTACGGAATAAGTCAGGGTGCGCGCGGTGAGGCCGCGGGAGCAGGGCGTGATTGCAAGCAGGCAGGGCAAGCGGCCCTGCGAGTGCCCATGGGTCGCGCGGCGTCAGCCACGTACGTGCGCGTGGACCCGCAGCGCGGAGGCAGGGTGCATGGGGCATGCGGCTCAGTGGTCATACGTGTGACACGGCGGCTTTGAGTTGATGCGCGTGGCACCGAAGTAAAGATGTGGGCGCACGGGGCGCGCTGAGTCGATGCAGGGGCGCGCGGTGCAATGTCGGGCACGCGCAAGGAGCGCACGGCGCTGCTGCTGCTGTGGTGCGTGTAGAGTACAGTGGGTGCATATAGCCAAACCCGAAAGGCATGCGGGGCGTGTGTCGGATTTGTTCTCAGAATTTCAAGTCTCGTCGTTTTATTTTAAAACTGTTTTAAATTGTCCTTTTTTTCTGCATATTTTATATTGAGGATTTACTTGTCCCATTTTCAGGGCGCGAGTCGTTTTTAAATGGAGTCAAAAAATTTTATATTTACAAATTTTTTTTTGAATATGATTTGAAAATTAAAGTGGTATTAAATTGAGTGAGTTCACGTTGAGCTTTTGAACGTCATAGTGTATAATAGTAGTGAGCATACCGGGAATCATGTGGGTTCTCAGGGTATGACAAACGTAAAGAAGAACTCAGTAGTAAGAAGATAAAGAAAATGTAAGAAAGATACAAAAACGAAAGTACAGACAAAACTGTAGAAACCACATATGTTTTGATGTGTTTGTTTACAGTGTTATGTTTTTATGCACTACTTACTTAGCATTAGGCTAATAGATAAGTTCTGAGATGTAGGTGACGATGCTATAGCTGGTGAATACTCAGAGCGTGTCAGGACTAGAAGGCAGTTGGAGGAGTGCGCTCATGGACAGTCAGACCGGCTGTTAGGGCGTTTTGACCAAGGCGGGGGTGTGAAAGGGAGTTTAGTTTATTTGAGTTTAGTCGAATTTGTTTTTGAATGGTGTTGAGTCGATTGGAGTCTTGTGGATGTACAGACAGATTCCAAACGTCTGTAGTTGTTTTTTTATGTAAATATGATTTTTAGTTGATGGAAAAATGTATTGTTCGTTGTTTTATCGTTGAGTCGAATTTCAGAATTTTCATTAAAGGATGAAGATGTTAGGCAGCATTTTTGTGAAGAAAGTGTCGACCTATAAGCTGAGTGGTGGACCAAACCTAGCAAGTGTAGACCAGTATGCAGAAGGTGTCGACCGCTTGGTGACAAAATACGTACAAAGTGTCAGCCGGCACAAAAAAGGGTCGACCAAACTCTATAGGTGTCGACCGCACGGATCGATCGACGTAGGCAGAGAGAAACGTATTGTTGACCAGTGCATGTAAGTGTCTACCGGTAGAATAAAATTGGACGGGAGTGTTGACCTCAAGGATTGACCGACGCAAACAGAGAGAAACATAGTGTCGACCGGTGCATGCAAGTGTCGACTAGTAGTGTAAAATGGACATGAGTGTCGACCTCAGGGATCGACTTACGTGGACAGACAAAAACGTAGGGTTGACCGGTGCACGGAAGTGTCGACCGGTAGTGAAAAATTAATGGAAATGTCGACCGGTGTTTATAGGGGTCGACTGAAAATGATTTTCTTTTTATGTTTTAGAAAACTTGAAACTTCATTTAAACTGATTTTTTTTTTATCAAAGTCTTCTATTGCGATGGTTTTAAACATTTTCAAAAGGGTCGTTTTAAAATCTTTCACGAATTTTACTCGATCGTATTTGAGTGAGTGGTAGTAGAGAGCGGAATGGAAATCGACGAGTCGGTTTTCAGGTCGCTACACCTGCCATATTTACACTACTGGTTGACACCTGCAGACGTTGGTCGACACTTAGTTCGGCTCTGCCTTCGTAGGTCGACCCTCGCTGTAGCGACCTGAAAACCCACACGTTTCTGGTACGCTCACTACTGCTCTGACACATACACTCGGGTAAAATTCATGTAAAAATTTAAAAATTTGTTCCTCGAGTTAAAATGTCATTTTTGAAAACGTTTAAAATTGTCGCAGCGGAAGACTTTAATAAAAATCCATTTAAATAAAGTTTCAAGTTTTCTACACATAAAAAAATCATTTTCGATCGACCCCTATAAACCCGGTCAACATTTCATTTGTCTCTGTCTACGTTGGTCGATCATTGTGGTCGACACTCTCATCTATTTTACACTACTAGTCGACACTTGTATACACTGGTCGACACTTCATTCCTCTCTATCCGAGTAGGTCGACCTAAGCGGTCGACACCTACAGAGTTTGGTCGACCCTTGTACATGCAAGTCGACACTATGTACTCATTTTTACACTAAGCGATCAACACCTACAGACGTAGGTCGACACTTGATTCGGCTCTGTCTTCGCAGGTCGACCCTCACAGTCGACATTGGCCAAGGTCGGTCGACACCTCCAATTTACACGTCGACACTTGCTAGGCTTGGTCGACCACTCAGCCTATACGTTGACACCTCCTTGATAGAAATTTGTATAAAATCCTTAAACTTTCCTAAAACAACCGAACTTTGACTCAACGTTGAAAATAACAAAACGTGCATTTTCTAATCAATTCAAAACCATTATATACATTAGAACGCTTACAAAAGTTTGAAATTCATTTACACTTCACAACGACTCAAAACAACTCCGACTAAACACGAAATAACTAAACTCCCTTACATTCCCCTGCCCTTGTCAAATCGCCCTAACAGTCGGCCACACTGTCCACGAGCGCACTCCTCCAACTGCCTCCTAATCTTGGGCACGCTCTGAGTACTCTCCAGCTACTACCTCATCACCTACATCACAGAACTCATCTATTAGCCTAATGCTAAGTAAGTAATCCGCATAAAATATATATACTGAAAACAAGCATTTCCTAACATATGAAGTTTCTACTGTAACATCCAGAATTTTCTAATGAAACTAATTTTTGAATTTACGTAATTGTAATCGTCAGAGTTTTGGTCGGAATTGATAGTAGAGAATTTCTAATATTAAGTAAAAGATTATTTTGAGACTAATGGAGAGTAGAAAATTTTAAGATTTCGACTGAACACAAATCGAATAACAAATTTATTAATGATTTGAGGTTGAGGGCGGTTTAGTAATTAGGTTTTATTATTATTATAAAAATAAATAAATAAAACAACCGAACATAAACACCATCGGGTGTTTTTCTTCCCCATCAAAGTTTTCCCCTTTACTTCTGCGTTCTCACTTCCAGCGACAACCGATTCTCTCCGTTTCTTGCCAATCTTAAGATTTTCGGTAAGTTTTAGTTAGTTCTTAGTAGATAGTTAGTGTTTTAGTAGTTAGGGGTGTTGAAAATGAATTTAGTGAGAGTATTGGATAATTTTGGTGTAAACCTAGAAGAGAGATACGAGAGTTTGAAGTTGGAATTGATTTTTATCCGTATGTTGGTGTTTAAACTAGGAGTAGGAGTAGATTACGTGATTTTATGAGAAAGATTGAACGTTTGAATAACCGAATGATCGAATTGTGGAACGGTTTGCATTTGACCACATTCGGCCAAGTTATAGGTGTTGGATTAGGAATTTGATTAAACCATTAGAAAGTATACGTTCTCAGAAGTCTGTAGCATTTCGAATCGTCCAAATCGGACGAGTATTTGATACATTATGCAATTTTGAATTTGGTAAGAAATTATGTAGGATATTGGGTTTAGTTAGATTAGTTGCTAGAATGTTGTTTTCCCTTACTGTTTTGTGAGTCGGACGGAGAAGAATTAATTGATGTGTGGTTTTGTAAGTTCTCCAGTTAGCATATACGGAGTAGGAAGTTGCTAGGACGCCAGGTAAGTAGTGTAGTAGAGCAGTAGGTGTTTTACCTTCAGGCCTACATCACAGTTTTAGGATGCATGCATGTTTATTTTACGTTATGCTTTATTGATTATGCATCATGATTTTAAAATACGAGAACGAAACGAAAATTAATTTCCATATTTTTATGGAATGAGATAGTAAGATAAAATGTGATGGACGAAATGAGAAGATACGTAAGAAGATAATAAAAGTGGGGTTGAGTGGTTTTGTCCCTATAGGTGGAACGCGAGGTGTATTACTCTACCTCTGCTTTACGTGCTGGCCTTGTCCCGAGAGGTGGACCGCGAGGTATGTCCCCTTGATCTGGTACGTAAAAAAGAACTCAGTAGTAAGAAAATGTATGAAAAAGACGAAAATGAAAGTAGAGACGAAACTTTAGAAACTGTATATGTTAGGATGTGTTTGTTTACACTGTTATGTTTTTGTGCATTACTTACTTTGCATTAGGCTAATAGATGAGTTCTATGATGTAGGTGACGATGCTATAGTTGGTGAGTACCCAGAGCGTGCCCAGGACAAAGAGGCAGTTGGAGGAGTGCGTTCGTGGACAGTACGGTCGGCTGTTGGGGCGTTTTGACCGAGCGGGGGTATTTGAGGAAGTTGAGTGGATTGGAGTCATGTGGATGTATAGACAGGTTTCAAACGTTTGTAGTCGTTTTTCCATGTAAATATGATTTTGAGTTGATGAAAAAATGTACTTTTCGTTGTTTTATCGTTGAGTCGAATTTCGGTGTTTTCTTTGAAAAATTAAGGTTTAAGGCTGGATTTTAGTGGAGGAAGTGTCTACCTATTGGTTGAGTGGTCGACTAGGCCTAGCAAGTGTCGACCAATCTTCAGAAGGTGTCGACCGCTTAGTGAGAAAATATGTACAAAGTGTCGATCTGCATCAAAAAGGGTCGACCAAACTCTGTAGGTGTCGACCGGACGGATGGACCGACGCGGACAGAGAGAAACGTAGTGTCGATAGGTGCATGTAAGTGTCAATCGGTAGTATAAAATTGGACAGGAGTGTCGACCTCAATGATTAACCAACGCAAACAGAGAGAAACGTAGTGTCGACCGGTAGTGTAAAATAGAAGTGAGTGACGACCTCAGGGATCGACCGACGCGGACAGAGAGAAACTTATTGTCGACCGATATTTATAGGGGTTGACCGAAAATGATTTTTTTTTTATTTATGTTTTAGAAAACTTGAAACTTTATTTAAACTGTTTTGTTTATCAAATTTTTCTGCTTCGATGGTTTTAAACATTTTCAAAATGTCCTTTTAAGTCCTGTAACGAAAGTTATAAATTTTTACTCAAATTTTCTAAGCATGTTTGTGGGAGTAGTAGCAGTGAGTGTACCGGGAACCGTGAGGGTTTTTGGGCCGCTACAATTGTGGTATCAGAGCCAAATGGTCAAACTGTTTAAACGATTACCCAACAGCGCCGATCGCCACACGACGTGCTACGACAACTGTAAGTGTTTAAGTTTAGTGTTATTTAGTAGATGCTTATGAGAGTAATTAAGTCTTGTCGAGGAAATTAGACAATATATCTAGACGACCAGGACGTCCGAGGGTACCGAGAGAGACAACTGACTCGAGTAGCGAGCTTGACTCAATGATGATCAGAAAGTTGACAGAGTAGGTGAACAGACAGTCTCAGCAATTAGGAATTTTGTTGAATCGAGAGGTTCAAGGAAGAACGGGTTCTAACTCTAGCCATGATCAGTCAGGTGATCGATTTCGAAGTTTACGACCACCGACATTTGAGGGGCAATCAGTAGACCCAACAGCTGCAGAGGAGTGGGTCTGTACCAAGGAGAGTATGTTTAAGTATGCGAGATGAGGAGGACAAGGTCTCGCTAGCCACATTTCATTTAGCAAGAGACGCCAAGTTTTCGAGGGAGTCTATGGAGACCACCATCAATGCACCACACTTGACATGGGAGAACTTTAAAGATGCATTATATGACAAATATTTCAACAGTATGGTGCAAGCAGCTAAGAGGATAAAGTTCCTACATTTGAAGTAGACCAGATCGGTGATAGTTTGATAGATAGTTTGATAGATAGATATTTTTTTGTTCTAGGGACTCACTAGATAGTTTGATAGATAGATATTTTTTTGAAGTTTTCTCATATTTTTGTAATTCTAATCGGTGGAGTTTTGGTAAGAATTGATAACGGAGAATTTCTACCCTTACGTAAAAGATTATTTTGGGATTAATGGTGGAGGAGAAATTTTAAGATTTCAACCGAACGCAGATCGAATAGCAGATTTGTTGAACGGTTAAGAGTAGAGGGCAGTTTAGTAATTAGGTACTATTATTATAAGAAAAAAAAACGAAGAAGAACACCGTCGGTGTTCTCCTTCCCAGATACCCCCTCTTTCCCCCTATTTTTTCTCCTCTCTCGCGAAGTTCGGCAACCCTCTTCCTGCGACGTTCAGCTAATTTCTTCTCTGTTTCTTCAGATTATGGTAAGTTTTAGTTAGTTCTGAGTAGATAGTTAGTGTGTTAGTTGTTTTTAGCGACAAAAAAAAGTTAGCGAGGGTATTGGGTGATTTGGTGAAAACATAGGAGGGAAATACAAGAAATTGAATGTAGAGTAAATTTTTATCCACATGTTGATGTTTAAGCTAGAAGTAGAAGTAGAAGTAGATTACGAGATTTTATGAGAAGGATTGAGTGGTTGGATAGCCGAGTGCTCGAATTTTGTAGCGGTTTCCTCTCGTCCACGTTAGGCCAAGTCGTGGATGTCCAATTAGGAAATGGATGGGACCATTGGAAACTAGACATCCTGTGGAGTTTGTAGCACTTTGGATCGTCAATTCGAACGAGTTTTGGAGATGTTGTGAATGTCCAAAGTTGGTAGGAAATTGAGTTGCATTTCGGGATTAGTGCAGAGTTTTGGTTTTGCAGGAGTTATGACTTTCAAGCTAGGAATTTATAAATTGAACGAGTTAGAATTGATGGATGTGTGATTTTATAAGTATTCCCAGTAGCGTACGAAGTTACGAAGTACGAGGAGTTTTAAGGACGCCAGGTAAGTGATGGACTGTTTGTCATTTGCCTTCGGGCCTAATTCATGGAATGGTAGAATTGTTTGTTTGTTTTTATTATTGTTTTATTGTATGGTAAGTTGGTTGTGCATATGTGTTGACATGCATCATGTTTTTGAATTACGAAAAAACGAGTTTTGAGCATGTTTTGAATTGTGCATATGAAATGTAATCAAATAAAAAAAGATGCCACGCATGGGCAAAGACTCGTCGTTAACGTGCTAGTGAGAAAGCACTAGGGGGTTCCCATGGATGAAAGTACGTAAGATGACACGGTTTGTGAATGCCTCGTCATTGACGTGCTAGTGAGAAAGCACTTGAGGGTTCTATGCTCGGTGTTGGGAGGAGATTATGTATGGCCGTCCCGTGTGTGAACATGATGTGTGCCTCTAATCTCGCTTCGTAGGTCATGGTTTGGTCGTCCTGAGTGTGATAGGATGGGTGCCTACTTGACTTACACGTGAAAGTGGAAGATGATAATGAAAACGAAACCGAGCGTAGAAACTGCATGTGTTAGAGGTTGAGTTGTGCATTGATTTTTAATTCATATTCCATACTTGCTAAGCATTAGGCTTACGTTTTGTGTTCCGTGGTGTAGGTGACGACGAGCTTTCCGGTGAGTTGTTAGGTGACGGGCATGCCTAGGATGGTGGTTGGTGGAATACGCCGTATGCCGGTACAGGCAGTTTGCTGGGGCGACACGACCATGGTGGGATAGGTTGTGGAATTTTTTAAGTGTTTTGTGTTAAACACCTGTGTATAGATTTTTGAGAATATAGGTTGTGTGGTACGGTTATAGTCGGGATTGGAGTAGTGATTATATCTTTTTTGAAATCACTTGGAGAGATTATGTTTTAAAAATATAGGTTTTACTTCATAGATTTAATCGTGGAAATTTTCGTCGTGTGTTTTCTCTGAACTGGTGTTATTTTTATATATATTGGTGCAAGGTGTCGGCCGAAGTCAATATGTGTCGACCGGTCAGTGTAAAATGGAAGGTGAGTATCGACCGTGGGGTTCGACTTGCGTGGGCAGAGCCGAAGTAAGTGTGAACCCATGGATATAGGTGTCGACCGGTCAGTGTAAAAATGGCAGTGGTGTCGACCGCGAATATCGACCTACACGGACAAAGGGGATCAAAGTGTCGACCTATGGCTGTATGTGTCGACCGGGAATGAAAGGATGGTAAAGGTGTCGATCGCAGGGGTAGACCGATGGAAACAGAGAGAATTGAAGTGTCGACTGGCGTTGCTAGAGTCAACCGATGAAAAAACCCGAGATATCCCAAGTGTCGACTGATGCTTACAGGTGTCGACTAGGTGTCCCTGTTTTTTGTTTCATAAAATGAAATTTTATCCAAACTGATTTTAATTGAGTTTTTCGCTGCAATGTCATTTATAATATTTTCAAAAATGTCGTTTTCAATCGAGTAATAAAAGTTTTAAAATTTTATGCAAATTTCACGATACGAGTGAAATAGGGAGTAAGTTGCAACCTAGTCCAATGTGGACTAGGACGCACAGAGTTAGTATCAGAGTAGTGAGCGGATCGAAAACGGGTAGGTTTTTGGGGCACCACACCTTGTCCTGGTTTGCCAGCAATTTTGTGAGCTGGAATGGGAATTAGGTGTTTCAATTTGTACAAGGATCAAAGCCGGAGATATATAAAGTAGTAAAAATAGCAGAAACTCAAGAGGTGCCATATTCAAAAGTGGAGGCAAAGGCGCTAGAGGTGGAGGAAGCCGACATGAAATGTGTTAGGCAATGAGAGGCTTCCAGGAGATCTTTCAAGGAGGTTGCCCCACAACAGAGTGGAAGTGTCTCCTAGCAGTAACAACAGAGGGCCACTAAGAGATTTAACGAAGGTTCAAGCAACCAGAGTAGTAGCAAAAGCCCTCAAGGGCCGGTGCAGTACCCTAGTGCCCTAACTGCTTGAGATATCGCTTGGGCAAATGCAGACTAAACTTGGGAAAGTGCTACAACTGCAATGAAGATGGACATTTGCCTAGAGATTGCTCGAAACACAGGGAGACTTGGTGTTTCAATTGTAACGAGGTGGGCCACGTCAGCAGAGATTGCCTAGCTCTGAATAAGGGTCCGACGCGCACAACATCGAGAGTGTTCGCCATGATCTAGTCGGGCGATGAAGACCAGCCAGCTATAGTGTCAGGTACCATATTGATAAATTCTTTACCTGCATATACTTTGATTAACTCTGGTGCAATGCATTCTTTCATTGTAATTGCATTTGCAGTCATATTTTTGGTAAGTTTTAATTAGTTTGTAGTAGATAGAGAGTGTTTTAGTTGTTATGGGTGTTCAAAATGAAGGTAGTGAGAGTATTTGATAGTTTTGGTGAAAACCTAGGAGAGACATACGAAATTTGAGTTAGAGTTAATTTTTATCTGTATGTTGGTGTTTAAACTAGGCGTAGGAGTAGATTACGAGATTTTATGGGAAAGATTGAGCGTTTGGATAGCCGAATGCTTGAATTATGGAACGGTTTTTGTTCGGCCACATTCGGCCAAGCTATAGATGTTGCATTACGAATTTTATTAGACTGTTAGAAATTAGACGTCCTGAGAAATTTGTAGCATTTCGAATTGTCCAAGTCGAACGAGTATTGGATAAGTTATGCAATTCTGAATTTGTTGTGTAGTATTTTGGGTTTAGTTAGATTAGTTGTTAGAGTATTATTTTCCCTTAGAGTTTTATGTGTTGGACGGAGAATAATTAATAGATGTGTGGTTTTATAGGTTCTACAGTTAGCGAGCTGAATACGAAGTACGGAGTTGCTAGGACGTCAGGTAAGTAGTGTAGTAGAGCAGTAGGTGTTTTGCCTTCAGGCCTACATCACAGTTTGTTAGGATGCATGCACGTTTACCTTACGTTATGTTTTAGTGATTATGCATCATGATTTTAAAATACGAGAACGGAACGAAAATGAATTTTAATGTTTTTACGGAATGAAACAATGGGATGAAATGTGATGGACGAAATGAGAAGATACGTAAGAAAATAATAAATGTGGGTTTGAGTGGTCTTGTCCCCAGAGGTGGACCGCGAGGTGTCTCACTCTTCCCCTGCTTTACGTGATAGCCTTGTCTCGAGAGGTGGACCGCGAGGTGTGTCACTTTACTATATTAGGGTTGGCCTTCTCCTGAGAGGTGGACCGCAAGGTGTGTCACCTTGATCTAGCACGTAAAGAATAACTCAGCAATAAGAAATAGACGAAAACGAAAATAGATACGAAACTATATAAACTGCATATGTTAGGATGTGTTTGTTTACAATGTTATGTTTTTATGCATTACTTACTTAGCATTAGTGTAATAGATGAGTTATATAATGTAGGTGACGACACTATAACTGGTGATTACTCACAGCGTGCCCAGAACAAAGAGGCAGTTGAAGGAGTACACTTGTGGACAGTCTGGCCGGCTGTTGGGGCGTTTTTACTAGGGCAGGGGTATGTGAGGGAGTTTAGTTGATTTGAGTTTTATTGAATTTGTTTTTGAATAGTTTTGAGTCGATTGGAGTCATGTGGATGTACAGACAGCTTTCAAACGTTTGTAGTCATTTTTCTATGTAAATATGATTTTGAGTTCATGGAAAAGTGTACTTTTTGTTATTTTATCGTTGAGTCAAATTTCGATATTTTGTTTGAAGGATTAAGGTTTTAGCTAAGATTTTATTGAAAGAGGTATCGGCCTATAGGATGAGTGGTCGACCGGGCCTAGCAAGTGTCGAGTAGTCTTCAGAAGGTGTGGACTGCTTAGTGAAAAAATACGTACAGAGTGTCAACCTGCATGAAAAAGGGTCGGCCAAACTCTGTAGGGTTGACCGTATGGATAGACCGACGTGGACAGAGAGAAACGTAGTGTCGACCGGTAGTATGAAATTGGACAGAAGTGTCAACCTCAATGATCGACCGACGCGCACAGAGAGAAACGTAGTGTCGACCGGTGCACGCAAGTGTCGACCGGTAGTGTAAAATAGACGTTATTGTCGACCTCAGGGATCAATCGACGCGGACAGGTAGAATCGTAGTGTTGATTGGTCCACACAAGTGTCGACTGGTCATGAAAAATTAATTGAAGTGACGATCGGCGTTTATAGGGGTCGACCGAAAGTGATTTTTTTTAATTTATATTTTAGAAAACTTGAAACTTCATTTAAGTTGATTTTTTCTATCAAATTTTTCCGTTGCAATGGTCTTAAACATTTTCAAAAAAGTCATTTTAATTCAAGCTACGAAAGTTTTAAATTTTTACTCAAATTTTCTGAGCGTGGTTGTGGGAGTTGTAGCAGTGAGCGTACGGGGAACCGTGAGGGTTTTCAAGTTGCTACATGTACAGTTTCGTCTCTACTTTCATTTCTGTCTCTTTCTTACATCTTTATTTTTTTACTACTTGATTCTTCTTTACGTGCTAGATCAAGGTGACATAACTGGCGGTCCACCTCGCGGGATAAGGCCAACCTCGATCTATTAAAGTGACACACATCGCGGTCCATCTCACGGGACAAGTCCACCACGTTAAGCAGGGGAATAAGTGATACATCCCGCGGTCCACCTCACGGGGACAAGACCACTCAATCCCACCTTCGTTATCTTATTACGTATCTTCTCATTTCGTTCATCACGTCACATTATAGTGTCTCATTTCATAATAACATGAAAATTCATTTTGGTTTCGTTCTCGTACTTTAAAACCATGAATGCATAATCGACTAAAACATAACATAAAATAAATGTGCATGCAACATACTGAACTGTGATGTAGGCCCAAAGGCAAAAGCACCTACTGCACTACTTACTTGATGTCCTAGCAACTCGTATCTCAAAGTTCGTAGTTAGCTTTTTAAACTGGGGAACCTATAAAACCACACATTTATCAGCTCTACTTTTCTTGCAATTCATAAAACTCTAATTTACATCTAATCTACTTAAACCCAAATTCCAAATCAATTTCTGGCCAATCTTCGGAAATGCATAACTTATCTAATACTCGTCTGATTCAGACGATTCGAAATGCTACGGATTACATAGGACATCTAATTTCTAACAGTATAATCAAATTTTTAATCCAACACCTACAGCTTGGCCAGAGTATTCGGTTACCTAAACGCTTAATCTTCTCCCTAAAAACGCATAATGTACTGCTACTTCTAGGTTAAACACCTATACACAGATAAACTCAACTATAAGCCTCCAAATCTCGTATCTGCCTACTAGGTTTCATCGAAACTACCCAATAACTCCTCTAACTTAACTTTTAACACATAATAACAGCTAAAGAACAAACTATCTACTAAAAATTCACTAAAACTTACCGCAAACTTGAAGATTGATGAAGGAACGGAGAGTATCGCCAGCTGGAAGGAGAAATTGCTGAAAAGGGAGGGTGGGGGGAGAGGATTCGTTCCTCCTTTCTTTCTTTTATTTTAAAAAAATAATAATAATAGTCATAATTGCTATATCGCCTTTACTCTTAAATCTTTTAATCAAACAGTTATTCAATCCGTTTCCAGTTTGATTCTTAAAATTTTCTCATCTCCATTAGCACCAAAATAATATTTCACCTAATGGGCTAAATTTTCCGCCCTTAATTCCTACTAGAATTCTGTCGTTTACCAATACAAAACTTTGAAAATTATTTAATATGAAATTCTGGGAATTACACTCGTGGTCGACACTTGCCATGTTTGGTCGACCATTAACCCTCTCGGTCTATACTTCTTTCTCATAATTTATATAAAAACCTTAAATCCTTCAAAGCAAGCCGAATTCCGACAGAACGTTTAAATAACAAAAACGAGCATTTTCCAATCAACTCAAAATCGTTATATACATCAAAACGACTACTAAAATTTGAAATCCGTCTATACACCCAAATAACTTAAAACGACTCGAACTAACCCTAAAATCCATACATACGCCCACCATGGTCAAAACGCCCAAACAGCTGGCCGGGTCGTCCACGAACGCACTCCTCCAACTGCCTCTTAGTCCTGGGCACGCTCTGAGTACTCATCAGCTATCGCTTCATCATCTACTTCAAAGAAATCATTTATTAGTCTAATGATAAGTAAGTAATGCACATAAAACATAACACTAAAAACAACACATATCCTATCATATGCAGTTTATATAATTTTGTTTATACTTTTATTTTCATCTCTTTCTTACATATTTTTTATCTTTCTACTGGGTTCTTCATTACATGCTAGATCAAGGTGACACACCTCGCGTTCCACCTCACGGGACAAGGCCAACCTCAATCTGGTAAAGTGACATAACTCGCGGTGTAACACCCCGAGAACCCACACGTCCCCGGTGCGCTACAGTGCGTGCATCTACACACTACACACACACACTAACACTTGACACAACTAACTCAATTCAATACCCCTTTCGTTTTCAAATCATTTTCCAAAAGCACATTTGTGAGTATGAAAATTTTTCGACTCGATTCAAAAAAATAACTCGCGTCCCGAAGAGGAAACACGAAGTCCTCAACATAAAACTACGCAGCGGAAAAGAAAACCATTTAAAACAATTTGAGATAAAACGGTAAGACTTGAAATCCTAGGAAAGAACCCCGCGCTCCCCACGAACTACCCAGTCCGGTCCCAAGCACTCACGTCCCCACTCCGACACCCCGCGTACACCACCGCGGTGCCACAGGTGCCAACCCAACGTCGCTGTATCTCGCACACGCTCACAGCGCCGCGTGCCCCACGCACCCTGCCTCTGTACAGCACGTCCGCGCGCACGCCCTCACCCGGCGCCGCATGACCCGTGTGCACCCACAGAGCCGCGTGCCCCGCGCACCTGCGATCACGCCGCACATCCACACTCATATGAACTCCTCCAGCATTCATTATACACACACCTTGACCTATTTCGTATCCTCTCGAACCTCAACCCCTCTCCCGAAATTTCGGCAGAGTACCGCCTAAAAACTGGCTACCCCAAAATTTAACCCTGCACACAATTCACCAAAATCCAACAATATTTACCTATCCATCATCCAGAGAAATCACCATAACCAAATCAGAGTAAGAAGACAATAAGAACCCATCAAATACAAATGAAGAAAGTCCTCCAAAACACTACAACTCCTCTATACAATCTCAAAAGATCAATGTCTATACAACCCCGCTATCTACACAAATACCCAACATGAAATGATAAATCCACTATCACCTACCACCACCACGGGTCGAGTCGCCCTAACAAAAATCCACCATCCGGTGCCTCGGGTGCACGCCGCCAACCATCCTACGCCTCTAGACTAGGCTCTCGAGGCTCACCAGCAGTATCGTCAGCACCTACACCACAGAACACACAGCATAAGCCTAACGCTCAGTAAGTAATGCGATATGAAAGTAAAAGCCGACAATGCAATCCTATCACATGCAGTCTCTACACTCACACTCATGTTGTCACATCTGTGACGTGTAGTGCAGCCGCACCAGGGTAAGGAGGAACCTCACGCCACCCTACACCCTAACACGTCGCCACCGTCCCGGACTCCCCAGCAACGAGGCCCACAAGCTACACCCACGCATCACCACACGGCAACCACATCAGGGTAAGGGTGTACCTCGCGCCACTCTACACCCTAACACGTCGCCCCCGTCCCAGCCTCCCCAGCACGGGGCCACAGTTGCCACACGCACACGTTTCGCGACAGCCCAGCCGGCCCACCCCTCGAGTAGGATCCGCGACTGGTGTTGCACCGGCCCACACACTAGTAGGATCCGCGGTACCACTGCCCATATCCTCACCGTCAACACTTTCACGCCGCATGACGGCCCAGCCGGCCCACCCCTCGAGTAGGATCCGCGACTGGTGAAGCACCGGCCCGCACACTAGCGGGATCCGCGGTACCACCGCCACACGTCTCACCTCATACATCAAGGCATGCTAAAAATCATTTTCGTTCCCGTTTTAAAAAAATATGATGCATGTCACACAATACGCACACACACCGCAATCAATCACATAAACACTAAAGTTCTACAGTGTAGGCCCACTTGGGCAAAACACATGCATGCACTACTTACCTGGCGTCCTAAGCTCGCTCGATACACAGCTTCGCCAACAGGAAGCCTCAACCTAAAACACAACCAATTTCTCATCAGTATTTCTCCCAACATTTACCAATTAGCTAAAAATAACCTTATCTAACTACACTCATTAAATTCCAACTAAAACGGTCCATTGGTTTGGTTTGGCCGAATACCAGCTCAACGTTTGGATGCGCATAACTTTTGCGTCCGTCAACAGAATCAAACGATTCAAGTGGCTAAACGTTTCCTTAGGAACCTAGTTTAACATCCTAAAATGGATTTTAAATCGGTAAGCCGCAGATAGGCGAAAAACGCCAATAACCGAATCTGCCATTTTATTAAAATTTCACATTTTCACTTCCCTTCAACCAAAACTCACTCCCAACTAGTTATATGCATCAAAATGGCTATGATACACTCACACGTCAAATTTCCATGAATAACGCTCGCAAATTTGACTTGGACCAAAATTCGGCCTAAACTTCCGACGCGCATAACTTTTGCGTCGGATATCGGAATCGAACCATTCCAGTGGCCACACGTTCCTCTAACAATCTATTTTTAACCCACAAAACAGAATTTAAAATGATCAACCTAATCCTAGCCAAAACAGCCAAAAACAGAATCTGTTTTTATACAAAAGGTAGCCGAAATTCATCTTTGATCCAAATCTCGCAAATTCTTTCACCAAACAATCACATTTCGATCTACCAATGCACACATCAACAATTTGGAGAGTTCCTACTCAGAAGACAGCATGACAAAACCAACAACTTCACGGTTTTCTCCCCAAAAACTGAGGATTTCCAATCGGTCCATTGAACCAGGCACCGCCTCCCTCCTTCCTTCAAATTTTGTCCCCTACTCCCTTGAAATGTAGAGGGTAACATGACCCCACACTTGGCCATCAGAGCAGGACAAAAACCGAAGGGGAAACCCCCTGTTTCTGGTCGGATTTTGTCGCGGAAGAGCCGAGCCACCCACTGGCTCCAGCGCCCGCACACATTACACCCTAATGCTCTGGCGACCGAGTCCTACTGTCGGAAAATCCAAGAATAACCGAGGCCCCCGCGCTCGGTCAACAGAACAAACAAAAACAGGGGAGAACTCACCTTCGATTTTTCCCAGCGTAGGAAGGCGTAGCTCCTCACTTCAGCCCACCGGAGTATCCTGAGCACCGGCGTCTTTTCCTCGGCGGTCGGTCGTCGACGATTCCTCCTCCTCGGCCTCTCTCTCGCTCTCGCTCTCGGCAGTGCGACACACTCGGTGGAATGGCTTCCACCCGAAGCCATTCCACCACATATCTTTTTTTTTTTTTTTCTTTTTTTTTAAATAAAAATTACAAATTACAAAACTGCCCTCACGTGCTTTAACCCTTCATAATTCTCGTTAATTTTCCGACCTCCCGACTTTAAATTATGAAAACCATCGCAAAAGTAGGCTCCGAGTCTTACATTTTAAATTTTTCCCGTTGAAACATTTCTCAAAATTCTGACCGGAATTAAACTAAAATTCTGGAAATTAAAAGTTAAAATTTGAAATTTTCGGGTTATTACACGCGGCCCACCTCTTGCGACAAGGCCACAATGTAAAGCGGGGGAAGAGTGATACAACTCGCAGTTCACCTCACGAAACAAGACCACTCAACCCAATCTTTATTATCGTTTTACGTATATTTTCATTTAATTCATCACATCCTACTGTTTCATTTCGTAAAAGCATGGAAATTCATTTACGTTTCGTTCTCGTACTTTAAAACCATGAATGCATAATTCACTAAAACATAGCATAAAATAAACGTGCATTCAACCTACCAAACTGTGATGTAGGCTCAAATGTAAATGCATCTACGTACACTACTAACCTGCGTCCTTAGCAACTCGTTCGTAATCGTACGCTAACTGGAAACTGGAGAACCTATAAAATCACATATTCATCAATTCTACTTTCCTTGCGATTCATAAAATTTTAAAGAGAATTGACAATTTAACACCTAACCTAATTAAACCCAAAATCTAACTCTATTTCCGACCACATTCAAAAATTCATAACTAAACCAATACTCGTCCGATTTTGATGATTCAAAGTGTTATAGACTCCTTAGGCTGTTTAATTCCTAACGGTATCATTCATTTACTTATCCAACATCTACAGCTTGGCCGAATGTGGCCGAACCAAAACCATTCCGTAACCCGAGTTTCTCGGTTATCCAAACACCCAATCCTTTTAATAAAACTTATAATCTACACTTACTTTTAGCTTAAACACGAATACACGAATACAAATCGACTATAACCTCAAAATGTCATATCTTCGTCCTAGGGCTTAGCAAAACTACCAAATACTCTACCTAACTATTAAAAACTAACTAAAACTTACCGTAAATCTGAATATTAATGGAGAATCGGAGAGGATCGCCGCTGGAAAGGAAATCGCTTAGGGAGGAGGGTTTCACACGGATGGCAGGGGGATGAACATTGAAGGGGGGAGGGAGTTTTCACGATCCTTCTCCCCCTTTCTTTTATTTTATATATATTTTATAATATAATATAATTATAATTACCTTTTCACCCTCAATCTTTACTCGTTTAGTTAAATTGTTATTTCGTCCATGTCCGATTGGAATCCTATAAATTTTTCTTGTACATTATCTTCAAAATAATCTTCTACCTAAACGGCTAAAATATGCGCCCTTAATTACGAATAGAACCCTGCCGTTTATCGATACAAAATTGGAAAAATTATTTAACAGAAATTCTAGGCGTTACAGCATTTCTAACAAAATTTTTACATAAGCTACCCATGGATAAACTTTTCCCCCTTGGTTATCAAACATCATCACCATCCTAAACAATTCAAACATTTCACAATTAATCCCCACATAAATCGAAATCAAAGTTAACTTCCAAATAAATTCACAATAGAATCCATGATGTTCCAAACGCATAATTATCTTCTCATTCTAAATCCAATAAATGTCCATTAAGTGGACACCTAATTTACTCCATCATAACCACCTACAACTTAAATACATAACCAACACTTCATTCTCAATTTACCAACTAAATTTACTTTAATGTTCAACCATTTAAAAAAACTAATCAACCATCAAAACATCATTTTTGTGCATCACCCTTATTAGGCCATCAAACTCATACTTTCCTCAACATTCCATCAATTAAATACTTACCTTTAACCCTAAAATGCTTACATACATAAAGAGGAGAAAGGTTTACCTTAAAGCTCCAAGAAAGGGGAATGATTTTTAACCACCAAAAGAGAGAGAGTGAGAAGATCAAAAAACCTACACAAAACCCATGAAAAATCCATCCATTAAACCCACATACTTGGACCACAACTAAAATCTCTTAATAAACACTAGCCCTTATCTTAAAACTTCACAAATGATGGAGGCAAATCCTTAGGAGGGAAGCATGAAAAGGAAGGAGAACCATGGACAGAAAGGAGAAGAAGGGGGAGAGTGGTACAGGAGAGAGTGTAATAGAGAGTGAGTGAGGAATGAGGGTATTTTGATTATCCTTTGGAAGATTGGCCACATGTCACCTCCTCAATTGCCAATGTCCAACTACCATTTCATGCCAAATTTACCCTTCACTTCATTCCTAACTATTGGTTACTCCTTGGTTTCCCTTTGGTTACCTTTTCCATAAACCCTACTTTCACCACCCTAAACTCTTTCGAATTTAAGTTCAAATTTTCCTTTAATAATATTTTTGGGTTACGCTCGATTTAGAATTTCCCAACTATCTTACCTTGATTATCGAGTACTGAAATTTTAAAGTCATTAAGAAAATTCTGAGTGTTACACTTGGATAGTCACAAAACTTTGCAGAACATCTTCTCATAATATGTTGGTTGTGTAGTTAAAATTTCAAACTAATCTGGACAAGAATTTTTTTTTTTTCCAAACCGATTTTGCCACTTTATTTGCTAAACTAAACAAACATTAAATATTAAAACAAATTGAAAAGAGTCAAAAACTCACAAAACTTTGTAAAACATCTTCTCATGCAATGGTGGTTGTGTGTAGTTAAAATTTCAGACTAATCCGAATTGGTTTATTTCCCTAATCGATTTTGCCTGTTTATTTCCTAAAGTAAACCGGCATTATAAACTAAAAATATAAAAAATGTTTACAAAGTCACAAAATTTATAGAATATCGTCTCTTGAAATGCTAGTTTTGTTGTAATAACCCGAAAATTTTTTGAATTTAAATTATTTTTCCCGTTAAAATTTTTGAGAAGGTTTTTAGCAGTAAATTTATTTTATGAAACTTAAAATTTAATTCATAGAGTAAATTTTAAAGTTGGGAGAACAGGAATTTAACGAAGTTACGGATAATTAAAATACGTGAGGGCGATTTAGTAAATTGATTTATTAATATAAAAAATAAAAATAAAAATAAAATATATGTAAAAACCGAATGGCTTCACAATGAAGCCACTCAGTTTTCTCCTATGTCCCGAGCATTCGAGGGCGAGAGACACTGAGAGAGAGAGAGAGCTGGAGCCGGAGAGCGATCGGCTGACGAATGACGACAGAGAGATGCCATTGTGCGGAGAGTTCCAACGAGGCAAGGGCAGGCGTGGTTTGATCTTCCCGAGCTCAAAACCGAAGGTGACCCGTGTTCGATTTTCTGGTTTGGTCGAGCTTAGCACTCAGTTTCCTTAAATTTTTTTGTGGACTTTGCTGAAATATTTGAATGAATTGGAAGTGAGAATGTGTATATTTAGTGGATGTACAGTCGACGTCCAAGAATTTGATGAAAAACTAGGGTGGCGGGGGGTTTCCTTCGACCAGCTCGAATTCTCAAGTTTAAAAACCCCGAATTTGATTAGATTGAGTTTGAATGGAGGAAATGTGATTTGATTGTGAAGGAAATTGGTGAATTGGAGTTGAAACCATGAATGTGGATTTTTGAGTTTTGAAAACAAAATCTGTTTTAGTGTTTTTATCTCCGTTTCGGCTTATCATTTTAAAATCCATTTTAACAAATTAAACTAGGTTATTAGAGGAACGTTTGGCTGTTGGAATCTTTCGATTTCGATAAGCGACGCAAAAGTTATGCACGTCGGAAGATTAAGTCGAGTTTTGAGCCGAGTCGGGTAAGTAAGCATTTTTGGTAAAATTGTTGCATGTGATGTTAGTGTTGATGATTTTAGTGTGTAAGATGGATTTTGAGATGAGTTTTGATGGATTTTGGTTTTGTTTTATGTTGAGGCATTTTTTTGCAAAATAGTGTGCCGAGTGAGCTTAGAATGCCAGATAAGTAGTGCATGCATGCGTTTTACCCAGAAGGGTCTACACTATGGAACGTTAGGATTTATGTGGTTTGATTATGATGTGCGTACGTATTGTTTAACATGCATCATGTTTTGAAAAGGGAACCAAAATGATTGTTGAGCATATTTTGAGTAAGTGGTGGTGAGACGCATGGCGGTGGTATTGCGGATCCTACTCTGGGAGTGGGCCAGTGTGTAACCAACCGCGGATTCTGCTCAGGGAGTGGGCCGGTTGGGCTGTCACACGATGTGTATGTGTTGACTGTTAGGATGATGGACAGTGGTGCCGCGGATCTTGCTCAGGGAGTGGGCTTATGCATCAACAGCCGCGGATTCCGATTGAAGAGTGGGCCGGCTGAATCGTTAAGAAATGTGTATATGTGGCAACTGTGGCCTCGTTGCTGGGGAGACTGAGATGGTGGCGACACATCAGGGTGTAGTGCGGCGCGAGGTTCACCCTCACCATGGTGTGGTTACTGTAATAACCCAAAAAATTTCGAATTTTAGATTTAATTTTTGAAATTTTTAAATTAAATCTCGGTTGGAGTTTTGAGAAATATTTTAATGGGTAAATTAATTTATAAAACTCGAACTTTAAATTTAGTGACGATTTCTGAAATTTTTAAGTCGAGAGGATGCGAAATAACGGGGTTTGGGAGAAACGAAAGCACGTAAGGGCAATTAGGTAAATTAATATGTAAAAATAAAATTAATTAAATAAAATTAATTTTTTTTTAAAACAACCAAATGACTTCGAAGAGAAGCCATTCGGCTATTGAACGTTGAGACCGAGAGAGGAGAGCGACTGAGAGCGAGAGCCCGAGCACCCTACCCTGGTTCTTCAGCTCAATCGTGAGCGACGGTGAGAGACCATTGGCGCAACTCGTCATCTCCGGTGAGCTGCTGGTGCTGTTTTCCCTAAGCAAACCCGGACAAAAGATAGGTAAGCACCCTATTTTCTTCTCGTCTCTGTTTGGTCGAGTTGTTGTGCTATCCCTTTATCTTTTCCGGAAGCTTAGCTAAATGTGAGTTGGGTTTAGGCCGTGTGTGCGTGTGTGCCTACATAGACATTGAGCGTCCGAGTGAGAGAGTAAATCCGAGAGATCGATGGGTTCCCCTGCTCTCTCTCTCTCTCTGTTCTGTTGGTCGAGGTAGGGAGTGCGTGATGCATTCCTTTTCGGCCGATTGATGGCAAGAATTGGTGAGAATTGTTGGGTTGGAGAATGGTAGTGGAAAACTCCAATTTTTGCTTGAAAACTGAGGGGTT
This sequence comes from Begonia peltatifolia, assembly GCA_022433055.1. NCBI lineage: Eukaryota > Viridiplantae > Streptophyta > Magnoliopsida > Cucurbitales > Begoniaceae > Begonia > Begonia peltatifolia. The sequence goes on along the minus strand of CM039519.1, from coordinate 19,967,803 downwards.
GGAATTTTCAATTCAAGTTTTCTTAATTGGAAATGTTCAATTTTGGTTGGGTTATACTTAATAGGTTGGAATGTTGCTGTTTGGTGAAGAAATTTATTGGATTTGGTCGAAGTTGAAGTTTCTAGTGTTTTAGTGCAAAACCCGATTCTGTTTTGGGACTTTTAATGTAGCTTCGGTTATTCGTTTTAAATTAAGTTTTAGTGGGTTAAATAAGGCTGTTAGAGAAACGTTTGGCCACAAGAATCGTTTGATTCCGATAACCGACGCAAAAGTTATGCGTGTCGGAAGGTTAAGTCGAGTTGGATTAGTAAGCATTTTTTGGTAAAAATTGTGACATATGATGTTAATGTTGATGATTTTAGTGCGTAAGGTGAGTTTTGAGTGAGTTTTGTTGAATAACCAAAGATGTGAAATTATTTAGGGTGAAGGGCAGAATAAATTTTTTGGTGTTTTGCATGTAGTGGAGGCTTGTCGCCTTAAAATCCGTTTTAGTATGTTAAACTGTGTTCCTAGAGGAGCGTTTAGCCTCTTGAATCGTTCGATTCTGATAACGGACGCAATAGTTATGCCCATCCAAAGTGTAGACCAGTTTTCGGCCGAATCGAATTAATAACCCGTTTTAGTGGAAATTATATGGGTTTAGTTAAGATATGTGATTTTTAGCATGTTTATTGAATTTTGATGTGAAGATTTTTGAGTGATTGTTTATGTCTAGGTTGAATAAGATTTTTCGTGAAAACGTGCACGGAGAAAAGCTTATGACGCTAGGTAAGAAGTGTATGCATGTGTTTTGCCAAGAAGGGCGTACACCGTGGAACGTTAGGATTTATGTGGTTGATTGTGATGTGCGTACGTATTGTTTGACATGCATCATGTTTTAAAAAGGGAACGAAAATAGTTTTGACGATATTTTGAGTAAGTGGTGAGACGCGTTGCGGTGGTACTGCAGATCCCGCTCGGGGAGTGGGCCGCTAGATAACCAACTGCAGATTCTGCTCGAATACTGGGCCGGCTAGGCCGTCACGCGGATTGTATGTGTTAACGGTGAGGATGACGGACAGTGGCGCCGCAAATCTTGCTCGAGAAATGGGCCGGTGAATCACAAGTCACGACATGGCGTCGCGCGCCCCGCACGCACACTCCGATCGGCCACCCGTGCACACAGCCCCGCCTCGACGCGGCGCGCACACCTTCAAGGCACTGTGCGCATCGCGCCCACGGCTGACTCTACCTTACCCATGCGCCCAACGCGCCATGCGCGCACCTCAATGGCACCGCGCGCACCTCAATAACACACATCATAAGCCTAATGCTTATTAAGTAGTGTGATATGAAAATAAAACAGATAATGCAATCTCATCACATGCAATCTCTACGCTACGCTCATGTTGTCCCAATCTGTGACGCGTAGTGCAGCCGTGTCAGGGTGAGGGTGAACCTCGCACTACACTACACCCTAACACGTTGCCACCATCCCAGACTCCCCAGCAATGAGGCCCACAAGCCATATACACGCGCCGCCTCATAGCAACAACACTATAGTGAGAGTGAAACTTGCGTTACGCTACACCTTGAGGCGTCGCCACCTTCCCGGACTCCCGAGCAACGGGGTCACAGTTGCCACACACACATATTTTGCGACAACTCAACTGGCCCACTCCCCGAGCAGTATTCGCGACTGGTGATACACCGGCCCTGTCACACCCCAAGGATCCACACGGTTTCCGGTACACTCACTACTATTATAAACTACGACATTCACAAACTCGACGTGCACTCACTCAATTTAAAAACAATTTTATTTGCAAATCATATTCAAAAAAATATTTGTAAGTATAAAATTTTTCGACTCGATTCGAAAATGACTCATGTCCCAAAGATGGCACATGTAAATTCTTAATATAAAATACGCAGCGAAAAAGAACAATTTAAAAGAGTCTTAAATTAAAACGACGAGACTTGAAATTCCCAGAAGGAGTCTGACACACACCCCGCATGCCTCTCGAGTCCGGCGCTGTGCGCCTACTGCACCTGGCGCGCACCACTGTTGCAGCAGCGCCGCGCGCTCTGTGCGCATGCCCGACACGGCGCCGCGCACGCCCACTAAACTCTGCGGGCCCCGCACGCCCACATCTCTAATTCGGCGCCACGCGCAAGATCTTTTGGCGCTGCGCGCACAAACAAAATTTTACCGCGTCACGCGCACGCCCACAACACCGCGTGCCCCACCCACCCAACCTCCGTCCTGCACTTCCGCGTGCACGTCCTCGGTCGACGCTGCACGACCTGCGCGTACTCGCAGAGCCGCATTCCTCGCGCGCCTGCGGTCACGCCATGCTCCCGTGCACACCGCCACTCTCTTCGCACCTCATTATGCGCACACCAACCTACTTCGTACCCTCTCGACTCCCCGAATTTTGTCTAGAAAATTTTGCAGAATGACGCCTAAAAACAGGCTATCCCAAAATGTCTAACCCTATACACAGTTCATTCGAAAATTCCAAAAGTATCCATCGACCAAACTATTAAGAGATCCCCATAACAAAAAAATCAAAGTTTAAGACAATGAAATCTAAAGTCTACATTATATAGCAATAACATACTGTAACATATAAAAGTACACACGCGTCTCCAAAACACAACAGACATTGTATACAATCTTGTACAACTAACGGCTATACGAACCCTTTCAACCATATAAATATCCCGACACAAAGAAAACAACCTGACCAAATCTCACCACCACCTACCATCTCCACGGGTCGGGTTGCTCAAGCAATCCGACGTTCGGTGCCTCGGTCGCACGCCACCAACCATCCTACGCTTCAGGACCTCCACGGGTCGGGTTGCTCAAGCAATCCGACGTTCGGTGCCTCGGTCGCACGCCACCAACCATCCTACGCTTCAGGACCTCCACGGGTCGGGTTGCTCAAACAATCCGACGTTTGGTGCCTCGGTCGCACGCTGCCAACCGTCCTACGCTTCAGGACTAGACTCTCAGGGCTCACCAGGGACAATGTTTGCATTTACACCATTAAACACACATCATAAGCCTAACGCTCAGCAAGTAATGCGATATGAAAGTAACAACCGATGATGCAATCCTATCACATGCAGTCTCTACACTCACACTCATGTTGTCACAATCTGTGACACGTAGTGCAGCCGTGCTAGGGTGAGGGTGAACCTCGCGCCACGCTACACCCTAACACGTCGTCATTGTCATAGACTCCCCAGCAACGAGGCCAACAAGCCACACACACGCACTAGCTCACAGCAACCACACCATAGTGAGTCGGAGCGGTGAACGTACCAAAAACGGGTAGGTTTTCTAGGCGTTACAGTTATGGTATCGGAGACTTTACCCAACCAGAAGTGTGGCTGACGAGGATGTCGGGCCACTCGGAGAAGGGGTGAGATTGTGAAGGTGGGTGGGGTGGGGGAGGGGGGGGGGGGTCTGTCGCAATTCTCACACCGCTTGGGGGAAAGGTAGAGGGGACGGTTAATCGGTGGCAAGAGGGGTATGATACGCGTCTAAGAGCCACGGGTCGACGTCGTTCGATGGATTGCTAAATACCACCAGCCGATGCATGGGAGTGCTCCACCAAATGTAAGTGTTTCTTAGAGCCATAGTAGTTTCTTTTTAGACTCACTAGATGTTGTGGTGTACAGGTTTAATGTTATAGTTTGAGAGACGCGTAGAGCTATAGGTGATATGGATGATGTCGTTAGACAACCTACCAAGTTGGTCAACTACCAATAATAGCAACTGGAGCAGTTTATGAGCAGGGAGGACCAGGGCTAGTCTAGTGCCCAGACTTCGACTGATCGTGGGGGTGATAGGTTTCACAGACTCAGACCCCCAGTGTTCAACGGATCATCTTCGAACCCACTCAGCACTGAGGAGTGGATTCGAAGTGTGGAAGACATGATGGATTACGCCAAGGTAGAGGAACAGGACAGGGTATCCAGTGTGGCATTCCACCTTGCCAAAGATGCCCGATTTTGGTGGGATTCGGTGAAGGCGACCACTGATGTGAAGTCCATGACCAGGGAGGAATTTAAGATGACATTCTTTGGCAAGTATTTTAGCCACTCAGCCTGGACCCAGAAGATGGTAGAGTTTGCTAAGTTGAGGCAGATAGGTATAGTGGCCGAATATGTGAGACAATTCAAGGCGCTATCTCGGTTTGCTAGTCATCTGGTGAGCCTGAACGAGAACAGAGTGCACCAATTTGTACAGGGGCTGAAGCCGGACATATATATGGGTATGCGAATAGCTGGGACTCGATGGGTGCCTTATGAGGAGGTGGTGGCAAAGGCGTTGGATGCTTAGGAGGCTAGGACAAAGCTTCCCAGTTACAGAGAGTTGCCTAGAGAACAGCCTAAGAGGTATTTCAAAGAAGTGTTGCCATAATCGAGCAGAGAGGAGTCGTCTCAGCGAAAGGGACTGAAGAGGTCCAATGACAATTCCAACAGTCAGGTGAGCAACAAGCGGTCTCAAGGACCCGGGCAGTTTTCGGTATGCCCAAAATGCGAAAGGAGTCACCCCGGTGAGTGTAGGGGAGGTGCAGGGCAATGCTACAATTGTGGCGAGGCGGGCCACATGTCCAAATATTGTCAGAAGCCGCGACAGAATCAGTGCTTCAACTGCAACAAAGTGGGGTATTTTGCTAGCAGTTCCCCGAATTTGAGCAAGGCCCTAGCGAGAGCGACGCCAAGAGGTTTCGCCCTCATAGAACAGGACGATGCCGCCCAGCCATCGGTGATTTCAGTTAGTATTCTTATTTCGGGCATGGTAGCTTATACTATTGTCAATACGGGTGCTACTCACTCGTTTGTGTCCACTGTCTTCGTGGTCAAGGCAAATATAGTGTGCAGCTACTCTGGGCAGTTCTATAATGTATTGTTACCATCGGGAGAGTGCCTCGACTCAGATCAGGTGGTACAAGGTGATATTGTGATAGTGAGAGAAAAATGGTTGTACAGGGATTTGATCATACTCGACATGAAGGGGTATGAGGCCATTTTGGGGATGGATTGGCTGTTTAGGCATTTTGGCACGATAGAATGCAGTACTAGAGAGATCCACTTTCGACTCCCGAGTGGAGACGGCTTGATGTGCCCCAGAGGGCCGTCACTCGATCACAAACCAAGGCACGAGCTCTATCCAACCTGTTCACTAACAAGTTCACTTCTTTTGCAAGAATTACAAGTGTCGAATGCGTATTTGCGGATTTAGACTGGTACCCGAGCACAAAGGACAAGGATCAACCCTTGCACTTGCTATCATGTGAGCTAAAGGTGGAAGCACTTGAAAAAGAAATTTGTGTCCTTCGGAATTAATTTGTAATTGAATTTTATTCGGCAAACATTCACCTTTTGTTTTTATCGGAAAACATTTGCCTTCCTGTAATGTTTTATAATTGCATGCATCCTTAGGCATTAGGATTAGATGTATGTTAAGTTAGATGGTGGGTAAAAGCAACAATTGGGCCGGAGTTTAGCAGCCCACCGATGCAACAAATGGGCCAAAGCTTGAAGGTGATCTGATGTGCAAGTGTACCAAGAATGGCCAACCATGTGGCCCATTTTGAAGCCCAAGCCCATTCTACCCTTCAGCCACCCTAGGTCTATAAATACATGTCTATTGGTATGTATAAAGGTTGTTGAATATATGAGAAATAGCCTTTTTGTGTTCAGCTGAAGTAGTTGAAGCTTGGTGAACGGTAAGGCTCGGTTCGGTCAAGAATCGAGAAGGAGTTCATCTCCTTGAGCTTTCAAGCCCGAGGTTGCTTGAATAGTCATCATTCCACTCGTCTTCCCTCTCTTTTCAAGAGAAGGATACACGAAGAGAGTGGCCAGAAACCAGTCCCGTTTGCTGCCGTCTTCCTTCAGAAGATCGTTATGTCGAGAGCCTAAAGGGTTGCTCATTGGACAACATTCGGTTTTCTGCTTATATTTTGTTTGTGGGTAAAACACGACTCATTCGAGGTGGAATCGTGTCACGGTTGCTCCATCATGGCAGGAAAGGTTTTGAGTAGAATCCCGGCTGTGTCATCAATGAGAGCCCAACAGTTGTTACAGAGTGGATGCATGGGCTTCATGGACGTGAAGCTTCGGGGCAAGGCTCAACTCCAGGACATCCCCATCGTGTGGGATTTTTCGAGGGTATTTCTTGAGGATCTGCCAGGTATGCCCCCTGACAGGGAGATTGAGTTCGTTATCGACGTGTACCCTAGAGCTCGGCTAGTGTGCAAGAACTCGTACAGGCTGGCACCTACCGAGTTGAAAGAGTTAAGGACACAATTAGAGGAGTTGACAGATAAGGGTTTCATACGCCCTTGTTTTTTGCCGTGGGAGCACCGGTGCTTTTTGTTAAAAAGATAGACGGATCTCTACGTATGTGTGTGGACAATAAGGAACTGAACAAGTTGACGAAGAAAAATAAATACCCATTGCCAAGGATAGATAATCTTTTTAATCAACTACAAGGGGCACGGGTGTTCTGTAAAATTGATTTGAGGTCCGGTTATTATCAGTTGAAGGTTAGGGAGCAAGATGCCCGAAGACAGCTTTCTGGACGCGGTACGAGCACTATGAGTTTTTAGTGATGTCGTTCGGACTGACTAATGCCCCAGCTGACTTTATGGACCCGATGAACCAAGTATTCAGGGAGCAACTGGGTAGATTCGTGATAGTGTTCATCGATAACATCTTGATATACTCACGAAGTGATGAGGAGCACAGAGAGCATTTGAGGATCGTGCTGATGACTCTGGGGCAGCAACAACTATATGCTAAGTTCTCTAAGTGTAAATTTTGGTTGGATAGAATCAAATTTTTGGGGCATGTTATCTCTCGTGATGGTATTTTCGTGGACCGGGCGAAGGTTCAGTCTGTGAGGGAATGGCCGCGACCGACCAGTGCCAGCGAGATACGCAGTTTTTTGGGGCTAACAGGGTATTACTAGAGGTTTATTGAGGGATTTTCCAAGATCGCAGCCCCTTTGACTCGATTGACCAGGAAGAACACAATGTATAACTGGTCCACTGTGTGAGGACAGCTTTCAGGAATTGAAGCAGAGGTTGACTACCGCCCCTTTGTTAGTGTTGCCAGTAGAAGGTGAGAAATTCAGCGTTTATTTGCGACGCCTCCAGGGTAGGCTTGGACTGCGTGATGATGCAAAATGGAAGGGTGATCGCTTATGCTTCATGGCAATTGAAGCCTTACGAGCAAAATTATACCACGCATGACTTGGAGTTGGTAGCGATGGTCTTTGCACTTAAGATCTGGAGACATTATTTATATGGACACTAATGCGAAGTCTTATCGGACCATCAGAGCCTGAAATACATCTTCACGCAGAAGGAGCTAAACTTGAGACAAAGGAGCTGGCTTCAGCTGGTTAAAGATTACGACCTAGAAATCAAGTATCATCTAGGAAAAGCAAACGTGGTAGTTGGACGCCTTGAGCTGAGTGTCGACTTTGATATCTGCTATGGTTTTAACACTTCCTACCGAACTAAGGATTGAGGTACAACAGTTCGGCCTAGAAGTGGTCTCAAATTTGGCAGCCACGTTGTCGGCGATATCGTTGAGGCCGACAATCCTTGACAGAATTAAGCGGGTTCAAGAAAATGACCCCGAGTGCAGCGGACTGAAGGCAGGTATAGAGGTGAATGCTAACACTGAGCTCACTCGTCTCATTTCTCTGTGCAGCCTGGAATCACTAAGATATATAGAGATTTGAAACAACATTATTGGTGGCCCAATATGAAGCGGGAGATAGCCAATCACATTGAGGCTTGTGTAGTATGCCAGCAGGTAAAGACGGAACATCAGAGACCATCCGGAACGCTTCAGCCATTACCTATACCCGAGTGAAAATGGGAGCGGGTCACTATGGATATTGCGGTCGGACTGCCAAAGACTGCTAAGGGCCATGATGCAATTTGGGCGATTGTGGACAGACTAACAAAGTCATCTCACTTCTTACCGGTGAGGTTGAACTACTCGATGGATCAGTTCACTCAGTTGTACGTGCAGGAGATTATCAGACTCCATGGGGTCCCTGTTTCGATAGTGTTAGACCGAGATCCTAGATTTACGTCTAAGTTCTGGAGGGGTTGGCAAAAGGCCATGGGTACCAAGTTAGAATTCAGCACGACCTTCCACCTCAGACCAACGGACAATCAGAGCGAACTATACAGATACTAGAAGACATGCTCAGAGCCTGTGTGTTGGAGTTTCAGGCAGCTTGGAGCAGGTTATTGCCGTTGGTGGAGTTGTCATACAATAACAGTTACTAGTCTACCATTGGCATGGTGTCGTACAAAATTTTGTATGGGAGAAAGTGCAAGTCGCCGTTTTAATAGGACAAGGTTAGAGAGCAAGACTTATAGGCGTAGAGATACTGCAGTAGATGGTCGATAGGGTTGGTATTATAAGGAAGAGGATCGAGGTAGCTCAAAGCTGGCAGAAGAGCTATGCCGATCGAAGGAGGCGAGAACTGCAGTTTGCCGTGGGTGATGAGGTATTTCTGAAGATCTCCCTATTCAAAGTAGTGGTCAGGTTCGGGAAGCAAGGAAAGCTCAGCCCTCGTTTTATTGAGCCGTTCGCTATTGTGGAAAGGATTGGAAGGAGCGCTTACAAGCTTCAACTGCCTTCCTCGATGGATGCCATACATAATGTCATCCATTTCTCCATGCTGAGGAAGTGCATACGTGATACTTGTCAGGTGGTTGTACAACAGGATATAGAGGTACAACTGACGTTATCGTACGAGGAAACGCTAGTGGCCATACTAGGATCAGCGGTGAAAGTGTTGCGGAACAAAGAGATTCCCTTGGTCAAAGTTTTATGGTGAAATCACAATGTCGAGTAGACCACGTGGGAAAGGCGGCAGGATATGGAGCAACAATACCCAGAGTTATTCAGTACGTAAATTTTGGAGACAAAATTCTTTTAAGGAGGGGAGGATGTAACATCCCGTATTTTCGCGGTACCAATTTTTGGGTTGTCAGGACGATAAAGGGCGGGATTCGGGTCGAAACGGAGAGTGAAAAATTTGTAAGGTTATGTGGGGAATTATTTCGAGGCTAATGGTGGGGAGAAAATTTAGGAATCCGACCAGAGTAAGTTTGGATGGCCGTTCGATTAAAAGATTACAGTGTGAGGGCAAAATAGTAATTAGTTATTATTATTTTATATATTTTAATAGAGAGGGGAGGATTCGCAGGAACCCTTCCCCCCTTCTCGCGCGTTTTCTCCCCCCACCGGATCGCATGTTTTCTTTCAGTTTCTCTCTTCCTTGCGATCGTTCAGCTGGTGATTTGCTGTGGTTTTCTCCTCCATTTCAACGGTTAAGGTAAGTTTAAGTAGTTTATGGTTCAATGCTAGTTTAGTGTTGGAATTGAGGAGAAATGTGGTTGATAGACAACTGGGGTTTTAGGGTTAGAGTGTTTATTGAGTGTAATGTTGATTGTTGTAGGTTGTTGAGGATAAATGTGATAGAGTGGTGAAGGATGTACTGATTTTTTTTTTTTGTGGAATGGCCATGGAAGGGGATTTTAACCCTAGGGCCTACCCTGTTTTTGAGTTTCCGCCTTAGCTGCGGTTAACGATTTTAGATTATGTTACGGTAGGTTAAACTATGTTCTGATTTGAGCGTTTAGCTGCTGGAATTGTGTGATTCCGATAACCGACGCAAAAGTTATGAGTGTCAGAAGTTAGGTGGATTTCGGAGCTGAGATATGTTGGTGAGCGATTTTGGTGAGTTCGCGAAGTGTTGAGCTAGTGTGGTGATTTTAGTGCATAAGTAGAGTAGTGGGATGAGTTTTGACGGGAATATGGTTTTGTTGTAGATTGAGCAGGTTTTCGGTGAGACAAGTACCACAAAAAGCTAGAACGCCAAGTAAGTAGTGTATGGTGGGCCTACACCAAGGAATGTTAGGTTGTGTGGGTTGATTGTAATATGTGTGTGTATTGTTTGACATACATCATGTTTTTGAAACGGGAACGAAATTTAATTTGTGCATGGATTTATGTGCGAGTGTGAAGTGATAGGTGTGGCGAGGATGATGGCTGTGTGGGTAGCTAGGCCCCGTTGCTAGAGAAACCAGGACGGTGGCGGTGTGCCAGGGTATGGTGTGGCGAGTGCGTCCAGCCTCACTCTAAGATGGCGGCCGCGGTGTGCATGTGGTGGTGTGCAACTATGGCCTCGTTGTTGGAGGAAGCAGGACGATGGTGACGTGCAAATGGTGGGTGTAGCGAGCGCGTCCAGCCTCACCCTGTAATGGTTGCAGTGCGTAAAGTGACGCGTGGATGCGGATTGAGGGCCTCGTTGCTGGAAAAATCGGGACGATGGCGACGTAGCAGGGTGTGAGGTGGCGAGAGAGTCCAGTCTCACCATGGTGCGGCCGTACCACGCGACACGGGATGTGACAACATGAGTGAGAACGTAGAAATTGCATGTGATAGGATTGCATTGTCGTTTTACGTTTTATATTGCACTGCTTACTGAGCGTTAGGCTTATGTTGTGTGTTCCGTGGTGTAGGTGCATAGATCACTGAAGATGAATTGCCGGAGCCTAGACAGGACGAGTAGGTAGTTGGCAGCTTACTACCGTGTGTCGGCAGGTGGAGCTTGTCGTGACGGTCTGACTCATGGAGTAACGCAGGGAGGTAGATTTCTGGGAGTAGTGATTTGGTGAGTGCTATGTCTATTGTATAGGTTTTGAGGCATATATGGGTTTGGGAGTCCGTAATCGGAATTGATGTATAGGTGCATTTTGCAATTGTTACAAAGGATTTGAATGAATGATTCAGGTTTGCAATCGGTTGTTTTCATTCGGAGAAGCTTTCGTGTCCTTCTTCCGTAGAACTGCTGTTATTTTTTTTAGGTGCTGGTGTGAAGTGTCGACCGAAATCCATAGGTGTCGACCGGTCAGTGTAAATTGGAGGACGAGTGTCGACCGTGTGTTGAGACCGGGGTGGGCAGAGGTAAATGAGGTGTCGACCGGCGACCGTTGGTGTCGACTGGTCAGTGTAAAATTAGTGAGAGTGGCGACAACAGGGGTCGACCTGCGTCGGCAGAGAGGGTCAAAGTGTCGACCTGCGAAAGCAAGTGTCGACCACTCTCCTAGCTAAGCGAAGAAGTGTCGACCGGTGATTTCTAGTGTCGACCGACATGAAGACCCAAGGGGAACGCGGTGTCGACCGACATTCGCCAGTGTCAACCTATGGAAACTCGAGACGACCCAGGTGTCGACCAGCATTTACAAGTGTCGACTGGTCTCTGTATTTCTGTGTTTTAAATTGATGAAGTCTATTTAAACCGACTTTAAATGAGTTTTCTGCTGCAGCTTTTCGTAAATAATCTTCAAAGACGTCGTTTTGAGTCAGGGAACCCAAAATTTTAAATTCTATACGAAATTGTCGAAATAGGAAGCGAGTGTATGGTTGGTTACCTGGGTCCGAGGACGATTCGGGGCGTTATAGATGTGGTATCGGAGCGGTGAACGTACTGAAAATGGGTAGGTTTTCGGCGTTACAAGTACACACGTGTCACTCCATACACCATAACCATTCTAGGGTGAGGCTAGACGCACTCGCCGCACCACCCCTTGGCACGTTGCCACCATCTCGGTTGCTTCAGTAACAGGCCCAGAGTTATTCACCAGCACACACACACCACAACAGCCATCCTAGGGTGAGGCTGGATGCACTCGCACACCTGGATGCACTCGCACACCACGCTCTAACACGTCGCCACCATCCCTGTTCCTCCAGTAACGAAGCCAAAGCTGCCCACACACACCTCATTCTCACCGCCACCCATCACAATTAATGTTCGCACATAAAATCATGCTCAAATTCATTTTCGTTACGCTTTTCAAAACATGCTGCATGACTGAACAAAAACATGCAAAACACAAAATAGCTCCCTACTGTCCCATGGTGTGGACTAGTAAGGGCAATGCGCATGCAAACACTACTTACCTGGCATCCTTAGAGTCTGTGGTGTTCGTTTCTATCACTTTCTCAGACACAACCTATCACATAACCAATTCACATTAAAATTCATCGCATAACTCATCCCACGTACAAAATTACGACTACTAACTCAATCCACCAAAGCCCAACTAGAACGGCTCGTTAACCCCAATTTCGGTCAAAAATCAACCTAACTTCCAACGCGCATAACGTTTGTGTCGATTATCGAAATCACTCGATTCCAAGGGTTAAACGCTCTACTGATAACCTAGTTTAATATACCAAAATAGAATTTAAAAGGAACATCCATAGCTTGGTGTAATGCCCTAAACAAAACTGGTTTTTCAAGCAAAATCCCTACCTCTCTCGGTTTTCAGCTTATATCCAACTCTATTATAACTCCATCAAAAATTGATCATCTAAACACAACATAAAACACACACACACACACACACAGAGTTAAAAACTGAGCCAAAACACAACTCACCCTGTCGGTCTTCTCTCTCTCTCTCTCTCTCTCGCATTTTATATCTATTACTCAAGCACACCACAGTAGGCCTCAAATTACTCAAAAATTCAGCTCAAACCTCAAAAAAATTGAAAGAAAAAAAACATCTCGCGCGGACATCAACACAGAGAGAAAACAAGGGAGAACTCAATTGTTTTCAACATGGTTTGTTGTGAAAAAACTGAACCACCAGTCGGCTTCAGCTTGTCGGTGTTCTCTGCATGCTGTCGATCCTCCTCTTTGTCGGTCCTCGGCAAATGTCAGCTCATCACTCAGCCCCTCTCTCGCTTTTTTGCTCGGCGATAGGAATTAGAGAACAGAAGCAAAATGGCTTCTTTCGTGAAGCCATTTTATTTTTGTATATATATTTTTTACATATATTAAAATAATAATAATAAACCTAATTACTATCTTGCCCTCACACTTTAATCTTTTAAGCAAACGGCTATTCAGTCCGTTTCCGACAAGATTCAAAAAATTTTCTCTTCTTCACTAGTTTCGAAATAATATTTTTTCTACTAATATAAATTCTCCGCTTTCGATTCAGATCAAAACTCCACCTTTTACGAATACCAATTTTCAAAAATTATATAATAGAAACCCCTGTTGTTACAGCTTGAGTTTCTGGATTCGTAAAAAAAAAAAAAGCTGTTAAAAAAATATAGCGGTTAAACTAGTCGTTGGGTGAGTGACGCTTTGATTATGCGCGTTCATGCTTGCACGACAACGGTGTTTAGCACTGGATAAGTTATCCATCTTACGCGCGCCACCTTACTACGGCATTAGGTTATGGCATCCTCCCGCATGAACCTATTTTCAATCAAATCCTTTGCGTGCGCTAACTCCCTGATCTCACTATGTTGTGGCACCCTCCTGCGTGCTCCTATCTTCGGCCAACCCCTTTGCTCGCACCAACTTGTTGATCACTCGAGTGATAAAAAAAAAAAAAGCATGTGTGACATATGACAAGAGGCTAATACTTGCCACAAAATACAAGAACTACAAGCTCAGTTACATGAATTTGTTTCCGAGAAGACAAATTCCCTCTTCAATGCCAAATGCTTCCAACGCAGTTTCCCATAAAAGGACATGCATAGGTGTGTGCATATCTTGAGGGTTTGGTTTCCACTCCAAGTTATCAAAAAGATCTCCACCTGCAAAACTAGCAAACTTGTTAGATAAAAGATTGGTCAGGTGACGTATCATAGTTTGAGAACGTGTTAGAGGCATCTGAGGCGTATCAGCGAGGCTGCATCGTGGGAGGCACATTGTCATTGGTGCGTGGGTGGGCAAAGGGCCTTGGTATCCTATGTACGTCATATGTGTACAATTGGAGTGCAGGCATAGGTACACGCAGGCAGGGCTCGCGGATGTGAGTGTGTGGTTAAGCGTAGGGCGATAACGTCTGACACATGGGGGTGCAACTGTGCTCACGCAAGGAGCTGGTGTCCAAGGTGGGTGGGTGCATAGTTGTGCATGCTGAAAGCTGGTGTGCTTGCACGGTAAGGGTTTTCCTTGTGCATTGGTTTCTTTTTCAATTTTATAGCAAATGCTTACACTCCTTGCTTTATAGATCCTTCATTGATTCCTCATTAACACTTAGCATTATTATGGGTCTTTGCTCGTGGTGTGATAACTCTTTATCTTTGATTTCTTTGATCAAACTTTGTAGGTTTTTGTTCATTTTCTTTGCCCTTGATCTTGCCATGGGTTCTCCTATGTTTTGCAATGGATCTTGCCTCTTACTTATTCCTCGATCACATCAAAAGAAGGCTGACCCTGACCAAACTTTTCACTATAAGAAAAACTATATATTTGATCTTGTAGGTTTTATCTTCGAGTGATGAGAACCATGAGTATTGAAAACTTGAGACCCTTCAATGACACATTAAGACTTAAGAATACTTTTAAATTAAGTCCCCAATCAAACTTTGTTGAATGAAACAAAGTTATCAAGCAAAAAAGCTTGAACTTAATCAAACTTGTTGCTAGAAGCTAAGCTATGGATTTGATCTTCTAGATTTTATCTTGAAGTGATGAGAGTCACGAGTTTTGAGAACCAAAAACCTTTCAACATTGCATAGTTAAGACTTAGGAAAGCCTTTGAATTAAGTATGAGGGACTTGACTCTAATCAAATATTGTCGATGTAACCAAAGTTATCAAGCAAAGGAGCGTGACCATAACAAAAATTATGGTTAGAACAGAAGTATTAATTTGATCTTCTAGGTTTTATCATGAAGTGATGAGATTAGAACCACAGAGATTGAGAACTCGAGACCCTTCAACGAAGCGAATTCAAGATTTAGCAATGCCTTTGAATCAAGTATAAAGGACTTCACCTAAGTTAAATTTCTGATAAAACAAAAGTTATCAAACAAAGGAGCTTAACCCTAATCGGATTTGTTGCTAGAACCAAAGATATCAATTTGATCTTTTACATTTTATCTCAAAGTGATTTGAACCACAGGTATTGAAAACTCGAGACCCTTCAACATTGCTTAATGAAGACTAATGAATGCTAATGTGAATCAAGGTGTAACCAACTTTAAGCCCAAGTTGAAGATTCATGTCAAGATATTGGAGGTTCAATGTGAAAATCAAGAACAAAGAAAATACATGAAGACTTACATAGATTGATTCTAGAAATCCAAGAGAAAGATTCTTTTAAACAAAAGCTAGAATAATTAAATTTGTTAAAGTATTGCAAAGGATGCTTTGGACAAAATGAAGGCTGAAGATACTTGAAAAATATTTAAAGATTTAGCGGCAATTGGGATGAAAGCACAATAACAAAATATGCTCATGCAAAATTCATGCAGAGTTTCCTTTTCTCTATCAAATTGGCAAGCATTTATTTCCTAATTCTTGAAGGAAGGTGGTGTAGCGCCCTAGAAATCCACACGTTTTCAGTACGCTCACTACGATAACTCACTCTCTGTAGCACCATGAAAACCCACAAGGTATCTGGTTCGCTCTGTTTTGATATCATCTCTGTAGTGCCTTTGAGTCGTCCTCAGACCCGAGTCGCTAACTCCACTCATACACTTACACTAGGGCAAAATTTCTATAAAAATTTAAAACTTTGTTTCTCGACGTAAAACGACCTTTTTGAAAACATTGAAAAACGTCATATCGGAATACTTTAATCAAAATCAGTTTAAATAAAATTTCATGTTTTTAAAACATTAAAAAACATTTTCGATCGACTTTTGCAGGCTGCGGTCGACACTTGATCTATACTACACCCAAGGGGTCGACACCTATACTCACCGATAGCCCTTCATTTGCCTCTATTTTCATCGGTCGATCCTAGCGGTAACACCTCCATACTCATAACGCTAACCGGTCGACACCTGCACGCACTGGTCGACACCTTAAACCTCTCTGTCAGCCTCGGTCGAATCTTGTGGCCAACACCTCTGTCATGTTTACACTACTGGTCGACATCTATAGACGTAGGTCGACACTTAGTTGGACTCTGCCTTCGCAGATCGACCCTCGCAGTCGACATTTGTCAAATTCGGTCCACACCTTATGTACACAGGTCGACACTTGCCAGGTTTAGTCGACCACTAAGTCTATCGATCGACACTTCATTCCCATAATTTGCATAAAAACCTTAAACTTTCCAAAAATAACCGAATTTTGACTAAACATTTAAAACTAGCAACCTACCCTTCTCAACCAACTTTCAAAATCAATTTTGTACATCAAAACGACTATTAAAATCTGAAATCCGTCTATACATCAAAACGACTCAAAAGATTCGTCACAACACGAAAACCTTACACACGCCTACTCAGGTAAAACGCCCTAACAGTCGGCCGGATCGTCCGACGAGCGCACTCCTCCTACTGCCTCCTAGTCCTAGGCATGCTCTGAGTACTCATTGGCTATTGTCTCGTCACCTACATCACAAAACTCATCTATTAGCCTAATGCTAAGTAAGTAATGCACAAAACATAAACACCAAAATAAAACATATCCTATCATATGCAGTTTCTACAGTTTCGTCTCTACTTTCGTTTTCGTCTCTTTCTTAAATCTTCTTTATCTTACTACTGGGTTCTTCTTTATGTGCTAGACAAGGCCAACCTCACGGGACAAGGCCAACCTCGATATAGTAAAGTGACACAGCTTACGGTCCACCTCTCGAGACAAGGCCACCATGTAAAGCGGAGTGAGAAGTGGTACACCTCGTAGTCCACCTCACGGGACAACACTACTCAACCCCACCTTTATAATCATCTTCTGTATCTTCTCATTTCGTTCATCACGTCACATCCTACTCTTTCATTTCCTAAAAATATGGAAACTCATTTTCGGTTCGTACTCGTACTTTAAAATCATGATGCATAATCACTAAAACATAACATAAATTAAACGTGTATGCAACCTACCGAACTATGATGTAGGCCTGAAAGCAAAAGCACCTACGTACACTACTTAGCTGGCGTCCTTGGCGATTCGTTCGTAGATAGCTTGGTAACTAGAGAACCTATAAAACCACACATTTATCAGCTTTACTTTCCTTCCAATTCATATAACTATAAAGGGAATCACAATTTTAACGCCTAATCTATCTAAACCCGAATTCCACACAATTTCTGACCAAATTCAGAAATGCAAAACCTATCCAATATTAGTCCGATTGGGACGATTCAAAATGCTACAGACACCTTAGGATGTCTAGTCTTAATGGTCTCATTCAATTCGTAATCCAACACCTATAGCTTGGCCGGATGTGGCCGAACAAAAACCATTTCATAACTCGAGTATTTGGTTATCCAAACCCTCAATCTTATCCATAAAAATCGATAATGTATTCCTACTTCCAGCTTAAATACCAATACATGGATAAAATCGACTGTAGCTTTGAAATCTCATTCCTCCCACTTAGGTTTTACCGTAACATTGAATAAATTGCCCTAACTTCACTTTCATCGCTCGAAACAACTAAAAGACAAACTATCTACTAAAAACTAAGTAAAATTTACTGTAGATTTATAGATATAAGAAGATACAAAGAGGATCATCAGCTGGTAGGAGATATCACAGAAGAGGGAGGAGAGGAGGGCTTTCTATTCGTGCGGGAGGGAAAGATCACCGAGGGGGGAGAGAATTTGGTTTTTTTTTTAATAATATTAATATTATTAATCCTAATTACTTTTTCGGCATCAACCCTTAATTGTTTAAACAAACGGTCATTCAGTCTATTTTCAGTCGAAATCTTATAATTTTCTCTTTTCCATTAGTATCAAAATAATCTTCTACCTAATCGGCTAAATGTTCCACCCTTATTTCCTACTAGAATTCCGTTGTTTACCGATACGAAACTTCTAAAATTATCTAACGAAAAATTATGGGTGTTACATTCCACCCTTCTTAAAAAAAATTGGTCCTCAAAATTTGTTACCTGAACAACTCTGGATATCGGCTCATCATGTCCTGCTGCCACTCCCAGGTTGCTTCTTGCACGTTGTGGTTGCGCCATAGGACCTTCATAAGTGAAATCTCTTTGTTACGTAAAATCTTCACTGCATAATCAAGAATCTCCACTAATCTTTCTTCATAGGTCAATGTTGGCTTTATTACTATGTTCTGCTGTTCCACGACATGAGAAGGATCTCGCATGCACTTCCTTAGCATGGAAACGTGGAATACATTGTGGATTCCATCCATTGAGGGGAGTAAGCTGTCTTTTCAATTCTTTTTGCAATAGGAAATGGGCCAATACACCTAGGATTCAATTTGCCTCTCTTTCCGAATCTTACAACTCCCTTGAATGGTTTCATTGAATTCCAGTTCTCTTCTTCTCCTATCAGCATAGCTATTCTGTCGGCTTTGAGCAGTCAAGATCCGTTGTCTAATAAATGCAACATTGTCTGCTGTCAGCTGTAAAATATCCAAACCAACCAATCTTGCTTCGCCGACTTCATCCCAATACAGCGGAGATCTATATTTTCTCCCATAAAGAGCCGCATAAGATGTCATACCTATCGTAGCTTGAAAGCTGTTGTTATATGAAAACTATAGCCATAGTAGGTATTTGCTCCATGATCCTTGAAATTCCACTACGCAAGCTCGAAGTGTATCCTCCAATGTTTGAATAGTCTTTTCTAATTGACCGTGCGTCTGAGCACGAAATGCCGTGCTAAAATTGAGCTGCGTACCCATAGATTTGTGCAGACTCTTCTCAAACTTCGATGTAAATCTACGATCTCTATCTGATACAATCAAAGTTGGAACTCTATGTCATCATACAATCTCTTGAATATACAGTTCGGCAAACTGAATATGATGACTTGGTTAACCGATCCACGATCACCCATACCATCATAACCCTTTATTGTCCGAGACAACTTGACAACAAAGCCCATCGATATTTGCTCCCATTTCACTTCAGAAATAGACAATGGTTGTAGCTTTCTTGCTAGCCTCTGGTGATCAGCCTTAATCTGCTGGCAAATCAAACACACCTCAACGTACTTTGCAACAATACTCTTCATATTAGGCCACCACTAATGTTGCTTATGGTCCTTGTACATCTTGGTACTTCCTGGATGCACAGAAAACTTAGAAGAATGGGCTTATGAAAGAATCTCCTACGTAGTTCCTCGTTATTCAGAACATACCACCTATTCCAAAACTTGAGGATTCCGTCGTCCAAATAACTAAACTCCAACCTGTCATTAGAAGCCATGCTTAATGTAATTTCATTGTGTTCAGCGTCGTTCTTCTAGACTTGTTTAATCTTCTCTAGAATAATGGGTTGTAAAGACATGGCGAATAACATGGCTGACATATTCGACAACACTTTCATGTTAAATTTTTGAAATTCTGCATCTAAAGCGAACGGCATACTTGGAGTCATGGCTGAAGTGGATGCCATCACTCTGCTCAATGCATCGGCCACTACATTCGGCTTGCCGGGGTGGTATTTAATCTCAAAGTTATAATCCTTCACAAACTCTAACCACCGTTGTTGCCTCATGTTTAACTCCTTCTAAGTGAAAATATACTTCAGACTTTTGTGATCTAAATATGTCTCACACGGCTGCTCATACAAATAATACCTCCAAATCTTTACCGCAAAAACTAACGTAGCTAACTCTAGGTTCTGTGTTGGATAGTTTTGATCATAAGTTTTTAATTGCCTAGAGGCAGAGGTTATCACCTTCCCTTCCTGCATCAACACAAACCCAAGACCTATCTTGGAAGCATCACAGTAAATGCTAAATTTCCCATCTTTAACAAGAAGCGTCAATATTGGAGCAGTGGTCAATTTCTACTTTAAGGTCTTGAAACTGTGCTTGCAATCTTCAGATCACAGATACTTCACATTTTTCCTTGTCAAACGGGTCAGAGGCATTGCAATCTTTGAAAATCCTTCAATGAACCTCCTATAATAACCTGCTAACTCGAGAAAACTTTGTATTTCGATAACACTCTTTGGTCGTGGCCATTCTTTAACTGCCTGAATATTTGCTGGATCAACAGATATGCCATCACTCGAGATGACATGACCCATAAATTAAATCATATCCAGCCAAAACTTGCACTTAGAAAACTTCACATAAAGTTGGTACCCCTTCAAAGTCTTCAATACCAACCTTAAGTGCTCTTTATGATTCTCCATTCTATGAGAGTACACTAGTACATCGTTGATCAACACTATGACAAATTTATCGAGATAATCATGAAATACTTTGTTCATTAGATCCATGAAGGCGGCTAGAGCATTCGTCAATCCAAAAGACATCACTAAGAATTCATAATGTGCATACCGCGTTCAAAAAACTGTCTTCGGAATATCTTCTGACCTGACCTTTAGCTGATAATAGCCTTATCTCAGGTGATCTTTAAAAAGACTCGTGCACCCTAGAGTTGATCAAATAGATCGTCTATTCTTGGCAGAGGATATTTGTAGTAACCCGGGAATTTCGATTTTTATTTTAATTTCTGGAATTCTTAATTTAATCCCGGTCGGAGTTTGAGAAATAGTTCAACGGGAAAGATTTACATTATAAGGCTCGAGGCCTACTTTTGCGATTAGTTTCGGAATTTAAAGTCGGGAGGTCGAGAAATTAACGACATCACGGAAGATTTAAACACGTGAGGGCAGTTTTGTAATTTGGTATATATATATATATAAGATAATAAAATAAACAACAACCGAATGGCTTCAATTTTTAAGCCATTCGGCTGTTTACCGACGAGGAGAAGAGCGAGGGCAAACGACCGAGAGGGAGAGCGGGAATCGGGAGTTGGCGTCGACGATCAGCTGCCGTGGGTGGGAAGCCGGCGCGCAGGGTACTTCGGCGAACTGTGGTCAGCTGGCGGCTCAATTTTTCTGGGCCGAAAACTTGACCGAGAAACAGGTAACCTTCCCCTGTTTATCTTCGGTTTTGCGACCGATTATGGTCGGCATACTCTGAGCCAGACTCCCGAGGTCCGAGCGTGTAACCAGGGAGTCTGAAAGGGGGGCCTCAACCGTGTTAAATGGTTGGCTTGGCCGAGTGCTCGGGTTGAGAGGAAAATCTCAGAAGTTTTGTTGACTGTGGGGTTCGGGTCGAGTCTGAAACCACCGGTTTTTGCTCTGTTTATGCTAAGTTGGTTGGAATGTGGATGTTTAGTGAAGAGATTTGTAGAAATCGAGTGGATGACGGAAATTTGTCTATTTTGTGTAGAAATAGATTCGGTTTTTAACTATTTTGGCCTAGTTTTGGTTAATCATTTTCAATTCTGTTTTTGTGGGTTAAAATAGGTTGTTAGAGGAACGTATGGCCACTGGAATCGTTCGATTCCGATATCCGACGCAAAAGTTATGCGCGTCAGAAGTTTATGCGAGATTTTTGTTTAAGTCAAATTAGCGACCGTTTTTTCGTGAAAATTCGACATGTGAGAGTAGTATAGCCATTTTGATGCATATAACTAGTTGGGAGTGAGTTTTGGTTGAAGGGAAGTGAAAATGTGAAATTTTAATAAAAATGGCAGATTCGGTTATTGGCATTTTTTGCCTATCTGTGGCCTACCGATTTAAAATCCGTCTTGGGATGTTAAACTAGGTTCCTAAGGGAACGTTTAGCCACTTGAATCGTTTGATTCCGTTGACAGACGCAAAAGTTATGTGCATCCGAACGTTGAGCTGGTATTCGGCCAAACCAAACCAATGGACCGTTTTAGTTGGAATTTAATGAGTGTAGTTAGATAAGGTTATTTTTAGCTAATTGGTGAATGTTGAGATAAATACTGATGAGAAATTTGTTGTATTTTAGGTTGAGGCTTTCTTTTGGCGAAGCTGTGAGTCGAGCGAGCTTAGGACGCCAGGTAAGTAGTGCATGCATATGTTTTGCCCAAGTGGGCCTACACTGTAGAACTTTAGTGTTTATGTGATTGATTGCGGTGTGTGTGCGTATTGTGTGACATGCATCATATTTTTTTTAAAACGGGAACGAAAATTATTTTTAGCAAGCTTTGATGTATGAGGTGAGACCTGTGGCGGTGGTACCGCGGATCCCGCTAGTGTGTGGGCCGGTGCTTCACCAGTTGCGGATCCTACTCGAGGGGTGGGTCGGCTGGCCCGTCATGCGGCGTGAATGTGTTGACGGTGAGGATATGGGCAGTGGTACCGCGGATCCTACTAGTGTGTGGGCCGGTGCAACACCAGTCGCGGATTCTACTCGAGGGGTAGGCCGGCTGGGCTGTCGCGAAACGTGTGTGTGTGGCAACTGTGGCCCCGTGCTGGGGAGGCTGGAACGGGGGCGACGTGTCAGGGTATAGAGTGGCGTGAGGTACACCCTTACCCTGATGTGGTTGCCGTGTGGTGATGCGTGGGTGTAGCTTGTGGGCCTCGTTGCTGGGGAGTCCGGGACGGTGGCGACGTGTCAGGGTGTAGGGTGGTGTGAGGTTGCTCCTTACCCTGGTGCGGCTGCACTACGCGTCACATATGTGACAACATGAGTGTGAGTGTAGAGGCTGCATGTCATAGGATTGTATTGTCGACTTTTACTTTCATATCGCATTACTTACTGAGCGGTAGGCTTATGTTGTGTGTTCTGTGGTGTAGGTGCTGACGATACCGTTGGTGAGCCTCGAGTGCCTAGTCCTGAGGCGTAGGATGGTTGGCGGCGTACGACTGCGGCACCGGATGGCGGACTTTTGTTAGGGCGACCCGACCCGTGGATATGGTAGGTTGTGGCCTGGTCGGTTTGTGGGTTTTCTTTCTTTTGCGGTGATTATGTACGGAGGATGGGATTGATTGTTGTATATGCGTCAGTGTATAGGTGTATATGGAGTGCGTGTGATTTTGGTGACGTACGCGGATATTTTCCATGTTAGAGTATGTTATTTCTCTATACTGGAGACTTTCTTCATTTGTATTTGATGGATTTTCGTCGTCTTATTACTCTGATTTGGGCTGGGATGATTTCTCTGGATGATGGATAGGTAAATATTGTTGGATTCTGGTGAATTGTGTGCAGGGTTAAATTTTGGGGTAGCTAGTTTTTAGGCGGTACTCTGCCGAAATTTCGGGAGAGGGGTTGAGATTCGAGAGGATACGAAATAGGTCAAGGTGTGTGTATGATGAATGCTAGAGGAGTTTAGATGAGTGTGGATGTGCGGTGTGATCGCAGGTGCGCGGGGCATGCGGCCCTGTTGGGTACCCACGGGTCGTGCGACACCAGGTGAGGGTGTGCGCGCGGACGTGCTGTACAGCGGCAGGGTGCGTGTGGCACGCGGCGCTGTGAGCGTGCGCGAAACACAGTAACGTTGAGTGGTATGTGCGGCACCGTGAGAGTGTGCGTGAGGTGTCGAAGGGGAGACGCGAGTTGTTTTCGAATCGAGTCAAAAAAAAAAAAGGGGAGAGTAAATTGGAAACAAAAGGGTATTAAATTGAGTGAATTATGTTAAGTGTTAGTGTGTGTGTGTAGATGCACTGTAGCGCACCGGGAACGTGTGGGTTTTCGGGGTGTTACAGTTATGGTATCAGAGCCACAGGGTCGACGTCGTTCAGAGGATTACCTAACACCGCCAGCCGCTGCACGGGAGCACTCCACCAACTGTAAGTGTTTAGATTTGAATTTATTGTATTACTAATGTGAGCTTTATACTTTTGTTAAAGGTAGAAAATGTCAAGAGAGGCGAGAGGTAGGGGTAGAGGGCGGCCACGACGAGAGGCGCCTCCTAGAGCTGTTGGCGACATGGATGATACCGTCCGGCAGCTTACTGAGTTGGTCCACCGTCAGTCTCAGCAGTTGGAGAGGTTTATGAGCAGGGACGATCAGGGTCAGTCTAGCGCCCAGGGCTCGTCCGACAGAGGGGGTGACAGACTGCACAGACTTAGACCTCCGACCTTTGACGGATCATCTCCGGATCCTCTCAGTGCTGAGGAGCGGATACGGAGTATGGAGAGGATGATGAGTTTTGCCAAGGTAGAGGAGCAGGACAGAGTTTCTAGTGCGGCGTTCTATCTTGCCAAGGACGCGAGCCATTGGTGGGATACTGTGGTGGCCACGAGAGATGTGGGGGCCATGACCTGGGAGGAGTTCAGGTCGGTGTTTTTCTGCAAGTATTTCAGTCATTCAGTCAGGTCGCAGAAGATGGTGGAGTTTGCACAGTTGAAGCCGACCGGCACTGTGGCTGAGTATGTGCGGCAGTTTGAGGCATTGTCGAGGTTTGCAGGACATTTGGTGAGCCTCGATGAGAATAAGGTACATCAGTTCGTGCAGGGCCTGAAGCCAGATATTTATATTGGCATGCGGATTGCGGGGACCCGGGGCATGCCGTACGAGGAGGTGGTGGCGAAGGCCCTTGACATTGAGGAGGCTCGAGCGAAGCTTCCTAGTTATCGGGAGGTACCCAGAGAGCAGCCTCGCAGATCTTTCAGAGAGTCGCTGCCACAGGCCAGCGGGGAGGTATCCGTGCAGAGAGGCCTGAAGAGGCCTAGTGACAGTTCTAGCAGCCAGGGGAGCACTAAGAGGCCGCAGGGGTCAGGGCAGTTTCCAGTGTGCCCGAAGTGTCAGAAGAGCCACCTGGGCGAGTGCAGGCCGGCCCAGTGAGGTGTTATAACTGTGGCGAGGTGGGCCACATGTCCAGAGAGTGCCAGAAGCCGCGTCAGAACCGCTGCTTCAACTGCAATAAGGTGGGATACTTTGACAGTAGATGCCCAGTGGCGAGCAGGTCGTTAGCCAGAGTTACACCGAGGGTCTTTGCCCTGTTTGAGCCAGATGATGCTGCCCAGCCATCAGTGATAGCAGGTAACATTTTTGTTTCTGGTGTGGCAGCATATACTTTGATTGATACGGGCGCTATGCACTCGTTTGTGTCGACGAGTTTTGTGGTTAAGGCCAACTTGGAGTTCAGCCCCGCCGAGCGACACTATGATGTGACCTTGCCATCCGGGGAGCATTTGTATTCAGAACAGGTGGTGCGGGGCAATGTTGTGACAGTAGGGAGGAAGCAGTTATATGCCGAGCTAGTCATTCTCCATATGAGTGGTTATGAGGTGATCTTGGGAATGGACTGGCTGTTCAGACATCATGCGGAGATTGACTGCAGGACCAGAGAGGTTCATTTCTGGCCCCCAGGCGGGGAGAGCTACACATTTAAAGCAGGTAAGGGTCTTGCCAGGATTTCTGCTATACTTTCTCGTTAGGCACCACGGGTGTTGGGCACGGGTTGCCAAGGATTTTTGGCAAGTGTTGAGGATGCGCAGCCACCGGGCGATACTCGGGTACAGGATATTCTTATTGTGCAGGAGTTCCCGGGAGTGTTCCGTGATGAATTGCCTGGGTTACCCCCTGATAGGGAGATTGAGTTCGAGATAGATGTCTTCCCAGGTGCCGAGCCGGTGTGCAAGAACCCTTACAGATTGGCACCTACTGAACTTAAGAAGCTAAAGGCCCAATTGGAGGAGCTGACAGCTAAGGGATTTATACGCCCTAGTTTTTCACCCTGGGGAGCGCCAGTTCTATTCGTCAAGAAGAAGGATGGATCCTTACGTATGTGTATTGACTACCGGGAGCTGAACAAGTTGACAGTGAAAAACAGGTATCCATTGCCTAGGATTGATGATTTGTTCGATCAGCTGCAGGGTGTCCGAGTGTTTTCTAAGATCGACCTGAGGTCCAGTTATCACCAATTGAAGGTGAAGGAGAAAGATGTACCGAAGACGGCCTTCAGGACGAGGTATGGGCATTTCGAGTTTCTGGTGATGTCTTTCGGGTTGACCAATGCCCCTGCAGCATTCATGGACCTGATGCACAGAGTGTTCAGGGAGTACCTGGACAAGTTCGTGATTGTATTTATCGACGACATTCTGATCTACTCGCATAGTGAGGAGGAGCACAGGGAGCACCTGAGGATTGTACTGACTATTTTGAGCCAACATCAGCTATATGCTAAATTCTCTAAGTGCGAGTTTTGGTTGGACAGGATTCATTTCTTGGGGCATGTGATCTCCTATGAGGCTGTTTCAGTTGATCCGGGGAAGGTTCAGGCTGTAAAGGAGTGGCCGCGGCCGACCAGTGCTAGCGAGATACGCAGTTTTCTGGGGTTGGCTTGATATTATTGGAGATTTATTGAGGGGTTCTCTAAGATTTCGGCCCCCTTGACCCGGCTGACCAGGAAGAATGCAAAGTATGAATGGACCGACCGGTGTGAGGACAGCTTCCAGACATTGAAGCAGAGGTTGACTATGGCTCCTGTACTGAAGCTGCCCGTGGAAGGAGAGAAGTTCTGCATTTATTGCGATGCCTCCAGGTTCGGTTTGGGGTGTGTTTTGATGCAGAGTGGGAGAGTCATTGCCTATGCTTCTAGGCAGTTGAAGGCTTACGAGCAGAATTATCCCACTCACGACTTGGAGCTGGCGGCGGTTGTATTTGCACTCAAGATTTGGAGGCATTATCTGTATGGGCAGCAGTGCGAGATTTACTCGGACCATCAGAGCTTGAGGTACATTTTCACGCAGAAGGAGCTGAATTTGAGACAGAGAAGATGGCTTGAGCTGGTCAAGGACTACGACGTGGAGATCAGGTACCACCCCGGGAAGACGAATGTGGTGGCAGATGCCTTGAGTAGAGTGATAGCCTCGACTTCTGCCATGATTACGGTACAGCCTGTTGAGTTAGTGACAAAGATGCAGAGTTTTGGTTTGGAGGTAGTTTCTGATCTGGCAGCCACCCTTTCTGCTTTGTCGTTGAGGCCGACTATTCTGGACAGGATCAGGCAGACTCAGGAGACTGATTCAGAGTGTAGCGAGCTGAAGGCGAGTATGGAGGCCAGGCCTGATTCTGAGTTTAGCTATTCAGAGGACGGGATTCTGAAATTTCGGGATAGGTGGTACGTCCCGAAGGATGAGGAGCTGAGGAGGGATATATTATCAGAGGCCCATTCATCTTCTTTCTCTGTGCATCCGGGAAGCACTAAGATGTACAGAGATTTGAAGCAGCACTATTGGTGGCCTAACATGAAACGAGCAGTGGCTGAGTATGTTGAGGCCTGCGTAGTCTGCCAGCAGGTGAAGGCGGAGCATCAGCGACCGTCTGGGATGCTCCAACCATTGCCTATACCGGAGTGGAAGTGGGAGCGAATCACCATGCATTTTGTGGTGGGGTTACCGAGGACTGCCAAGGGTCATGACGCGATTTGGGTGATTGTGGACAGGTTGACGAAGTCGTCTCACTTTTTGCCTGTGAGGATGACTTATACGATGGATCAGTTTGCCCAGTTGTATGTTCAAGAGATAGTCAAACTCCATGGGATTCCGGTGTCGATTGTTTCAGATCGAGACCCCAGATTCACGTCTAAGTTTTGGAGGAGTCTGCATAAGGCTATGGGCACCAGATTGGATTTCAGTACGGCCTTTCATCCTCAGACCAATGGACAGTCGGAGCGGACTATACAGATTCTGGAGGATATGCTCAGGGCTTGTGTGTTGGAGTTTCAGGCGACTTGGAGCAAGTTTTTACCGCTGGTGGAGTTCTCGTATAATAACAGTTTTCAGTCTACTATTGGTATGGCACTATACGAGGCCCTCTATGGAAGGAAGTGCAGGTCGCCATTATACTGGGATGAGGTTGGGGAGGCCCGATTGATAGGCCCTGAGATTTTGCAGCAGACTGTTGACAAGATTTCTGTGATACGAAAGAGAATTGAAGCGGCCCAGAGTTGACAGGAGAGTTATGCTGATTAGAGACGCCGAGAGTTGGAGTTTAATGAGGGCGATGAGGTTTTTCTGAAGGTCTCGCCGTTCAAGGGAGTGGTAAGGTTCGAAAAGTGGGGGAAACTCAACCCTCGGTTTGTGGGACCATTCCCGATTGTCAAGCAGATCGGGAGGACTGCATATCAGCTTCAGTTGCCTGCGTCGATGGATGCCATCCATGATGTTTTTCATGTCTCGATGCTGAGGAAGTGTATGCGCGATCCCTCTCAGGTAGTGCCACAACAGGATATAGAGATCCAGCCGACGCTGTCGTACGAAGAGAAGCCAGTGAGGATCTTAGAATCAGCTGTGAAGGTGCTGCGCAACAAGGAGATTCCGCTGGTCAAGGTGGGGTGGCGCAACCATGGTGTAGAGGAGACTACTTGGGAGCGGCGTGATGACATGGAGCGGCAGTATCCCGACTTATTCGGTACATAAATTTTGGGGACAAAATTCTTATAAGGTAGGGGGAATGTAGTAACCCGGGAATTTTGATTTTTATTTTAATTTCTGGAATTCTTAATTTAATCCCGGTCGGAGTTTTGAGAAATAGTTCAACGGGAAAGATTTACATTATAAGACTCGAGGCCTACTTTTGCGATTAGTTTCGGAATTTAAAGTCGGGAGGTCGAGAAATTAACGAAATCACGGAAGATTTAAACACGTGAGGGCAATTTTGTAATTTGGTATATATATATATATATATATATATATATATATATATATATATAAAGATAATAAAATAAACAACAACCGAATGGCTTCAATTTTTAAGCCATTCGGCTGTTTACCGACGAGGAGAAGAGCGAGGGCAAACGCCCGAGAGGGAGAGCGGGAATCGGGAGTTGGCGTCAACGATCAGCTGCCGTGGGTGGAAAGCCGGCGCGCAGGGTACTCCGGCGAACTGTGGTCAGCTGGCGGCTCAATTTTTCTGGGCCGAAAACGTGACCGCGAAACAGGTAACCTTCCCTTGTTTATCTTCGGTTTTGCGATCGATTATGGTCGGCATACTCTGAGCCAGACTCCCGAGGTCCGAGCGTGTAACCAGGGAGTCTGGAAGGGGGGCCTCAACCGTGTTAAATGGTTGGCTTGGCCGAGTGCTCGGGTTGAGAGGAAAATCCCAGAAGTTTTGTTGACTGTGGGGTTCGGGTCGAGTCTGAAACCACCGGTTTTTGCTCTGTTTATGCTTAGTTGGTTGGAATGTGGATGTTTAGTGAAGAGATTTGTAGAAATCGGGTGGATGACGGAAATTTGTCTATTTTGTGTAGAAACAGATTCGGTTTTAACTATTTTGGCCTAGTTTTGGTTAATCGTTTTAAATTCTATTTTTGTGGGTTAAAATAGGTTGTTAGAGGAACGTATGGCCACTGGAATCGTTCGATTCCGATATCCGACGCAAAAGTTATGCGCGTCGGAAGTTTATGCGAGATTTTTGTTTAAGTCAAATTAGCGACCGTTTTTTCGTGAAAATTCGACGTGTGAGAGTAGTATAGCCATTTTGATGCATATAACTAGTTGGGAGTGAGTTTTGGTTGAAGGGAAGTGAAAATGTGAAATTTTAATAAAAATGGCAGATTCGGTTATTGGCATTTTTTGCCTATCTGTGGCCTACCGATTTAAAATCCGTCTTGGGATGTTAAACTAGGTTCCTAAGGGAACGTTTAGCCACTTGAATCGTTTGATTCCGTTGACGGACGCAAAAGTTATGCGCATCCGAACGTTGAGCTGGTATTCAGCCAAACCAAACCAATGGACCGTTTTAGTTGGAATTTAATGAGTGTAGTTAGATAAGGTTATTTTTAGCTAATTGGTGAATGTTGAGATAAATACTGATGAGAAATTTGTTGTATTTTAGGTTGAGGCTTTCTTTTGGCGAAGCTGTGCGTCGAGCGAGCTTAGGACGCCAGGTAAGTAGTGCATGCATGTGTTTTACCCAAGTGGGCCTACACTGTAGAACTTTAGTGTTTATGTGATTGATTGCGGTGTGTGTGCGTATTGTGTGACATGCATCATATTTTTTTTAAAACGGGAACGAAAATAATTTTTAGCATGCTTTGATGTATGAGGTGAGACGTGTGGCGGTGGTACTGCAGATCCCGCTAGTGTGCGGGCAAGTGCTTCACCAGTCGCGGATCCTACTTGAGGGGTGGGCCGGCTGGGCCGTCATGCGGCGTGAATGTGTTGACGGTGAGGATATGGGCAGTGGTACCGCGGATCCTACTAGTGTGTGGGCCGGTGCAACACCAGTCCCGGATCCTACTCGAGGGGTAGGCCGGCTGGGCTGTCGCGAAACGTGTGTGTGTGGCAACTGTGGCCCCGTGCTGGGGAGGCTGGAACGGGGGCGACGTGTCAGGGTATAGAGTGGCGCGAGGTACACCATTACCCTGATGTGGTTGCCGTGTGGTGATGCGTGGGTGTAGCTTGTGGGCCTCGTTGCTGGGGAGTCCGGGACGGTGGCGACGTGTCAAGGTGTAGGGTGGCGTGAGGTTGCTCCTTACCCTGGTGCGGCTGCACTACGCGTCACAGATGTGACAACATGAGTGTGAGTGTAGAGACTGCATGTGATAGGATTGCGTTGTCGGCTTTTACTTTCATATCGCATTACTTACTGAGCGTTAGGCTTATGTTGTGTGTTCTGTGGTGTAGGTGCTGACGATACCGCTGGTGAGCCTCGAGTGCCTAGTCCTGAGGCGTAGGATGGTTGGCGGCGTGCGACTGCGGTACCGGATGGCGGACTTTTGTTAGGGCAACCCGACTCGTGGATATGGTAGGTTGTGGCCTGGTCGGTTTGTGGGTTTTCTTTCTTTTGCGGTGATTATGTACGGAGGATGGGATTGATTGTTGTATATGCGTCAGTGTATAGGTGTATATGTAGTACGTGTGATTTTGGTGACGTACGCAGATATTTTCCATGTTAGAGTATGTTATTTCTCTATACTGGAGAATTTCTTCATTTGTATTTGATGGATTTTCGTCGTCTTATTACTCTGATTTGGGTTGGGATGATTTCTCTGGATGATGGATAAGTAAATATTGTTGGATTCTGGTGAATTGTGTGCAGGATTAAATTTTGGGGTATCCAGTTTTTAGGCAGTACTCTGGCGAAATTTTGGGAGAGGGGTTGAGATTCGAGAGGATACGAAATAGGTCAAGGTGTGTGTATGATGAATGCTAGAGGAGTTTAGATGAGTGTGGATGTGCGGCGTGATCGCAGGTGCGCGGGGCATGCGGCCCTGTTGGGTACCCACGGGTCGTGCGACATTAAGTGAGGGTGTGCGCGCGGACGTGCTGTACAGCGGCAGGGTGCGTGTGGCACGCGGCGCTGTGAGCGTGCGCGAAACACAGTAACGTTGAGTGGTATGTGCGGCACCGTGAGAGTGTGCGTGAGGTGTCGAAGGGGAGACGCGAGTTGTTTTCGAATCGAGTAAAAAAAAAAGGGGAGAGTAAATTGGAAACAAAAGGGTATTAAATTGAGTGAATTATGTTAAGTGTTAGTGTGTGTGTGTAGATGCACTGTAGCGCACCGGGAACGTGTGGGTTTTCGGGGTGTTACAATATTTGTTCTTAATCGTCACCTTATTCAACTTCTTGTAGTCGATGCACATCCGTAACGATCCATCCTTCTTTTTTACAAAAAAGATCGGCGCACCCCACGGCAAAACGTTAGGGCGTATGAATCATTTTTCCACCAACTCCTCCAATTGCTTCTTTAACTCTTTTAGTTTTGTTGGTGCTAATCTATAAGGGTTCTTCAACTCGGTCTCGGCTCCTAGATATACATCTATAGCAAACTCTACTTTTTGATGCGGAGGCAAACCCGATAAATCATTTAGAAAAATTTCATGGAAGTTTTGGACAATCAAAACATCCTGAGGCTTTGAATCCCTGGGAATTTGCATATCAACAATACTGGTGAGAAAACCAAAAGACTCACCTATAAAATTTGACGAGCCTCGATAGGTGTCATCACGGATATCTTCTTGGCATTCTTAACGGCTTGAAAAGTGTGCTCCTCACCATATGGGGTTGAAATTTCATTGTTCCTACCCTGCAGTCAATCGTGGCGTAGTGCTTGAACAGCCAATCTATTCCCAGTATCACATTGTACCCGGTTATGCCCATAATAATAAGATCGGCTAATAAACTTTTACTTGCCACGGACAATACACTATCTCGTACGACTTGATTAGAGTGCATACATCCACCAGAGGGTAACATTACTTCATAACTACAATCCGTTGCTACAGGCCATACACCTAACTTGACCGCGAACGTAGTTGCAATAAACGAGTGCGTTGCTCCAGAGTCAATCAAACTATATGCAGATACAGAATTTACCAATATAGTACCTGACACTACGGCTTGCTGGTCATCATTGCCCGACTCGATCATGGCGAATATCCTTGATGTTGTGCATGTCGGCCCCTTCTTCAAAGCTAGGCAATCTCTACTGACATGGCGCACCTCATTACATTTGAACCACTGAGTAACTCTGGGCTTTAGGCAATCTCTGGCTAGGTGTCTAGCTTCATTGCAATTGTAGCACTTTCCCGAGTTCAATCTGCATTCACCTAGGTGGTACCTCAAACACTTAGGGCACTAGGGATACTTCACTGTCCCTTGAGGCCTCTTGCTACTTCTTTTGCTAATCGAACTCTCACTGTGCCTCTTGGCGCCTCTCTGTTGTTGTTGCTAAGGGACACCTTTATTTTGTTGCGTGGTGATTTACTTAAAAACTCTTCTAGAATCTTCTCTCTGCTTAACACATTTCATTTTGGCTTCCTCCACTTCTAGTGCCTTTGCTACAACCCTCGAATATGACACTTCCTGAGTTCTAACTATCTTTACTATTTTGTAGATTTCTGGCTTTAATCCTTGCACAAACTGAAACACTTCGTCCTCGTTCCTGCTTATCAAACTGCTAGCAAATCGGAACAATGATTCAAATTGCTAGGTGTACCAAGTCACTGACCCAGTCTTACAACTGTAGGAACTCCATTCTCTTTGTTGCCTGAACTGTACTGTTAAAATACTTCTCTTAAAAGGCGACCTTAAACTTCTCCCATGACATGTGTTGTACATCAGCGGTGGCCTCCATCGCCTCCCTCCAAAATCGGGCATCCCTTGCCAAATGAAACGTAGCCTGTGAAACCTTATCTTCTTCTACCAATTTCGCATACTTGAAGAGACTTTCAATTGTACGAACCCACTCTTCTGAAGCCGTTGGATCCGATGTCTGACCTTCAAATGTGAGGGGTCGTAACCTCCTAAATCTGTCAGCCGACTGGTCATGGCTAGAGCTAGAGCCCACACTTCCTTGGACCTCTCGATTCAGCAAATCCCTAATTACTGATACAGTCGGTTCACCAACTGGGTTAATTGCCTGATCGTCATTGAGTCATATTCACTTCTCGAATCATTGGTCTCTCTCGGAGTTCTCGGACGTATTGGTTGTCTAGAGATCTTGACTAATTTCCTAGACAAATGTTAATCACTCTCATAAGCATCTAACAACTAAAGCTAAACTTAACACTTACAGTTGTCGAAGCACGTCGTGGGCGATCGGCGCTTATAGATAACCATTTGAACGGTTTGACCAATTGGCTCTGATACCATCTTTGTAGCACCCCAAAAATCCACACTTTTCGGTACACTCACTACTACTACTCACTCTCTATAGCACCTCGAAAACCCACAAGCTTTCCGGTTCGCTCTGCTCTGATACCATCTCTATAGCCCCCCCGAGTTGTCCCTAGACCCGGGTCGTTAACTCTACTCATACACATTAAAACTTTTTTTCTCGACTTAAAACAACTATTTTGAAAACTTTTAAAAACGTCGCAATGGAATATTGTAATCAAAATCAGTTTAAATAAAATTTCAAGTTTTTAAAATATTAAAAGACATTTTTGGTCAACCCTAGCAGGCTGCTGTCGACACTTGACCCATGCTGCACCCAAGGGGTCGACACCTATACTCACCGGTCGGCACTTCATTTGCCTCTGTTTGCATCGGTAGATCCTAGCGGTCGACACCTTCATGCTCATCATGCTAACCGATCAACACTTGCATGCACAGGTGGACACCTTAAACCTCTCTGTCAGCACCGGTCGAACCTTGCGGCCGACACCTCTATCAATTTTATACTACCGATCGAGACCTATAGACGTAGGTCGACACTTAGTTAGACTCTACCTTCGCAGGTCGACTTCTCGCGGTTGACACCTTATGTACACAAGTCGACACTTGCTGGGTTTGGTCGACCACTAAGCCTATCGGTTGACACTTTCTTCCCATAATTTGCATAAAAACTTTAAATTTTCCAAAAATAACAGAGTTTCGACTAAACGTTTAAAACTATGAACCTACCATTCTTAACCAACTTTCATAATCAACTTTGTGCATCAAAACGACTACTAAAATTAGAAATCCATCTATATATCAAAACGACTTAAAAGTTCTGTCACAACTCAAATTTCTTACACGCGCCCACCCAGGTCAAAACGCCGTAACAGCCGGCCGTATCGTCCCACGAGCGCACTCCTCTAACTAGCTCGTAGTCCTTGGCACGCTCTGAGTACTCACCGACTATTGTTTCGTCACTTATATCTCAGAACTCATCTATTAGCCTAATGCTAAGTAAGTAATGCATAAAATATAAACACTAAAATAAAAACATATCTTATCATATGTAGTTTTTACAGTTTCGTCTCTTTCTTACATCTTCTTTATCTTACTACTGGGTTCTTCTTTAAGTGCTAGATCAAAGTAACACAGGTCGCGGTCCACCTCACGCGATAAGGCCAACCTCAATCTAGTAAAGTGACATACATCGCGGTCTACCTCTCTGGACAAGGCCACCACATAAAGTGGGGGAAGAGGTGGTACACCTCGCGGTCCAACTCACTGGACAAGACCACTCAACCCCACCTTCATTATCTTCTTACATATCTTCTCATTTCGTTAATCATGCCACATCCTACTATTTCATTTCCTAAAAATATGAAAATTCATTTTCGTTTTGTTTTTGTACTTTAAAACCATAAAGCATAATCACTAAAACATAACATAAAATAAACGTGCATGCAACCTACCGAACTGTGATGTAGGCCCGAAGGCAAAAATACTTACGTACAATACTTACCTGGTGTCCTTAGCAATTCGTTTATAGATAGCTCGCTTACTGAGAACCTATAAAACAACAAATTTATCAGCTGTACTTTCCTTCCAATTCATATAACTGTAAAGGGAATCACAATCGTAACACCTAATCTATCTAAATCCGAATTCCACACAATTTTTGACTAAATTTGGAAATGCATAACTCATCCAATACTCGTCCGATTGGGACGATTCGAAGTGCTATAGACTCTTTAGGATGTCTAGTTCTTAACGGTGTCATTTAATTTCTAATCCAACACCTATAGCTTGGCCGAATGTGGCTGAACAAAAATCATTCTGTAACCCGAGTATTCGATTATCCAAAC
>CM039519.1:19793296-19932594 GCA_022433055.1 Begonia peltatifolia | reverse complement strand
GGCTGAACAAAAATCATTCTGTAACCCGAGTATTCGATTATCCAAACGCTCAATCTTCTCCCTAAAAATCCAAAATCTACTCGTACTTTCAGCTTAAACATCAATACACAGATAAACTCGAATATAACTTTGAAATCTCATTCCTCCCACTTAGATTTTACTGTAACATTTAATAAATTTTCGTAACTTCACTTTCACCACTCGAAACAACTAAAATACAACTATCTACCAATAACTAACCAAAACTTACCGTAAATTTGAAGATTGAAGAAGGAAGGGGGAGAATCGTCGGCTGGTAGGAGAAATCGCCAAAGAGGGAGGAGAGAAGGGCTTTTCTTTGCCGCGCACACACTTGGCCTACGAACTGCAGGTCTCGCACGCCCACGTCTCCACTTCGGCGGCCCGCATGCACCCTCTTGCTGCCGCAAGTGCCAACTCAACACCACTGCGTCACGCGCACGCCCACAGCGCCGCGTGCCCCATGTACCCTGCCTCCGTGCAGCACGTTAGCACGCACGCCCTCACTCGACACAGCACGACAAGTGCGCACTTGCAAGGATGTGTGCCCCGAGCGCCTACGGTCACGTTGCGCTCCCACGCACACCGCCACCTATTCCTTACCCTCTCGACTCCTCGACCTGTCTCCCAAAAGTTCGATAGAGTAACGCCTAAAAACTGGCTATCGCAAATTTAAACCATGCAATCAGTTCACTAGAAAACTAGAAATATCCATCCATCAAACTATCCAGAGATCTTCACAAAATCAAAGTTTTAAAAAGAAACAAACTACAACAATCTATCAATTATCAAGTGAAGAAAATTCACAGTATAGAGCATTACCAAATTCCTATATGTACAGAGTACGTGTGCGTCACCAAAAGTCACCAACATTCCATGAACTGCTATACAATTGACGCCTATACAACTTGTCCGATAAAATATATATCCCGACACAACAAAAGAAAATACCCCAAAACAGTCTAGCTATCACCTACCATCTCCACGAGTCGAGTCGCCCTAACAAATCCACCATCCGGTGCCTCGGTCCCGCCCTGCCAACCGTCGTGCATCTCAGGACAAGGCTTTCGGGCTCACTAGTGACAATATCTGCACCTACATCATAGAACACACAACATAAATGTAACGCTCAGTAAGTAATGCGATATAAAAGTAAAAGCCGACAATGCAATCCTATCACATGCAGTCTCTATACTCACACTCATGTTGTCACATTTGTGACGCGTAGTGCAGCCGCACCAGGGTGAGGAGAAACTCATCGCCACCCTACACCCTGACACGTCGCCACCGTCTGAAACTCCCCAGCGACGAGGCCTACAAGCTACACACACGCATCAACACACAGCAACCACATCAGGGTGAGGGTGTACCTTGCGCCACAGTACACTTAGACACGTCGCCCCCGTTCCAGCCTCCCAAGCAACGGGGCCAAAGTTGCAACACACACACTTCGCGACAGCCCATTCGGCTCACTCCTCGAGCAAAATCCGCGATTGGTGAGGCACCGGCCGACACACTAGCAGGATCCGCGGTACCACTGTTCATCATTCTCACCGCCGACACATACACACTGCGTGACGGCCCAATCGGCCCAATACTCGAGTAGAATCCGCAGTTGATTACGCACCGGCCTGCACACTAGCAGGATCCGCGGTACCACCGCCACGCGTCTCACCATTTACTCAAAATATGTTCAAAACCATTTCGTTCCCTTTTTAAAACATGATGCATATCAAACAATACACACACACACCACAATCAAAAACATAAATCCTAATGTCTACGGTGTATGCCCACCTGGGCAAAACATATACATACATTACTTACCTAGCGTCCTAAGTTTGCTCGATTCACAGCTTCGCCAAAAACGTGTCAACCTAAAACATAAACAATCATTCATCAATCTTCGTATCAAAATTCACTAAATACGCTAAAAATCACATTCCTTAACTAAACCCATGAAATCCCAACTAAAACGAGTCGCTAATTCGGTTCGGTCGAAAACCAGCCTAAATTTTGTACGTGCATAACTTTTGCATCCGTTATCATAATTGAGCGATTCAAGAGGCTAAACGTTCCCTTAGGAATCTTGTTTAACATATTGAGATGGATTTTAAAACGGTAAGCCGCAGCTAGGTGAAAACCACCAAAACCGAATCTGCCCTTCACCCAAATTTCTCATTTTCATTTTCCTTCAACCAAAATTCACTTAAAACTCGTCTTACGCACTAAAATCAGCAATGCTAACATCACGCGTCACAATTCTACTAAAAAGCTAAATAAATTGACTCGGTCCAAAATTTGACATAAACTTCCGACGTGCATAACTTTTGTATCGGTTTTCGAAATCAAACAATTACAGCTGCCAAATGTTCCTCCAACAACCTGGTTTAACCCACTAAAATTGAATTTAAAACAGATAAATGAAACTAGGCCGAAACTCCCAAAAACAGAACCTGTTTTTCACACCAAAATGCTCAGAATTTCAACTTTATTCCAATCTAAAATTTCTTCATCCAATCGGTCACAGTTTACTCATTCAAGCATAATCTAACCAGAAATTATAAATTCGAGCATTAACCTTAATTTCGGCTCAACCTCCCCCTCGATTTTTCTCCCTCCCACCAGAGACTCACTGTCCATTCACTAAACACACACATTCACACTCCTAATTCACTTAAACATTCGGCCAAATTCACAGAAAATGGAAGGAAGCTGAGCAATAATTTCGGCCCAAACAAGACAGGACAGGACAGTAGAGGCAGAGAGACTTACCGAGTGGTGTCGTTCTGCACTCGGGTGGGATAAAGGGAAGAAGAATGAAAGCAGGGTGCTCGGTTGCCGGTAGCAGAACTAAATAGGGACTCTCCCTTGTGGTTGTCGGCAAAAAGTGCTTGGGCTCTCTCTTCGAGAGTTCGAGCTGCTGAAACCGAACGACTTCAATTCGTCAGAGAAGCAACACTCACCTGCGATTTCCCTCTCACACTCACGCACGTCGGCCACTGATCGCAGACCAATCCCAGCTCTCAATCGTCCTTAGCTCTCGGAAGCTCGGTGACAAATAAAACACTGAACGGCTTCCTCGCGAAGCCGTTCAGTTGTTTTATTATTATTATTTTTTTCTTTTATTTTAATTAAATCAAATTACTAAATCGCCCATAACTTCGTTAAATTTGCATCCTACTGAATATAAAAATTTCAAAAACCGTCACTAAATTTAGATTTCGAGTTTTATAACTTAATTTACCAGTTAAAATATTTTCTCGAAATTCCAACTGAAATTAAATTAAAAATTTCAGAAATTAGATTTAAAAATAAAAAAATTTCCGGCTTATTACATTTCCTCTACCTTATAAGAATTTTGTCTCCAAAATTTACGTACCAAATAGTTCAGCATACTGTTGCTCCATGTACTGTCGCTGCTCCCAAGTGGTCTCCTCCATGCCATTATTGCGCCACAACACCTTGACCAAAGGAATCTCCTTGTTACGCAGTACTTTCACAGCAGACCCCAAGATCCTCTCTGGCTTCTCCTCGTAGGACAGCGTCGGTTGGATCTCTATATCCTGTTATGGTACTACATGAGAGGGATTGCGCATACACTTCCTCAGCATCGAGACATAAAAAACATCATGGATCGCATCCATCGACGAGGTCAACTGAAGTTGGTACGCAGTTCTCCCAATCCTACTAACAACCGGGAATGGACTTACAAATCGAGGGTTGAGCTTTCCTCGCTTTCCGAACCTGACCAACCTCTTGGACGGTGAGATTTTCAGAAATACCTCGTTGCCCTCACTAAACTCCAACTCCCGACGCCCCTGATCTGTAAAACTTTTTTGTCGACTCTTAGCTGCTTCAATCCTTTTCCGTATCACGCCAATCTTGTTGACAGTATGATGTAAAATCTCGAGACCAATCAATCGGGCCACCCCAACCTCATCCCAATACAATGGCGACCTGCACTTCCTCCTGTAGAGGGCCGTACGGTGCCATACCAATGGTGGACTGGTAGCTGTTATTGTACGAGAACTCACTTAACGGTAAGAACTTACTCCAAGCCGCCTGAAACTCCAACACACAGGCCCTGAGCATGTCGTCCAGAATCTGTATAGTCCACTCTGACTGCCCGTCGGTCTAACGATGAAAGGCCGTAGTGAAATCTAACCTGGTGACCATGGCCTTATGCAGATTCCTCCAAAACTTAGATCTGAATCTAGGGTCTTGGTCTGAAACCATCGACACGGAGATCCCATGAAGCCTTACTATCTCTGGAATATATAACTGGGCAAACTGATCCATGGTATAAGTCATCCTCACAGGCAAAAGGTCGGATGACTTCGTCAACCTGTCTACAATCACCCAGATAGCATCATGGCCCTTGGCAGTCCAACCACAAAATCCATAGTGATCTGCTCTCATTTCCACTCCGGTATTGGCAATGGTTGGAGCATCCCTAACGGTCGCTGATGTTCCGCCTTCACTTGCTGGCAGACCATGCAGGATTCAACATACTCGGCCACTGCTCGCTTCATGTTAGGCCACCAATAGTGCTGCTTCAAATCCCTGTACATCTTAGTGCTTCCAGTATGCACAGAGAAAGAAGATAAATGAGCCTCTGATAATATCTTTTTCCTCAGCGCCTCATCCTTTGGGACGTG
This sequence comes from Begonia peltatifolia, assembly GCA_022433055.1. Classification (NCBI taxonomy): domain Eukaryota; kingdom Viridiplantae; phylum Streptophyta; class Magnoliopsida; order Cucurbitales; family Begoniaceae; genus Begonia; species Begonia peltatifolia. The sequence continues at coordinate 19,927,915 of CM039519.1, read as the reverse complement.
CCACCTATCCCGAAACTTCATAATCCCCTCTTCTGAATAATTGAGCTCAGAATTAGGACTGGCCTCCATACTCGCCTGCATACTCGCTACACTCCGAGTCAGTCTCCTCGGCGTGCCTAATCTAGTCCAAAATGGTCGGCCTCAACGACAAGGCCGAAGGAGTGGCTGTCAGATCAGAAACTACCTCCAAGCCTAAACTCTGCATCTCTGCCATCAACTCAATAGGCCCTATCGAAGTCATGGCAGAAGTCGAAGCTGTCACCCGGCTCAAGGCGTCTGCCACCACATTTGCCTTTCCTAGGTGGTACTTGATCTCCACATCGTAATCCTTTACCAGCTCGAGCCATCTCTTCTGTCTTAAATTCAGCTCATTCTGCGTGAAAATGTACGTCAAGCTCTTGTGATATGAGAAAATCTCACACTGCTGCCCATAAAGGTAATGCCTCTAAATATTAAGTGCAAATACAACTGCCGCCAGCTCCAAATCGTGAGTGGGATAATTCTGCTCATAAGTCTTTCACTGCCTAGAGGCATAGGCAATATCTCTCCCACTCTGCATCAAAACGCACCCCAAACCAATCCTGGAGGCATTGCAATAAATACAAAACTTCTCCCCTTCCACCAGTAACGTTAACACAGGAGCTGCCGTCAATCTCCACTTCAGTGTCAGAAAACTATCCTCACATTTGTCAGTCTATTCATACTTTGCATTCTTTATGGTCAGCTGGGTCAAAGGAGCTGAAATCTTGAAAAACCCCTCATTGAACCTCCGATAATATCAAGCCAACCCCAGAAATCTGCCTATCTCACTAGCACTGGTCGGTCACGGCCACTACTTTAGAGCCTAAACTCTCACCGGATCAAATGAAATACCGTAAAAGGAAATAATGTGACCCAAGAAGTGGTTCTTGTTCAGCTGAAACTCGCACTTAGAGAACTTAGCATACAGTAGATGCTGGCTCAAAATAGTCAATACGGTCCTCAAGTGCTCTTTGTGCTCCTCCTCACTTTGTGAGTAAATCAAGATGTCGTCGATAAACACGATCCCAAATTTGTCTAGGTACTCACTGAACACCCGGTGCATCAGATCCATAAAAGCTGCATGGGCATTGGTCAGCTCGAAGGACATAACCAGGAACTCAAAACGTCTGTACCTTGTCCTGAAAGCCGTCTTCGGTACATCTTTACCCTTTACCTTCAACTGATGATAACCGGACCTCTGGTCGATCTTAGAAAACACCCGGGCACCCTATAGCTAATCAAACAAATCGTCAATCCTCAGCAATGGATACATGTTCTTCACCGTCAACTTATTCAGCTCCCGATAGTGAATACACATACGTAAGGATTCGTCCTTCTTCTTGACGAATAGAACTGGCACTCCCCATGGTGAAAAACTAGGACGTATAAAGCCCTTATCCGTCAGTTCCTCCAACTGAGCCTTCAACTCCCTAAGTTTGGTAGGTGCTAACCTATACGGGTTCTTGCACACCAGCTCGGCACCTGGGAAAACATCTATCTCGAATTCAATCTCCTAGTCAGGGGGCAGCTCTAGCAAATCATCACGAAATACCTCTGTGAACTCCTGCACAATAGGGATATCCTGTAACAAAGTATCATCCTATGATTGTGCATCCCCGACACTTGCCAGAAATCCCTGACAACCCATGCTCAACAACCGCGGAGTGTGCTGATAAAAGATAGCGAAAATCCTGGTAAGATCTTTACCTGCTTTGAAGGTGTAGCTTTCCCCGCCCGGGGGCCAAAAATGAACCTCTATGGTCCTGCAGTCAATCTTGGCATGATATCTGAACAGCCAGTACATTCCCAAGATCACCTCATAGCCACTCATATAGAGTATGACTTGCTTGGCAAACAACTGCTTCTTCCCAACTGTCGCCACATTGCCCCGTACCACCTTTTAAGAATACAAATGTTCCCCTGATGGCAATGTCACATCATAATGCTGCCTGGCGGGGCTGAACTCCAAATTTACCTTAACAACGAAACTCATCAACACAAACGAGTGTGTAGCGCCCGTATCAATCAAGGTATAAACTGCCACACCAGAAACAAAAATGTTACATGTAATCACTGATGGCTGACAACATCATCTGGCACAAAAAAGGCAAAGACCTATGGTGCAAGCGGATGTCTTGCTCACAGCTGGGCATCTGTTGGCAAAGTGTCCCACCTCATTATAGTTGAAGCAACGGATCTGACACGACTTCTGGTACTCTCTAGACATGTGGCCCACCTCGCCATAGTTATAACACCGCACTGGGCCCACTCTGCACTCGCCAGGTTCACTCCTCTGACACTTCAGGCAAAGTGGAAACTGTCCCAACCCCTGCATCCTCTTGGTGCTCCTCTGGCTACTAGAACTGTCACTAGGCCTCTTCAGGCCTTTCTGCCTAGACGCCCTCTCTCCACTCGACTTTGGCAGTGACTCTGTGAATGATTTCTGAGGCTGCTACCTGGGTACCTCTTTATAGCTAGGAAACTTCGCCCGAGCCTACTCAATATCCAGGGCCTTCGCTACCACCTCCTCGTATGGCATGCCTCGAGTCCCCGTAATCCGCATGCCCATATAGATATCTGGCTTCAAGCCCTGTACAAACTGGTGTACCTTATTTTTGTCAAGGCTCACCAAATGCCCTGCAAACCGCGACAAAGCCTCGAACTGTCGGATATACTCAGCCACAGTGCATGTCTGCCTCAACTGTGCAAACTCCACCATCTTCCGTGTCTTGATAGAGTGGCAGAAATACTTACTGAAGAACAATGTCTTGAACTACTCCCAGGTCTTGGTCCCCACGTTTCTTGTGGCCACTACAATATCCCACCAATGCCTAGCATCATTGGCTAGATAGAATGCCGCACTAGACACCTTGTCGTGCTCCTCCACCTCTACATAACACATCATCCTCTCCATGCTCCGTATCCACTACTCAGCACTGAGAGAATCCAGAAATGACCCATCAAAAGTTAGGGGTCTAAGTCTATGCAGCCTATCACCCCCTCTGTCAAATGAACCCTGATGACTAGATTTACCTTGGTCGTCCCTACTCATAAATCTCTCTAGCTGCTGAGACTTGTGGTGGACTAGCTCGATAAGCTGCTGAACGGTATCATCCATGTCGCCCACAGCTCTATGCATCTCTCGTCATGGTCAACCTCTGCGTCTCGCTTCTCCAGACATTTTCTACCTTTAAAATATACAAAACTGACATCAGTCTTACAATAAAATTAAATCTAGACACGTACAATTGGTGGAGCGCTCCCGTGCAGCGGCTGGCGGTGTTAGGTAATCCTCTGAACGACGTCGACCCCGTAGCTCTGATACCATACCTGTAACGCCACGAGAACCCACACGTTCCCGGTGCGCTCACTATGTCTACACACTATGACATACAGAGACTTGACACGAACTCACTTAATTTAATACCACTTTCATTTTCAAATCATAGTCAAAAGAACATTTGTAAATATAAAACTTTTTTTTGACTCGATTCAAAAAAAACTCGCGCCCGGAAGATGGAACACGAAATCCTCAATATAAAATATGCAGCGAAAAAAAAAAAAATTTAAGGTAGTTTTAAAAAAAATAAGACGACAAAACTTGAAATTCTAGTTAGGGGCCCAACACACTCCTCGAGCTACCCGACTCAATGCCGCGAGCCCGAGTAGGGGCGCCGCACGCCCATGGTCCCGCACCACGAATTGCGCGCGCACACACTCGGCCTATGAGCCGCGGGCGTCGAATGCCGACGTCCCCACTTTAGCGCCGCGCGCGGACCCTCTCGGTGTCCCACGCGCCAACTCCACACCACCATGTCATGCACATGCCCACAGCTCCACGTGCCCCACGCACCATGCCTCCGTGCAGCACGTTAGCATGCATACCCTCACCCGACGCCGTACGCCTCGTGCGCACTTGCAGAGCCGCGTGCCCCGCGCGCCTACGGTCACATCGCGCTCTCGCGCACACCGCCACCTATTCCGTACCCTCTTGACTCCCCGACCTCTCTCCCGAAAATTCAGCAGAGTAACGCCTAAAAACGGGTTATCCCAAATTTAAACCCTATACATAGTTCACCAGAAAAATAGAAATATCCATCCATCAAACATCAAGAGATCCTCACCAAATCAGAGTTTTAAAAAGAAACAAACTACAACACTCCATCAACTATCAAGTGAAGAAAATTCAGTGTATACAGCATTACCAAATTCCTACATGTAAAGAGTACGTGTGCATCCCCAAAAGTCACAAATACTCCATGAACTCCTATACAATTGACGCCTATACAACTCATCCAATAAACTATATATCCCGACACAACAAAAGAAAATACCCCAAAACAGTCTAGCCATCACCTACCATCTCTACGGGTCAGGTCGTCCTAACAAATCCGCCGTTCGGTGCCTCGGTCTCGCGCCGCCAACCATCCTACACCTCAGAACTAGGATCTTGAGGCTCACTAGTGACAATATCTGCACCTACACTATAGAACACACAAGATACGTACAACGCTCAGTAAGTAATGCGATATAAAAGTAAAAGCCGACAAGGCAATCCTATCACATGCAGTCTCTCCACTCACACTCATGTTGTCACATTTGTGACGCGTAGTGGAGCCGCACAAGGGTGTGAAGAAACCCATCGCCACCCTACACCCTGACACGTCGCCACCGTCCCAGACTCCCCAGCAACGAGGTGTTATGGTCTAGCCCTTGCTCGGTCACTAGAACACACAGTAGATCGGTTTGGCCCTCAGATCTCGATTAAGCCGAGAAACCCTTGAGAAAAACAGAAAAATGAACAGCCAAATATGCTTGGAATGAAATGAAATTTAGTGAGATATTAGTGGAGTGAGTGAGGTGTGTGATGGTGGTGGTCGTGTTCCAAGTTGATTAGAAATGAAGAACTTATGCACATAAACCCGCAAGTTGGCCGATGAGTCAATGTTATGCTCTCGGCATTCATAACCTTTCCATGGAAAGATCCTCAACATGGGGAACCAATTTTGGCCACTCTCTTCTTGTTTCCTACCCTTGAAAGGGAGGAAAGAAAAGTGGAACACAAGCTTGAGCAACAACCTTGAGTTGCCAAGCTAGGAGGCTTCTCCTAATCGGTTCAAGGAACCGAGCACTTACCTTGAAAAGGTGGCGGAAAACTCCATTGGTTTCCTCTAGAAAACATGCCGATGCTCATTAAAATTGCCAACCAAAATACAAACACCAATGCTATGTTTATATAGGCCTAGGATGGAGGGGTTTACGGCTGTGCTTTTGGTCTTCAAAAGTTGGAGAGAAGTGGCTTGCAACCGGCTCAAGGTGGATAAAATGTGCGGCCGAGATGGTGGCAGCTAAGAGGTGATCAATGGCTTGCTAAATACCATGTCATGGATCCATGGTTCTTTCACAAAAGGTAAAGGGGACTAGCATCTCAAATGGCAGCCCAATGGTGTGGCCAAATCGGGTAAGATTGGCTACCACTTGCGGCTCTCCTCCTTGGCGCGCGCGGGGTCGAGAATGGCATGTTTTGCATGCCCGGTTGATGCTTCAAATTAAGCAAATCCCGAAACCCTTTCCATCATCTATCCTAACCATTCAACCTAATCCTAAATGCCTAATGCATGAACATAATAATAAGTTTAACAAGAAGGCCAATGTTTGCTCAATAAGTTCAAAATAAAACATTACATAGAATTTGGCTCGGGAAGACAAATTCCCTTAAGAGCATCATGATCTTCAATGGCTGCTTCCCATGCAAGGACGTGTCTTGGTTGCTCCATGTCTTGAGTCTCCACTTCCCACTTTAAGCTTCTAATTTCCAACTCTATTGAATCATTACCTGCACAAGAGACAACCGTGTGAGAATGTAAGTTAATTAAAGTGCATGCTTGGACTTGAGATCATGTGACGGGCCTATGGGGCACATCATCCTCCCCAGGTGACTGTAGATTTTACCTCAAATCCAATAAGTTCGGGTCCTGGAACTGATCTTCATTGCCTTTATAAGGTGGCAAGTCTTGGACGTTGAAAGTCGTGGATACTCCATATTCACCTGGTAATTCAATTTTGTAGGCGTTATCATTTATCCTATCAAGTACTTTAAATGGTCCATCCGCACGAGGTAGAAGCTTAGACTTTCTCTTATCAAGAAACCTTTGCTTTCGGAGGTGCAACCATACCAAGTCTCCTGCTCGAAAAATGACTTCTTTGCAACCTTTGTTCACGTGCTTAGCCACACTCTCATTACTCTTTTCAATAGCCTTTCGCACTGTTTCGTGCAACTTCTTAATTTGTGCGGCCTTATTTGCACCTGATAGGTTGGTTAAGTCCTTAGTAGGTAAAGGGACAAGGTCCAACGGTGTAAATGGATTAAACCCATTGGCAACCTCAAAGGGCGATTTTTGAGTAGTGGAATGAAGGGTGCGATTGTAGGAAAATTCCAAACCTTGAAGTATGATGTCCCAGTTAGACAATTTTTTGCCTATAACACTGCGTAAGATGGAGCCTAGAGTCCTGTTGACAACTTCCATTTGCCCATCAGTTTGGGGATGAAAAGAAGTGCTGAAGCACAACTTAGTCCCCAACCTTCTCCATAAAGTGGTCCAGAAGGCGCTTAAAAACTTAGTGTCTCTATCTGACACTATTGAGTGTGGAATGCCATGAAGGCAAACGATTTCTTTGAAAAATAAGTCGGCGGTTAAAGTAGAGTCATCTGTCTTGGCACAAGGGATAAAGTGTGCCATTTTGGAAAACCTATCCATGACCACCATGATCGAATCCTTAGCTCGGGCGGTCCGTGGTAGTCCTAAGACAAAGTCCATACTGACTGCAATCCAAGGGTGTGAAGGGACGGGTAAGGGCATGTATAAGCCTTGAGGTAGAACTCCACTTTTGGCTTTCTTGCAAACTATGCACGTCTCTACTAGGAGATGCACATCTTTCATCATGTGAGGCGAAAAGGAGTGTTCCTTCAGCATATCAAGGGTCTTCTTTTCCCCAAAATGATTGGCTAAGCCCCCACAATGAGCTTCTTTCACAAGGCATCGTCTTAAGCTTTCTTGAGGGATGCATAATTTTCCCGTTTTGACCAAATAACCATCCATGAGGCAATAATTTCCTTCAACCTTGCCTAGGCATCGGGCATAATGAGGTCCAAAGTTGGGGTCAAAGGCGTAGCTATCCTTAATCTATTCAAATCCAAAAAATCTCACTCCTAACTCGGTGAAAAGGATGCACTTCCTAGATAGGGCATCTGCTACAACATTATTTTCTCCCTTGAGATACTTTAGGGTATATGGAAACCTCTCTAGAAATTCTACCCATTTTGCATGCCTTTTGTTCAGCTTATGTTGACTCTTAATGTGCCGTAAGGCTCGAAGATTAGTGTTGATAACAAATTCTCTCGATAAGAGATAGTGCTGCCAATGCTCTAATGCTCGTATAACTGCGTAAAACTTTTTATCATAAGTAGAATAATTGAGCACGACTCTTTTCATCTTGTCACTGAAATATGCGATGGGTCGTTGGTCTTGCATAAGTACTGCTCCTATTTCTACTCCTGATGCATCACTTTTGACTTCGAATACCTTGTTAAAGTCAGGAAGAGCAAGTACGAGGGAGTGGCATAACTTTTCCTTAATTAACTCAAACCTCTTTTGACAGATCGGGGTCCAAGTAAACTCTTTCCCTTTCTTGGTGCAGTCTGTATGGGGTGTAGCTATTGAACTAAAGTTTTGGATAAATCTTCTATAAAATTAGGTTAGCCCGTGGAAACTTCGTACTTTCGATATAGAATTGGGCGTAGGGCAGTCCTTAATGGCTTTGATTTTATCCTCGTTAGCTTCCATACCCTTTTTGGAGATTATAAAGCCTAAGAAATAAACCTTGTCCTGGGCGCAGGAGCACTTGCTAAGGTTCCCAAATAATTTGGCTTTCCGAAGGGTATGGAAAAGGGTGCTAAGGTGGTTAAGGTGTTGTGAAAGGTCCATGCTATACACTAATATGTCGTCAAAATAGACAACAAGGAACTTACCAAGGTATTCTTTGAGTACATGGTGCATGAGTCGCATAGACGTGCTTGGGGCGTTAGAAAGCCCGAAGGGTATGACCATCCATTCAAATAAGTCATACTTGGTTTTAAACGCGGTCTTCCACTCATCTCCTTCCTTCATGCGTATTTGATGATAACCACTCTTAAGATCCACTTTGGAAAAGATCGAAGCTTCACTGAGCTCGTCTAACATGTCCTCGAGCCTAGGGATGGGAAATTTATATTTGACTGTGATGTGGTTCACGTCTCGGCTATCGACACGCATCCTCATGGTGCCATCTTTCTTAGGAACTAATAACGAAGGAACTACACAGGGGCTCATGGACTCTCTTATGTAGCCTTTGTCCAATAATTCTTGTACCTGATCTTGCAGTTTTTTGGTCTCTTCAGGGTTCATGCGGTAGGCTGGTCGATTGGGTAGGGCAGCTCCGGGTTGGAGATCAATTTGGTGTTCTATGCCACGTAGGGGTGGCAAACCTTTAGTTAAATATTTGGGAATCACGTCTTGGAACTAATGTAGGAGGTTCTTAACGGGGGTACGTATGTCTCCTAGTTCCATCATTCTATCCCAGAACAGTATCAAAATCATATTATCCCCTCTAAGCACGGATGCTTCTAATTCAGCCTTAGTCATGAAGAGACTCGCTTTATTCTTTTCTTCTATTTTAATAGCTTCATTCTTAGCTATTTGCGCATGGGTGCTAACTTAAAAGCTTTGCCTTCAAATTTGAGACAATAGTAGTTGGAATGTCCATCGTGGTTCACTTTTCGGTCAAATTGCCAAGGTCGGCCTAAAAGTAAATGACTTGCACTCATAGGCACAACATCGCAAAGAACTGAGTCCTTATACTTGCCTAAAGCAAACTCGACCCTAACTTGTTTAGTAACTTTAACATCGTCTCTGTTATCTAACCATTTAAGCTTATAGGGGTGGGGGTGAGCACTAGTCTCCAACCCTAACTTAGTCACTAAGTCTTTGGAGGCCACGTTCGCACAACTTCCTCCATCAATAATGAGAGAACACAACTTATCCTTGATGATGCACTTACTACGGAAGATGTTCTCTTGCTGGCAATCCTCTCCTGAACTCTTGGTTATGAGAACTCGCCTTCTTACCATAAGCAAAGGGCCATCAAGGGCTTGAATAACTTCTTCTACTGAATCACTTTCCTCCTCATCCTCTCCTACTTCTTCCACTTCCCCTTCTCATTCATCTTCACTTACGAACTCACCGGTGTCTTCCTTAATGATCATGACACGACGGTTTGGGCATTGGACCATGAAATGACCTATGCCGTGACATTTGTAGCACTTGAGGTCGCGTGCTCTCTGTCCAGTATGGTTGTCTTTTGTAGGCTTGACCTCTGATCCTTTAGGGTTTATTGGTTTACTAGTTGATTCTTTGGGAGGCCAATATCTCTGAAAAGGCTTTTTCCAATCAGGCTTGGTCACTGATTTGTTAACCTCAGGTGGCTTAGGCGTGTATTTGGGGAGTTGGTTAATCTTAAATGTCTGGGTGGCTTTCCCTTCCTCTTGAGTTGGCGTTCGACTTTCAGGGCCATCTAAACTACCATGTCCATGGATTCTATGGAGTACAATTCTACGGCGTCAGCAATGTCATAATCCATGCCATGGATAAACCTAGCTATGGTTTGCTATTCGGGTTCTTCTAGTTCTCCTTGAATTTTGAGAGTCTCGAACTCTGTAGGGTACTCCTCAACAGTTAGACTTCCTTGTTTGAGGCTATGTATTTGCATGATCAACTCTTATTTGTAATGACTAAGGACAAATCTCTTCGTCATGATAGATTTCATCTTTCTCCAAGTATCAGTAGAGTTAAATCCAGTCCGCGCTCTTGGCGTTCTTACATTAGACCACCAGAGTAATCCATAGCCTGTAAACTCTACAGAAACCAACTGAATCTTGACTTTTTCGGAGTAGTTATAACAATCAAAAATCCTCTCAACCTTCTCTAACCATTCTAAAAATGTCGTCCCGTCGCATGTTCCATCAAAGGGGGGAATTTGTATCTTAACGTTTCGAAGGTCATCACGGTCTCTATGCCGGTCTCGTCTAAACTCATCATTATTCCTATGGATTGGTGGACGAAAGTTTTCTTCTTCATCCAAGATCCACTCATCATCCTCATCGTAATCATAGTTAGGGTGCCTATCCCTAGAATACTCAATCTCAGCTTCATCATCTAAGGGCTCTGGGTCTCTAACGCGTCTCCTAACATTGTCATTTCGTCTCCTAGGTATAGTGTCTTGGGAGGAATCTCTACGTTGGGTAGGACGACGTCCACTCATAACTTGTTCAAATTTTAGGTTCATGTCATAAAGGTGTTTACTTAGGGTTCCAACCATTCCATTTAAACGATTTTGTTGACCTTGCATATTTGACTCTCCCTCTTGATTGGTGTCAGTTTCGTTTTGGGGAATGTCCTTGGCCCGGTTTGGTGGATTGGGTTCTGGGGTCATATTTGGGTTTGGGCCAATTTGGATTCCACTTCTTGTTTTCATGTTTAAGTCTTAGGAAAAGGGGACTTTAATCATATTTAAACCTTAAGTGCTAGGGCATTATGATGGGTGACCTAACTAAGGTAATTGATTTAATCTCCTTTAAGTTTTTGATTCTTTTTGTTGTTTTGTGTTGTTTTGGTTTTTTTTTTTTTTTGAACAATACTAGTAAAGCAAAACAAATACTAATGAGCAAAAGAAAAGGAATTTATCACTTTTGGGATCATGCAATTAGATTAAATTATCAAAGATAAAACAATGCTTACTAACTCTCGGATGTGTATAAAGTTCACTAAAATTAGGCACTAGTTTTAACCTCGGTTTGCTCCAAGAAATCTAGCAATAATTGAGCAACATAAAACATCAAGTTAAATTTAACATGCAGCCAAATTTTCTTGCCTTGGAACTACTCTCAGCCATGCACAAAGTGGTCCCAACTATCAACATCAAACTTGCCATTTTTGTGCACACAAAACTGTTTTTTTGCGCACACAAAACTGTTTTTTTGCGAAAGTATGTTTTCCCTTAACAAAAACAGCATCTATTTGAATTTTAAACCATAACAAACCGATAAGGATCACATGCTTCAGCTACCTAATATGTTAACTTAAATCTAAGGAGTTATAGGCTCTGTCTTGTGCAGAAAAACCGGTCACAACAACTCAAAATAATATGCTATTGTCGGCAATGTCAAAACAGAAATTTCATGCTTTGTGTCTCGGATTTTAGGAAAACTCTAAACCAAATCACATGCAACATTTGACAAGCCTAAAATTCATTCTTAGCAGAGGATATAAGCAGCAATTTTAAAAAAATGTTCATTTAAATCAAGGTGCAAGTTTCGGATATAAGTGCACACAAACCGGTCATCAAAAGGAACAATAAACTTTGGATTATGTGGTTTTCAAACAAAAGCACTAAACATATTAAACCGATGCAACCATCAAACTAACCATACAATTTTAAAGCTAAACATACATGCTTAAGTACTTAACAAGCCATGTGAGGTGCTGGAAGTGTTAAAACACAGCAAGAAAAGTGTTGTTCCTGAAATAGAAAAGAAGATAACAAGTACTGAAGTAGCTAGCATTTGTTTAACCAAAAGAGGAAGGAATTTACAGCCACGAAAATGGAGTCTAAGGGCTGATATTTCTTCATGCTTAGAAGTGTAACAACACAAGAAACATGCTAGATATGATTTTGGCTCAAAAGAAACCGCAAGCAAACAATAACCCGAATAGGTGAGCATAGAAACCCAGTTTTAGACTTTAAGGTTCATCCATCCAAATGAGTTTGGAAAACCAAACTAACTTTATTTCTAGCACTCCACGGGGCCCTCCTATGCTCTGATACCAAATGTTATGATCTAGCCCTTGCTCGGTCACTAGAACACACAATAGATCAGTTAGGCCCTCGTTTCTCGGCCAAGCCGAGAAACCCTTGAGAAAAACAGAAAAATGAACAGCCAAATGTGCTTGGAATGAAATGAAATTTAGTGAGAGATTAGTGGAGTAAGTGAGGTGTATGATGGTGGTGTCGTGGTCCAAGTTGATAAGAAATGAAGAACTTATGCACACAAACCCGCAAGTTGGCCGATGAGTCAATGTTATGTTCTCGGCATTCACAACCTTTCCATGGAAAGATCCTCAACTTGGGGAACCGGTTTTGGCCACTCTCTTATTGTTTCCTACCCTTGAAAGGGAGGAGAGAAAAGTGGAACACAAGCTCGAGCAACAACCTTGAGTTGCCAAGCTAGGAGGCTTCTCCTAATTGGTTCAAGGACCGAGCACTCACTTTGAAAAGTTGGCGGAAAACTCCATTGGTTTCCCCTAGAAAACATGCCGATGCTCATTAAAATTGCCAACCAAAATACAAACACCAATGCTATGTTTATATAGGTCTAGGATGGAGGGGTTTAGGGCTGTGCTTTTGGTTTTCAAAACTTGGAGAGAAGTGGCTTGCAACCGGCTCAAGGTGGATGCAATGTGCGGCCGAGATGGTGGCAGCCAAAAGGTGATCAATGGCTTGCTGAATGCCATGTCATGGATCCATGTTTCTTCCACAAAAGGTAAAGGGGACAAGCATCTCAAATGGCAGCCCAATGGTGTGGCCAAATCGGGTAAGATTGACCACCACTTGCGGCTCTACTCCTTGGCGTGCGCGCGACTGAGAATGACATGTTTTGCATGCCCGGTTGATGCTTCAAATTAAGCCAATCCCGAAACCCTTTTCATCATCTATCCTAACCATTCAACCTAATCCTAAATGCCTAATGCATGCACATGATAATAAGTCTAACAAGAAGGCCAATGTTTGCCCAATAAGTTCAAAATAAAACATTACATAGAATTTGGATCGGAAAGACAAATTCCCTTAAGAGCATCTTGATCTTCAATGGCTGCTTCCATGCAAGGACGTGTCTTGGTTGCTCCATGTCTTGAGTCTCCAGTTCCCACTTTAAGCTTCTAATTTCCAACTCTATTGAATCATTACCTGCACAAGAGACAACCGTGTGAGAATGTAAGTTAATTACAGTGCATGCTTGCACTTGAGATCGTGTGACGGGCCTATGGGGCACATCACGAGGCCCACAAGCTACACATACGCATCACAACACAGCAACCACATCAAGGTGAGGGTGTATCTCACGCCACACTACACCCTGACAAGTCGCCCCCGTTCTAGCCTCCTCAGCAACGGGGCCATAGTTGCCACACACACACACTTCGCGACAACCCAGCCAATCCACTCCTTGAGCGAAATACGTGGTTGATTACGCACCGGCCAACACATACATGCCGCGTGACGGCCCAACTGGCCCACTACTCAAGCGGAATACATGGTTGATTATGCACCGGCCTGCACACTAGCAGTATCTGCGATACCACCGCCACGCGTCTCACCACTTACTCAAAATATATTCAAAACCATTTTCGTTCATCTTTTAAAACATGATGCATGTTAAACAATACACACACAAACCACAATCAACAACATAAATTCTAAAGTCTACGGTGTAGGCCCACCTAGGCAAAACACATACATGCACTACTTACCTAGCATCCTAAGCTTACTCGACGCACAATTTCGCCAAAAATGCCTCAACATAAAACATAAATAATCACTCGTTAATCTTTGCATCAAAATTCACTAAATACGTTAAAAATCACATTCATGAACTAAACCCATGAAATCCCAACTAAAACGAGTCACTAATTCGGTTCGGCCAAAAATCAGAAAAAACTTTGGACGCGCATAACGTTTGCGTCCGTTATCGGAATTGAGCGATTCAAGAGGCTAAATGTTCCCTTAGAAAACTAGTTTAACATACTGAGACGGATTTTAAAATGGTAAGCCGCACCTATGTAAAAAACACCAAAACAGAATCTGTCGTTCATTGAAATTTCACATTTTTGTTTTCTTTCAACCAAAATTCACTTAAAACGCATCTTACGCACTAAAATTAGCAATGTTAACATCACGCGTCACAATTCTACTAAAAACGATCAATAACTTGACTCAGTCCTAAATTTGACATAAACTTTTAACGCGCATAACTTTTGCGTCGGTTATCGGAATCAAACGATTCCAGCAGCCAAATGTTCCTCCAATAACCTAGTTTAGCCCACTAAAACAGAATTTAAAACGGATAAATGAAACTAAGCCAAAGCCCCCAAAAACAGAACCTGTTTTTCATACCAAAATGTTCAGAATTTCAACTTGAATCTAGTCTTAGTAATTTCTTCATCCAATTGGTCACATTTCACTCATTCAAGCATAATCTAACAAGAAATCTGAAATTCGAGCATTAACCCGAATTTTGGTTCAACCTCCCCCTCAATTTTTCTCCCTCCCACCGAACACTCACTGTGCATCCACTAAACACACACATTCACACTCCTAATTTACTCAATCATTTCGGCCAAATTCATAGAAAACAGAAGTAAGCCGAACAATAATCTCATCCAAAACAGGACAAGACAGTAGAGCGAGAGAGACTTACCGAGTGGTGTCGTTCTGCACTCGGGTGGGAGAAAGGGAAGAAGAATGCAAGCAGGGTGCTCAGTTGTCGGCAACAGAACTGAATGGGGACTCTCCCTCGCGGTAGTCGGCAGAAAGTGCTCGGGCTCTTTCTTCGGGAGTTCGAGCTGCTGAAACCGAACGACTTTAGTTCGTTGGAAAAGCAACACTCGCCTGCGGTTTCCCTCTCACACTTACGCCCGTCGGCCACCGATTGAAGACCAATCCCAGCTCTCGATCGCCATTCGCTCTCAGATGCTCGGCGAAGAACAGAACACTGAACGGCTTCCTCGGAAAGCCGTTCAATTTTTTTATTATTATTATTTTTCTTTTATTTTAATTAAATCAAATTACTCAATTGTCCGTAACTTCGTGAAATTAGCATGCTCCCGACTTTAGAAATTTTGAAAACCGTAACTAAATTTAGATTACGAGTTTTATAACTTAATTTACCCGTTAGAATATTTTCTCAAAATTCCAACTGGGATTAAATTAAAAATTTCACAAATTAGGTTTAAAAATATGAAATTTTCTAGGTTATTACACCTACCGACGATTGACCACTGAGGAAGAGACGCCGATATGCAGGGTACTTCGATGAGCTGAAGGGAGAAGCTAGTTCAACCTTCACGTGCTGAAAAACCAATGGTGAGGCTCCCCCTGTTTTGGTTCTGTCGATCAAGCATGGGAGTTCGGTTCGTTCGATTCCAATAACCGACGCAAAAGTTATACGCGTCCAAAGTTTAAGCCAGTTTTCGGCCGAACCAAATTATGGACCTGTTTTAGTTGAGATTTCATGGGTTTAGTTGGGAGATATGATTTTTAGCATGTTTAGTGAATTTTGATGCGAATGTTAATGAGTGATTGTTTATGTCAAGGTTGAATAAGATTTTTGGTGAAGTTGTGCACCAAGAAAGCTTAGGACGCAAGGTAAGTAGTGTATGCATGTATTTTACCCAAGTAGGCCTACACCAAAGAACATTAGGATTGTGTTATTTCATGGTGATGTGCGTGCATATTGTTTGACGTGCATCATGTTTTGAAAAGGGAACGAAATGGTTTTTTAGCATATTTTCAGTAAGTAGTAGTGAGAAGCGCAGGTGTGGTAATGCGGATCTTGCTTGAGGAGTGGGCTGGTGCGTAACCAACTGCAAATTCTGCTTGGGCAGTGGGGCGGCTGGGGTGTCACGCGACATGTATTTCTTGACGGTGAGGATGATGGACAATGGCACCGCGGATCCTACCCGAGGAGTGGGCCGGTGC
This sequence comes from Begonia peltatifolia, assembly GCA_022433055.1. NCBI lineage: Eukaryota > Viridiplantae > Streptophyta > Magnoliopsida > Cucurbitales > Begoniaceae > Begonia > Begonia peltatifolia. The sequence goes on along the minus strand of CM039519.1, from coordinate 19,912,045 downwards.
ATCACCAGTCAGAAATTCTACTCGAGAAGTGGGTCGGTTGGGCTGTCGCGAAGCGTGTGAGTGTGGCAACTATGACCCCGTTGCAGGGGAGACTGCGATGGTGGCGACGTATTATGGTGTAGTGTGGCGCGAGGTTCACCCTCATTATGGTGTGGTTGCTGAGAGGTAGTGCGTGTGTGTCGCTTGTAGGCCTCGTTGCTGGTGTAGCGTGGCGCAAGGTTCATCCTCACCTTGGCACGGCTGCACTACGCATCACAGATTGTGAAAACATGAGTGTGAGAGTAGAGACTGCATTTGATAGGATTGCATTGTCGGTTTTACTTTTATATCGCACTACTTGCTAAGCATTTGGCTTATGTTGTGTGTTCTATTGTGTAGGTTCTGAGGTTTCTGCTGGTGAGATTCGAGAATCTAGTACTGAGCAGTAGGGTAGTTGGCGGCGTGCGACCGAGGCACTACACGGCTGACTGTTGTGGCAACCCGATCCATGGAAGTGGAGAGTTTTGATGAGGTGTTTGGGGTTTCCCTTGTGGTCATTTGGGGACCGTTCCGTTTTAGATGATGTATAGTAAATAGACGTCGATTTTCTTGATTTAAGGATAGTTTTGAGGATGCGTGTGTACATGTATTATATGTATGAGCATGGTGTTGCTCTATATTGTTGATTTTCTTCATCGATAGTTGTTACATTTATTTTCGTCCCCTCTGTTTTTCCTTCGGTGATTTCTAGATGAAATGGAATGGTGTACTCTGGGAATTTATAGTGTATTGTTTGCAGGTTGGGGCTAGTAGGTACAGTGGTTACTCTGCTGAATTTTTGAGAGAAAGGTAAGGTGTTGAGAAGTAGAATTGAGAGCCCCAGGGGCATCGGCAGGTCGGTGGAGCGCGCAGAGCGCGTTGCCCAGGTTGAGATCGCATGCAAAAACGCAGCATCACAAGCGCGAGAGGACGTGCGGCACAAAACAAGGGCGCGCGAGGCACATGGCACTAAAGTTGTGGGCAGGATGCGCGGCGTAGGGAGGGCGGGCGCGATGCACCGAGGCAAGGGTTGGTGCGCGTGGTGCGCGGGCCCAATCAGGGCGTGCACGCCGGGCGTACGGCGCCATGCCAAGGGTGCGCGGCGTGGGGTAGGGTGCTCGGGGTACAGTTGGACGCACCGGGCTGTGTTGGGGGTGCGTGGCACCGAGCCTCGAGCGCGCGGTGCCAGACCTCAGGCGTGCGGCGCCGGGCAAAAAAGGCGCGCAGGGCGCATGTCGCGCTCTTTTCCTGAAATCGTAAGTCTTGGTTTTTTTTTTTATAAAGCCTCTTTAAATTTTTTTTTCCACTGTGTATTTTATATTGAGGATTTACGTGTTCCCTATTCAGGGTGCAAGTTGTTTTCAAATCGAGTCGAAAAAAAAACTTTTTTATTTACAAATGTTCTTTTGAATATGATTTGAAAATGAAAGTGATGTTAAATTGAGTGAGTTTAAGTTGCGTTTCTGGATGTCATAGTGTGTAATAGTAGCGAGCGTACCGGGAACATGTGGATTCTTGGAGTGTGACAGTTATAGTATCAGAGCCACGAGGTCGACATCGTTCAGGGGATTACCTAACAGCGTCAGCGCTGCATGCGAGCGCTCCACCAACTATAAGTATTCTTAGAACCCTTGTGTTTTTTTTACTTATGAAATGTTGTGGTGTACAGGATTTAGTGTCAATGTAAGGGAGGCACGCAAAGTTATAGGCGATATGGATGACACTGTTAAGCAGCTCACTGAGTTAGTCAACCGCCAGTCTCAGCAACTGGAGCAGTTTATGAGCAGGGAGGACCAAGGCCAGTCTAGTGCCCAGACTTCGACAGACCGTGGGGGCGATAGGTTGCACAGGCTCAGACTGCCACTATTTGACGAATCATCCCTGGATCCTCTCAATGCTGAGGAGTGGATACGGAGCTTGGAGGGTATGATGGACTATGCCAAGGTAGATGACCATGACAGCGTAACAGTGCAGTATTCTATCTGGCCAAAGATGCTCGCCATTGGTAGGACACAGTCAAGACCACGAGAAACGTCAAGATCAATACCTGGGAAGACTTTAAGACTGTGTTTTTTGGTAAGTACTTCAGCCATGCTATTAGGACTCGTAAGATGGTGGAGTTTGCGCAATTGAGGCAACCAAGCATAGTGGCTTAGTATGTGAGCCAGTTCTAGGTGTTGTCCCAATTTGCTGGTCATTTGGTGAGCCTAGATGAAAACAAGGTACACAAGTTTGTGTAGGGCCTGAAGCCTGATGTATACATGGGTATGTGCAGAGCTAGAACGCGAGGGGTGCCCTACGAGGATATGGTAGCAAAGGCGCTAGACATTGAGCAGGCTAGAATGAAGCTGCCTAGTTACAGATAGCTGCCTAAAGAGCAGCGTAGAAGATTTTTCAGGGAGTTGTTGCCTCAGTCGAGTGGGGAAGAGTCATCTCAGCAGAAGGGCCTGAAAAGGCCAAATGACATCTCTAGCAAGCAGGGGAGCAACAAACGGCCACAGGGGTGGGAGTAGTTTCCGCTATGCCCTAAGTGACAGAGGAGTCACCCCAGTGAGTGCAGGGTGGGTACAGGGCGGTGCTTCAACTATGGCAAGATAGGCCATATGTCTACAGATTATCTGAAGATACGACGGAATCGGTGCTTCAATTGCAACGAATTGAGGCATTTTGATAAGGATTGCCCTAATTTGGGTAAGGCTTCTTCGAGGGTGGCGCCGAGGGTTATCGCCCTTATTGAGCCAGACGATTCTTCCCATGAATGATAAAAATTTCTAGAGAAATAGGGCAGTTTCAGAATTTAAGTTTGTAGCCTAATCTATTTATTTTCATTTGATCAACTGTTTTGTATGTCATATTAGACTCTTTGGGTGAACTTTTAGCTTTGAAATTAATGCATTCAGATTAGCAAATGAAAAGTTATGGAATTTTTAAATTTGTTAAAAAAATTTGGAAAAATTTGGGCAGTTTCGGGTTTGATATTTTCAGCCTAATCTAGTAGTTTCAAATGGATAAATGGGTTGTACTATGTTAAAGTAAACTCTTTAAGTGATCCATAGGCATTTTAATTTTTTGATACGAATATGTATAGCAAAAGATACGAGATTTTGAAATTTTGCCACTTTTATGGGATTTCAAAAAATTTACATATGTAATGGTTAGTTTTGGGTTCCTCAATGCTTAAGGTTATTTTGAATTGTATGTTTAAATGAGTTATTTGAATATGTTCTTTCAATTTGGAGAAGTTTTGGAATTTGGAACTTCTAAATTTGAAGAGTTATGTATGATTTTATTTGTGGAATGCATTTTTAGTGTTATTGATGCAGTTCAATTGTTTTAGGCTTTCAATTTACCACGGTTAGGTGATCAAGTGAGTGATTTACTCAATTTCGTTTAGGAGTCAAGGTAAGTGCATATGTGTTTGGCCATTAGGCTTACACCATAAAGTTAGGACGTTGATGGCTAGGAATAGAGTAATATAGGTTCCTAAATACTTGGATGGGTAGAAGTTATTAGGAGTGATAGTTTATTTTGTTAAACTTTATTGCTATTGGGGATCTGTTTATTTGCTTATTTCATGTTACCCTTATAGCATTTGAGGATATGTATATGACATGCATTCATGCGTTATGATTTTTCAAATAATAGAAAACGGTTTTATGCATACGTTTTCATATAAACAGAATAAAAAAAATATAGTAAAGTATGTAAATAGTTATTGTAGGTTAGTGAATTCAGTTTGGTCGTCCCTCCTAGTGGACCGTTAGGTGTGCCACTCTACTTCCCCTAAAACGAGTTGGTTGTCCTGCTAGGTGGACAATCAGTAAGGCCTTCTCCCTCTAGAATCAAGACCCCAATAACTCATGTTATGCAAGAAAGTAAAGAATAAATCAAGTGCATGTTTTACGATCAGTATAGCATATCCATGCATCTTTATTTTACATCACTTACTTTGTAGTGTAGGTGATATTATCACAGGTGATGACTATAAGCCCCGTGATGATTGACGGTACAGTTGACAGAGGATGTCCACGGTGTGCGCTTGTAGCTGCTAAGGGCGATTTTGACTTGTAGGCTATCCGTATGGTTTTGGTACAAACTATGTATATAAGTATATAGTTTTCAAATATTTTGACAAAAAGGTTAACTTGTTTAAACGTTTGTTTTCAAAATAGATTTCTTAAACACTTTAAAGATGGGTTTACTTTCAGATTTTAGTCTTCCGCTGTGGCATGTAAAAATGTGAATCATTTTGTTAATTTAGTAAGACTATATGATTTTGAATGTTGGGATGAGAATGTGAGATAAAATATTGGTTTGATGATAGATTGGTATATTGCAATTGTAGTTGATAAGTTAAGGAAACAGGGAGGAATAAGGATTAAGTGTGAAGGAAAAAGGGGTAGGATTTCCCTGAAGGAATTAAGGGCACCGACTGATCACCTGAAGAGGGCGACCGATCGCCCCTTAATGGTGGCCTGCAGAATGGCAACCAAGAGGGTGCCGATCAATCGGCTATGGATATAGTTTGTGGAACAGCATATTATATAAAAAAAGGGTGAAGTTTCACGAACGTTTTTACGATGTTTTGTATAACACCTGAGATTTTTCTGAACATTTCAACTTAGGTGCATAGAATTCCTGAAAATTTTTGGAGATTACAAAATAAAAGAGAAATGAGTTGAAAATCAAAAATCTTAAAATGGGGAAAATAGGATAGCCGAAGCGAGAAATTAAAAGTGTACGATTACGGATTAACAATTCAAATTAAGTGGAAGTTGAGGATTAAATTGCAAAGCTTATTGAGAAAGCTACCACTATCCTCATTACCAAACACACCCCTTTCCCTATCTAACCCCACTCACCCTTACTTCTCCCTCTCCCTCTCACGTGTAGCTTCCATTTCCCTCCTCTGGTTTTCTTCTCCAGCCATCACTCATTCTCCCACACTTCTCATTCCTTCCTCACGTAGGAGACCAACCCTTTCCCCCTTTTCATTTTCTCTTCTGGTATTCCTTCCTCTCCCTCTCTTCCTTTTCCACGAAGAACAACAGAACAGACCTCTCTCTCCCTCACGTGAATCCTTCAGCTCAAGTAGAGATATCCCGTCCTCCCTCCTCCCAATTTTTCTTCTCCATGGCAGGCAATCTTCCTTCCTCTCATGTATGTTCCATTTTCGGAAGGCAACTGTCATTCTCTCCAAGGGATTCAATGTGAGCTTTGATTTGTCTAGGATAGGTTAAGTGTATCTTGGTTTATGGATGATAGAAAATACATCAAGGATTGTCTTGGGGTGAATTCACTTGATGTTTATGGCTTGTTAGTGCATGCACAAAAATTGGGATTTTTTAATGTTTTGAGCCACGGGAATCTCCTTTTTGATGGTGTTGATTTTTGTTGAATGATTTAATCTGTGGTTTAAATGTATAAAGGTGATGTTTTTAATGGATTTGGATTGATTGGTTTGAGAATTTGGTTGAAGTATAGAAAAATGCGAATCTTAATGTACAAGACAGACCGGTTTCATGTTTTCTGCCCATGCTCCAGTTTTTTGTTTTACAAATTATTCTAGCATGTTAAATAAGACTCTCTAAGGAAACTAGTGCCTTTGGAATTAAGTTGTTTCGATATTTGTAGAGAAAGGTATGGATTTTCAAAGTTTAAGCAGAAATCAGGATTCGGTTTACAGGGCAGCTGTGATTTTTGAATTTCTATCATTTATTGTGTTTGGCTTTTTGCTAAACACATTTTGGAATGTTAAAGTGGTTATTTAAGGACTCCATGGCAATTTGAATCAATAAATTTGGTTGAGTATAGCAAGAGTTATGCATTCTTGAAGTTGGATAAAAGTTTATGGTTAAAATACAGGACAGCTCGGATCTTTGTTTTTCTGCCATTGATTGTTCTTTGTTGTTTGAAAATAAATGATACCATATTAAACTAGACTCTTTAAGTTAGATGTTGGCTTTTGAATTGTTGGCTTTCGTTAAGGATTGGGTGAGTTATGCACGTTTGAAGTTTAGCCAAAATTCGAATGCGATTCCGAGATTTAATTTTAATGTGTAAGTCCTTTGGTTATTGTTGAGTTTAAGCTATTGCACGATAATCATTGGACTTATTATGATTGATGGGTAACATGTATGGTTCAATCGATGTATTGCTAATTACGTTAAATGCACGTGTTTTAGGTTGATTTCAAAGAAGAACGACGAACAAGCTTGCGTAAATTCGCTAAGGACTCGAGGTAAGTGAGGGAGTAGGTTCGGTCCTTACGGCCCTACATTGCAAGGGTACTAGGAGATATATATCTTGTTTAGGAGTTGTATATTGTAATGGGGTATGTGTCACAAGTAGTTAAGTCATAGGAAATGTCAAGTGTCTAAGTTTAGCCTAACGTTCCGAGTTATGTTTCGTTTTGTTTTGATGGTATGTTATGTTTGAGCTACATTTACATTACGACATATGTGCATACTCATGGATCCATGCATCATGTTTTAAGAAAAGCATACATAATTTTTTATGTACATGTTTTATGTAAGAAAGATAAAAATATATAATATATGTAAATGGTTAACTGCGGGACAGGGCTAGTATGGCTATGTGTTTTATCCTTCTCTGAGATTATGTAAAACCGGGCACCCCTGTTATTTGTCTTTCTCTGGGACCATGTAAAACTTGTTTTCGCCCAAGGACCCCTGTATATGTGCCTACTCCCCTACTTGAGTCCCCTCTAACCCATGTCAAGTGATAAGTAAAGTAAAGAATGTACGAGTTTTTACGATCATGCATGCACAAGCATTTATTTCATTGCACCCGCTTACTAAGCATTAGGCTTAAACTTTGAAACTCGTGATGTAGGTGAAGACGTTACAGGTGAGGATTTTGAGCCTCCAGTCGATGTGTAGGAATAGTTGGAGGGCGAGCTCGTGGAAGGGTGTTTGTGGTTGTCCGACTATTTTGACCCGTGGGTGAAGTCATGTGCATTGTTGGCGTATGTGTGATTTTGATTTAGAGTTATGTATAGAAGAGTCTACATTTTGGAAAATACTTCAACTGTTTGGGATTCATGTTGTTCTCATCAGAAAATATTTCAATGGCAAGGTTTTACGTTTTTAAAGTACGTTTTGATGTTTACGGGTATTTTGATCGGAAAATTGGGGATTTAAAAATAGTGTTATATTGTTTTGAAGGTTTGAAGATTGTAGGTGGAGGTGATGAAGTGTTTTTAGGTTTCAAATGAAGAAAAGAAAGAAAAAAAGAAAAACGGGTGTTGGTGTGCGCGGTGGGTGTGTTGGTGGGCGCCGTGGGCACGCAGAACACACGCAGCATCTTCGCAAAGTGCGCCAAGCTGATAGGTCGACACGATGCGCGCGATCGATCGACGCCTGATGTTTTGACGAGGCGCAGGCAAAACGCCTGTCGATCGATCGGCCCTATGCGCGCTATCCATCAGAGCCTAATGTGTCTTGCCAGGTGATCTGCCGATTGATAGGCGCTAAGCGCGCGATCGATAGGCCCATAGAGGCCTCGACGAGGCACGTAAATAGGGTGCTAACCAGTCGACTGATGAGGGTTGATCGATCAGCAAATGCACACACAACTCGGATAGCGCAGCATGCGCATCCGAGTGTGCGCCGCACGCACCCACGTCAGTAAAGCGACATGTAAGGCTCCGAAAACCCACACGTTTCCAGTACACTCACTACTACTACTCACTACTCTGATAATATCTATGTAATGCCCCGAAAACCCACAAGTTTTTGGTACGTTCACTACTACTACTGACTGGTCTGATATCATCTCTGTAACGCCCCATCAACAACGCCCTAAAAACTCCCCAAGTTTCCAATTCGCTGTGATACCATACCGAATAACCTGTTTCTCCCTCTTACCCAATTTGTTTCAAAATTTTAGTTTTTGTTTGAAAACGCTTTATAAAGACTTACGCAGTAGAAAACGACACATGCGCAGAGGACTCATCAAAAGAAACCACATTTATTTTTGTTTCGTTAAGTTTTAAAACTGATAACTAGAAAATTGGTCGACCACGGTGAACACGATCGACACCTGACCCGTTCTACATCCAAGGGTTGAAACCTTTATACATAGGTTGGCACCTCGGTCGCCTCTGTTTGCACAGGTCGACACGTCCTTACACAGGTCGACACCCAGATCCTCTCTGTCCGTCCTGGTCAAACCTCACGGTCGACACCTTAATCCTCTCTGCCACCACCTGTCTAACCTCGTGGTTGACACTCTCACCTTTTTTACACTAACCGGTCAACACCTAAAGACACAGGTTGACACATAGTTTGGTTCTGTCCATATAGGTTGACCCTCATGGTCGACATTTGCCTCGTTCGGTCGACACCTAGGCATATCGATCGACACCTTTCACCAGTAGCCTAAGGAAAAACCTCAGCTCAAAAGAAAACAAACAACAAAATGTCTTGATCAATTAAACCCCGAAATAAAAACCAAGATTTTCAAATGATCATCCCTCAAGTAGTTTCAAAATATGACTATACATCATCCCGACTATCATTATTAAAAACCTACCTATACATCAAAATCTATACACTTGACATGGACTCCTCGAAAATACATCCTTCAAAACTAACTATTTCCCCCAACGGATCAACCCCTTCTTCTTGTGCCAAAGATCTTACGATTTCCCAAGGAACCTTAAATGCTCTCTACGAGTCGGGTCACCCTAACATGCTCCACCCGCCGGTGCATGGTAGCACACTACCAACTGTCTGCTACTCTTGGCTAGGCTCGGGAAACTCACCCGTTGTATCTTCAACACTTATACCACAAAACACAAAACATAAGCCTAATGCTTAGTAAGTAGTGCGAAAATGAACCATGAAAACCATCAATGCAATCCTAACACATGCAATCTCTACTTTCTCGCTCATGTTGTCACACCATAACAAGTATCGGAAGATCCTTATACTAAGTTGGGAAGCGCATCAGGTTTCTCAAGTCAATTTTATTTTTACGTCGAAGGGCGAATCACTTCTTTAGAGGCTACGTTGTACAACCGCCTAAGGAAGCTGACCTTCAAGCCACACCTTTCCTGACACGTCGCCACCCTCCCGGTACAACCAGCAACGGGGCTGAAGAGTCGCACACGCAAATCTCGTCGTACAACCACCCCAGGTAGCTGGCCCTTAAGCCACACTGTCCCTAACACATCGCCACCATCCCGACACAACCAGCAACGAGGTCCACGAACTACACAAAAAAATCATGTAAACGATTCTCATCAGATTTCCCAAGCCGATTCTCATACCGCGTCGAAGGGCGAATCACTTCCTTTGAGGCCATGTAACCGTTATCCTCACCGTTCACATGGCACACTTCACATTCGTACTTAAACGGCTCACTAACCGGACTCGGTAAAAAATCAACCTAACTTCCAATGTGCATAACTTTTGTGTTGGTTATCGGAATCACTCGATTCTAGTGGCTACACACTTCTTAGGACGTCTACTTTCTAACAGTTTCATCTATTCCTCAATCCAACAGCTATAGCTGGGCTGAATGTGGCCGAACGGAAACCATTCCACAACCCAAGTTTTTTTATTTTCCAAACACCCAATCCTTTCCATAAGAACCTATAATCTAATCTTACTTCCAGATTAAACACCAATACACGAATGAAAATCAACTATAAATCTCCAAATTCGTATCTCCCTCCTAGAGTTTCACCAAAGTATCCAATACTCTCTCTCACATAATTTTTACTGCTCAAAACACTAAAGGACTAACTATCTACTCAAAAACTAACTCAAACTTACCAAAAATCTTAAGATTGGCGAGGAAACGGAGAGGATCGGTGCTTGAAGCGTAGAAGTCAGAGGGAGCTAGCTTTCTATAATCTTTTTAAAGTGATCTTCCTTTACTAAAAACAGACGGGGGATAGGGAGTTTCATTATTTTGTAGGAGATCTATCCAAGAACTTTGTTTCCACTAGTGGTGAATAAAAAAAAGACACTCCCACCCAAAAACAACTCGGAGCCCAAACTATATGGAAAAGAGTTCAGTCTATAAGAAGATGGAAGAGCTTTCACCATTGGACTAAATCTATCCTACCTAAAGAGTCACCCTTTTTTTTTGTTCGACCTACTTCAGTACCAGAGTGAATATGATCTCCACCAGACCGTTGAAATCTTCTCCTTCATTTTTTTTAAATAATAATAATAATAAACCTAATTCTCTATCGCCCTCATCCTTTAACATTTCCACCAAACGGCAATTCAGTCTGTTTTCGGTCAAAATCTTATATATCCATTTTGTCCATTGGCTTCAAAATAATCTTTTACTTAACCGCCTAAATTTTTCGCTCTTAATTTTGACTAAAACTCTGTCGTTTATCAATACGAAATTCTAAAAATTGTTTAACATAAATCCTGGGCGTTACATTCCACCCTCCTTAACAAAAATTTGTCTTCAAAATTTGCGTAGCGATTAACTCTTGATATATACACTGCAAAATCCATTATCTCATATCCAGACTTTCCTCGAGAAATGTCTAGTCTATCCTAAGTTCTTAGTTCTTTAACATCCTTATGTTTGACTTTATTTTTCAAACTATGGTCCTCTTACATATCATTGAGTTTGTTCCATCCAATTACTTCCTGGTTTCCATCTATATTCTAAAACTTTAGTGGTTCTCCCACTAAGATCTTAATCTTATGTTCCTCCCGTCAATAACTTATAAAACCATGTATCCAATTCTAGTCTCATGACCACGTTTGCTATCTTCAATCTAACTAATTGCATCCTTACACTATCAAATTCCATAACTCAATTAGGTACTTTGACACTTTATGGTTAATTAATTTAACCAGTTACAATCCAACTTCTCTAAGTATTCTATTCTAACTCCACATCTAGGCTCCTTTGGCTAGAATTCGCTCAAATCCTAACTTCTCTATCTAGATCATCCTTAAAGGCTTCATACTTGAACCGTTCTAAGCTATTCATTTTAACCTTAAATCGTTTCCGAATATTCTTCTTGCTTCCTTACAATGTGTCGTCCAACAATCTTATCACTTGCTAACTTGTTGTAGACTATGCTACCCTGTTTCTCCAAATCTCTTTGAATTCTTAAATTCTCAGGTCTAACCTAATAGTGATTATATTCAATTGACTATAACCCCAACTTCTTAAATCACCTAACGGAATTTCTTCTTTATATCTTTCTCAACAAAATTTAATCCAAATTCTTAATTTCCAAACTTATAATTAGAATTATTGACGAAATATTACTCTAAATCTCCTCAAGTAACACTTGTTTCGACTAAGTATCTTAATTTAAAATTTTCTAAATCTTGATTTCCATTGGATAAATTGAATGATGTGCCCCATAGGCCCGTCACACGACCTCAAGTCCAATCACACACTTTAATCAACTTACATTCTCACACGTTTGTTTCTGTTGCAGGTAATGATTCAATGGAGCCAGAAATTGAAAGCTTAAAGTGGGAAGTGGAGACTCAAGACATGGAGCAACCAAGACACATCCTTGCATGGTGAAGCCGCCATTGAAGATCATGAAGCTCTTAAGCGAATTTGTCTTCCCGAGCCAACTTTTATGTAATGTTTTATTTTGAACTTATTGGGCAAACATTGGCCTTCTTGTTTAACTTATTATTATGTGCATGCATTAGGCATTTAGGATTAGGTTGAATGGTTAGGATAGATGATGGAAAGGGTTTCGGGTTTGGCTTGCATTTAGAGCATCATTCGGGCATGCAAACATGCCATTCTCGGCCGCGCGCACGCCAAGGAGGAACTGCCGCAAGTGGTGGCCAATCTTACCCGATTTAGCCACACCATTGGGCTGCTATTTGAGATGCTTGTCCTCTTTACCTTTTGTGGAAGAAACATGGATCCATGACATGGCATTCAGCAAGCCATTGATCACCTCTTGGTTGCCACCATCTCGGTCGCACATTGCATCATTTTGGAGCCGGTTACAAGCTTCAATCCACCATGTTTTGAAGACCAAAAGCACAGCCCTAAATCCCTCCATCCTAGGCCTATATAAGCATAGCATTGGTGTGTGTATTTCAGTTGGCAAAGTTAATGAGCATCGGCATAGTTTCTAAGAGGAAACCGAGAGAGTTTTCCATCACCTTTCCAAGGTAAGTGCTCGGTTCCATGAACCGATTAGGAGTAGCCTCCTAGCTTGGCAACTCAAGGTTGTTGCTCGAGCTTGTGTTCCACTTTTCTCTCCTCCCTTTTAAGAGAAGGAAACAAGAAGGAAGTGGCCAAAACCGGTTCCCCAAGTTGAGAACCTTTCCATGGAAAGGTTGTGATTGCCGATAACCTCACATTGTTTCATCGGCTAACTTGCAGGTTTGTTTACATAACTTTGTCATTTCTAATCAACTTGGACCACGACCACCACCATCACACACCTCACTCACTCCACCAATCTCACACCAAATTTCGTTTCTTTCCAAGCACATTTGGTCGTTCATTTTATTGTTTTTCTCAAGGGTTTCTCAGCTTGGCCGAGATCCGAGGGCCTAACCGATCCATCGTGCATCCTAGTGACCGAGCAGGGGCTTGGCCGCAACATTGAGGCTCTATTATGGACAGAATTAGGCAGACCCAGGAGACTGACTCGGAGTGTAGCGAGCTGAAGGCGTGTATGGAGGGCAGGCCTAATTCTAAGCTCCACTATTCGGAGGACGTGATTCTGAAATTTTGGGAGAGGTGGTACGTCCCGAAGGATGAGGAGTGGAGGAAGGAGATATTTTTAGATGCCCATTCATCTTCCTTCTCTGTGCATCCCGGAAGCACTAAGATGTACAGGGATTTGAAGCAGCATTATTGGTGGCCTAACATGAAGTGAACGGTGGCTGAGTATGTTGAGACCTACATAGTCTGCCAACAGGTGAAGGCGGAATATTAGCGACCGTCTGGGATGCTCCAACCATTGCCAATACCGGAGTGAAAGTGGGAGCGGATCACTATGGATTTTATGGGGGTACTGCCGAGGATTGCCAATAGCCATGATGTTATCTGAGTGATTGTAGTTAGGTTGACGAAGTTGTCTCACTTTTTGCTTGTGAGGATGACTTATACCATGGATCAGTTTGTCCAGTTACATATTTAGGAGATAGTCAGACTTGATGGGATCCTAGTGTCGATTGTCTCAGACCGAGACCTCAGATTCACGGCAAAATTTTGGAGGAATCTGCATAAGGCCATGGGCACCAGGTTAGATTTCAGTACGGCCTTTCATTCTAAGACTGACGGTCAGTTAGAGTGAACTATACAGATTCTGGATGATGCTCAGGGGCCAGTGTGTTGGAGTTTCAAGCGGCTTGGAGTAAGTTCTTACCGTTAGTGGAGTTCTCGTATAATAATAGCTATTAGTCCACCATTGGTATGGCGCCGTACGAGGCCCTCTACGGGAGCAAGTGCAGGTCACCATTGTATTGGAATGAGGTTGGGGAGGCCCGATTGATAGATCCTGAGATTTTACAGCAGACTATCAACAAAGTTTATGTGATACGGAAGAAGATTGAAGCGGCTCAGAGTCGACAGAAGAGTTATGCAGATTAGAGGCATCGGGAGTTAGAGTTTAGTGAGGGCAACAAGGTATCCTGAAGATCTCGCCGTTCAAGGGAGTGGTGAGGTTCGAAAAGCGAGGGAAGCTCAACCCTCGGTTTGTGGGGCCATTCCTGATTGTCAAAAGGATTGGGAGAACTGCGTACCAGCTTCAGTTGCCCTCGTCGATGGATGCCATCCATGATGTTTTCCATGTCTCGATGCTGAGGAAGTGTATGCGTGATCCCTCTCAGGTAGTGCTACAACAGGATATAGATATCCAGCCGACGCTGTCCTACGAGGAGAATCCAGTGAGGATTTTGGGATCTGCTGTGAAAGTACTACGCAACAAGAAGATTCCTTTGGTCAAGGTGTTGTGGTGCAATCATGGTGTGAAGGAGACTACTTAAGAGTGGCGTGAAGACATGGAGTGCCAGTATCCTAACTTGTTTGGTACGTAAATTTTGGGAAAAAAATTCTTATAAGGTGGGAGTAATGTAATAACCCAAAAAATTTTAGATTTTTAAATCTAATTTTTGAAATTTTTAATTTAATCTTGGTTGGAATTTCGAGAAATATTTTAATGAGTAAATTAAGTTATAAAACTCGAAATCTAGTTTCAGGGACGATTTTTGAAATTCTAAAGTAAGGAGAACGAGAATTTAACGAAATTACGGGCGGTTAAAATACGTGAGAGCGTTTTGCTAAATTTTATTAATTAATTTAATTTTTTAAAAAAATATAACATAACAACCGAATGGCTTCGGGAGGAAGCCATTCAGCTGTTGTATATCGACACCTGAGAGGAGTGAAGCCCGACCGAAGAAGAGAGCTCCGAGCGTGCAGCCGACGGACGACGACCATGCAAAGGGAGCGCCGACGAGCTGAGGGGAGGTGCTGGCACGACATTTTCGTGCTGAAAGACCGAAGGTAAGCCCCACGCTTATTTTGGTTTCGGTAAACGGAGTGCGGGGAGTTCGGTGGTCTCCGAATTTCCCGATTGTTGTGCTCAGGTTTTGGTGGTGCTTTGAGAGCTAGAGTGTGTGTGTGCTGGGGGCAGCTGGTGGCTCGACCTTTCCACACCCAGAAGCCGGCCGAGAGCAAGGAGTGTTCCCCTGTCTCTCTCTTAGTTTGAAGGCTGAGCGTGAAGATTGTTTTCCTTTCGGTTTTGGGAGGTTTTAGCTGAATGTTTGACGTGATTTGAAAGCTAGTGTAAAGTGCTTGTGCAATGGATAGAAGACGTCCAAGAGGAGGAGAGAACCGACAGAGTTTTGGCAATGCCATTTGGATATTTCTGAGAGGGAAGCTGTAAATTGATGTTAGATTATGCTTAATTAAGGGGAATGTGGCTGTTTGGTGAAGAAATTGTGGGAATCGGGTTGATGTCAAAAATTCGAATTTTTTTTGTGTAAAAACAGATTCTGTTTTTGGCCGTTTCAGCTTAGCTTCGGTTATTTGTTTTAAATTCTGTTTTCGTGGATTAAATTAGGTTGTTAGAATAACGTTTGGCCACTGGAATTGTTCTATTCTGATATCCGACGCAAAAGTTATGGGCGTCGGAAGTTTATGTCGAATTTTAGACCGAGTCAAATTATTGAGCATTCTTAGTAGAAATGTGACCTGTGATATTGGCGTTGCTGATTTTAGTGCGTAAGGCGAGTTTTGAATGAGTTTTGGTTGATGGAAACTGAAATGTGAAATTTTGGTGAAGGGCAAATTCGATATTGGTGTTTTTTTAACCTATTTGCGACTTACCGTTTTAAAATCCGTCTCAATATGTCAAACTAGGTTCCTAGCAGAATGTTTAGCACCTTGAATCGCTCGATTCTGATAACAGACGCAAAAGTTATGCGTGTCCGAAGTTTAGGCTGGTTTTCGGCCGAACTGAATTAGTGATTCGTTTTAGTTGGGATTTCAAGGGTTTAGTTAAGGAATGTGATTTTTAGCATATTTAGTGAATTTTGATGCAAAGATTGATGAGTGATTGTTTATGTTTTAGGTTAAGGCTTTTTGGCGAAGTTGTGCGTCGAGTGACTTTAGCACGCCAGGTAAGTAGTGAATGTAGGTGTTTTGCCCAGATGGGCCTACATCGTGGACTTTAGGATTTATGTTGCTGATTGTGGTGTGTGTGTGTATTGTTTGACATGCATCATGATTTAAAAAAGGAGCGAAAATAGTTTTGAACATATTTTGAGTAAGTGGTGAGACGCGTGGCGGTGGTACCGCGTATCCTGCTAGTGTGCAGGCCGGTGGGTAATCAACCGCAGATTCAGCTCGAGGAGTGGGCCGGTAGGGCCGTCACGTGGTGTGTATGTATCAGCGGTGAGGATGATGGACTGTGGTACCGCGGGTCCTGTTAGTGTGTGGGCCAGTGCCTTCCCAAGATTTTGCTCGAGTAGTTGGCCAGCTGGCCTGTCACGAAGTTTGTGTGTGGAAACTGTGGCTTCGTTGCTTGGGAGGTTGGGACGGGGGCGACGTGTCAGGTTTTAGTGTGGCGCGAGGTACACCCTCACCCTGATGTAGTTGCTGCGTGGTGATGCGTGTGTATAGCTTGTGGGCCTCGTTTCTTGGGAGTCCGGGACGGTGGGGACGTGTCAGGGTGTAGGGTGGCAATGTGTTCCTCCTCACCCTGGTGTAGCTGGACTACGCGTCACAGATGTGACAACATGAGTGTGATTGTAGAAACTGTATGTGATAGGATTGCATTGTCGGCTTTTACTTTCATATCGCATTACTTACTGAGCATTAGACTTATGTTGTGTGTTCTATGATGTAGGTGCAGATGTTATTACTGGTGAGCCCCGAGAGCCTAGTCCTGAGCCGTAGAACGGTTGGCGGCGTGCGACCGAGGCACCTGACTAAGGATTGTTAGGGCGACCCGACCAGTGGAGATGGTAAGTGATGGCTTGACTGTCGGGGTATTTTCTTTTGATGTGTCGGGATATATAGTTGATCAGACGAGTTTGTATAGGCGTTAGTAGTATTGGGGTTTGTGCAGTATTTGTGATTTTGGTGATGCACGCGTACTCTGTACATGTAGGATCTTGGTAAGGCTTTATACTGTGAATATTCTTCATTTGATGGTTGATGTATTGTTGTAGTTTTATTTTTTTTAAAAACTCTGATTTGGTGGAAATCTCTAGATAGGTATTCTTGAAATTTTGGTGAACTGTGTATAGGTTTAGATTTTTGGGATAGTCGATTTTTAGATATTACTCTGCCGAATTTTCGGGAGAAAGATTGGATGTCGAGAAGGTATGGAATAGGTTAGAGTGTGCACAGTGATATACTAGTGAAGTGGCGGTGTACGCGGAAGTGCGGCGTGGCCGCAGGCGCGCGGGGCACGTGGCTCTGCAAGTGTGCACGGGTCGTGCGGCGTCGGGCGAGGGCGTGCAGGCGGACGTGCTGTACGGAGGCAGGGTGCGTGGGGCACACAGTGCTGTGGGCGTGCGCATGATGCGGTAATGTTGAGTTGGCGAACGGCATCGAGAGAGTGCGGGTGGGGCGCCGAAGTGGGACGTGGGCGTCCGGGGCGTGCGAGCCGCACGCGGGGCGTGTGCACTGAATAGGGTAGCTCGGGCCGTGTGTTGGACCCCATCCTAAAATCTTGAGTCTTATTGTTCTATTTTTAGAACTGCTTTAAATTGTACTTTTCGCTGCGTATTTTATATTGAAGATTTCGTGTTCACTATTCGCGCCGCGAGTTGTTTTCGAATCGAGTCGAAAATTTTTATACTTACAAACGTTCTTTTGAATATGATTTAAAAATGAAAGTGGTGTAAAATTAAGTGAGTTCGCGTCAAGTCTTTGTATGTCATAGTGTGTAGACATAGTGTGTAGACATAGTGAGCATATTGAGAACGTGTGAGTTCTCGGGGCGTTACACGTTTCCCGCTGCTTATTTATATCAGACTTTCATAAGTTTTCTTTTGGAATGTTTTCTTTTTGGGCGCGAGTTATTTTCGAAGCGAGCTGAAAATTTTTATACTTACAAATGTTATTTTGAATATGATTAAATGATAAGAGTATCGTTATATTGAGTAGAGAGGGAGAGAGAGAAAGGATCATGTCCTTGTGGATCTGGGGTGGTCGCGAAAACTACAATTGTAGTGTCAGAGCGAGCCAAAAACAAGAGGGGTTTTTTGAGGTGTTGCTGTCGTGGTGTGACAAGGTAAGAGTAAAATGATAAAATATGAGGATAGGAATAGACAAAATGGTAATTATGCATGGGGTACAATTAAAGAGGGTTAGGTGAAATTTTGATCTAGTGAGTTTTACGTGGAAGAGAGAGAAAAGAAATTTAAAATTAGGAGAGAGAAGATAATCGGTGGCTGTTTTATTTTGTGGGTTTTGTGAGAGAAGAGAAAAAAAAGTTTGGAGAGAGAAAGGAGAAACCAGCAAAGGAGAGAGAGAGCTGAGAGGAGAGAAAATCGTGAGGGAGCCGTGAAGACAAAGAAGAAAAAGGGAGGGGGAGGGTTGAGATTCGTGAATCTGTCCTTTAGGATAAAGTGTTCATCTTGTCGAGAGAAGGTTTTGGCATAGAAATCGAAAGATTTGGTCGAGATTTCGAGGAAAAGTGGTGGAACCAGCAAATACAGTAAATATTTCTAACAATTAGAATAGTTAGATTAGAATTTATTGCCTTGATAGGTGGAGAAAGAGTTCAATTCCTTTTAGGTTTGGATAGATTGGGATTTTTGGGTAAATTGAATAGAGATTTGATAGTTGAAGTGAGAATTGGATGCTGTTTTTAATTCAAATTAATATGAATTGTGAAAAGAATTATTTTAATTCCAATTTTTATAAAATGTTGTTTAATTTGAATTTTATGGAAATGTGGTTTTAAATTTGATTAGATTGAATTGTTAAACGTAGCATTTGAAAACCTATGTTTTAGGTTGAATTAAACTCATTGATTTTTAATATAAATTTCATAAGTGAGTGCGTGTTTTGTGCACACATATCATTGGTTTATAATAATAATGATTTAAAAAGGAATTTGGTGTAGAAAATAAGTAAAATCAAAAAATGAATTTGACTTGCAATCATATACATTTGGATTTTCTGAGAACCTTTTGAATCACTACATTACTTGATTCAAATGGTTCACTTTCTCCACAATTTACACGAATTTTTCTTATATATATATATATTGTTCTATGTCTAGATTTGTTAGGTTCTTTCTTCAATTCCATTAGATGTTTAATGTAAATGAACCTTAACTATGTAGCCCAATCCGTAATAAATTGGCCCCAAAATAGCATATCTAAATATGCATTTAGGAAGTAGGAAGAAGGAAAACGGTGGTAATATAAGAACCCTGTAACGATCCGGCTCCACCCTCGAGCATCCGCGAATTGTGCGGTCCGACCCACCCTTAAGGATCTGCGAACCACCACCCCGGCCCCACCCTCAAGGATCTGCGGACTGTGCTCATCACCTTCTCCCTTCCTAGATGAGGGAGTTTAATGCATTCCCCAGTTCTCGAACCCTATACCTCCAGGTACTTGTACCAAGAGTTAAAAAAGCTAATGAAGTATTCCTTAAAGTATCGCTGTTCATGGGCGTAATGAGGTTTAGCAAGAAAAGGAAGCTCAATCCACAGTTTGTAGGACCGTTCCCTATTTTGAAGAAAGTAGGATGTACCGCTTACACACTGAAGGTGCCTTCATCTATGGATGGTGTTCACAACGTGTAATAACCCATCAAATTTTGGATTTTAGATCTAATTTCTGAAATTTTTAATTAAATATCGGTTGAAATTTCGACGAATGTTTTAATGGGTAAATTAATTTATAAAATTCAGAATCTAAATTTAGTGACGGTTTCTGAAATTTTTAAGCCGAGAGCACGCGAATTATCGGAGGTTCGGACAAATGAAAATACGTGAGGGCATTTTGGTAATTTCACTTTAATTTAAATAATTATATTTTATATAAGGTGGAATGGCTTCGAGTGGAAGCCATTCCACCTTGTGTTGTCCCGCGGCCGAGAGAAGAAAGACACGAAAGAGAGAGCGCGAGAAGCCGTGAGAGGGAGGGAGAGAACCCGGCGACCCGTCGACGCCGACGACGGAGGAGAACTGAATGCCGGTTAGCCGAGAGGACTGTGGTGGAGACTAGTTCAGTTTCCCGAGCTGACGACTGAAGATATGCTTCCTCCTTTGCTCTCGTTTTGTTCGCCCGAGTTGATGGTCGTCTTTCTTCAATCTTTTCGAATGTTAGGCTGAGTGTTGGGTCAGTTTTATACTGTGCGTGTGTCGGGTGACCGTGGGCAGCAGAGCCCAGAGCTGAGAGCTCGGAGGGTCCCCCCTGTTTTCTCTCTCTGTTCTATTGGCCGAGGTGGGGAGTGCATGAAGCTCTAATTTTTGGTCAATTGATGGCAGGAATTAGTGAGAATTATTGGGTTAAGGAATTGTGGTGGGGAGCATTGGTTTTGCTTGAAAAATCGAGGTGTTGGGATTTCCAATTCAAGTTTTCTGAATTGAAAATCCTCAATTATGGTTAGTTCATACTTAATAGAATTGAATGTGATTGATTGCCGGAGAAAGTAGTGAAAATCGAGTTAATGTTGAAATTCATATTTTTTTTCGTATAAAAGCAGACTTTGTTTTTGGGGTTTCTGCTTAGCTTCGGTTATTCGTTAAAATTTTGTTTTGTGGGTCAAACTAAATTCCCAGAGGAGCATTTAGCCTCTTGAATCGTTCGATTCCGATAACGAACGCAAAAGTTATGCGTATCCGAAGTTTAGGCTGGTTTTCGGCCGAACCAAACTAGTGACCCGTTTTAGTTAGAATTTCATGGATTTAGTTGAAAGATGTGATTCTTAACGTATTTAGTAAATTTTGATGTGAAGATTGATGGGCGATTGTTTATGTTTTAGGTTGAGGCATTTTGGCAAAGTTGTTCGTCAAGTAAGCTTAGAACGCCAGGTAAGTAGTGTATGCATGTGTTTTGTCCAGGTGGGCCTACACCGTGAAACTTTATGAATTATGTTGTTTGACTGTGACGTGCGTGCATATTGTTTAACATGCTTCATGTTTTTAAAAAGGGAACGAAAATGGTTTTGAACATATTTTGAGTAAGTGGTGAGAAGGGTTGTGGTGGTATCGCAGATCCTACTAGTGTGTAGGCTGGTGTGTAACCAATCGCGGATTCTGCTCGTGGAGTGGGCTGGCTGGGAACTTCAATCATATTTGAACCTTAGGTCTTAAAACATTAGGAACGGTAACCTAACTAGGGTAATTGATGTATTCTCCTTTTAGGTTTGTTTCTAACTTTTGTTTTGTTTTGCTTTGTTATTTGGTGTTTTTTTTTTTTGAGAAAAACTAGTAAGCAAGACAAATACTATAAGCAAAAAGGAAAGGAAATCATGCAATTTAGATTAATTTGTCAAGATAAAATAATGCTAGCTACTCTCGGATGTGTGACAATTCACTAAAAAAAAATGAGACACTAGTTTTATCCTCGGTTTGCTTCACGGATTGTAACAACAATGGAGCACCAATTAAAGCATCAAATTAGGTTTAACATGCAGCCAAATTTCGTGCCTTGGAACAACTCTCAGCCATGCACAAAGTGGTCCCAACTATCAACATCAAACTTGCCATTTTTGTGCACACAAAACTGTTTTTTGCAAAAGTATGTTTTTCTTTAACCAAAACAGCATCTATTTGAATTTTAGACCACAACAAACCGAAAAAAAGTACATGCTTCAGCTAGATAACATGTTAACTTAAGTTTAAAGAGTCATAGGCTCGGTCTTGTGCAAAAAAAAAAACAGATCACAACATCAAGATATAGCATACTATTCTCGGCAATGTCAAAAATAGAAAGTTCATGCTATTGTCTCTCGGATTTTAGGCAAACTTTAACCGAATCACATGTAACATTTGACAAGCCTAACATTCATTCTTAGCAGAGGATATAAGCATCAATAAGCATAAAAATGTTCATTTAAATGAAGCTACAAGTTTCGGTTATTAGTGCACACAAACCGGTTGTCAAAGAAAAGCTAAACTTGAAACATGCGGTTTTCTAACAAAGTGCATTAAACATTTTAAACCAATGCAACCATCAAGCTAATCATATGATTTTAAAGTTAAACATGCATGCTTAAGTACTTAACAAGACATGTGAGGTGCTGGAAATATTAAAACACAGCAAGAAAAAGTGTTGCACCCGAAATAGCAAAGAAAACAACAAGTACTAAAGTGGTTAGCATTTGTTTAACCAAAAGGGGAAGGAAATTGCAGCCACGAAAATGGAGTTTAAGGGCTGATATTTCTTCATGCTTAGATGTCTAACAACTCAAGAAACATGCTGGAGATGATTTTAGCTCAAAAGAAATCGAAAATAAAACAAAGAAACCGCAAGCACATCAATAACCCGAATAGGTGAGCAATGAAACCTGGTTTTAGGTCTTAAGGTGCAGCCATCCAAATGAGTTTGGAAAACCAAACTAACTTGATTTCTAGCACTCCACGGGGCCCTCCTATGCTCTGATACCAAATGTTACGGCCAAGCCCCTGCTCGGTCACTAGAATGCACGAAAGGATCGGTTAGGCCCTCGGATCTCGGCCAAGCCGAGAAACCCTTGAGAAAAACAACAAAATGAATGACTAAATGTGCTTGAAATGAAATGAAATTTGGTGTGAGATTAGTGGAGTGAGTGAGGTGTGTGATGGTGGTGGTCGTGGTCCAGGTTGATTAGAATTGACAAACTTGTGCAAGCAAACCTGCAAGTCGGCCGAAGAGACAATGTTATGTTCTCGGCAATCACAACCTTTCCATGGAAAGGTTCTCAACTTGGGGAACCGGTTTTGGCCACTTCCTTCTTGTTACCTTCCCTTGAAAGGGAGCAGAGAAAAGTGGAACACAAGCTCGAGCAACAACCTTGAGTTGCCAAGCGAGGAGGCTACTCCTAATCGGTTCATGGAACCGAGCACTTACCCTGGAAAGGTGGTGGAAAACTCCCTCGGTTTCCTCTTAGAAAATATGCCGATGTTCATTAACTTTGCCAACCGAAATGCACACACCAATACTATGCTTATATAGGCATAGGATGGAGGGTTTTAGGGCTGTGCTTTGGTCTTCAAAACTTGGTGCAAAGAAGCTTGTAACCGGCTCCAAAATGTTGTAGTGTGCGGCCGAGATGATGGTAGCCAAGAGGTTGATCAATGGCTTGCTGAATGCCATGTCATGGATCCATGTTTCTTCCACAAAAGGTAAAGGGGACAAGCATCTCAAATGGCAGCCCAATGGTGTGGCCAAATCGGGTAAAGTTGGCCACCACTTGCGGCACTTCCTCCTTGGCGCGCTTGCGGCCGAGAGTGACATGTCTTGCATGCCCGATTGCTTCTTCAAGTTAAGCCAATCCCGAAACCCTTTCCATCATCTATCCTAACCATTCAATCTAATCCTAAATGCCTAATGCATGCACATAATAATAAGTTAAACAAGAAGGCCAATGTTTGCCCAATAAGTTCACAATAAAACATTACATAAAAGTTGGCTCGGGAAGACAAATTCCCTTAAGAGCTTCATGATCTTCAAGGGTGGCTTCCCATACAAGTATGTGTCTCGGTTGCTCCATGTCTTGAGCCTCCACTTCCCACCTTAAGCTTGCAACTTCCGGCTCCATTGAATCATAACCTGCACAAGAATCAAATGTGTGAGAATGTAGGTTAATTAAAGTGTGTGCTTGGACTTGAGATCGTGTGACGGGCCTATGGGGCACATCACCATCGGTGCTCTTCTTACCCAGCAAACCCCACCCTCCCGCGAGGGATCGGCGATCGATTCTTCCTCTGTTCTTCTGAATCACGGTAAGTTCTAATTAGTTTTGTGTAGCTAGTTGATGTGTTAGTGTTATTAGTGACAAAAACGGGTCTAGCAAGAGTATAGGGTGATTTGGTGAAAAACTAGGAAGGTAATGTGAGAAGTTGAGTGTAAAGTTGAATTTCATCCGCATATTGGTGCTACGGATAGAAATAGGAGTGGATTATGATAATTTGTGACAAAGATTAGGTGGTTGATTGGCCGAGTATGTGAATTTTTGGAACGGTGTCCGTTCGGTCACATTCGGTCGAGTTGTGGACATTCGAATGGGAAATGGATGAGACCATAGGAAACTAGACATCATCAGAAACCTGTAATACTTTGTATCCTCCAATTTTGAAGAATAGTAGAGAAGTTGTGAATTTCCAAAGTGGGACGGAAATGGTACGAGATTTCGAGTTATTGAAGAGTTTCAGTTTTGGCATGAGTTAGGACTTTCAAGATAGAGAGTTATGAATTTAATGAGTTAGAATTGACGGATATATAACTTTATAGGTTTTCTAGTTAGCGTACTAGATTTGGATTACGAGTGTTAAGCACGCCAGGTAAGTAATATAGTAGAAGTTTTATCCTCGGGCATACATCACAGTACAGTAGGTTGCATTGCACGTTTATTTGATGTTATGCTTTATTGATTGCGCATCATGGTTTTAAATTACGAGACGAAACGAAAATGAATTTCAATGATTTCAAGAAGTGAAACAGTAGGATGAGATGAAACGAATGAAATAAGAAGATACGTAAAAAGATAATAAAGGTGGGGTTGAGGGGTCTTGTCTCGAGAGGTGGACCGTGAGTTATCACGAGTGTTAGACCGCGAGGTTTGTCACTTTACTAGATTGAGGGTGGCCTTGTCCTATGAGGTGTACCGTGAGGTGTGTCACCTTGATCTAGCATGTAAAGAAAAACCCAGTAGTAAGAAGATAAAGAAGATGTAAGAATGAGACGAAAACGAAAGTAGAGACGAAAGTGTAGAAACTGCATATGTTAAGATGTGAATGTTTTTTACTGTTTAAGTTTTATGCATTACTTACTTAGCATTAGGCTAATAGTTGAGTTCTATGATGTAGGTGACGACGCAGCAGCTAGTGAGTATCCTGAGCATGTCTAGGATTAGTATGCAGTTAGGGAAGGTCGCTCGTGGGACGACTGGGCCAGCTGTTGAGGCGTTTTGACTAAGGCGGGTGTAAGAATAGGTGGCGTAACACCTGAAAAAATTTCAGTTAATTCAATTTTTTGGAATTCCGTATCGGTCAACGGTGAGGTTCAAGACAGAATCGAGGTCGTAATGTTAGGTAAAGGATTATTTCAGTAATAGCGTTGAAGGAGAAATTTTAAGATTTTATCCAAACACTGACCGTATAGTAGATTTATCGAAAGTGTTATGGTTGAGGGTGAAATGGTAATTAAAATTAATTATAATAAATAATATATAAAAATAAAATTTGAGAAGAAGAACACCATCAGTGATCTTCTTCCCTAGTAAACCACCCCCCCCCCCCTCTCTCTCTCTCTCTCTCTCTCTCTCCCTCTCTCGTTTCTCCTCTCCCGCGAGCGATCGGCGATCGATTCCTCCTCCGTTCTTCCGAATCACGGTAAGTTGTAGTTAGTTTTTTGTAGCTAGTTGATGTGTTACTGTTATTTGTGACAAAAAAGGGTTTGGCAAGAGTGTAGGGTGATTTAGTGAAAACCTAGGAGGGTAATGTGAAAAGTTGAGTGTAGAGTTAAATTTCATCCGCATGTTGGTGATTAGGATAGAAATAGGAGTGGATTACGAGAATTGGTGACAAAGAATTGTGTGGTTGATTGGCCGAGTATTTTAATTTTTGGAATGGTGTCCGTTTGGCCACGTTCGATTGAGTCGTGGACATCCGAATGAGAAATGGATGAGACCATTGGAAACTAGACGTCCTCAGGAACCCGTAGTACTTTGTATCGTCCAATTTGGACGAATATTTGAAAAGTTGTGAATTTTCAAAGTTGGACAAAAATGGTGCGGGATTTCGGGTTTAGTGGAGAGTTTCGGTTTTTGGTAAGAGTTTGGACTTTTAAGATAGGGATTATGAATTTAATGAGTTAGAATTGACGAATGTATAATTTTATAGATTTTCACAGTTAGCGTACAAGATTTGAATTACGAATTTTAAGGACGCCGGGTAAGTAATGTAGTAGTAGTTTTGCCTTCGGGCCTACATCACAATTCAGTAGGATGCATTGCATGTTTACTTTATTTTATGCTTTGTAATATGCATCATGGTTTTAAATTACGAAACGAAACGAAAATGAATTTCCATATTTTTATAAAGTAAAACAGTAGGATGTGATTAGACAAATGAAATGAGAAGATACATAAGAAGATAATAAAGGTGAGGTTGAGTGGTATTGTCTAGTGAGGTGGACCGTGAGGTGTATCACTCTTGCTCCGCTTTACGTGGTGAGCTTGTCTAGTGAGATGGACCGTGAGGTGTGTCACTTTACTAAATCGAGTTTGGCCTTGTCCAATGAGGTGGACCATGAGATGTGTCATTTCGATCTAGCACGTAAAAAAGAACCCAGTAATAAGAAGATAAAGAAAATGTAAGAAAGAGACGAAAACGAAAGTAGAGACGAAACTGTAGAAACTGTATATGTTAGGATGTGAATGTTTTTCAGTGATTAGGTTTTATGCATTACTTACTTAGCATTAGGCTAATAGTTGTGTTTTGTGATGTAGGTGACGACGCAGCAGCTAGTGAGTATCCCGACCATCCCTAGAATTAGGAGGCAGTTGGAGTAGGACGCTCGCGGGACGACTGGGCCAGCAGTTGAGGCGTTTTGACTATGGCAGGTGTAAGTAAGGGTGGTGAGATATTTTAAGTTATACTAAGTTATTTTGATGTAAAAGAGAGATTTAAATTTGGGTTGAGTATTTTGGCGTGCGTAACAGATTTGTAAACTGAGTCGAGAAGGGGATTCATAGTTTTTAAACATTTAATCAAAATCTGTGTTGTTTTGTTGAATTGTGTTAAAGTTTCTGGGGGGCAAAGTGTCGACTAAAGTTCATAGATGTCGACCGGTAAGTGTAAAATAGAGGATGAGTGTCAACCGCGAGCCTCAACCTACACAGGGCAGAGTCAAAGTAGGTGTCGAGCCTTCGTTAATAGTGTCGACCGGTCCGTGTACAATTGGCAGCGGTGTCAACCCCGAGGGTCGACCTGCACGGACAGAGAGGATCAAGGTGTCAATCTGCGACAGCGGGTGTCGACCCTCTCTAAAATAGATGTATAAGTGTCGACTAGTGTCCTCTGCGTCGACCGATGAAAAGACCCGAGGGATATGTATTGTCGAACGGCGTTTCTCAGTGTCGACCGATGGAAACCCGAGACAACTTAAGTGTTGACCAGCTCTTGCAGGAGTCGACCAGTCTCTTTATTTTTATGTTTTAAAGAAGAAATTTTATTAAAATGATTTTAAACGACTTTCCGCTGCGACATTTACGTATATTCTTTTGGAAGTCGTTTTGAGTAAAAAATAAAAAAAATGGTCATTTTGAGTCGAAAAATAAAGCTTTACAATTTCTAGAAAATATTTAGTATAGGATATGAGGGTTGGTGACGAGTAGTAGTTGGTAGCGAACCGGGAATCATGGAGGATTTTCGGGGCGTTAGAGGTGGTGAGGTATTTTGAGTCGTAATTGGTTATTTTGATGTAAAAGAGATATTTGAATTTGGTTTGAATATTTTGGTGTGTGTAGTAGGTTGTAAATCGAGTCGAGAATTGGATTCACGGTTTTTAAACGTTTAGTCAAAATCGTGTTCTTTTGTTTTAAATTCTGTTAAGGTTTTTGGGGTGCAAAGTGTCGACCGAATTCCACAGGTGTCGATCGGTCAGTGAAAAAGGGAAGGTGAGTGTCGACTGCGAGGTTCGACCTGCGCAGGGCAAAGCCGAAGTAGGTGTCGACCCCTGGTTCCAGGTGTCGACCAGTCTATGTAAAATTGGCAGAGGTGTTGACCCTGATGGTCTACCTGCGCGGACAGAGAGGATCAAGGTGTCGACCTGTGACAGCGGGTGTCGACCCCTCTTTGAATCGAGTGTAGAAGTGTCGACCGGTGGAAGAACCTGAGAGAAATGTAGTGTTGACCGGCGTATGTCAGTGTCAACCGAAGAATACCCGAGACAACTCAAGTGTCGACCGGTCTCTTTAATTTTTATGTTTTAAAAGTGAAGTTACTTAAAATGATTTTAAACGAGTTTTCACTGCAGCATTTATATGTATTTCTTTTGGAAGTCGTTTTGTGGAAAAACAGAAAAAACAAAAAAAAATAGTCCTTTTGAGTGGAAAAATAAAGCTTTCCAATTTATGGGAAATATTTAGTAGAGGATTTGAGGGATGGTGACGAGTAGTAATTGGTAGCAAACCGGAAATCATGCAGGATTTTCGGAGCATTACTGTGTTGATATCAGAACCATTTGGTCAAAACGTTGAAACGCTCAACAGCGCCTATCGCCGCATGACGTGCTCCAACAACTGTAAGTGTTTAAGTTTAGTGTCGTTTAGTAAATACTTATGAGCATAGTTGACCCTTGTCTGGGAAAGATAGTCAAAATGTCTAGACGACCAGGACGTCCTAAAGTGCCAAGAGAGACAACCGAAACAAGAAGTAAGGACGATTCTGCGACTATGCGACAGTTGACAGAATTAGTAAATCGGTCGTCTTAGTAGTTAGGAATGTTACTGGACCGAAAAGTACAGGGAGGTGCAGGCCCTAGTTCTAGTCAGGACCAGTCAGGTGACCGATTTTGGAGATTGCGGCCTTCGACTTTCGAAGGACAAGTATCAGACCCGATGGCTGCCGAGGAGTGGATCCTTGTAATAGAGAACATGTTTAAATATGCGAAGGTATAAGATGAGGATAAAATTATACTGATCACCTTTTATTTAGCAAAGGATGTTTGGTTTGGGTGGAAGTTTACAGAGGCCACCGCCGATACTCAGCACATGACTTGGGAGAAGTTCAAGAATGCTTTCTACGACAAGTATTTTAACAGTACGGTGCAGGCAACTAAGTGGATGGAGTTCTTACAGTTGAAGCAAACTACGTCAGTGACAGAGTACAACCGGGGATTCGAGTCTTTGTCCAGGTTTGCCAGCAATTTGGTAAGCTGAATGAGGATAAATTGTTTCAGTTTGTACAAGGGTTGAGGCCGGAAATATACAAAGGAGTGAAAATAGCAGGCATACGGGATGTGCCATACTCCGAGGTGGTGGCCAAGGAATTGGAGGTTGAGGAAGCCGAGATGATATGTATCAGTCAGAGGGAGGCTTACAAGAGATCCTTAAGAGAAGTGGCCCCACAGCAGAGCAGAAGTGTCTCTCAGCCGTCACAACGGAAAGACACAAAGAGGTTTAGCGAGGGTTCTAGCAGCCAGGGAAGTAGTAAGAGGCCGCAAGGACAAGTACAGTACCCCTAGTGCCCCAAATGTATGAAGTATCATCTGGGAGAGTGCAGATGGAACTCTGGAAAGTACTACAACTGCAATGAAGCTGGACATATGGCCAGGGACTGCCTGAAGCCCAGGGACATTCAATATTTTAATTGCAACGAGCTGGGCCACATCAGCAAGGATTGCCCGGCTTTGAAGAAATGTTTGATGCGCACAACCCCGAGATTTGCTATAATTGAGTCGGGAGATGAGTAGCAGCCAGCTGTGGTGTCAGGCACCATACTAGTAAATTCTGTACCTGCTTATACTTTGATTGACTCTAGTGCTACGCATTCATTTATTGCGACCACGTTCGCGGTCAAGTTAGGCGTATGGCCTGTGTCGACGAATTGTAGCTACGAAGTGATGCTACCTTCTGGTGGGAGAATGCATTTAAATCAAGTTGTACGAGATAGCGTGGTGTCCGTGGGAAGCAAAAATCTACTAGCCGATCTCATAATTATGGTTATAACGAGATACGACGCGGTATTAGGAATGGATTGGCTATTCAAGCACTACGTTATGATCGATTGCAAAGCAGGCACAGTGAATTTTCAACCGCTAGGTGGTGGGATGCAAATTTGTCAGGCCGCGAAGGGTGTTAGGAGAATATCTGTGATGGCGCCTGTTAGTGCTCGTCAGATTTTAACTGGTGAGTATTTTGGTTTTCTCGCCAGTATTGTAGATATGCAAATTCCCTGGGATTCGAGACCGCAGGATTTTTTAATTATTCAAGACATCCCTGAAGTTTTCTTAGATGATTTACCTGGTTTGCCTCCGGATCGGGAAATAGAGTTTGTGAAAGATATGTATCCGGGAGCTGAGCCAGTGTCGAAGAATCCTTACAGATTAGTGTCAGCGGAGTTGAAGTAGTTGAAGAAGCAATTAGAAGAATTGGTAGATTAAGGATTTATACGCCCTAGCTTTTCGCTGTGGGGAGCGCCAATCCTCTCTGTCAAGAAGAAGGACGGGTCGTTGCGAGGAGTTAAACAAACTACAAAGAGTTAAACAAGCTAACGATTAAGAATAAGTACCCTCTGCCAAGGATAGACGATTTATTCGATCAACTCTAGGGGGCCTGTGTATTTTCAAAGATTGATTTGAGATCAGGTTATTACCAGCGGAAGGTCAGGGAGGAAGATATTCCCAACACGACTTTTCAGATGTGGTACGGACACTATGAATTCTTGGTGATCTCCTTTGGATTAACAAATGCTCCAGCCGCCTTTATGGACCCGATGAATAGAGTGTTCCATGGTTATCTTGATAAATTCGTCATAGTGTTTATCGACAATATTTTGGTGTACTCTTGGAGCAAGGAGGAGCATAAGGAGCACTTGAGATTGGTGTTGGAAACTCTGAAGCGCGCCAACTTTATGCAAAGTTTTCCAAGTGCGAATTTTGGCTGGATAGAATCTATTTTCTTGGTCATGTCATCTCAAGCGATGGAATAGCGGTTGATCCAACAAAGATCCAAGCAGTTAAGGAGTGGCCACAACCGAAGAATGTTACGGAGATACGGAGTTTTCTCGGGTTAGTGGGTTATTATCGGAGATTCATTGAGGGATTTTCCAAGATTGCGGCACCCCTGACCCGGTTAACCAGGAAAAGTGTGAAACATCTGTCGTCTGAGGATTGTGAGCATAGTTTCCAGACGTTGAAGCAGAGATTAACTGCTGCTACAATCCTGACGCTTCCTACCGAGGATGGAAAGTTTAGTATTTACTGCGATACTTCAAAGAAATTAAGTCAAGCATGGCTTCCAATGACGAGTCAGATTTTAGTTTTTCAGACGACGAAATTCTTAAGTTTCAAAATAGGTGGTTCGTTCCGAATAATGAAGAATTACGTAGGGAAATATTGGCTGAAGCCCACTACTCGAGATTTTCTGTACATCCAGGGAGCACCATGATGTACAGGGATCTCAAACAGCATTACTGGTGGCCTGATATGAAGATAATGGTGGCGAAGTTCGTAGAGGCGTGTTTGATCTGCCAGCAAATTAAGGCTAAGCATCAGAGACCGGCAAGGAGATTGAAGCCATTGCCGATACGTAAATGGAAATGGGAGCAAATAGCGATGGATTTTCTTGTAGGGCTGCCTCGGACGACAAAGGGCTATGACGGTATATGGGTGATTGTGGACAAGTTAACCAAATTGGCCCAATTTCTGCCAGTGCAGATTACGTATTCTATGGATCACTTCGCCGAACTATATATTCAAGAGATCGTGCGATTGCACGGAGTTCCAACTTCAATTGTATCAGACAGAGACCCTAGATTTACATCTAAGTTCTGAAAGAGTTTGCACAAGGACATGGGTACGCAACTCAGTTTTAACAAAGCGTTTCATCCGTAGACGGATGGACAATCTGAGAGAATTATTCAGACGCTGGAGGATATGCTTCGAGCTTGTGTACTGGAGTTCCAAGTATCATGGAGTAGATATCTGCCGTTGGTAGAATTTTTTTATAATAACAGTTTCCAGGTCATGATAGGTATGACTCCATACAAAGCCCTTTATGGGAGAAAGTGCAGCTCCCCGCTTTATTGGGATGAAGTTGGCGAGGCGAGTTTAGTAGGTCCGGATATTTTGCAGCATACAATAGAGAAAGTTGCATTTATTCGGCAGCGTATCTTAACAGCTCAGAGCCGATAGAAGAGTTATGCAAATCGTCGGAGAAGAGAGCTAGAATTTAATGTTGATGATGAAGTCTTCATAAGGATTTCGCCATTTAAAGGTATGGTAAGATTTAGAAAAAGAGGCAAGTTCAACCCAAGATTTATTGGACCATTTCCTATTACGAAGAAAGTAGGAAAAACATATTACCATTTGCAGTTGCTAGCCTGGATGGATGGGATCCACAATGTATTTCACGTATCCATGCTAAGGAAGTGTATGCAAAATCCTTCTCACGACATGGAGCAGCAGGACATAGAGGTTCAACCCACATTAACACATGAAGAGAGTCCAGTGGAGATTTTGGATTATGCAGTGAAGACTCTACGCAACAATGAGATTTCACTGGCGAAAGTTTTATGGCGTAACCATAACGTAGAATAACCAACTTGGGAGTGGCAGTAGGACATGATGAGCCGATATCCAGAACTGTTCAGGTAACAAAATTTTGAGGACAAAATTTTTTTTAAGGAGACTGAAATGTAACACCCGAAAATTTTGTTTGAATTAATTACAGATTTTTGTAGTTATAGTCAGTGGAGTTTTGGTCCGAATTGATAACGAAAAATTCCTACCCCTAATTAAAAGATTATTTTGTGGCTAATGCAGGAGAGAGAAATTTAAGAATCCAACCAGAATCGGACGGAATCATAGAATTATGAAACGGTTAAATGTGGAAGGCGGTTTGGTAATTAGGAAAAATATATATTAAGAAAAAAAAATTGATAGGTGTTCTTCTTCCCCAGCAAACCCCACCCCCCCTACTCTCATTTCACCTCTCCCGCGAGCGATTGGCGATCGATTCCTCTTCCGTTCTTCCAAATAACGGTAAGTTCTATTTAGTTTTGTGTAGCTAGTTGGTGTGTTAGTGTTATTAGTGACAAAAACGGGTTTGGTAAGAGTATAAGTTGATTTGGTATAAACCTAGGAGGGTAATGTGAGAAGTTGAGTGTAGAGTTGAATTTCATCCGCATATTGGTGCTTAAGATAGAAATAGGAGTGGATTACGAGAATTGGTGGTAAAGATTGGGTGGTTTATTAGCTGCGTATGTGAATTTTTAGAACGGTGTCCGTTCGGCCACGTTTGGTCGAGTCGTGCACATTCGAATGGGAAATGGATGAGACCATAGAAAACTAGATGTTCTCAGAAACCCGCAGTACTTTGTATCGTAAAATTTGGACGAATAGTAGAGAAGTTGTGAATTTCCGAAGTGGGACAGAAATTGGGCGGGATTTCAGGTTAGTCGAGAGTTTTGGTTTTGGTATGAGTTAGGAAATTCAAGATAGGGAGTTATGAAATTAATGAGTTAGAATTGACGGAAGTATAATTTTATAGGTTTTCCAATTAGCGTACAAGATTTAGATTACGGGTGCTAAGCATGCCAGGTAAGTAATGTAATAGAACTTTTGCCCTCGGGCCTACATCACAGTATAGTAGGTTTGCATTGCACGTTTATTTTATGTTATGCTTTATTGATTGTGCATTATGGTTTTAAATTACGAGAAGAAACGAAAATGAATTTTCATGATTTTACGAAGTGAAACAGTAGGATGAGATGAAACGAATGAAATGAGAAGATACGTAAGAAGATAATAAAGGTGGGGTTGAGTGGTCTTGTCCCGAGAGGTGGACCGCGAGGTGTATCATTCTTCCTCCGGGTTACGAGGTGACCTTGTCTCGATAGATGGATCGCGAGATGTGTCACTTTACCAGATTGAGGGTGGCCTTGTCCCGAGAGGTCGACCGTGAAGTGTGTCACCTTGATCTAGAACGTAAAGAAGAACCCAGTAGTAAGAAGATAAAGAAAATGTAAGAAAGAGACGAAAAGGAGAGTAGAGATGAAACTGTAGAAACTGCATATGTTAGGATGTGAATTTTTTTCATTGTTTAAGTTTATATGCATTACTTACTTAGCATTAGACTAATAGTTGAGTTCTGTGATGTAGGTGACGACGCAGCAGCTAGTGAGTATCCCGAGCATGCCTAGGATTAGTATGCAGTTGGGGAAGGATGCTTGTGGGACGACTGAGCCAGCTATTGAGGCTTACTTGGTTATTTTGATGTAAAAGAGAGATTTGAATTTGAGTTGAATATTTTGGTGTGCGTAGTAGGTTATAAATCGAGTCGAGAATTGGATTCATGGTTTTTAAACGTTTAGTCAAAACAGTGTTGTTTTATTTTAAATTCTGTTAAGGTTTATGGGATGCAAAGTGTCGACCGAAATACATAGGTATCGACCGATTAGTGAAAAATGGAAGGTGAGTGTCGACCGCGAAACTCGACTTACGCAAGGCAGAGCCGAAATAGCTGTCTTGTTGCAGGTGTCGACCGGTCCGTGTAAAACTGGCAAAGGTGTCGATCCCGATGGTCGACCTTCGCAGACAGAGAGGATCAAGGTGTCGACCTGCGACAGCGGGTGTCAACCCCTCTCTGAAACGAGTGTAGAAGTGTCAACCGGTGGAAGGACCCGAGAGAAATATAGTATCGACTGGCGTATATCATTGTCGACCGATGAAAACCCGAGACAACTCAAGTGTCGACTGACTCTTGCAGGTGTCGACCGGTCTCTTTAATTTTTATGTTTTAAAAATAAAGTTATTTAAACTGATTTTAAACGAGTTTTCGCTGCGGCATTTATATGTATTTCTTTTGGAAGTCGTTTTGAGGAAAAAAAAAAAAGTCATTTTGAGTCGAAAAATAAATCTTTCCAATTTCTATGAAATATTTAGTATAGGATATGAGGGATGGTGACGAGTAGTAGTTGGTAGTGAACCGAAAATCATGGAGGATTTTCGGGGCGTTACAGTGGCGCTAGGTTCATTCTCACCCTGGTGCGGCTGCATTACGCGTCACAGGTGGGACAACATGAGTGTGAGTGTAGAGACTGCATGTGATAGGGTTTCATTGTCAGTTTCTACTTTCATATCACATTACTTATTGAGCGTTATACTTATGATGTGTGTTCTATGGTGTAGGTGCAGACATTGTTGCTGGTGAGCTCCGAGAGCTTAGTCTTGAGCCGTATGACGATTGACAGCGTGAGAGCGAGGCACCGGACAACGGATTGCTACGGTGACCCGACCCGTGGAGATAGTAGGTGGTGGCGAGATTTACTAGGGATGTTGCTTTAGGTGGGGATATTTATGTGGTAAGATGAGTTTGTATAGGCGTCGGTTGTACCGGATTGTATAATGTTTGTGGTGTTTTGGAGACGCGTGTGTACTTTTATATGTTGCAGTATGTCATTGCTCTATACTACGGACTTTCTTCATTTATAGTTGATGGATTCCGTTGTCTTTAAACTTCGATTTTTTTGTTGGAGATTCTCTGAATAGTTTGATGAGTAGATACTCTTGGAAATTTTCTGGTGAACTGTGTGTAGGGTTAGAGTTTTTGGGATAGCTAGTTTTCAGCCGTTATTCTGCCGAAATTTTTGGAGAAAGGTCGGGGTGTGTGTGATGAGGCGCGAAGGTAGTGGTGGTGTGCACGGAAGTGTGGCATGACCGCTGGCGCGCAGAGCACATGGCCCTGCAAGTGCGCACGTGTCATGTGGCGTCGGGTGAGAACGTGTGTGCGAACGTGTTGTGCGGAGGCAAGGTGCGTGGAGCACGTGGTGCTATGGGCGTGCGCGTGATGCGGAGGTGTTGAGCTGGCGCACGCTGCGTCAGGAGGGTGCGCGCGGGGCACCAAAGTGGAGACGTGGGCGTGCAGCTCGCAGGCCGAGGGAGCGCACGCACAGTGAGCGCGCGCATGCAGGCCCGGGACAATGGAGGCCTGGCGCAGCTGCTCGCGCGCACGGTACTGAGTCGGGTAACGTGAGGCGTGTGTTGGACTCTTCCTAAAATTTCAAGTCTTGCTGTCTTATTTTTAAAACTCCTTTAAATTGACTTTTCCGCTGTGTATTTTATATATATTGAGGATTTCGTGTTCTCTCATTAGGGTGCAAGTCATTTTCGAATCGAGTCAAAAAATTTTTATACTTACAAATGTTATTTTGAATATAATTTGAAAATGAAAGTGGTATTAAATTAAGTGAGTTCGCGTTGAGTCTCTGTATGTCATAGTATGTAGACGTAGTGAGCGCACCAGGAACGTGTGGGTTCTCTAGGTGTTACACAATGTGTTTCACGTATTCATGTTGAGAAAATGTGTGCGTGACTCTACTCAAATTGTAGAGCCAGTGAACATAGAAATCCAACCGACGCTGACATACGAGGAAAGGCTAGTAAAGATTTTAGAGTCTACGGTCAAAGCACTACGCAACAACAAGATCCTCTTAGTAAAAGTTTTATGGCACAATCATAATGTGAAGAAAGCCACTTGGGAAAGACAACAGAATATGATGAGTAGATATCCTGAACTTTTAGCTAAACAAATTTTGGGCACTAAATTTTTTTTAAGAAGGGTAGAATGTAACATAAAAAAAAAAAAACTTTATCCGCTAAATTTTACGTATGTTTTATAATTGTTAAGGTTAATTGTTTCATTTTGTGTAAATGAAATTGTTTATGATGAAAGTAAAAATATGAGGCAAACTTATGGAAAAGTAGATAAATACCGAGGGAAATAAGAAATCAAGTGTGATGTAAGGTGGTGATTAATATTTGGAGAAATAAATTATGAATGCAAGGCAAAATAAATAAGTTAGACATTTATTAAATAAAAGAAAAGAAGAAGTTTGATTAAGTCAAACTTTCTTCTTTTTAAATGAAGATTACGTGCGAGAGAGTTAAAGGAAGTTAGTTTCTGAAAATTCGGAAGAAGAAGGTTGTGCTTTGGTGGATGGAGGATGGACTGCCTCCTCATTCTTTTGTTAAGGTTATCCATTTAGTTAAAGCAAGTAATGTTTTGTTGACCGATAACACTCTTCTCTCCTCTCTTCCTTTCACGAAAAATCCTCCTCTCAAGTCCTCCCTTTTTTTGATTTCGATCAATTAAACCTCAACTTTCCATCAAAGAAAAATCAAGGTAAAGTAGAAATTTGTTACAGGTTAGTTTAAGGTCTTTCATAAGTGGTTATGATAGAATTTTTTGATGGTTTTGCAAACCCTAAATGCTTATAAGTTGATAATTGTTGCTTTGTTGTTTTCTTCCCTTATTGGATGATTGTTCTTGATATTTACTCATGTATACGATAGTGATGGGAAAAAGATGATGAATAATGAAGGTTTGTGGAAATTCTGAAATTTAGGGTTAAAAACAGAGGAGTTTCGGTTTTTACTAATTTCGGCTGTGCTATTTAAGTTGGGTTGTTAAATATATTTTACCACGAAAAACTAAATATCTTAAGCTTTACATAGATTTTTGAATCATCGAATTGGGACATGTATACGATTTGTTATGAATTTTTGAAGTTATTGTACGAAAACTAGAAAATTTCAGTGGGCAGTTCGGTTTGTGAATTTCTGACCATAATTCTCATTCTCTTTTGATAAATGGATGGTTCTATGTTAAACGATACATAATGGGGTTTTCGATACATGTTGAATCGTTCAAATCAGATATAAATTGAATGAGATATTGGGATTTGAAGTTAAGTTGAAATTTGTTAAGGAATCCGAGATTTACGGAATAGAAATTTGTTGATTGTTGATTGTTGATTGGATTTTTAGCTATTCGAAGGGTTGTTTTGAACTATTAAATGGGTTCCTTAGTTCTAGAATTTCTTAAATCTAATTTCATACTTGGATGTTTCCTTATTCAAATTGTAATGTTTTTAATGGTCTAAATGCATGTGTTTAGGTTTTAAAAACTTCAAGGAAACACTCAAAGTTTGCTTAATTCCAAATAACCAAAGGTAAGATTATATTTGGATGTGCTTGGCCTTTAAGGCTTACATCACAAAGGTATTGAGTTTTATACATTTTAAAAGGCACATTTATCAGTAGATAAGTCATTAGTAGTTGTATTTTATTAGGAATTATTGTATTGCCATATGTCTAGAGGACTTGTCTATTTTATTATATTGAGGATGTGTTTTGTTATGTCTTGAGGATATGATATATGTTATATGCACAATTGTATTTTCATGTATCACATTTTTCAAGAAAATCATGTAAAATGTTTTGATGCATATGTTTTAAGTAAGAAAGATAAAAACACATAAAGGTAATCTATCAGTTAAGTTGTGGGATGGGGAGTAGTTCGTATGTGCGATACAATGGGGATGGCATAACGAAACGCCCCAGTCCAATGGCGATACCTAACGGGCTTTGTCGTGACAATATGTTTACAACGCCTACTCATCTAACATGCTCCTTTAATCACCATGTCCATATAATTAAATGAAATGTAATGAATGCACATGTTTTCAAAATGATTGTGCATAGCACGAGCATTTTATTGTATTGATATAGCCTTACTAAGCGTTAAGCTCATTAGTTAAGCTTCGTGATGTAGGTGCAGACCGTACAAATGGTGACGTCGAGCCTCAAGTTGATGAGTAGGAGCAGTTGGAGGAACGAGCTTATGAGGTTGGTTGAGGAAGTCTGGCGACCCTTTTGACCCGTAGGTAAAGTTTTTGTGTCTATGTAAATTGTTTATAGTCTATTGTATAGGATATATAGATATGTTTTGGGATTGGATATTTCAAGAACTGTTTTGGAAGTTTTTTTTTTCATCTGTATGGATATGGATGGTTTTAGACGAATCCATGCAATTTGTTTTCGTGAAAGTTTTTTTTTATTGTTTGAAAATGACTGGACTATGCCATGGTTGGCAGTGTTTAGAAGCATTTTAAAATGATTGAAAGCGTATTGGGGGATGATTATGCGTATTAGGTGTTTGGAGGAAAAACAAAAGGGAAAATTTTACGTCCAAAATGCTTTCAAGTTCATGTAACTTATGTCAAGTCCCATTGCGGCCCTGTACGATCCGAGTCGTGACAAGTGTTGGTATCAGAGCACCCAGATTTTAAAATAATTTCTGTAGACTACCTGATTGCACAATCTATCGCATGAGATCGCTCCATCAACTGTAAGTGTTTAATTTTAAAGTTTTTGTTTTAGTTTAGTAAATTTAGTTTATAACTATATGTAGGAATTGCAAAGTGGTGAGAGGACGACGCGGGGAAACTAACGAATAGGATGACACTATCTGACAGTTAACGAAATTAATTAGCACTTAATCTTGCATGATGGAATGAATGATGGCTAGAGAGAATAACGGGAACAACAGCAATGCCCATACTCCATAAGTCATGAGTGGAGAGGGATTTTGGCAGCTCTGACCGCCAATGTTTGATGTACAGTCTAAGGACCCAACACACGCCGAGGATTGTATTCGAGCAATGGAAAGCATGTTCGACTGCCCTGAAGTGGAGGAAAACAAGAAGTTTACTTGTGCTGTATTTCATCTAACCAAGGATGCAGGATATTGGTTGGATACTGTAAAGAAAACAACGGCTGTACGAGAAATGACTTGGCAGAAATTTAAGGTGTTTCACGAGAAGTACTTCAACCGCGATTTGAGGACAAGTAAAATGATAGAGTTTGCTCAGTTACGACAACTAAGATCAATGGCTGAGTACATTCGTAAGTTTGAGTCGCTCTCCTGTTATGCTAGCCATCTTGTAGATACTGAAGAAAATATGATTTACCAGTTTGTTCAGGGATTGAAGAAGGATATTTATATTGGAGTTAAGACTGCGGGTATCCATGATGTGCCCTACACTAAAGTGGTTGTGAAAGCACTCGAGATGGAGGAGATGGCGAAAAAATTCCAGAAGCAGCAGGAACCTCTTAGGATGTTTTTTCGGCAGATTCAGCCACAACTGTAAAACAGAGGATGGCAGCCGCAACAGCAGTAGAATAGGGGCACTAAAAGACCCAATGAAGCACCTGCTGATCAAGGAAAAGAGAAACGACCGCAGGGAGCCCTTCAAAACACTGCATGTCTAGTGTGCAAGAGGAATCATCTCGGCAAGTGCAAGTTATTTACATGTCGTTGCTTCATATGTGATAATGAGGGCCATCAAGTTAAGGATTGCCTGATGCGAGACAAGAGACCAAACAAGGTTACTTCGAGAGTTTTTGCATTGATCAAGGATGACGATGATGTGCAACATTCTGTTATTACAAGTACAATTATGATTTGTGATGTACCTGCTTATACACTATTAGACACAGGGTCACACACTCGTTTATAGCAAGCGAATTCTTAGTTAGGTGGAATTTATGATTTGTGCCAGCCGACCAGTCTTATAGTGTTATGCTACCTTCTCGTGAATCTATGCATTCCCATCACGTAGTGCAAGGAGGTATTGTATCTATTGGGGGCAAGCAATTATATACAAATCTGATTTTAATCAGTATGAAAGTATATGACGTAATACTAGGAATGGACTGATTGTTCAGACACTATGCCACGATTAACTGCATGTCTGGTGTAGAGTATTTTTTGGCACAAAATAAAACGGAGTTTTTGTATCAAGCCATACCAAAAAGACAAAATGCCTATGGTATCCTCTATGGAAGCTCAACATTTATTGAGATTAGGATGCATGGGATTTATAGCAAATGTTATTGATACTCAGAAGCTAAACGAAATGAAGCTTCAGGACATTATGATAGTTTAGGGATTTGCAGAAGTTTTTCTAGACAACTTATCGACACTGGCACCGAATTGTGAGATAGAGTTTGAAATAGATGTACATCCTGGTGCTGAGCAAGTATCGAAAAACCTGTATTGTATGGCACCTGTTGAATTGAAAGAGTTAAAGGCTCGGCTGATAGAATTAGTGGACAAGGACTTTATACACCCTATGTAACACCCCAAGAAACCCCGCGTTCCCAGTGCGCTACAGTGCATCTACACACTACACACACTAACACTTGACATAACTCACTCAATTTAATACCCCTTTCATTTTCAAAAGAACATTTGTGAGTATGAAAAATTTTCGACTCGATTTGAAAACAACTCGCATCCTGAAGAGGGAACACGAAATCCTCAACATAAAAACTACGCAGCGAAAAAGAAAACCATTTAAGATAGTTTAAGAAAACACGGTAAGACTCGACATCTTAGAAAAGAATCAAACGCACCCCTCGAACTACACAATCCGGTACCGCGCACTCACGTTCCCACTTCGACACCCCGCGCGCACCCTCGCGGTGCCACACATGCCAACTTAACGTCACTGTGTCTCGCGCATGCTCACAGCGCCGCGTGCCCCACGCACCCTGCCGCTGTACAGCACGTCCGTGCGCGCGCCCTCACGCTGCGTCGCATGACCCGTGAGTACCCGCAAGGCTGCGTGCCCCGCGCACCTATCAGCACCTACACCACATAACACACAACATAAGCCTAACGCTCAGTAAGTAATGCAATATGAAAGTAAAAGCCGACAATGCAATCCTAACACATGCAGTCTCTACACTCACACTCATATTGTCACATCTGTGACACGTAGTGCAGCTGTACCAGGGTAAGGAGGAACCTCACGCCACCCTACACCCTGACACGTCGCCACCGTCCCGGACTCCCCAGCAACGAGGCTAGCAAGCTACACACACGCATCACCACATGGCAACCACATCAGGGTAAGGGTGTACCTCCCGCCACTCTACACCCTGACACGTCGGCCCCGTCCCAGCCTCCCTAGCACGGGGCCACAGTTGCCACACACACACGTTTCGCGACAGCCCATCCGGGCCACCCCTCAGGTGCAATCCGCGACTGGTGTGGCACCAACTCACACACTAGTAGGATCCGCGGTACCACTGCCCATCACCCTCACCGTCAACACATTCACGCCGCATGACGGCCCAGCCGGCCCACTTCTCGAGCAGAATCTGTGACTGGTGAAGCACCGGCCCGCACACTACCGGGATCCGCGGTACCACTGCCACACGTCTCACCATATACTCAAAACATGCTCAAAACATTTTCGTTCACATTTTTAAAATATGATGCATGCCAAACAATACGCACACACACCACAATCAATCACATAAACTC
Source organism: Begonia peltatifolia (assembly GCA_022433055.1). Lineage (NCBI taxonomy): Eukaryota > Viridiplantae > Streptophyta > Magnoliopsida > Cucurbitales > Begoniaceae > Begonia > Begonia peltatifolia. Next base: position 19,870,513 of record CM039519.1, on the reverse strand, counting down.
TAAAGTTCTACGGTGTAGGCCCACGTGGGCAAAACGCATCAGGCACTACTTACCTGGCGTCCTAAGCTCGCTCGATACATAACTTTGCCAAAAAGTGTCTCAACCTAAAACACAAACAACCACTCATCAATATTTATCTCAAAGTCCACCAAATAGCTAAAAATAATCTTCCTTAACTACACTCATGAAATTTCAACCAAAACGGGCCATCGATTTGTTTTGGCGAAAAACCAGCCCAAAGTTCGGACGCGCATAACTTTTGCGTCCGTTAATGGAATCGAGTGATTCAAGTGGCTAAACTTCCCCTTAGAAACCTAGTCTAACATACTAAAATGGATTTAAAACGATAAGCCGCAGACAGGCATAAAATTCCAAAAACTGAATCTGCCATTTTTTATAAAATTTCAACCTTTGTTTTTCTTCAACGAAAACTCGTTCAATTTAGCTTTGCGCACCAAAAACAGCCATGCCACTATCACACGTCAAAATTCTACAAAAAACGCTCACTAATTTGACTTGGACCAAAATCCGACATAAACTTCCGACGCGCATAACTTTTGCGTCGGATATCGGAATTGAACGATTGCAATGGCCATACGTCCCTCTAACCACCTATTTTAACCCGTTAACACAGAATTTAAAACAATTAATCGTAGCCCTGACAAAATCCCCGAAAACAGAACTGGTTTTATGCTCGGACATGTCACATTTTCGGTTTCTATCCACATCCACCAAATTTTCTCGCAATACAACCACATTTCAGCTCACCTATGCATACATTAACAAAATTGGTGGTTCCCAAATAAAAAAAACATAATGGCAGCACAAAACCCTCACGGCTCTCTTCCCACAACCGTGCATTTCTCAACCGGATCATTGAACTATGAAATTCACTTCTATCCCACTTAAATTCTAGTAGGAAATTTTTGAGACTTAGAGGTATGAACAATTTCACGCTCGGCCATCTAAGCAGGACAAAAACCGAAAGGGAAAACTCCCTGTTCTCGGTCGAGTTTTGCCGCAGAAGGGCCGAGCCACACACTGGCTCCAGCACACACACACACTACACTCTAAAATGCTCCAACAACCGAGCTCTACCGTCGGGAGTCCAAGAACAACCGATCTTCCATGCTCGGTCGACAGAACCAAAAACAGGGGAGAACTCACTTTCGATTTTTCAGCGCGGGAAGGCAAAACAGCTTCTCTCTTCAGCTCACCGGAGTACTCTGGGCACCGGCGTCTCTCCCTCGGCGGTCAGTCGTTGGCGATTTCCCTTCCCCGATCTTTCTCTCGCTCCCTTTCTCGGCCGCGCGACAACACGGTGGAATGGCTTCCACCCGATGCCATTCCACCGTATAACATTTTTTTTTAAACTTTTAATTTAATTGTAAATTACCTAAATGCCCTCACGTGTTTTAATCGTCCGTAAATTCGTTAATTTCTCGACCTCCCGACTTTAAATTCTGAAAACCATCGCAAAAGTAGGCTCCGATTCTTATAATTTAAATTTTCCCGTTGAAATATTTCTCAAAACTCCAACCGAGATTAAATTAAAAATTTCGAAAATTAAAATTAAAATTCTAAAATTTCCGGGTTATTACACCCTAGCTTCTCTCATTGGGGCACACCAGTCTTCTTTGTTAAGAAGAATGATAGATCCATGCATGTGTGTATAGATTACAGAGAGCTGAATAAACTTACAATCAAGAGTAAGTATCCGTTGCTGAGAATTGATGACTTATTTGATCAGCTTCGGGGAGCTCGGTTATTTTCTAAGATTGATCTACGCTTAGGCTATTATCAACTGAAGGTCAAAGCTGATGATATTCCAAAGACAGCTTTCAGAACCCGATATAGACATTACGAGTTTTAGTGATGTCGTTTGGATTAATTAATGCTCCGGCAGCGTTTATAGACCTGATAAACAAGGTATTCCAGAAATATCTTGACAAATTTGTGATTGTCTTCATTGACAAGATTCTGGTATATTCTCGCACCAGAGACGAAGATAAGGAACATCTGAAGATTGTATTATCGACTTTGAAGCAGCACAATCTTTATTCAAAATTTTCTAAATGTGAGTTCTTGCTGGATAAGGTTAATTTTTTGGGTCATGTTATTTCTGCAGATGAGATTTCCATTGATCCAGTAAAGATTCAAGCTGTGAAAGATTGACCTCAACCAAAAAATGTTATTGAAGTTGGTAGTTTTATGGGATTGGCTGGTTATTATCGGAAGTTCATCAAGGGGTTTTTGATTATTGCCAATCCCTTAACCAATCTGACGAAGAAAGATAAGAAGTATTGGTGGTTTGATGAGTGTGAACAGAGCTTTCAGACATTGAAGCAGAAGTTAACTACAGCTTCGTTATTTATATTGCCAGTAGAGGATGGCAAGTTCAGTGTATACTGCGATGCTTCTAAGATTGGCTTATGATGCGTATTGATGCAAGTTGGAAAGGCGATAGCTTACGCGTTTAGACAATTAAAGTGTTATGAGCATAACTACCCTACTCATGATGTTGAGTTAGCAGTAGTTGTATTTGCATTAAAAATATGAAGACACTACCTACATAGACAACAATGTGAGGTGTCTTCAGATCACAAATGTAACGCCCCGAAAACCCACTGGTTCCCGGTTCACTCTGATACCATTACTGTAATGCCCCGGAAACCCACTGGTTTTTGGTTCGCTCTGATACCAACGCTGTAAAGCCCCTAAGACATCCCTAGACCCGAGTCGCTAACCATACCCTTACTCATAAAAATCGAACAAATTCGCGTAAAATTTAAAACTTTATTCCTCAACTTAAAATGACATCGTTGAAAACTTTATTTTTTTTTTAAACAATGCAGCGGAATACTCTAAGCAAAATCGACTTAGTGAAATTTCAAGTTTTAAAACAATAAGAATGACTTTCGGTCGACCTCCAAATCCTTCAGTCGACACTTGACTTGTTCTGCAATCAGGGGTCGACACCTATATACACAAGTCGGCACCTTGGTTGCCTCTGTTTACACAAGTTGACACTTGTTTGCACCGGTCGACACCCTAATTCTCTTGTCCACCCCGGTCGAACCTTGTGGTCGACACCCCTACGTTTATTTCACTCACTGGTTGACACTTGTTTTCACAGGTCGACACTATAATCCTCTCTGTCCGCCTCAGTCTAACCTTGAGGTCAACACATTTACCATTTTTACACTAACTGGTCGACATCTATACACACAGGTTGACACCTGGTTTGGCTCTATCCCCGTAGGTCGACCCTCACGGTCGACATTAGTCTAGTTCAGTCGACACCTATGCAAATAGGTCGACACTTCACACCAGTAGCCTTAAATAAAAGCCTCAACTCAAGCAAAAGGAAACGAACAACGAAACACTTCCACCATTTAAACCAATACCCTGACATTCATACCAAAATCCCTCAATTAGCCTCAAAAGTTGACTACACAACATCACGAGTATTAACATTTAGAATCAAATCCGTTTATACATCAAAACTTAAACACGAGTTCCATACACGTGACCTGGTTTCCACAAAATAAACCCCAACATACCAACCTAACTCCACAGGTCGGCTTGCCCTAACAAACTCCACCTGCCAGTACATGGTGGTACGCCGCTAACTGTCTGCTACTCCTAGCTAGGGTCGGGAAACTCACCCTCCTGGTCAACTGTACCTTCACCACAGAACGCATGTAAGCCTAAGGCTTAGTAAGTAGCGAAGATGAACATGAAAACCATCAATGTAATCCTAACACATGCAAACTCTACTTTTTCACTCATGTTGTCATACCATAACGCGTGTCACACGATCCTCATACTGAGTGGGAAGCGGATTAGATTTCCCAAGTTGATTCTCATACTGCGTCGAAGGGCAAATCACTTTCTTCGAGGCCACGTCGTACAACCACCCTAGGTAGTTGGCCCTCGAGCCACACCGTCTCTGACACATTGCCACCGTTCCAACTCAAGCAGCAACAGGGCCCAAGAGTCGCACACGCATCTCATGTCAACGATCCTCTTACAGAGTTGGGAAGTCGATCAGGTTTTCCAAGTCGATTCTCTTTCTGTGTCAAAGAGCGAATCACATCCTTCGAGGCCATGTAACCATTTTCCTCACTATTCATATACCACACATCACATTCGTACTTAAAACCATGCTCAAATTCGTTTTCGTTACACTTTTCAAAACATGATACATGACTGAACCAAAACATGCGAAACACAAAACACATACAATCATTCCTACCATTCTATGGCGTAGGCCCATAAGGGCAATGTGCATGCACACACTATTTACCTGGCGTCTTTAGCTTCTGTGGCGATCAGCCTTTATCCAATACACGGGATTAACCTATCACGTAACCAATTCACGTCAAAATTCATACCAAAACCCGTCCTGCATACTAAAACTATGATTACTAATTTCATCCATCAAAATCCAACAAAGACAGCTCACAACCTCGACCTGGCCAAAAATCAATCTAGATTTCAAACACAGATAAATTTTCCTACAGTCATCAAAATTGTGCGATTCCAGAGGTTAAATGCTCCTCCAAGAACCGAGTTTAACATGCTAAAAGAAATTTTGAAAACGATATACCATAGCTAGGGCAGAAATCCAAAAATAGAACCAGACTTTAGGGCCTAAAATTCTCCATTCTCGGTTTTGCGACAAAACTCATCCAATTCCTCATGAATCTATTACATTCTATCCCATTACATATCATCTAACCAAAATTGGAAGTTTCAAATTTTGAAAACCTGAATTGCCTAGCCCAACCCCTCCCGATTTGCTCTCAAAATCCCAGCATTCACTGCTTGCGGATTCAAACATTTGCAACTCACCTTTAAACACTCTATTTTATCACAAAGGCTTAAGAAATCGAAACCTAATCGGGTCCCCACAGTCGACCACCGAACGGAGAGAAGAGGAGAGAAGAAAACTTACTGAAGAGAGAGGTCGTGTAATAACCCGGGAATTTCGAATTTTATCTTTAATTTTTAGAATTTTTAGTTTGATCCCGGTCGAATTTTTGAGAAATATTTCAACGGAAAATATTTAAATTATAAGGCTCGAGGCCTACTTTTGCGATTGGTTTTCGGAATTTAAAGCCGGGAGGTCGGGAAGTTACGAAATTTTGGACGATTGAAGTACGTGAGGGCAATTTGGTAATTTGTATTTATTTTTGTAATATAAAAAAAAACAAAAAAAAAAGAAGAAATTGTAAACACCCGAATGGCTTCGCGATGAAGCCATTCGGTTGTTTCCTCTGTGCACCCGAGAGAGCCGAGAGGGAAGGAGACGCGGGAGAGATTCGAGCTCCGACGACGGCCGACGACCGGAGGAGAAGGATTTCGGCAGTCGACGTGGATAAAGGGCTCCGACAAACTGGGAACGACTTGTAATCCAGCCATTCCTGTGCCGAAGACCCAAGGTAAACTGCCCTGCCTTTTTCATTTTTCCGCTAGCAAGTGGGGAGTTCGGTTACTTCCGAACTCTCGCCTGGTTTGAGCTAGGTTCCTAGTGTGAGGAAGGCTGGGATGGGCGCGCTAGAGGCTCGGCATTTCCGCCCCAAACCCGGCCGAGGAGAGGTGGGAATGTCCCCTGTTCCTCCACTAATCGTGGTGGCCGAAGATGTAGGCTACCTGTGTTCCTACCTCGGCTTGTTGTGCCATGGTATGGAGGAATTGCAGCAAGAATAAAGGGTGGGGGAGGGGAGAGCTGGTAGTGCCCTGGTTTCGAGAGGAAAACTAGGGAAGTTTTGCTGCCATTCGAGCTTTCTGATCGAGAAACTTCGAAATTGTGATGAGTTATGCATAATGGACTGGAATGCGGCTGCTTGGTGAAAGAATTTGCGAAATTGGATCGAATTTAAATTTTCGGCTATTTTTAGGTTAGAAGCAGATTCTGTTTTTGGCCATTTTGGCCTAGTTTTGGTTAATCATTTTAAATTCTGTTTTGCAAGTTAAAAATAGGTTGTTAGAGGAACGTGTGGCCGCTGGAATCGTTCGATTCCGATATCCGACGCAAAAGTTATGCGCGTCGGAAGTTTATGCGAGATGTTGGTTTAAGTCAAATTAGTGACCGTCTTTCGTGGAAAATTCGACGTGTGAGAGTAGCATAGCCATTTTGATGCATATAACTAGTTGGGAGTGAGTTTTGGTTGAAGGGAAGTGAAAATGTGAAATTTTAATAAAATGGCAGATTCGGTTATTGGCATTTTTCGCCTATCTGCGGCCTATCGATTTAAAATCCATTTTAGGATGTTAAACTAGGTTCCTAAGGGAACGTTTAGCCACTTGAATCGTTTGATTCCGTTGACGGACGCAAAAGTTATGCGCATCCGAACGTTGAGCTGGTATTCGGTCAAACCAAACCAATGGACCGTTTTAGTTGGAATTTAATGAGTGTAGTTAGATAAGGTTATTTTTAGCTAATTGGTAAATGTTGGGAGAAATACTGATGAGAAATTGGTTGTGTTTTAGGTTGAGGCTTTCTGTTGGCGAAACTGTGTATCGAGCGAGCTTAGGACGCCAGGTAAGTAGTGCATGCATGTGTTTTGCCCAAGTGGGCCTACACTGTAGAACTTTAGTGTTTATGTGATTGATTGCGGTGTGTGTGCGTATTGTGTGACATGCATCATATTTTTTTTAAAACGGGAACAAAAATGATTTTTAGTATGCTTTGATGTATGAGGTGAGACGTGTGGCGGTGGTACCGCGGATCCCGCTAGTGTGCGGGCCGGTGCTTCACCAGTCGCGGATCCTACTCGAGGGGTGGGCCGGCTGGGCCGTCATGCGGCGTGAATGTGTTGACGGTGAGGATATGTGCAGTGGTACCGCGGATCCTACTAGTGTGTGGGCCGGCTGGCCTGTCGCGAAACGTGTGTGTGTGGCAACTGTGGCCCTGTGCTGGGGAGGCTGGGACGGGGGCGACGTGTCAGGGTGTAGAGTGGCGCGAGGTACACCCTTACCCTGATGTGATTGCCGTGTGGTGATGCGTGGGTGTAGCTTGTGGGCCTCGTTGCTGGGGAGTCCGGGACGGTGGCGACGTGTTAGGGTGTAGGGTGGCGTGAGGTTCCTCCTTACCCTGGTGCGGCTGCACTACGCATCACAGATGTGACAACATGAGTGTGAGTGTAGAGACTGCATGTGATAGGATTGCATTGTCGGCTTTTACTTTCATATCGCATTACTAACTGAGCGTTAGGCTTATGTTGTGTGTTCTGTGGTGTAGGTGCTGACGATACCGCTGGTGAGCCTCGAGTGCCTAGTCCTGAGGCGTAGGATGGTTGGCGGCGTGCGACTGCGGCACCGGATGGCGGACTTTTGTTAGGGCGACCCGACCCGTGGATATGGTAGGTTGTGGCCTGGTCGGTTTGTGGGTTTTCTTTCTTTTGCGGTGGTTATGTACGGAGGATGAGATTGATTGTTGTATATGCGTCAGTGTATAGGTGTATATGGGGTGCGTGTGATTTTGGTAACGTACGCGGATATTTTCCATGTTAGAGTATGTTATTTCTCTATACTGGAGACTTTCTTCATTTGTATTTGACGGATTTTCGTCGCCTTCTTACTCTGATTTGGGTTGGGATGATTTCTCTGGATGATGGATAGGTAAATATTGTTGGATTTTGGTGAATTGTGTGCAGGGTTAAATTTTGGGGTAGCCAGTTTTTAGGCGGTACTCTGCCGAAATTTCGGGAGAGGGGTTGAGGTTCGAGATGATACGAAATAGGTCAAGGTGTGTGTATGATGAATGCTAGAGGAGTTCATATGAGTGTGGATGTGCGGCGTGATTGCAGGTGCGCGGGGCATGCGGCCCTGTTGGGTACCCACGGGTCGTGCGACACCGGGTGAGGGTGTGCGCTCGGATGTGCTGTGCAGCGGCAGGGTGCGTGGGGCACGCGGCGCTGTGAGCGTGCGCGAAACACAGTAACGTTGAGTGGTATGTGCGGCACCGTGAGAGTGTGCGTGAGGTGTCGAAGGGGAGACGCGAGTTGTTTTCGAATCGAGTCAAAAAAAAAAAAGGGAGTAAATTGGAAACAAAAGGGTATTAAATTGAGTGAATTATGTTAAGTGTTTATGTGTGTGTGTAGTGGGTAGATGCACTGTAGCGCACCGGGGACGTGTGGGTTCTCGAGGTGTTACAGGTCGTGTTGTACGTATGGACAGAACGAGGAAGAACTGGGAGCGACAAGCTTCAATCGTCGACGATGAGGAAAGACAAGGCGTGTGTAGTCTCTAATCACGGAAAGAGAAAACGGATAGGGGAAGGGCTTCCCTCTTCCTCCGGCTGAAACAAACGAGAGTGGCTTCTGCTGAAGCCACTCTTGTTTTATTTATATATATATATATATTTCTTTCTTTCTTTTTTTTTTAAATTACCTTAATGCCCTCATGCTTTAATCCTTTAAAAATTTCACCAATTTACGTCCTTTCGTCTTTCAAATTCAGAAATTTTTCTTCAGAGTTAATTCTTAACTTTTCTCTAGCTAATTAATCCATTAAAATCTCTCGCGGAACTTACACGGGACCTTACTATCCCGGTAAAATTTTTGGGTTACTACAACAAAAATGTGAAATACATCTTTACTTAGAAGGAGTTGAATATGAGATAGAGGTGGTTGTTGAAATTTGTGAAAGGCTATGATATTGAGATTAAGTACCACATGGGAATGCTAATGTTGTTACTGATGCATTGAGCAGGATGTCAACCATGATGTAGCCAGCAATGTCAGCGATATCAGTGCCTCTAAAAATGAAGATTCAAAAGTTTGAACTGGAGATAGTCTCTGAGTTATCAACCGTACTTGCAGATCTAACTATCCAGCCAATCATTCTTGATCAAATAAAAGAAGCTTAAAAGATAGATTCGAAGGCGAAAACAAGCATGTTGAGCAAATTAGCTGATGCATCTTTTAGCTATTCAAAATACGGTATTCTAAAGTTCAAGAACAGGTGGTACCTCCAAGAGATGAAGAAATAGAAAAAGAGATATTGGTATAAGCTTATTCGTCTTCTTTCTCTGTACATCCAGGAAATACTAAGATGTATCAAGATTTAAGGCAACACTTTGGCTAGCCAAATATGAAAAATGAGGTCACTAGATATATGGAATCTTGTATAGTATGCCAACAGGTAAAAGCTGAACATCAAAGACCAAGAGGGACCTTATAGCCTGTACCCATTTTTGAATGGAAATAGGAGAATATTACAATAGACTTTGTTGTCAGTTTGCCAAAAACAGCTAGAGGCCATGATAGTATATGGGTAATTGTGGATAGATTAACCAAACCGGCTCATTTTCTACCTATGAAGACGACCTTTTCTATGAATCAGTACGCTGAGTTATATATCTAGGAGATCATCAGACTTTATGGAATTCCTGCTTGAATTGTTTCTGATCGGAATCCCAGATTTACCTCAAGATTTTGGAAAAGTCTACAGATTTTTTTGGGTACAAAGTTGAATTTCAGCACGGCATTTCATCCACAGATAGATGGACAATCTGAGAGAACAATCTAGATATTGGAAGATATGTTGAAATCGTGCGTACTGGAATTTCAGACTGTAACACCCCGAGAAAACCCCGCGTTCTCGGTGCGCTACAGTGCATTTACACACTACACACACACACACTAACACTTGACATAACTAACTCAATTCAATACCCCTTTCGCTTTCAAATCATTTCCAAAAGAGCATTTACTGTTCACACCTCAACCTATTTCGTATCTCCTCGACTCCCAACCTCTCTCCCGAAAGTTTGGCAGAGTAACGGCTAAAAACTGACTATCCCAAAATTTAAACCCTGCACACAATTCACCATAATCCAACAATGTTTATCTATCCATCATCTAGAGAAATCACCATAACCAGATCAGAGTAAGAAGCAACAAGAACCCATCAAATACAAATGAAGAAAGTCCCCCAAAACACTACAACCCCTCTATACAATCTCAAAAGATCAATGTCTATACAACCCCGCTATCTACACAAATACCCAACATGAAATGATAAATCCACTATCACCTACCACCACCACGGGTCGGGTCGCCCAAACAAAAATCAGTCATCCGGTGCCTCGGGTACACGCCGCCAACCATCCTACGCCTCTAGACTAGGCTCTTGAGGCTCACCAGCAGTATCGTCAGCACCTACACCACAGAACACACAACATAAGCCTAACGCTCAGTAAGTAATGCGATATGAAAGAAAAAGCCGACAATGCAATCCTATCACATGCAGTCTCTACACTGACACTCATGTTGTCACATCTGTGACGCGTAGTGCAGCCGCACCAGGGTAAGGAGGAACCTCACGCCACCCTACACCCTGACACGTCGCCACCATCCCGGACTCCCCAGCAACGAGGCCCACATGCTACACACATGCATCACCACACGGCAACCACATCAGGGTAAGGGTGTACCTCCCGCCACACTACACCTTGACGCGTCGCCCCCGTCCCAGCCTCCCCAGCACGGGGCCACAGTTGCCACACACACACGTTTTGCGACAGCCCAGCCGGCCCACCCCTCGAGTAGGATCCGCGGCTGGTGTTGCACCGGCCCACACACTAGTAGGATCCGCGGTACCACTGCCCATATCCTCACCGTCAACACATTCACGCCGCATGACGGCCCAGCCGGCCCACTCCTCGAGTATGATCCGCGACTGGTGAAGCACCGGCCCACACACTAGCGGGATTCGCGGTACCACCGCCACACGTCTCACCTCATACATCAAAACATGCTAAAAATCATTTTCGTTCCCGTTTTTAAAAATATGATGCATGTCAAACAATACGCACGCACACCACAATCAATCACATAAACCCTAAAGTTCTACAGTGTAGACCCACTTGGGCAAAACACATGCATGCACTACTTACCTGGCGTCCTAAGCTCGTTCGACGCACAGCTTTGCCAAAAGAAAGCCTCAACCTAAAACACAACCAATTTCTCATCAGCATTTATCTCAACATTCACCAATTAGCTAAAAAAATAACCTTCTCTAACTACACTCATGAAATTTCAACTAAAACGGTCCATTGGTTTGGTTTGGCCGAAAACTAGCCCAAAGTTCGGATGCGCATAACTTTTACGTCTGTTAACGGAATCGAGTGATTCAAGTGGCTAAACGTCCCCTTAGGAACCTAGTTTAACATCCTAAGACAGACTTTAAAATGGTAGGCTGCAGACAGGCAAAGAATGCCAAAAACCAAATCTGCCACCTTTATTAAAATTTCACATTTTCACTTCCCTTCAACCCAAACTCACTCCCGACTAGTTATATGCATCAAAAATGGCTATGCTACACTCACACATCGAATTTCCACCAAAAAGGGTCACTAATTTGACTTAAACCAAAATCCGGCCTAAACTTCCGACGCGCATAACTTTTGCGTCGGATATCAGAATCGAACGATTCCAGCGGCCATAGGTTCCCCTAACCACCTAATTTATCTCACAAAAACAGAATTTAAAATGATCAGTCGAACGTAGGCCGAAACAGCCAAAAACAGAAACTGTCTCCAAACAAAAGAAATGTCTGATTCTTGATTTAAATTCGAATTTCACAACTCCTATACAGAATTAGTCGTATCCCACTTATACATTCCAGCCAAGCTTGCCAGAATTGAAGGATCCTGAGCACCAAGCTCGGCCAACAACAGGGAAACCGACAGGGCTCGCCTTCGGTTGCCCCCCTCCAAATTCCCGGCACTCCCTCCTCAACACTTCAGCCAAAATCACCGAAAATGGAGAGAGGGGGGGGGGGGGGGGGCGAGCCTTACACTCGGCCAAACCGGACAGAGCAGATGGAGTTCTGCGCACAACGGAAAAGAAGCAATATTCCAGTGAGGTGCCCCAATCGTCGGTGGCAGAGTTGGTCAGCAACCCGCCCTTCGCGGTCGTCGGCAGAACACGTTCGGGCTCGCTACCTTCAAAAATTCGACCTACAGCAACCAAACGACTCCGAATCGCCGGAGAAGAACCACTCGGCCGCGGTTTCGCTCACACCCTCGAGCTCGACGTCCACCGATCGAAGATCACACCTCCACTCCCGATCGCCCTCTGTCCCTCGCGTCTCTCCCCTGCTTCCCTCGGGTGGCAAGTGAAAACAGCCGAATGGCTTCTTCCCGAAGCCATTCGGTTGTTATATGTTCTTTTTTTTTTTTTTTTTAAAATACCAAATTATAAAACTGCCCTCACGTGTTTAAATCTTCCGTAATTTCGTTAATTTCTCAACCTCCCGACTTTAAATTGCAAAAACCATCGCAAAAGTAGGCTCCGAGTCTTATAATTTAAATCTTTCCCGTTGAAATATTTCTCAAAACTCCGACCGGGATTAAACTAAAAATTCCAGAAATTAAAAATTAAAATTCAAAATTCCCGGGTTATTACACAGACTTCTTGGAGTAAACTCCTACCGTTAGTAGAGTTTTTCTACAATAATAGCTACCAATCTATGATTAGAATGGCTCATTACAAAGCTCTTTATGGCAGGAAGTGCAGATCTCCGTTGCATTGGGATGAAGTTGGAGAAGCAAAACTTGTCAGCCTAGAGCTTTTACAGCAGATGTCTGAGAAAGTGACTATTATCAGATAGAGAATTGAGAGTGCCCAAAGCTGATAGAAAAGTTATGCAGATAAGAGATGAAAAGACCTGGAGTTAGTAGAAAAAATGTGCCTTTTTTCTACAACGATCCGGCCCACTAGCTCAAGTGGTGCCAGCTCTTGTGACCCTTGGTACAAGTACCTAAAGGTCCAGAATTCGAGACCAGTGGAAGGCATGAAACGCCCTCATCCAGGTAGGGAGAAGGTCATGAGCACAGTCCGTGGATCCTCGAGGGTGGGGCCAGGCTGGCAGTTCACGGATCCTCAAGGGTGGGGCCGAATCGCACGATTCGTGAATCCTTGAGAGTGGGGCTGGATCATTGCAAACTTACTGAGCTGGTCTCGCCTCTTTGAGTGCAATAAATATGACTGTGAAAAGAGATATAGATTAACTGTATGTCCTTCTTGGGTTGAAAGTCCCTAAATCTCGCGGGAAAGCAATTGGTGGATCCTACAGCCCTACCGGTGAAAGTCTGACAACGTGTAGGTGTGTGATGGTTATATATGTTGATTATAGTGAATTGCATTTTGATATATCAATTTGAATGTTAAAAACTGTTGTTTTGAAAATCTGATGGAAAGAAATAGTTTTAATTCCTACATTATTATTTTAATTGCATTGGATTTATTTAATTGCTGAGAATGGTTTTAAACTGTGGTTGGATGGTTTTGAATTGTGCATATTTATTTAAATGCATTGGATTTATTTATTTGTTGAAAAGAATTTGTTAAACGTGATTGATGGATTTTAAGCGGTTGAATTACAAACCTACATATATTTTTATATAAATGACATGGATATCAAATCAAACAAATATTTGATTTAAGATGATATCAAAATAATCATGATTAGGTAGAGGATAGCGTATGAGCCTATATAGCGTGGATAGGGTTTAGACTAACTATGTTAGTCATTAGATTTATTTACTGAGTCAATGGCTCATTTCGTGAATATTCATATTTTTTAGATAGTGATGACGTTCACCAGTTCGGAGAAACAAAAGCAAGGTACAGTATACAATGAGGCATAGGACTTTTGGATTATAAAGTCACATGGCGTGACTGATTTGTATTTATTTATTTTTATTCGCTTCTTCTAGAATACTTTTTTATAATGATATAAACATTGCAATATATGAAATGTATTTTCTTAGATGTATTGATGAGATGGATATTGCAATTTATAAAATATATATTTTTGGTTGGATTGAAATGATGATGATATCCTAATTCAGGATGCCAGTTAGGATTGTATGTGAAGGTTTCCAGTTAGGGAACGTCTGCTAGTTGACCAGCTCGTTGTCAATTTGAATTTCCTACCTCGGGAATCCTAATCCGTCAAGATCTGGTTAGGGGCAGGATCGGGCCCTGATAGTTTTGTATCAGAGGTATACATCATAGTTCTAACTATTTGGGAGGGTTAATAATTATGTTTAGAATGGCTATTGTATTACCTTGGTGGTAAACATTTATCTGATTAATATGTGATTTATTTGTAGATGGACGGAGAAGAATCTACAAGTGGGAATGATAATTGTGATGATGAGATTGCAGAGATGCGGTGAGCTATAATAACTCTAGCAGATATTATGACTAGGAATATTGCTCAGCAGAGCGATAAAAGAATTGAGAGTACGGACTCAACTAAGATGAAATTGTTGAACAGGTTTCAGAAAGCTAAACCTCCAGTGTTCACGGAAAAGAGTAATCCAAAGATCGCTAAAGAGTGGCTGAGACAAATTAAGAAGAAGTTCGAATTAATGGGAGTCCGAATGAGTTCAAGGTTAAGTTCGCCGTTAATCAATTAGATGAAAAGGCGGATGAGTGGTGGGATCAGACTAAGGTACCCTAGGTGACTAGTATAGTTGGGAACAGTTTGAGAATGTATTTTTGGAGAAGTTCTTTCCTAAATATGTTAGACAAGCCAAAGCCAAGGAATTCTTAGAGTTGACCCAAAAAGACTTAAGTTTTTTGAAGTATCAAACAAAATTTGAGGAATTGTTATAGTATGCGGCGTAGTTCATTTCCCATGGAGCTGCTGAAGCTCAGAGATTTGAGCAAGGTCTTAGATGGGGTATTTCTAGCAAACTCCTTGCCTTAAAACTCGGGTCATATTCTGATATGGTTGAGAGAGCTCTGCTAATTGAGCAAACTCTTGGGGTGAGTGATGATGAATGGGAATTTAAAAATGAGATTTGAGAAAAGTATTCTCAAATTTTATTTTTTTAGAACTTGGTTAGAAAGAAATTTCGGGACAAAATTTTCTTTAAGGGGGAAGAATATAATGGTTTGACAATTTTTAATATTCAGTTGAAATAGTATTTTGAGAGTTTTCCTAAATAATATGTAAAAATATGTTGTAAAAGTCCTATGAAATAAATTGTGTAAAATATTTAGTTGAATTTGACGATTTAAATAATTGGGATTAGATTAAAGTTAATTAAAATTAATAATTAATTAAAATTAGTTAAATATTAAAAAATCAACAAGGCAAGGGTAAAATGGTAAAATATGAGGATAGAAATAGACAAAATGGTAATTATGTATGGGGTACAATTGAAGAAGGGTACGTGCCATTTTGATCTGTGAATTTTACGTGGAAGAGAGAGAAGAAAAATTTAAAAATGGAAGAGAGAAGATAATAGGTGGCTGTTTTATTTTGTGATTTTTGTGAGAGAAGAGAAAAAGAATTGTGGAGAGAGAAAGGAGAAACTAGAGAAGGGGAGAGAGAGCTGAGAGCAGAGAAAATCGTGAGGGAGCCATAAGGAGAAAGAGGAAAAAGGGAAGGGGAGGGTTGAGATAGTCAATCTATCATTTATGATAAAGTGTTCATCTTATCGAGATGAACATTTTGGCATAGAAATCGAAAGATTTGGTGGAAATTTTGAAGAAAAGTGGTGCAATTGATAAATACGGTAAATATTTCTAATGATTAGAATAGTTAAATCGGAATTTATTGACTTGATAGGTGAAGATACATTTCAGTTCCATTTGGATCTGGATAGATTGAGATTTTTGGGTAAATTGAATGGAGATTTGATAGTTGAAGTGAGGATTGGATGCTATTTTTTTATTCAAATTAATATGAACTGTGAAAAGAATTTGTTTAATTCTAATTTTTATAAAATGTTGTTTGAATTGGATTTTATGGAAATGTGGTTTTAAATTTGATTAGATTAAATTGCTAAACGTAGCATTTGAAAACCTATGTTTTACGTTGAATTACACTCATTGATTTTTAATATAAATTTCATGAGTAAGTGCATATTTTGTAGATGCATACCATTGTTTTATAACTATTTTTAAAGCTGCAATTAGGAAGGAGTGAGAAGGAAAGCAGTGGTAACTTAAGAACCCACTAAGCTGGTCTCGCCTTTACCGATGAAATTCCAGGAACGTATAGGTATGTGATGGTCATATGCATTGATTAGAGTGAATTGCATTTTTGATATCTCAATTTTAATGTTAAAAACTATTATTTTGAAAATCTGATGGAAAGAAATAGTTTTAATTCCTACATTATTATTTTAATTACATTGGATTTATTTAATTGCTAAGAATAGTTTTAAACTATGGTTGGATCGTTTTGAATTGTGCATATTTATTTAAATGTATTATATTTATCTATTTGCTGAAAACGATTTTAAAATGTGATTGATGGATTTTAAACGATTGAATTACAAACTTACATGCATTTTTATATAAATGACATGGATATCAAATCAAAACAAATATTTGATTTAAAATAATTTTAAAATAATCATGATTAGGTGGAGTATGGCGTATGAGCCTGGATGGCGTGGATAGGGTTTGGACTAACTATTTTAATCATTATATTTATTTATTAGGCCAATGACTCATTTCGTGGATATTCAAATTTTTCATATAATCAGGACGTTCAACAGTTCGGAGAAAGTAAGGCAAGGTACAGTATATAATGAGCCATAGGACTTTTGGTGTGATGCCCCAGAAACCCACACGTTTTCGATACGCTCACTACTACTACTCACTGCTTTGATACTATCTCTGTAATACCCTAGAAACCCACATGTTTCTGGAACGTACACTATTACTACTCACTTATCTGATACCATCTCTGTAATGCCCCAAAAATCCACTCGTTTCTGGTTCATTCTCTGTTACCATCTCTGTAACGCTCCATTAGCAACCACTCAAAAACCCCTCAGGTTTCCGGTTTGCTATGATACCACACCAAACAACCCGTCCATCCCTCTTACCCAATTTATATCAAAATTTAATTTTTGTGTTTGAAAAAGTTTTATAAAGACTTACGCAGCGGAAACGACACCTGCGCGGAGGACTCATGAAAAGAAAACACATTTCTTTTTGTTTCGTTAAGTTTTAAAACAGATAAATAGAAAACTGGTCGACCCCTGTAAACACTAGTCGACACCTGACCCATTCTGCACCCAAGGGTCGACACCTATATACATAGGTCGGCACCTCGGTCGCCCCTCTGTTTACACAGATTGACACTTGCTTGCAGCGGTCGACACCCTGATTCTCTCTGTCTTTCCCGGTTTAACCTCGCGGTTGACACTTCTACGTTCATCTCATAGAGCCCTCGACACCTGCCTTCACAGGTCGACACCTTAATTCTATCTGTCCGCACCGTTCGAACCTCGTGGTTGACACTCTCACTATTTTTACACTAACCGGTCGACACCTAAAGACATAGGTTGAGAGGCCCACAAGTTGCATACACTCGCGTCACTCTACACAGCAACCATCCCAGGGTGAGGCTGGACTCACTCGCCACACCTCTACCTGACACGTCACCACCGTCTTGGTTTCTCCAGCAACGGGGCCAGAGTTGTTCACCACTACACACACACCGCAGCAGCCATCACAGGGTAAGGCTAGACTCACTCACCACACCTCCTCCGTACACGTCGCCACCATCCCGGTTCCTCTAGCAACGAGGCCAAAACTACCCACACACACATCGTTCTCACCACCATGCGTCTCACTTTACGTTCGCACAGAAAATCATGTTCAAATTCATTTTCGTTGCACTTTTCAAAATATGATGCATGATTGAAACAAAACATGCAAAATATACAACTCATCCTTACCATCCCACAGTGTAGGCCCATAAGGACAATGCACATGCAAACACTATTTACCTGACCTGCTGTGGTGATCGATCTCTACCCAACACTAGACCTCAAACTATCACATAATTAATTCGCATTAAATTCCATCTCACAACTCATTCTACGTACCAAAATTACGACTACTAACTCAATCCATCAAAGCCCAACTAAAACAACTCCAACTCGACCAAAACTCAACCTAACTTTCAACGCGCATAACTTTTGCGTCGGTTATCAGAATCACTCGATTCCAACGGCTAAATGCTCCACTAATAACCTAGTTTAACATGGCAAAAGAGAATTTAAACCACTAAATGTGGCTAAACTAAATCCCCAAAAACAGAACCAGGTTTTCCATCCCAAAATTCTCATTCTCGGTTTCTCAACAAACTCACTCGATTTCTCAACAATCTATCGCATTATAACCTATTAAGCATAATCTAACTACCGTTGGAGATTTCAAATTTAGAAAAGCATAATTGCACGTTACATCCTCTTGACTATTCTTCAATTTTCAGAACTCCCTCACCTTACCCACTACAAACCGTTAATTCCCCCATCAACCGCGCTAAATTCTAGCATAAACCTTCAGAAACCAAAACCGAAACTCAACTCTAGCTTATTGATCAACAGAGGGGAGGAGAGGAAAGGATTACCGGAGAGAAAGAGAGACCGTGTTCTAGACATAGACGGGAGGAGAGAAAACAAAGAAAGCGAGCTTTAAGTCGCCGGCGCGCATGCTTTCTTTGCGGAAGAAACTCGACAAGGAGGGGAGGTTTTCCTCTTCTCTTCTACCGAGGGGAAAGAACGAGAGTGGTTTCTGCTGAAGCCACTCTTGTTCTTTTATTATTATTTTTTTTTTTGTTTAACTAAATTACCAAATTGCCCTTACGTGTTAATCCCTTGAAAAATCCTTCGAATTCATGTCCTTTCGTCTCCAAAATTCAGATATTTTCTTCGAAGTTCACTCCTAACTTTTCCTCCAATTAATTTGTCCATCAAAAGCTCTCGCTGAACTCACGCAGGACCTTTAATTTATCCGATGAAATTCCTGGGTTATTACAATATTGGGTTATGATTCAATCCTCAGAACGGATAATATATTACTGGAAAAAGCGATCGTTACAATCATTCCTCATTATTTTGAGCTTGGTCTAGCATATTCCAAATTTCAGTCTAAATTTTCATCACTGATTGTAGTGTCTATTCATCCTGATTTATCTTGTTTGTTCGCTGGTGGTTGAACTTCCATCAATGTTTGTTTAGTCTTGAAAGAAATAATGAAGAATAGAGTGGGAAAAGGCAAGAGTGCGAGCACAAAAAAAAACCCAATTGATATTAAGTGTAAACACGAGTAAAAACATAGTGACCATAACCAATCGAGTGAAACATGTGAGGGAGTGTTGTGAGGCCTTATTTACTTGATGGTTTACAATTTTGCAAGTTTAACATAGCCATGTCACATGAAACAAACAACAATCAGGAGCAACACCCATCTATTCCAAACCTTCACGTACAAGCAATCAAGGGAGAAATGAGATGATTGCTTCAACAAGAACTTGAAGGCATCCATGAGTGCCTTGATCAAGTTAAACAGGGTGGTGCACAACAAATGCAAGCTCTAGTTGTCAACCCAATGCTAATCCAAATGCGCTCAGACAAAACCAACGTGTGGAAGCCCAGAAGAGGTTGTCGAGATAGAGGAGAAAGACTTCAAAAAAGAGTTTGACTGACTCTCTTTAAAAAATATCAAGAGAAATAAAAACATTGAAGAGAGGCGAGGGAGTAACTGGGTCTACAACAACTTGGGGAACATCACTATGAAGATCCTTGAGTTTCGAGGCAAAAGTGACCCCAAGGAGTACTTGGAATGGGAGTTAAAAATGGAGCGAATATTTGAATGTCACGATTATTCTTAGAGGAAGAAAGTGAAGATTGCCGCTATCGAATTCATAGAGTATGCTATCGCGTGGTGGGAGAAGTTGAGTCTGAATAGAAGGTATGATGACGAACCTCCTATAGAGAGTTGGGTTGAAATGAAGTGGCAAATGCGAAAGCAAATTGTACCAAGTCATTACCGATGAGATCTCACAACAAGTAGTAAACTTTAGGCCAAAGTAAACGAAGTGTCGATGAATACTACAAAGACATACATATGACATTGATCTGAGCCAATACCAAGGTAGATCAAGAGGCAACAACGGCTAGATTTTTTAGGGGCCTGAACTGAGAGATTGCAGATACAATTGAGCTCCTCCATTATACTGAAATGGAGCACCTGATACATATGGCCTTAAAGGTGGAAAGACAACAACAACGTAAGGGTAACACACGCAAACAGAGTTTGAACTAGACGCCTTGGAAACTCATGGCTCCAAGGAGAGATGACTTCCCTTCCACTTCCAAGAGCAAGTCTGAACACCAAGCAGTAAAATCTGACAACTCCCAACCCAATCAAACTGATGAATACACCTAATCGCTCCAATGAGATAAATCTAGTCAATGCCCAAAAAAGCCTGTCATGGTGCTTCGAGAGAGTGGAGACATTAATTCCAAATGGAGTGATGATGAAGAGGATTCCAATATGCCACCATCGGAAGACGCATATGATAGAGACGAGGAGAGGGGATGAGGAAGGCAATTTCCTCCTAGTTGCACAGTCGGCCTTTAGTGCACAAGCAAAGGAGGATGTAGACAACGTTCGATATGAGAACCATTTTCACACTCGCCGCCACATCAAGGGGAAGGTTTCTAGCGTGATAGTAGATGGTGGAAGCTGTACTAACATAGCTAGCGCATCCATGGGTGAGAAACTTGGTCTTTCTACATTGAAACACCCGCGACAAGTTACAGTGGTTGAAAGATAATGGAGAAGTTTGAGTGACCAAGCAAGTAATTGTACTATTTCGGATCAGAAAGTATGGAGATAAAATGAGGTGTGACGTGGTACCAATGCAAGCTGGGCGTCTTTGACTAGGTCGACCTTGGCAGTTTGATCGACGAGTGCAACATGATGGCTACACCAACAAGTACTCCTTCACCCAAAAACACACGCCAATAGCATTATTGCCCTTGTCCCTGAGAGAGGTCTTTGAAGACCAAGTGAGGTTACAAAAATTTAGTGAAAAAGAGCATGAAGAGAAAAAACCAGAAAAACAATCCATACATGATGAGAGAAAACAAGAGTGTAAAAACTCAACCAAACGGAGCCTATTCGCAACCAGAGGGACAACAAGCGAGCAATCACTAAAAAACAACCCATAATTTTTATCTAATACAAAAGTGACCCTTTGCATAATAACAAACTATATTCGGTATTACCGAGTCTGGTTGTTTCTCTCTTGCCGGATTTTGAGGATGTGATGGAACTTCCAAAAGGTTTACCACTATCCAGGGAATAAAGCATCAGATTGACCTTGTTCTTGCAGCCTCCCTCCCAACCGACCAGCGTACTGCACCAACCTAGAAGTGACAAATGAGCTACAATGCCAAGTAGAGGGCTTGTTGGAAAAAGGGTACATAAGAGAAAGTATGAGCCTATGTGCTGTTCCAGTGCTTTTAGTGCCCAAGAAGGATGGCTGTCACAACCCGAAAGTCGTTAAATCTTATCGAGTAAAACTTTATAAAATCATTTTAAATAATTACATTTCGCTTTAATGACTCAAAACATATAAACTTTATTCGTAAAACTTTGAAGAAACTTTGGTAAAATTTTTGAATTTTTTTTTGCGGTGAACAGTAGCCGATCGATTGCCTAAATGAGTTGATCAATCGGCACTACCTCTATTATTTTTCTAAAATCACCAAAATTGGCAATCATTTAGAGAAAAACTGGTGACGGATCGGCGCCGATATTATTTTCTTTCCCCAAAATATTTCCTTTTAAAATTTTGAACATTTAAAACATTCATTCCTTCAATTCTTTTCTATTTTCATATAAAAGATCACTATCCTTCATAAAAATATGTTTTAGGAAAACATTTAAACAATATACATATTTTTCGTACCAAATTACTAACCAAATCAAAACATTTCAATCCTTCAAAACATAACACATCTATCTCAAAGCTATCCAATTTCATATCAAAGCATTTCTATACCTCAAAATATGTTTTAGCAAAAACGCTTTAAACCGTAAATTCATATACATGAAGTCTTAAAACAAAAAGCTATACATACACGCCCACAAGTCAAAATCACCCAAACAAATTACAAGTCACCGCAATGAACGCACTTCCTCAACCGTTTCCATTATTCTTGATCGGGTTTGTGATTCTCACCACTTATCTCTTCATCTACATCACAAAATTAAACTAATGACTCTAATACTTAATAAATATTGCTTATATGAATTTTAAAACACTTTTACTAAATTTCTTAATGTATGTGGTTTCTAACATGTTCTTTCATTTCGTTATCATTCTTCCCTAGAAGAATCTAACTTCTCCCCAAAGTTACGTTCTAGACGACGACGAAGGGATGATCAATTCCTCCAAAACTAACATTGGAGAGTAGATTAGTTTCTTCAAAGCTGACATTGCGAAAAATTAGAATCCAACCAAGGTTACGATCTAAATGACGATGAAGGTACAATCAATTCCTCCAAAGCTGAGATTCTCATAATTGATGAAGGGCGAATCTGTAACACCCAGGTTTTTTTTTCACTAATATAATTTTCAGAAATTCGTATTGGTAAACAGCGGAGTTTTAGCCAGAATCAAGAGCGAAGAATTTGTACTAGTAGATAAAAGATTATTTCGAGACTAATGGGGAAGAGAAAATTTTAGCAATCTGACCATAGACGGACTGATTAACTGTTATGCTAAAAGACGAAAGTGTGAGTACGACATAGTAATTAGGCTATCATTATTATTAAAACAAAAAACAATCATAAAAGGGATAACAGAGAAGGAAGAAGATCATGAATCCTCTCCCTCTTTATTTCTTCTCCCCCTTGCCCGCTTGAAAAAAAAGGGAAGGGAAGCCCTCCCTCAGCGGCTTTCTCTTTCTAGCGACGTTCAGCCAATGACCACTCTCAGTTTTCTACTCCATTTCAATGGTAAGGTAGATTTTAAGTAGTTTATGGTTTACTTTTGGTTAGGGGTATAGTTTGATGAGAAATTTGGTGGATAGAGATTTAGGGTTTTAGGGTTGGAGTGTTTATGTGATTTATTGTAGATGGTTGTGGGTTATTGACGATAAATGTAATGGATTGGTGAGGAATCGGTCGCGTTTTGCTGAAAGATCGAGAATGTAAGATTTTAGGCCCTACAACCTATTCTGCTTTTAGATTTCTGCCCTAGCGGCGATTGATCACTTTAAATTCCCTTTTGATATGTTAAACTAGGTTATTAATGGAGCGTTTAGCCGCTGGAATCGAGTGGTTCCGATAACTAATGCAAAAGTTATGCGCAATGGAAGTTAGATCAATTTTTTATCAGAATTCGAGTTAAAGAGCCGTTTTAGTCGGGCTTTGATAGATTGAGTTAGTAACCGTAGTTTTTAGTATGTAGAATGGGTTGTGAGATGAGTTTTAATATGAATTGGTTATGTGATAGGTTGAGCCCAAGGAAGTGATAGAAACGAGCACCACGGAAAGCTAGGACACCAAGTAAGTAGTATTTGCATGTGCATTGCCTACACCATGGGATAGTAGAGAGGTATTGTGTGTTTTTTTCAGTCATCATCATGTTTTGGAAAGGGTAATGAAAATGAATTTGAGCATGGTTTTACGTGCAAATGTAAAGTGTGACGCGTGGCGATGAGAAAGATGGGTGTGTGGGCAGCTTTGGCCCCGTTGCTGGAGGAACTTGGACGATGGCAACATGCCAGGGACTGGTGTGGCGAGTGCGTTCAGCCTCACCCTAGGGTGGCTGTTGCGCTGTGTGTGTTGTGGTGAGCAACTCTATCCCCGTTGCTAGAGCAACCGGGACGGTGGCGATGTGCCCGGGGGTGGTATGGCGAGTGCGTCCAGCCTCACCCTGGGATGGTTATAGTGTGTGGAGTGACGGGTATGTACGGCTTGTGGGCCTATTGCTGGAGGAACCGGGACAGTGGCGACGTGCCAGGGTGTGAGGTGGTGAGAGAGTCCAGCCTCATCATAGTGCGGCTATACAACGCCGCACAGGTTACGACAACACGAGCAAGAATGTAGAGACTGCATGTGATAGGATTGCATTGTCGGTTTTACATTTCATATTGTACTACTTACTGAGCGGTACACTTATGTTGTGTCTTCTGTGGTGTAGGTGCAGAGATTCCTGTTGGTGAGATTTGAGAGCCCAGTCGTGAGCATTAGGGCAGTTGGAAGCGTGCGACCGAGGCACTGGACAGCGGACTGTTCGAACGACCCGACCTGTGGTGGTGGTGAGTTTTGGTGAGGCGTTCGAGGTTGTTTTTCCTTGTGGTATTTTGAGGACGATTTGGCTTTAGGTGATGTTTTAGTGCATAGATATGGATTTCCTAGTTGTACGGGTTGTTAATGTAATAACCCAGAAATTTTGAATTTTAATTTTTAGTTTTCGGAAATATTTTAGTTAATCCCGGTCGGATTTTGAGAAATATTTCAACGGAAAATATTTAAATTATAAGGCTCGAGGCCTACTTTTGCGATTGGTTTTCGGAATTTAAAGCCGGGAGGTCGAGAAGTTACGAAATTTCGGACGATTGAAGCACGTGAGGGCAATTTGGTAATTTGTATTTATTTTGTAATAAAAAAAAGAAAAAAAAATTGTAAACACCCGAATGGCTTCGTGATGAAGCCATTCGGTTGTTTCCTCTGTGCACCCGAGAGAGCCGAGAGGGAAGGAGACGCGGGAGAGGGGAGAGATTCGAGCTCCGGCGACGGCCGACGACTGGAGGAGAAGGATTTCGGCAGTCGACGTGCATAAAGGGCTCCAACAAACCGGGAACGACTTGTAACCCAGCCATTACCGTGCCAAAGACCCAAGGTAAACTGCCCTGCCTTTTTTGTTTTTCCGCCAGCAAGTGGAAAGTTCGGTTACTTCCGAACTCTCGCTTGGTTTGAGCTCGGTTCCTGGTGTGACGGGGGCTGGGATGGGCGCGCTAGGGGCTCGACATTTCCTCCCCAAACCCGGCCGAGGAGAGGTAGGAATGTCCCCTGTTCCTCCTCTAATCGTGGTGGCCGAAGATGTAGGCTACCTGTGTTCCTACCTCGGCTTGTTGTGCCATGGTATGGAGGAATTGCAGCAAGGATAAAGGGTGGGGGAGGGGAGAGCTGGTAGTGCCCTGGTTTCGAGAGAAAAACTAGGGAAGTTTTGCTGCCATTCGAGCTTTCTGATCGAGAAGCTTCGAAATTGTTATGAGTTATGCATAATGGACTGGAATGCGGCTGCTTGGTGAAGGAATTTGCGAAATTGGATCGAATTTAAATTTTCGGCTATTTTTAGGTTAGAAGCAGATTCTGTTTTTGGCCATTTTGGCCTAGTTTTGGTTAATCATTCTAAATTCTGTTTTGCGGGTTAAAAATAGGTTGTTAGAGGAACGTGTGGCCGCTGGAATCGTTCGATTCCGATATCCGACGCAAACGTTATGCGCGTCGGAAATTTATGCGAGATTTTGGTTTAAGTCAAATTAGTGACCGTTTTTCGTGGAAATTCGACGTGTGAGAGTAGCATAGCCATTTTGACGCATATAACTAGTTGGGAGTGAGTTTTGGTTGAAGGGAAGTGAAAATGTGAAATTTTAATAAAAATGGCAGATTCGGTTATTGGCATTTTTTGCCTATTTGCGGCCTACCGATTTAAAATCCGTCTTGGGATGTTAAACTAGGTTCCTAAGGGAACGTTTAGCCACTTGAATCGTTTGATTCCGTTGACGGACACAAACGTTATGCGCATCCGAACGTTGGGCTGGTATTCGGCCAAACCAAACCAATGGACCGTTTTAGTTGCAATTTAATGAGTGTAGCTAGATAAGGTTATTTTTAGCTAATTGGTGAATGTTGAGATAAATACTGATGAGAAATTGGTTGTATTTTTGGTTGAGGCTTTCTTTTGGCGAAGCTGTGCGTTGAGCGAGCTTAGGATGCCAGGTAAGTAGTGCATGCATGTGTTTTGCCCAAGTGGGCCTACACTGTAGAAGTTTAGTGTTTATGTGATTGATTGCGGTGTGTGTGCATATTGTGTGACATGCATCATTTTTTTTTTAAAACGGGAACAAAAATGATTTTTAGCATGCTTTGATGTATGAGGTGAGACGTGTGGCGGTGGTACCGCGGATCCCGCTAGTGTGGGGGCCGGTGCTTCACCAGTCGCGGATCCTACTCGAGGGGTGGGCCGGCTGGGCCGTCATGCGGTGTGAATGTGTTGACGGTGAGGATATGGGCAGTGGTACCGCGGATCCTACTAGTGTGTGGGCCGGTGCAACACCAGTCGCGGATCCTACCCGAGGGGTGGGCCGGCTGGGCTGTCGCGAAACGTGTGTGTGTGGCAACTGTGGCCCCGTGCTGGGGAGGCTGGGACGGGGGCGACGTGTCAGGGTGTAGAGTGGCGCGAGGTACACCCTTACCCTGATGTGGTTGCTGTGTGGTGATGCGTGGGTGTAGCTTGTGGGCCTCGTTGCTGGGGAGTCCGGGACGGTGGCGACGTGTCAGGGTATAGGGTGGCGTGAGGTTCCTCCTTACCCTGGTGCGGCTGCACTACGCGTCACAGATGTGACAACATGAGTGTGAGTGTAGAGACTACATGTGATAGGATTGCATTGTCAGCTTTTACTTTCATATCGCATTACTTACTAAGCGTTATGCTTATGTTGTGTGTTATGTGGTGTAGGTGCTGACGATACCGCTGGTGAGCCTCGAGTGTCTAGTCCTGAGGCGTAGGATGGTTGGCGGCGTGCGACTGCGGCACCGGATGGCGAACTTTTGTTAGGGCGACCCGACCCGTGGATATGGTAGGTTGTGGCCTGGTCGGTTTGTGGGTTTTCTTTCTTTTACGGTGATTATGCACGGAGGATGGGATTGATTGTTGTATATGCGTCAGTGTATAGGTGTATATGGAGTGCGTGTGATTTTGGTGACGTACGCGGATATTTTCCATGTTAGAGTATGTTATTTCTCTATACTGGAGACTTTCTTCATTTGTATTTGATGAATTTTCGTCGTCTTATTACTCTGATTTGGGTTGGGATGATTTCTCTGGATGATGGATAGCTAAATATTGTTGGATTCTGGTGAATTGTGTGCAGGGTTAAATTTTGGGGTAGCCAGTGTTTAGGCGGTACTCTGCCGAAATTTCGGGAGAAGGGTTGAGATTCGAGAGGATACGAAATAGGTCAAGGTGTGTGTATGATGAATGATAGAGGAGTTTAGATTAGTGTGGATGTGCGGCGTGATCGCAGGTGCGCGGGGCATGCGGCCCTGTTGGGTACCTACGGGTCGTGCGACACCGGGTGAGGGTGTGCGCGCGGACGTGCTGTACAGCGGCAGGGTGCGTCTGGCACGCGGCGCTGTGAGCGTGCGCGAAACACAGCAACGTTGAGTGGTATGTGCGGCACCGTGAGAGTATGCGTGGGGTGTCGAAGGGGAGACGCGAGTTGTTTTCGAATCGAGTCAAAAAAAAAAGGGGAGAGTAAATTGGAAACAAAAGGGTATTAAATTGAGTGAATTATGTTAAGTGTTAGTGTGTGTGTGTAGATGCACTGTAGCGCACCGGGAACGTGTGGGTTTCGGGGTGTTACAGTTTTGAGGACGTGTGTATATATTATATCTATGAACATTGCGTTGCTCTATATTGTTGATTTTTTTCATCGATAATTATCAGATTTATTTCCTTCCTTGATTTCTGTATGGTTTTGGTTGATGTACTTTGGGAATTTATATGGTGTATAGATTTTGTTGTATAAACGAATAATTCAAATGTCGATAGATGTAATTGAAACTATTTAGGAGATTGTGATTGAAGAATCCCGGTTTTCATTCGGTGGTTTTAAATTGCGGGAGTTTTTGTCGTTCATTTCTTTTGAACTGATGTTGTTTTCTTTTGGCTGCTGGTGCAAAGTTTCGACCGGTATGCGTAGGTATTGACCGAACTAAGCAACTGTCGACTGCGGGGGTCAACCTACTGGAACATAACCAAACTAGGTATCGACCGGTGTCCTTAGGTGTCGACCGATTAGTGTAAAAGTGGCAAGAGTGTCAACCGCGAGGTCAGACCGGGGGCAAGCAGAGAGAACTGAAGTGTTGATCGATGAAGACAAGTGTCGACTGCTTCGTGTGACGAGCGTAGAGTATCAACCGCGAGGTTCGACCGGGGGCAGGCAGAGAGAATTAAAGTGTCAACCGGTGAAAACAAGTGTCGACTGCTCTGTGTGACGAACGTAGTGCTGTCAACCGCGACGTTCAATCAGGGGCGAGCAGAGAAGATTAAAGTGTCGACTGGTGTTTACCGGTGTCGACCAATTTTTTTTTTTATGTTTTAAAAAGTGAAGTTTTTATTTAAGCTGATTTTGATCGAGTCTTCCACTGTGACAGTTTTAAACATTTTCAAAGGTGTCTTTTTAAGTCGAGGAACAAAGTTTTAAAATTTTATACGAATTTTATCGAGGAAATGAGTAAGTGTACAGTTGGCAACTCGTGTCGGGGGACGACTCGGTGGCACTACTGAGGTTGTGACAGAGCATAGTGAGCCAGAAATTGCATGGGTTTTCTTGGCGCTACAGTTATGCTATCAGAGTCTTTAACCAACCGTAAGTATAGCCGACGAGGATGTTGGGCCCTTCAAATGAGGGGTGAGATTGTGAAGGCAAGAGGGCTTGTCAAAATTCCCACAACGCTTGGTGGGAACAGGGGATAATACGAGTGTCAGAGCCACGGGGTCAACGTCGTTCAGAGCATTACCTAACACCGCCAGCTACTGCACGCGAGCGCTCCACCAACTGTAAGTATTCTTAGAATCCTTGTCTTTTTTTTACTCAGTAGATGTTGTGGTGTACAGGATTAGCATTACGGTTAGGGAGGCTCGTAGAGTTGCAGACGATATGAATGACGCTGTTAGACAACTTACAGAGTTAGTCAACCGCCAGTCTCAGTAGTTGAAGCGGTTTATGAGCAGAGAAGATCATGGTCAGTCCAGCGGTAGTGCTGCAGCAGATCACGGGGGAGACGGGTTTCATAGACTGCGACCCCCAGTATTCGATGGGTTATGTTCGGACCCACTCAGTTCTCAGGAGTGGATTCAAAATATGAAAGACATGTTAGAGTATGCCAAGGTGGATGATCGAGACAGAGTTTCCAATGCAGTATTCCACCTTGCCAAGGACACTCAGTTTTGGTGGGATTCGGTGAAGGCCACAACCGATGTGAAGACCATGACTTGGGAGGAGTTTAAGGCAGTGTTCTTCGGCAAGTATTTCAGCCACTCAGTCAAAACCTGGAAGATGGTGGAATTTGCCCAGTTGAGACAGACAGCTACCCTGGCCGAGTACGTGAGGCAATTTGAGGCACTGTCTCGATTTGCTAGTCACCCGGTGAGTCTGAACTAGAATAAGGTACAGAAATTCGTGCAAGGCCTGAAGCCGGACGTATACATGGGCATGCGAATTGCTGGAACGCGAGGGGTACCATACGAAGATGTGGTGGCGCAGGTCTTAGATATTAAGGAGGATAGGACGAAGCTTCCCAATTAAAGAGAGCCGCCTAAGGAGTAGCCCAGGAAATTTTTCAGATTATTGCCTCAGTCGAGCGGGTAGGAGTCATCTCAGTGAAAGGACCAAAAGAAGCCTAGTGACAGCTCTAGCAGTCATGAGAGCAACAAGCGGTCTCAGGGATCGAGACAGTTTCTGGTATGCCCTAAGTGTCAGAAAAATCATCCCGGTGGGTGCCGGATAGGTGCGGGAGGATGCTACAACTGTGGTGAGGTGGACCACATGTCCTGAGATTGTCAGAAGTCGCGATAGAATCGGTGCTTCAACTACGGTGAAGTGGGGCATTTTGCTAGGAGTTGCCCAAATTTGAGCAGGACTACAGCGATGGTAGCACTGAGAGTCTTCACCCTCATTGAGTCGTATGATGCCGCCCAGCCATCGGTGATCTCAGGTAGTATTCTTATTTTGGGCATGGCGGCTTATACTCTTGTCGATACGGGTGCTATGCATTCGTTTGTGTCTACTGCCTTTATGGTCAAGGCAAATCTAGTGCCAAGTTATTCTGAGCAGTTTTATGATGTGTTGTTGCCGTCGGGGGAGCATCTATGCTCGGATCAGGTGGTACAAAGTGATATCGTGACAGTGGGAGAAAAGCGGTTGTATGCTAATTTGATCATAATGGACATAAATGGGTATGAGGCTATTTTGGGGATGGATTGGCTATCTAAACATTATGCCACAATAGATAGCAGGACCATAGAGATCCGCTTTCGACCCCGAGCGTAGAGAATTGCTCTTTCAGGGTGGGAAAGGGTTTGGGTAGGATTTCATCTGTGTCGTCTATGATAGCCCAGCAATTGTTACGAGGTAGATGTATGGGCTTCTTGGCTAGTGTGGTAGACGCGCAGTTTCAGGGACGCGTTTAGCTCCAAGACATCCCCGTTGTACAGGATTTTACGGGGGTATTTCTTGAAGATTTGCCAGGATGCTGTAACACCCCATATTTTTTTACGGTACTGATTTTCGGGTTGTTGGGACGATAAACGGTGGGATTCGGGTCAAAATAGAGAGCGAAAAATTCGTAAGGTTAGGTGGGGAACTATTTCGAGGCTAATGGTGGGGAGAAAATTTTAGGAATCCGACCGGAAGCGAATTGAATAACGGTTGGATTGAAAGATTAAAGCGTGAGGGTAAAAAGGTAATTAGTTTATTTTTTTATATATATATATATAAAGGAGGAGAGGATTCGGCAGAAACCCTCTCCCCCTTTTTTTCCTCTGTTATTTCTCCCCTACCCTCTGTGCGCGAGCCTTCAGTTTCTCTCCTTCCCGCGTCGTTTTTCGCTGGCGATTTGTTGTGGTTTCTTCTCCATTTCAACGGTTCAACGTAAGTTCAAGTGATTTATGGTTCCATGTTGGTTTAGCGTTGGCGTTGAGGAGAAATTTGATGGATAGGAGATTTGGGGGTTTTAGGGTTATAGTGTTTATTGAGTGTAGTATCGATTGTTGTGGGGTATTGAGGATAAATGGGGCGGATGGGTGAGAAAGTTAGCAAATTTGAGTGAGGAAGGGAGAAGGTAGGATTTTCAACGCTAATACGGTATTGGCTGTGAATTTGCATCCTAGCTAGGGGCCATCATTTTAGAACCTCTTTTAGTGTGGTAAACTAGGTTATTAGTAGAGCATTTAGCCGCTGAAATCGTGTGATTCTGATAGCCGACGCAAAAGTTATGCGCGTCGGAAGTTAGGTTGATGTTGGAGCCCAAATAGGTGAGTGAGCGATTTTAGTGAGTGCACGAAGTGTGGTGCTATTATGGTGATTTTAGTGCGTAAGTAGAGTAGTGTGATGAGTTTTGACGAGAAGATGTTTTTGTTGCAAGTTGAGCAGGTTTTGGGTGCGGCGAGCACCAAGGAAAGCTAGGATGCCAGGTAAGTAGTGTATGCATGTGTTTTGTCCAGGTGAGCCTACACCAAGGAACGTTTAGGTTGTGATGATTGATTGTAATATGCATGTGTATTGTTTGACATGCATCATGTTTTTAAAACGGGAACGAAAATGAATCTGTACATGGATTTATGTAAGAGTGTGAAGTGCGAGGTGTGGCAAGGACGATGGGTATGTGGGTAGCTAGGCCCAGTTGCTGGAGAAATCGGGACAGTGGTGATGTGCTAGGGTGGGGTGTGGCGAGTGCGTCCAGGCTCACCCTGGGATGGCTGCCGCAGTGTGCATGTGGTGGTGGACAATTATGGCCTCGTTGCCAGAGGAATCAGGACGATAGCGACGTGCCAGAGAGTGGTGTGGCGAGTACGTCCAGCCTTACCTTGGAATGGTTGTGATGCGTAAAGTGACGTGTGGGTACGGATTGAGGGTCTCGTTGCTGGAGAAATCGGGACGATGGCGACGTGCCAAAGTGTGAGGTGGAGAGTGAGTCCAACCTCACCATGGTGCGGCCGTACCACGTGGCACGGGTTGGGACAACATGAGCGAGAACGTAGAAATTGCATGTGATAGGATTACATTGTCGTTTTACATTTCATATTGCACTGCTTACTGAGCGTTAGACTTATGTTGTGTGTTCCGTGGTGTAGGTGTAGAGATCCCTGAAGGTGAGTTGCCGGAGCCTAGACAGGACGAGTAGGCAGTTGGTGGCGTGCTATCATGTGCCGGCAGGTGAAGTACGTCAAGGTGATCCGACCCGTAAGACAAGGTGAGACGGCGGTCCTTTGTAGTAAGTTTCGAGGGGTCTATGTCGAGTGTATAGGATTTTGAGGCATAGATGGATGTGGGTGTCGATAGTCGGGGTCGATGTATAGCTGCCTTCTTGAATTGTTGGAAATGATTGAATGAATTATTCAGGTTTTCAATTGGTTGTTTTAATTCGGAGAAGTTTTCGTGTCTTTCTTCCGTAGAACTGCTGTTATTTTTAGGTTGCTGGTGTGAAGTGTCGATTGGTCAGTGTAAATATGAGGGTGAGTGTCGACCGCGGGTTTCGACCGGCGCAGGCAGAGAGGAACGAGGTATCGACCGGCGACTGTGGGTGTCGACTGGTTAGTACAAAATCAGCGAGAGTGTCGACTGCGGGGCTCGACCTACGTGGGTAGATAAGGTCAAAGTGTCAACTTGCGTAAGCAAGTGTCGACCATTCGCTGAGCTGAACATAGAAGTGTCGACCAGTGATTTCTAGTGTCGACCGACGTGAAAACCCGAGGGGAACTCGGTGTCGATCGATGGAAACCCGACCGGCGTTCGGCAGTGTCGACCTGCGTTCGCCAGTGTTGACCGATGGAAACCCGACCGGCGTTCGGCAGTGTCGACCAGCATTCGCCAATGTCGACCGGCGTTTACAAGTGTCGACCGGTCCTCTTATTTCTAGATTTTAAAAGGTGAAGTTAATTTAAAACGATTTCAAATTAGTTTTCCACTGCAGTTTTTCATAAATGATTTTCAAAGACGTCGTTTTGAGTCAAATAACTGAAAGTTTTAAATTTTATACGAATTTCATCGGGGTGAGAAGTGAGCGTATGGTTGGCAACCCGGGTCCGGGGGCGACTCGGGGGCGTCAAAGATGTGGTATCGGAGTAGTGAATGTACCAGAAACTGGTAGGTTTTCGGGGCGTTACAGTTATGGTATCAGAGCCTTTACCCAATCGGAAGTGTGGCCGACGAGGATGTCGGACCCCTCGGAGGAGGGGTGAGATTGTGGAGACAAGAGGTCTGTAACAATTCCCACACCGCTTGGGGGAAAGGCAAAAGAGACGGTTAATAAGTGAGAAAATGGCGTGTTCGAGCGTAGGAGCCACGAGGTCGACGCCGTTCAATGGATCTCCTATTACCACCAGCCGATACATGGGAGTGCACCACCAACTGTAAGTATTTCTTAGAGCCCTAGAAGTTTCGGTTTAGACTCGTTAGATGTTGTGGTGTACAGGCTTAACGATATGGTTAGAGAGACATGTAGGGCTGTAGGCGATATGGATGACGCTGTTAGACAGCTCACTGAGTTTGTTAACCGCTAGTAACAGCAGCTGGAGTGGTTTATGAGCAGGGACGACCAGGCCCAGTCGAGTGCCCAGACTTCGACTTATCGTCAGGGTGATAGGTTTCACAGAATCAGCCCCCAGTGTTCGACGGATCATCTTCGGACCCACTCAGTGCTAAGGAGTGGATTCGAAGTATGGAAGACATGATGGATTACGCCAAGGTAGAGGAGCAGAACAGGTTATCCAGTGCGGCATTCCACCTTGCCAAGGATGCCCGATTTTGGTAGGATTTGGTGAAGCGACCACCGATGTGAAGTCCATGACATGGGAGGAATTTAAGACGACGTTCTATGGCAAGTATTTTAGCCAATCAGTCAGAACCCAGAAAATGGTGGAGTTTGCCAGGCTGAGGTAGACAGGTACAGTTGCCGATTATTCGAGGCAGTTCGAGGCGCTATCTCGGTTTGCTAGTCATCTGGTGAGCCTGAACGTTAGCAAAGTGCATCATTTTGTATAGGGCCTGAAACCGAACATATATATGTGTATGCGAATGGCTGGGACTCGAGGGGTACATTATGAGGAGGTGGTGGCAAAGGCGTTGGACATTGAGGAGGCTAGGACGAAGCTTCCCAGTTACAGAGAGCTGGCTAAGGAATAGCATAGTAAGTATTTCAAGGAAGTGTTGCCACAGTCGAGCGGAGAGGAGTCTGCCAGCGAAAGGGCCTGAAGAGGTTAAGTGATAGCTCCAGCAGTCAGGAAAGCAATAACCGGTCTCAAGGACCTGGGTAGTTTCCGGTGTGCCCAAAATGTCAAAAGAGTCATGTCGGTGAGTGTAGTTGAGGTGCAGGGTGATGCTACAAATGTGGTGAGGCGGGCTACATGTCCAGAGATTGTCAGAAGCTGCGACAGAATGGGTGCTTCAACTGCAACGAAGTGGGGCAGTTTGCTATGAGTTGCCCGAATTTGAGCAAGGTCCCAGCAAGAGTGGTGCCAAGAGTTTTTGCCCTCATAGAACCGGACGATGCCGCCTAGCCCTCGGTGATTTCAGGTAGCATTCTTATTTCAGGCATGGCGGCTTATACCCTTGTCGATACAGGTGCTACTCACTCGTTTAAGTCCAGCGCCTTCGTGATCAAGGTAAATCTAGTGACCAACTATTCTGGACAATTCTATGATGTATTTTTGCCATTGGGAAAGCGCCTATACTCAGATCAGGTGGTAAGAGGCAATTTAGTGACAATGGAACAAAATCAATTGTACGCGGATCTGATCATACTCAACATGAAAGGGTATGAGGCTATTTGGGGGTTGAATTGGCTGTCTAGACATTTTGCGTCGATAGATTGCAGGACCAGAGAGATCCACTTTCGGCTCCCGAGTGGAGAGAATTGCTCATTCAGGGCAGGAAAGGGTTTGAGTAGAATCCCGACAGTGTCGTCAATGAGAGCCCAACATTTGCTACGGGGTGGATGCATGGGCTTCTTGGCTAGTGTTATGAATGTGCAGCTTCAGGGTACGACTCAACTCCAGGACATCGCCATCGTGCAGGATTATCCGGGTGTATTTTTTGAGGATCTGCTAGGTTTCCCACCTGACAGGGAAATTGAGTTCTTATCGACGTGTACCCCTGGAGCTGAGCCGGTGTGCAAGAACCCATACAGGCTTGCACCTACCCAGTTGAAGGAGTTGAGGACACAGTTAGAGAAGCTAATGGATAAGGGCTTCATACGCCCTAGTTTTTCGCTGTGGGGAGCACCGGTGCTTTTTGTTAAAAAGAAGGACGAGTCTCTACGCTTGTGTATTGACTATAGGGAACTGAACAATATGACGGTGAAGAATAAGTACCCATTGCCAAGGATAGATGACATGTTTGATCAACATCACGGAGCACGAGTGTTCTCCAAAATTGATTTGAGGTCCGATTATTATCAGTTGAAGGTAAGGGACGAAGATGTTCCGAAGATAGCTTTCCGGGCGCGGTACGGACTCTATGAGTTTTTAGTGATGTCGTTTAGACTAACTAATGCCCCAGCTGCCTTTATGGACCTGATAAACCGAGTATTGAGGAAGCAACTAGATAGATTCGTGATAGTATTCATTGATGATATCCTGATATACTCTCGCAG
Organism: Begonia peltatifolia; assembly: GCA_022433055.1. Taxonomy (NCBI): domain Eukaryota; kingdom Viridiplantae; phylum Streptophyta; class Magnoliopsida; order Cucurbitales; family Begoniaceae; genus Begonia; species Begonia peltatifolia. The sequence continues at coordinate 19,835,051 of CM039519.1, read as the reverse complement.
TGAAGAGGAGCGCAAAGAGCATTTGAGGATCATGCTGACGAACTTGGGGCAGCACCAACGGTACGCCAAGTTCTCTAAATGCAAATTTTGGTTGGATAGGATCAAGTTTTTGGGGCATGTTATCTCTCGTGATGGTATTTCTGTGGACCCAATGAAGGTTCAGTCTGTAAGGGAATGGCCTCGACCAACTAGTGCCAGCAAAGTACGCAGTTTTCTGGGGCTGGCAGGGTATTACCGGAGGTTTATTGAAGGATTTTCCAAGATCGCAGCCCCTTTGACTCGATTGACCGGGAAGAACACGATATAGAGCTGGTCCGATGAGTGCGAAAACAGCCTTCAGCCATTAAAGCAGAGAAAGGAGAAGATGGTGAATCCTCTCCCTCTCTGTTTCTTTTCCCCCTTGTCCACGTGAAAAAAAAGGGAAGGGAAGCCCTCCCTCCGCAGTTCTTTCTTTCCAGCGACGTTCAGCCAACGACCACGGTAAGTTTTCTACTCCATTTCAACTATAAGGTAGATTTTAAGTAGTTTATGGTTTAGTTTTTGTTAGTGGTAGAGTTTGATGAGAAATTTGGTGGATAGAGATTTAGGGTTTTAGAGTTGGAGTGTTTGTGGGATTTATTGTAGATGGTTGTGGGTTATTGACGATAAACGTGATGGATTGGTGAGGAATTGGTCGAGTTTTGCTGAAAGACCGAGAATGTAAGATTTTATACACTACAACCTATTCTACTTTTGGATTTTCTCCTTACTAGCGGTTAATTGCTTTAAATTCTCTTTCGATATGTTAAACTAGGTTATTAGTGGAGTGTTTAGCCACTGGAATCGAGCAATTCCAATAACCGACGCAAAAGTTATGCGCGTTGGAAGTTAAATTGATTTTTTACTAGATTTCTGGTTAGGGAACCGTTTTAGTCGCACTTTGATAGATTGCGTTAGTAGTCATAGTTTTTAGTATGTAGAATGGGTTATGAGATGAGTTTTAATGTGAATTGGTTATGTGATAGGTTGAGCCCGAGATAGTGATAGAAACGAGAACCACAGAAAGCTAGGACACCGGGTAAGTAGTGTTTGCATGTACATTGTCCTTACGGGGTTACACCATGGGACGGTAAGGAGGTATTGTGTGTTTTGTTCAGTCACGCATCATGTTTTGGAAGGGTAACGAAAATGAATTTGAGCATGGTTTTACGTGTGAATGTGAAGTGTGACACATGGCGGTGAGAAAGATGTGTGCGTAGGTAGCTTTGGTCCCGTTGCTGGAGGAACTGGGACGGTGGCGACGTGCTAGGTGGTGGTGTGGTGAGTGCGTCTAGCCTCACCCTACAATGGTTGCTGCGGTGTATGTGTGGTGGTGAGCAACTTTGGCCTCCTTGCTAGAGAAACTAAGACGGTGGCGACGTGTCAGGGGGTGGTGTGGCGAGTGCATTCAGCCTCACCTTGGGATGGTTGTAGTGTGTGGAGTGATGCATATGTACGGCTTGTTGGCCCCATTGCTGGACGTATTGGGACGTTGGCGACGTGCCAGAGTTTGAGGTGGCGAGAGAGTCCAGCTTCACAATGGTGCGGCTGTACAACGCGGCACAAGTTACGATAACACGAACGAGAATGTAGAGACTGCATGTGATAAGATTGTATTGACGGTTTTATGTTTCATATTGCACTAGTTACTGAGCGTTAGGCTTATGTTGTGTGTTCTGTGGTGTAGGTTGTAAAGATTCCTGCTGGTGATGTAACGCCCTGAAAACCTACCTGTTTTCGGTTTGTTCACAGCTCCGACTCCACATCTATAACGCCCCGAGTCATCCTCGGACTCTGGTCGTCAACCATACACTCGCTTCTCACCTCGACAGAATTCGTATGAATTTTAAAATTTTTGGTTTTTCGACTCAAAAGGACTTCCTAACGAAGCATATATATGAACGCCGCAGCAGAAACTCATTTTATACCCTCTTTGTTACTTTTTTTTTAAATAATAATAATAATTACTATTTCACCATCACATTTTAATTTTTTAATTCAACGACTATTCAATGTGTTTCCGGTCGGATTCCTAAAATTTTCTCCTCACCATTAGCTTCGAAATAATTCCCCACCTAACATTACAAATTTTTCACTTTCAATTCTGACCCGACTCCCACCGCTCATCACCCGGACATCCTAAAAATCAATACCATGAAAATACGGGGTGTTACATCCTCCCCTACTTAAAAGAATTTTGTCCCCAAAATTTACGTACCGAATAGCTCTGGGTACTGTTGCTCCATGTACTGCTGCATTTCCTAAGTGGTCTCGTCGACATTGTGATTGCGACATAAAACTTTGAACAAGGGAATCTCCTTTCACCACTTTCACCGCTGATCCTAGTGTGGTCACTGACCTTTCCTCGTAATATAACGTCGGCTGTACCTCTGCATCCTGCTGTACCACCACTTGAGAATGATCACGCATGCACTTCCTCAGCATGGAGACATGGAAGACATTATGTATAGCATCCATCGAGGAAGGCAGCTGAAACTTGTAGGCGGTCTTCCCAATCCTTTCCACAACAGGGAACGATCTAACAAAACGAGGGTTGAGCTTTCCTCATTTCCCAAACCTGACTACTCCTTTGAACGGTGAGATATTTAGAAATATCTCATCATCCACGCCAAACTTCAGTTCTCGCCTCTTCCGATCGGCATAGCTATTCTCCCGACTTTCAGCTGTCTTGACCCTCCTCTTTATAGTAGCAATCTTGTTGACCGTCTATTGTAGTATTTATGGGCCTAAAAGTCTTGCTTCTCAAACCTCGTCCTAGTACAATGGCGACCTGCACTTTCTCCCCTACAAAGCCTCGTACGGCGTCATGCCAATGGTAGACTGGTAACTGTTATTATATGAGAATTCTACCAACGGCAAGAACCTGCTCCAAGCCGCCTGGAACTCCAACACACAGGCTCTGAGCATGTCTTCTAGTATCTGTATGGTTCGCTCCGATTGTTCATCGGTCTGAGGGTGGAAGGTCATGCTGAATTCCAACTTGGTACCCATGGCCTTATGCACACTCCTCCAAAACTTAGACGTAAACCTGAGGTCTCAGTCTGACACTATCGACACTGGGACCCCATTAAGTCTTACTATCTCCTGCATGTATAATTGAGCAAACTGATCCATCGAGTAAGTTATTCTCACTGGTAAAAAGTGAGACGACTTTGTTAGTCTGTCAACAATCACCCAAATTGCATCGTGGCCCTTAGCAGTCTTTGGTAGTCCTACCACAAAATCCATAGTCACCCGTTCCCACTTCCACTCAGGTATAGGTAATGGCTGAAGCGTACCCAACGGTCTCTGATACTCCGCCTTTACTTGCTGGCATACCACACAAGTCTCAACGTGCTTGGCCATCTTCCGCTTCATATTGGGCCACCAATAGTGCTGTTTCCAATCTCTATATATCTTAGTGCTTCCAGGATGCACAGAGAAAGGAGACGAGTGAGCCTCGGACAATATTTCTCTTTTCAGCTCTTCATTCTTCGGGACATACCACCTATCCCGAAACCTCATAATCCCATCTTCCGAATAGCTGAGCTCAGTGCTAGCATTGGCCTCCGTACCTGCCTTCAGTCCGTTGCACTCGGGGTCAGTCTCTTGGGCCCGCTTAATTCTATCCAGAATGGTCGGCCTCAACGACATCGCCGACAGTGTGGCTGCCAAATCAGTGATCACTTCTAGGCCGAACTCTTGTACCTTAGTCTTTAGCTCGGTACGCATTGCTAAAATCATAGCAGACATCGAAGTCGACACTCGGCCCAAGGCGTCCGCCACCACGTTTGCTTTCCCTGGATGATACTTGATTTCCAGGTCGTAGTCCTTAACCAGCTCAACCCACCTCCTTCATTTCAAGTTTAGCTCTTTTTGCGTGAAGATGTACTTCAAACTCTGGTTGTCCGAGAAGATTTCGCATTGTTGTCCATATAAATAATGCCTCTAAATCTTAAGTTCGAAGACCACCACTGCCAACTCCAAATCATGCGTAGGATAATTCTGCTCGTAGGGCTTCAGTTGCCTATAAGCATCAACACGCAACCGAAGCCTACCCTTGAGGCGTCATAATAAATGCTAAACTTCTCCTCCTCTACCGGCAGTACTAGTAAAGGGGTTGTACTCAACCTCTGCTTCAATGCATGAAAGCTATCCTCACACTCATCGGACCAACTATACATCATGTTCTTCCTAGTCAATTGAGTCAAAGGGGCTGCAATCTTGGAAAATCCCTCAATAAACCTCAGATAATATCCTGCCAGCCCCAGAAAACTGCGTATCTCGTTGGCACTGGTCAGTCGTGGCCATTCCTTCACAGACTGGACTTTTGCTAGGTCTAGGAAAATATCATCACGAGAGATGACGTGGCCCACAAATTTTATCCTATCCAGCCAAAATTTGCATTTAGAGAACTTAGCATATAGTCGGTGCTGCCCTAGAGTCGTCAGCACGATCCTCAAGTGCTCCCTGTGCTCATCTTCACTCCGAGAGTATATCAAGATGTCATCAATGAATACTATCACGAATCTATCCAGTTGCTCCCTAAATACTCGGTTCATCAGGCCCATAAAGGTAGTTGGGGCATTAGTCAGTCCGAACGACATCACTAAAAACTCATAGTGTCCGTACCGCGTCCGGAAAGCTATCTTCGGGACATCTTCCTCCCTAACCTTCAACTGATAGTAACCTGACCTCAAATCAATTTTAGAGAACACCCGTGCTCCCTGAATTTGATTAAACAGGTCATCTATCCTTGGCAACGGGTACTTATTCTTCACCGTGAACTTGTTCAGTTCCTTGTAGTTAACACACATGCGCACAGATTCATCCTTCTTTTTAACAAAAAGCACCAGTGCATCCCACGGCGAAAAACTAAGGCGTATGAAGCCCTTATCCGTCAACTACTCTAATTGTGCCTTTAACTCTTTCAACTCGGTAAGCACCAGCCTGTATGGGTTCTTGTACACCGGCTCAGCCCCAGGGTATCTGTCAATAACGAACTCAATTTTCCTATCAGAGGGCAGACTTGGCAGATCCTCAAGAAATACCCCAGGAAAATCCTGTACAATGGGGATGTCCTGGAGTTGAGCCTTGCCCTGAAGCTGCACGTCCATGACACTGGCCAAGAAGCCCAAACATCCACCTCATAACAACTGTTGGGATCTCATAGACGACACTGTCGAGATTCTACTCAAACCCTTTCTCGCCCTTAAGGAGCAACTCTCTCCACTTGGGAGCCGAAAGTGGATCTCCCTTGTTCTGCAATCTATCGTGGCATAATGACTAGACAGCCAATGCATCCCTAAAATAGCCTCGTACCCATTCGTGTCGAGTATGATCAGATCAGCGTACGACTGTTTTTCTCCCACTGTCACAATAGTACCTTATACCGCTTGATCTAAGTATAGGCGTCCTCCCGACGGCAACAATACATCATAGAACTGTGCGGAATAGCTGGGAACTAGATTTGCCTTGACCACGAAGGCAGTGGACACAAACGAATGAGTAGCGCCCGTATCGACAAGAGTATAAGCTGTCATGCCCGAAATAAAAATACTACCTAAAATCACCGATGGCGGAGCGGCATCGTCTGGCTCAATGAGGGCGAAGACTATTGTGTCACTCTCACTGAGGCCTTGCTCAAATTCGTGCAACTACTAGCAAAATACCCCACTTCATTGCAGTTGAAGCACTAATTCTGTCGCGGCTTCTGCCAATCTCTGAACATATGGCCTGCCTTACCACAATTGGAGCATCGCACTGCACCTACCCTGCACTCACCAGGGTGACTCCTTTGGCACTTAAGGCATATCGGAAACTGTCTTATTCCTTGAGTTCGCTTGTTGCTCCCCTGGCTGCTAAGACGACTCCTCTCCACTCGATTGTGGCAACAATTCTTTGAAATATCTCCTAGGCTGTTACTTAAGCAGCTCTCTGTAACTTGGAAGCTTCGTCCTAGCCTCCTCAATGTCTAGCGCCTTTGCCACCACCTCCTCGTAAGGCACCCCTCGTGTTCTAGCTATCCGCATACCCATGTATATATCCGGCTTAACGTCCTGTACAAATTGGTGCACTTTGTTCCCGTTCGGGCTCACCAGATGACTAGCAAACCGAGATAGCGCCTTAAGCTGTCTCACATATTCGGCCACTTTATCTGTCTGCCTCAACTTGGCAAACTCCACCATCTTCTGGGTTCTGACTGATTGGCTAAAATACTTGCCAAAGAACGTCATCTTAAATTCCTCCCAAGTCATGGACTTCACATATGTGGTCGCCTTCACCGAATCCCACCAAAATCTGGCCTACTTGGCAAGGTGGAATGCAACACTTTATACCCTGTATTGCTCATCTACTTTGGCATAATCCATCATGTTTTCTATATTTCGAATCCACTCCTCAACACTAAGTGGGTCCGAAGATGATCCGTCGAACACTGTGGGTCTGAGTCTGTGAAACCTATCACCCCCATGATCTGTCAAAGTCTGGGCACTAGACTGGCCCTGGTCCTCCCTACTCATAAACCACTCCAGCTGTTGCGATTGGTGGTTGACCAACTCGGTAAGCTGTCTAATGGTGTCATCCATATCGCCTACAGCTCTACGCGTCTCTCTAACCATAACGTTAAACCTGTACACCACAACATCTAGTGAGTCTAAAACGAAACCACTAGGGTTCTAAGAAATACTTACGGTTGTCGAAGCATTCCCATGCAGCGGCTGGTGGTATTAGGAGATCAATCAAACGACGTCAACCCTGTGGCTCTTACACTCGTAACATACCTTCTTCCCACCTATTAACCGTATTCTCTACCTTTCCCCCAAGTGGTGTGGGAATTGTGACAGACCCTCTTACCTTTACAATCTCACTCGTCCTCCGAGGGGTCTGGCATCCCCGTTGGCCACACTTCCAGTTGGGTAAAGCCTCTGATATCATCACTGTAATGCGCCGAAAACTTACCCGTTTCTGGTTTGTTCACTGCTCTGACTCCATATCTGTAACGCCCCAAGTCGTCCCCGGCCCGGGTCGTCAACCGTACACTCGCTTCTCACCTCGACAGAATTCATATAAAATTTAAAACTTTTACTTTTTGACTCAAAACGACTTCCAAACAAAATATATATATGAACGCCGCAGCGGAAACTCATTAAAATTGCTTTAAATAACTTTGCCCTTTAAAAACGAAAAAAATAAAGAAACTGGTCGACACCTGGAAGCGCCGGTCGACACTTGGGTCGTCTCAGGTTTTTCATCGGTCGACACTGGCAAACGATGGACGACACCACGTTTCTCTCGGGTCTTCTCATTGGTCGACACCAGGAACACCGGTCGACAATTCTACCCACATCTCAGAGAGTGGTCGACACCTGCTTTCACAGGTCAACACCTTGATCCTCTCTGCCCACGCAGGGCAAACCCTGCGGTCGACACTCTCACTAATTTTACACTAACCGATTGACACCCACGGTCTTCGGTCGATGCCTTACACCAGCCATTTAAAAATAATGGCAGTTCAAAAGAAAGCGGACACGAAAACTTCCACGATTAAAACCACCGATTCGAAACCTGAATTATTCAGTCAAACTCTTTCAAACCATTTAAAAATGCGCCTATACATCATTCCCGACTATTAACATTCATGCCCATCTATGCCTCAAAATCTATACACTCGACATACAACTCTTAAAACACAACTCCTAGTACCTATCTCCTGGCATCACTCCACCAGTCGGGCTGTCGTGACGAACTCCACCTACCAGCACACGGTAGCACGCCACCAACTGCCTACTAATTCTGTTTGGGCTCTTATAACTCACCCGCTGGAATCTCTGCACCTACACAACGGAACACACAACATAAGCCTCACGCTCAGTAAGTAGTGCAATATGAAACGTAAAACGACAATGCAATCTTATCACATGCAGTCTCTACACTCTTGCTCATGTTGACACAACCGGTGCCGCGTGGTACAGCCACACCATGGTGAGGCTAGATTCTCTCGTCACCTCACACCCTGGCACGTCACCATCGCTCCGGTTGCTCTAGCAACGTAGCCCTCAAACCGTACCTACGCGTCACTCTACACACCACAACCATTCTAGGGTGAAGGTGAATGCACTCGCCACACCACCCCCGGGCACGTTACCATCGTCCCGGTTCCTACAGCAACGAGGCTATAGTTGCCCACCACAACACACACACTGCAGCAGCCATCCCAGGGTGAGGCTGGATGCACTCGCCACACCACCCCCTAGCACGTCGCCACCGTCCCAGTTTCTCCAGCAACAGGGCCAAAGTTGCCTACCCATGCATCGTCCTCATCATCGCAAATCGTATTTCACATTCACACATAAAATCAAGCTGAAATTCATTTTCGTTCTCGTTTCAAAAACATGATGCATGTCAAAAAATGCACACACACATCACAATCAACCAACTCAAACCTAACGTTCCTCGGTATAGGCCCACCTAGACGAAGCACATGCATACTACTTACCTGGCGTCCTAGCTCTCCGTGGTGCTCGTTTCACCCTAAATCTGCCCAACATACATTAAAACTAGTTTCCCGTAAAAATTCATCCCACTACTCTACTTGTGCACTAAAATCACCATACTAGCATAACACTTCACGAACTCGCCAAAATCGCTCACTAACCTATCTCGGCTCGAAATTCAACCTAACTTCCGATGCGCATAACTTTTGCGTTGGTTATCGGAATCACCCGATTCCAGTGGCCAAACGCTCCAATCATAACCTAATTTAACAACCAAAACAAAATTTAAAACCATTAATCGCAGCTAAGGCAGAATTTCAAAAATAGAATAGGCCTTAGGGTCAAAATCCTACATTCTCGGTCTTTCAACAAAACTCAACAAATTTCTCACCAATCCATCACATTTATCGTCAACAATGTCACAACAACAATTACCCAATCCAATAAACGCTCTAACTCTATAAATCTCTATCTACCAATTTTATCAAACTCTAATACTAACCCAAAACAAAACCACAAATACTCAAATCTACCTTAAACCGTTGTAGTGGATGGTAAAATGGAGGAAGTGTTGCGTCGATGTAGCAAAGATCCCCGGAGGAAGGGCGTCGTTTATACGATCCTCCCCCTCTCTGTTACTTATTATTATTTTTTTAAATAAAATAATAATAATAATAAACTAATTACTATTTCACCTTAACATTTTAATCTTTAAATCCAAAGGCTATTCAATTCGTTTCCGGTCGGATTCCAAAAATTTTCTCCCCACCATTAAACTTGAAATAATTCTCCATCTAACCTTACGAATTTTTCGCTCTTCATTCTGACCCAAATCCCGCTGCTCATCACTCCTACATCCCAAAAATCAATACGACAAAAATACGGGGTGTTACAGGTGAGATTCGAGATCCTAGTCTTGAGCATTATGGCAGTTGGCAACGTGCGACTGAGGCTGGTCGGCAGACTGTCAGGACAACCTGACCTGTGGAGGAGGTGAGTTTTAGTGTGGTGTTCGAGGTTGTTTTTCCTTGTGACGCCCCTGAAAACCTGTCTGTTTCCGATCCACTCACTACTCTGATACCAAATCTGTGCGTCCCCAGTCCACCTTGGATCGGTTTACTACTTACTCTGTATTTCACTCGTATCGTAAAAATTTGCATAAAATTTAAAACCTTTGTTCCTCGAACTAAAATGACATTTTTTAAAATATTTTAAACGGCATTGCAGTGGAAAACTCAATTAAAATTAGTTTGGATAAAATTTAATTTTATGAAACGTAACATAGAGGTACCAAGTCGACACCTGTAAGTGTCGGTCGACACTTGGGTCTTCTCGGGTTTTTCATTGGTCGACACTGGCAACGCGGGTCGACCCTACGTTTCTCTTGGGTCTTTTCGTCGGTCGACACTTCTACGCTCATCTCAGAGAGTGGTCGACACCTGCTTTCACACGTCAACACCTTGATTCTCTCTGTCCGCGCAGGTCGACCTTCGCGGTCGACACCGCTGCCATTTTTACACTGACCGGTCAACACCTATACCCATGGGTCGACACTTACTTCGGCTCTGCCGGCGCAAGTCGAACCACGCGGTTGACACTCACCTTCCATTTTACACTGACCGGTTGACACATATCAACTTCGGTCGACACCTTGTACCAGTATATATAAAAATAACACTAGTTCAGAGAAAACACACAACGAACATTACCACGATTAAATCCATGAAGTAAAACCTATATTTTTAAAACATAATCTCTCTAAGTGATTAAGAAAATAAACATAATCCCTACTCCAATCCCAACTATAATCGTACCACAAAACCTATATCCTCAAAAATCTATACACTGGTGTTTAACACAAAATGCTTACAAAATTCCACAACCTTTCCCACCATGGTCATGTTGCCCCAATAAACTGGCTACACCAGCATACGGCGTGCATCGCTAACCACCATCCTAGGCATGCCCGTCACCTAACAACTCACCGAAAAGCTCGTCGTCACCTACACCACCGAACACAAAACGTAAGCCTAATGCTTAGCAAGTATGGAATATGAATTAAAATCAATGCACAACGCAACCCTAACACATGCAGTTTCTATGCTCTGTTTCGTTTCCGTTTCATTTTCATTGTTATCATCTTCCACTTTCACGTGCGAGTCAAGTAGGCACCCATCCTATCACACTTAGAACGACTAAACAATGACTCACAGAGCGAGATTAGAGGCACACATCATGTTCACACACGGGACGACCATACATAATCTCCTCCCAACATCGATCATAGAACCCTATAGTACTTTCTCACTAGCACGTTAGCAACGAGGCGTTCACAAACCATGTCATCTTACGTACTTTCATCCATGGGAACCCCTTAGTGCTTTCTCACTAGCACGTTAACGACGAGGCGTTGTCGATGCGTGATATTTTTTTTTATTACATTTCATATGCACAATTCAAAACATGCTCAAAACTCGTTCTTTCGTAGTTCAAAACCAAGATGCATGTCAACACATATACATAACCAATGGACAAATAACAAAACAACAATCAAAACAAACAAACAATCCCACCATTCTATTGTGCAGGCCCGAAGACAAATCACAAACAGTTCATCACTTACCTGGCATCTTTGAAATTCCTCGTACTTCGTAACTTCAACTGGGAATACCTATAAAATCACACATCTATCAATTCTAACTCATTCAATTAATAAATTCCTAGCTTGAAAGTCATAACTCGTACCAAAACCAAAACTCTCCACCAAACCCAAAATCTCACTCAATTTCCTACCAACTTCGCACAACTTCTCCAATAGTCGTCCGAATTGGACGATCCAAAGTGCTACAGATTCCTTAGGGCATCTAGTTTCCTATGGTTTCATCCATTTCCTAATTCAACACCTACAGCTTGGCCGGACGTGGCCAAGTGAAAATCGCTCTACAATTCAAACATTCGGCTGTGCAACCACTCAATCGTTCTCATAAAATCCCGTAATCTACTCCCACTTCTAGCTTAAGCATCAACATGCGGATAAAAATCGACTCTACATTCAATTTTCCATATCTCCCTCGTAGGTTTTCACCAAATCACCCGATACCCTCACTAACTTTGTTTTTGCCGCTAAAAACAACTAACACACTAACTATCTACTCAAAACTTACTAAAACTTACTGTAATATGAAGAAACGGAGAAGAAATCGGCTGAGCGTCGCAGGAAAAGGCCGAACTTCACGCTGGAGAGGAAAAAAACAAGGGGGTTTTCTGGGAAGGAGAATACCGATGGTGTTCTTCTCGCCCTTTTTTTTTATTTTATTATTATTATTTTTTATAATAATAACACCTAATTACTAAATTGCCCTCAACTCTTAACCGTTCAACAAATCTGTTATACAGTCCAATTCTGGTTGGATTCTTAAATTTTTCTGTACTCCATTAGCCTCACAATAATATTTTACTTAAGGCCAAAAATTCTCTGTTATCAATTCTGACCAAAACTCCACTGATTAAAATTAAATCTGAAATTAATTCAAACGAAAAATTCTGTGTGTTATATTCCTTGTGGTATTTTGGGGTCGATTTTGTTTTACTTGATGTTTTAGTGCATAGATATGAATTTCCTAGTTGTTCGGGTTATTTTGAGGACGTGTGTATATATTATATGTATGACATTGCGTTGCTATATATTGTGGACTTTTTTCATCGATAGTTGTCAGATTTATTTCCTTTCGCTCTGTTTTACCTTCGATGATTTCTGAATGGTTTCGGTTGATGTACTTTGGGAATTTATATGGTGTATAGATTTTTTTGTATTAACGAATAATTCAAATGTCGATAGATGTAATTGAAACTACTTGGGAGATTGTGATTGAAGAATCTCAGTTTTTATTCGGTGGTTTTAAATTGCGTGAGTTTTCGTCATTCATTTCTTTTGAACTGATGTTGTTTTCTTTAGGCTGTTCGTGCAAAGTGTCGACCAAACTAGGCAAGTGTCGACTGCAGGAGTCGACCTACGGGAATAAAGCCAAACTAGGTGTCGACTGGTATCCTTAGATGTCGATCGATTAGTGTAAAAGTGGCAAGATTGTTGACCGCGAGGTTCGACCAGATGCGGGTAGAGAGAATTGAAGTGTCGACCGATGAATACAAGTGTCGACCACTCTGCGTGACGAGTGGAGAGGTGTCGACCGCGAGATTCGACCAAGGGCGGGTAGAGAGGATTAAAGTGTCGACTTGTGTTTACAGGTGTCGACCGGTTTTTTTTTTATGTTTTGAAAACTGAAGTTTTTATTTAAGCTGATTTTGATTGAGTCTTCCGCTGTAAAGTTTTTAAACATTTTCAAATGTGTCATTTTAAGTCGATGAACAAAGTGTTAAAATTTTATACAAATTTTATCGAGCAAATGAGTAAGTGTACGGTTGGCGACTCGGGTCCGGGGACGACTCGGGTCCGGGGACGACTCGAGGGCGGTACAGAGGTGGTGACAGAGCAGAGCGAGCCGAAAACCACGTGAGTTTTCGGGGCGCTACAGAATCACTTCCTTCAAAGCGTACATGTTCGTTTCATTTCGTTTCATATCATATCGTTTCATGAAAACATATACATGACTCATTTTTGAAAATTTTCTAAAACATGATGCATGAGCATGAGATGCAAGCATAATTCATACAACAAGATACTCTAGCATTTTTTATGTAGGCCCCAACGGGCAAGGCACATGCAATGCATTACTTACCTTAGGTCTTTAGTAATTCAAAGCACTTGACCACTTTCTTTTATAACTTGAAAACCTATAGCACAATAACTTTAAAATCAATATCATAATACATATTCATCAACTTCAATCATAACAAAATCTTACTCGAATAATCCAATTCAAGTGATTCAATCCAATCCAAATATTACCAAAAGAGGGCTAATATATGCACTTAAACATTCAATACACAATGACATTGCTCTAATTGAAACAAATTCCAAAATCCACCAAAGACAATTACATCAAACCACATAGCTCAAGTTAAGCACCCAAAACATAGTGGTTTAAACATATGTCAATCCAATTCCACCATTTCATACATAAATCTCGGAATGCCCTATAATTTGCAAAACTTTAAAATTCCATAACTTATGCTATATTTATCCAAATGCATTAATTCCAAAGCTAAAGGTTCACTCAAAGAGTCTATTATAACATAACAAAACAATTTATCAAATGGAAATCAATAGGTTAGGTTAAAAATCTCAATCCTGAAACTATTAAAAAATTCTAGTTTTTGAACAATTTAACTTCTAACACAAACATGCATAACTCTACAATCCTTTCAATTTCCAATCACAAGTAAGGTCTAATATCACTTTTGTGAAGCATAAAAACACAAAAGATTGAGTATAAAAGTCCAATTTTTGTGCACCTTGCTCCAAACTCATTCAACCATCCAACAAAACAACCAAAATAATCCACAACTTCATTTTTATCTTTCTAAATCCAAGAGACATTTAACCTACTAAAGAAAACTTAGCCCTTACCTTGAAAGTCTTGAGAAACTTAACAGAATCTTTAAAAAGAGTTGAGAAAGTTGTCGGTTTCTCTTCAAGATCAAAACTTGAGAGAGAAGAGGGAGTGTTTGGCGTTAGGAGAGAAAACCGTGCGAGGGAGAGGGGAATAAGGTTTGCTAGCTCCTTTTTAGTCTTTCAATTGAAAAATAACAAGGAAGCTTTGGTGAGGTGTCACCCAACCATTGGTTCATCTCCAACAACCTTTAATTCTTCCTAAATTGCCCTCCTATTCTTCCTACTAAATGCTTAATCCTCAACCCTTTTAAGTTTGCCTCATAGTCCAATTACTTAATTAACCTCACAATGTCAACATTACCGCCTCCAATAATATTTTCTACACTAATAAATGATAAATCTTAGAACAAGAAATAATACGCACTAAGCAAATTATCTGATAAACTTTATGGGTGTTACAATGGCACATGGCAGATGTGTACTAATTGTCGCGCCATCAACAACATCCTCATTTAGATGATATGCTTGATGAATTACATTATTCATATGTGTTTTAAAAAATTGATCTTAAAAGTAGATATCATCAATATTAGGATAAGAGAGGGAGATTAATGGAAAACAACCTTTAAAACAAAACATGGATTATATGAGTGGATGGTTATGTCGTTTGGGTTAACTAATGCACCTAGTACTTTCATGTGTTTGATTAATTACGTTTTGTGCCATTTTGTTGGAAAATTTGTGATTGTGTATTTTGATGACATTTTGATTTGTAACACAAGTTTGCATGACCATATTTCATATTTACGATCTGTTTTGGAGGTGCTTAGGCAGAAAAAGTTGTAAGCTAACATGGGAAAATGTATCTTTTGTACCGACCAACTTGTTTTTCTTATTTTTATTGTTAGCGCGTAGGGGATAGAGTTTGACAACTAGAAGGTCCACGACCGTTAGACAAGTGAAGAGTTTTCATGGACTCACTAGTTTTTGCCCGCGGTTCGTGAAGGACTTTAGCACCATTGTCACACCCCTCACAAAAGTGATGAAGAAGAACATGTCATTCAAGTGGGGAGAATCACAAGAGGAGGCATTCAAACTCCTTAAGCAGCAACTTTCGAACGCTTCACTACTCATTTAACCTAACTTGGATAAGATGTTTGAAATTGAGTGTGATGCATCAGGTGTAGGTATTGGAGCTATTCTTATGCAGGAAGGACAACCGATTGCATATTTCAGCAAAAAAGTTGAAGGGTGTCATGATTAACTATCCTACGTACGATAAGAAGTTATATGCATTGGTTCGCGCTTTCGAGACTTGGCAACACCAAAAAACAGGGTTGGCCGCTCATTTTTCTTGCATTTTTTGTTCTGTTCTTTGTTTCTATTTTAACATTGCTTATTAACCTAACATTTTTAGCAAGCTTTTTAGTGTTTTGTGTAGCCTTTCGCCTTAGGAAAGTAGCTCTTGAGGGCCGATTCAAGTGGAGGCATTACATTGCATGAGAGTTGGCTAGGAAGCTCTCGGTTTCTCCTTCTCTCCCTTCTCGGTTCTTCTTTACTTTTTTGGTTCTTTTGTGTCATTTTTTCTTTTACAACAAGCTATTGCATTTCTTCTCCTCTTCCATTGTTATTCATAACCTTAAAACTGAGCTTACTAATTGCAAGTTGTTTGTGTTTAATCTATGGCATTTTCGGTTATTGAAAAGATTGAAATCATTACTTTGTAATCGGAAAGATGTTTGTTAAAACCCATTTAAATCTTGAAACTTTCTTCAAATATCTTTGCTGCATTTGGTTAATATCCCTTGTTCTAACATTATATTGCATAGATCTTGCATAAAAATTTGAAAGTTGGTTGATATGATTGGTGATTAAGTTGTTAAGATTGAAGTAAGATCAGGTTTTTGCACATTTCTTGTAAACCGAAAATAGGTCACCTAAAATCTCTCAACTTTTGGCATATCGATCTTGTATGGTGATTGTGTTTGAGTTATATTATAGTTTGGTGCTTAATCTACCATAAAGTGTTTTGTTTATGTTCAAATTTTTTGTTTTAAAATTCTTTAAAGTTCGGTTCTAAAAACTGTTTTTATAAGGAGTTTGGAAGGTGTTTGATAAAATTTTCAAATTGTTTTCAACTTTTGTATTAGCTAAATTTACTAAGTGGTTGATTAAATTCTCCATTAGTTTTGTTGTCTTAGTTAAGCATCACACTTAGGTGCCTAAAACTTACCTAAAACACTAATTAAATAATCACCACACTAATCTTAGCTAAAGGACTAAAAGTAAACCATAGAATTTGAAAACGACAAAATTATAAAATATGACCTAAATACCCTTCCTAATACCCAGTAAAGACAAATTGGAGTGGATTATCAGGTGACTTACCACACACTCCCATCACCCACCAAGAACCTAAACGAGGTAAGGAAATACCTCCACTCAAACACACTCGCCAAGAAGGTGAAACTAGCATGCAAGGACAAATCAATATCTTAACAGGATTGGTCAAAACTATATCTCAACAACTTACGGACATGGGCCTCGAAATGCAACTTAAGGAATACATGAGACCCAACCCACATAGAGGGCCTAACATGAGGAATATCTCCCAAGAAACCTCCTCAAGGATAAAATTGGAATGCCCTAGAGCGAGAATTCCTAACCAAGGGTCAAACACCGAAGGAGAAGGTCCCGAGACGATGACTACTCGGAGGACGAGGAATGGTCCTTAGAGGAAGAAGAGCACTATCGTCAAAGTCATCATAAGGAGAACAATGACCTTCAAAATGTTAAGTTGGCCATGCTCCCTTTCAATGGCACTTGTGATGGCCATACCTATCCAGATTTGGTAGATAACGTAGAGCGAGTCTTCGACTGCCATGACTACTCTGAACGTGTAAAAAACCAACTAGCCTCCCTTAAATTGATGGGCCATGAAGCACTATGGTTATCCAACTTAAAGGCGTAGAAAATGCGAATTGGAAAGCAAAAATGACGAAGGCCAGTATGACGAGGAAGAAGAAGAAATAGTAGAGGAGAGTGACCAAGAAGCCAATGAATGTACAGCTCAAGAAGGACCTCTACTGATTGTTATAAGGACGACATTTATTTCCAAGAACATTAAAGAAGACTGCCAATGGGAGAATATCTTCCATAGTGGTTGTGTAGTCAAGGATAAAGTTTACTCAATAATTATTAACGGCGAAAGCTACGTTAACGTAGCTTCACAATAAATTGTCAGTAAACTAGGGCTGGAGAGCACTTCCCACCTTAAGCCATACAAGTTACGGTGGTTGGATAATAGAGATGACATCAAGATCACTAAACAAGTAACTGTTGACTTTACTATTGGTAAGTACACAGACACAAATCTTTACGATGTGGTACCAATGAATGATAGTCATCTTCTATTAGGATGACCATGGCAATACAACCGCAAGGTGACCCACGATGGGTTCCGCAACAACTATACCTTGAAATTTAGGGGCAAAACCATCAACCTATTACCTATGACTCTAGAACAAGTGGCTCAGAATGACGCTACCTGAAAAGAAAAGAAGTTCAAGGAAAGTCTTCTTATATCTAAGCGGGGGCTGAGATCTTCAGTAATCAAAGGAGAGCCGCTAATCTTAATCCTATTTAGAGATTGTGTGATGGAACTTGGCGAAATACCACCATCGGTCCAAAACATCCTTAAAACCTACCAATACGTTTTTCGTAAAGAACTCCCACCTAGAGCCAACTAGACCATGTGATCAAACTTGGCGTAGTATTGAACACCAAATACACTTCCAACCTAGAGCCATGCTTCCCAACAGACCAGCCTCTAGGATAAGACCTGAATAGGCTAAGGAATTACAAGAGTAAGTACAAGAGCTGCTAGGCGAGGGATATATTAGAGAATCAATGAGTTGCTGCGTTGTACCTACTCTTCTTGTTCCTATGAAAGACAGCACTATGAGAATATGTGTCAATAGCCGCGCTATAAACTAAATTACTATCAAGTACAGGTTTCACATTCCTAAACTGGAAGATATGCTGGACGAGCTCAATGGAGAGTCCATATTTTATAAAGTCGACTTGAATAGTGGTTATCACCAGATCCGAATGAAGGAAGGTGATGAATGGAAAATTGCCTTCAAGACAAAATACGGATTGTTTGAGTGGATGGTCATGCTTTTCAGACTCACTAATGCCCCAAGTACTTTCATGAGGTTGATCCACTATGTTCTCAAGGGCTTTTTAGGGAAATTTGTTGTCATCTACTTTGATGACATCCTGGTGTACAGCCTCGACCTCCCCCAACATCTCAACCACCTTGGGATTCTTTTTCAAACTCTTCGTTGAGTTAATTTGTTTGGTAATTTAGTAAGTGTTCCTTCACCCAGGAAAAGGTATACTTTCTAGGATTCAACATTTTAAAGGAATGACTAGAAACTGATGAAAAAAAGGTTAAAGCCATTAAGGAATGACCTATACCTAATGGAGTATCCAAAGTCCGTAGTTTTCATGGACTAGCCTCTTTCTACAGGAGGTTTATCAAGGACTTCAGCTCGATAGTAGCTCCCCTCACAGACTGCACCAAAAAGGGAGTACATTTTGTTTGGACTGTGGCTTATCAAAGTAGCTTTGAATTGATCAAAGAGAAACTTTGTCAATACCATGTGCTGGTGCTACCTGATTTCAACAAGGTATTTGAAATCAAAAGTGATGCCTCTGGAGTTGGCATAGGAGTTGTACTGATGCAAGATGGTAAACCACTTGTATACTTCAGTGAAAAGCTAAAAGGATTAGTATTTAACTACTCCACATATGACAAGAAGCTTTATGTAGTCGTATGAGCTATTGAACACTAGCAACATTATTTCTTATCCAAGGAGTTTGT
This sequence comes from Begonia peltatifolia, assembly GCA_022433055.1. Classification (NCBI taxonomy): domain Eukaryota; kingdom Viridiplantae; phylum Streptophyta; class Magnoliopsida; order Cucurbitales; family Begoniaceae; genus Begonia; species Begonia peltatifolia. Next base: position 19,816,138 of record CM039519.1, on the reverse strand, counting down.
GATCCATATTAACCATCAATCCCTCAAGCCTATTAAGAGTCAGCACAAACTAAATAAGAGACATGCAAAATGAGTGGAATTCTTGGAGAGATTTTCATACACTTTAAAATACTTAAAAGGATATGAAAATTTCGTTGTCGATGCATTACCCAAAAAGAGAATCCTTTTTAACTGGACTAGGGGTTAGATTCTTTAGATTTGATTGGATAAAGAAGACGTACGAATCCGACAAAGATTTTGGGATACCATATCTTAGAATCCAAGAAAAGGAAGAAGGAGGGTATAGTATCAAAGATGGCTTTCTGTTGAAAGGAGGTGAGTTATGTATACCAAACAGTAGCCTAAGACAATGTCTTGTCACAAAAGCCCATAGTGGAGGGTTATCAAGATATTTTGGGGAAAAAAACCCCCTAGAACTACTGAAAGAACAATTCTACTGGCCACACATGACGACAAGAGTGCACCACTTCGTCGAACAGTGCATTGTGTGTAAGAAAGCCAAGAGTAAAGTTCTTCCCCAAGGACTATATCTACCTTTACTAGTTTCTACTCACCCATGGGTAGAAATGAGTATAGACTTTTTTTTAGGATTACCACGGACTGCCCGTGTAACGTCCCCTAACGATATTCCTAAAACTCTCGTAAAAATTTTTCTTTTATTTTGTTTTATTTATTCAAAACCTTAAAACAACATCGTATAAAACATTAAACTGTTTACAGTGAAATATCAATCTTTTTGTGGAAGCCTAGTATAAGGTAAACTTAATTTCAAGTGTTGAAAACAGTAAAACAAGGGTTTCGGCCGACACTTGTAAAGATAGGTAGACACCTTGTTCCTCTCTGTTTTACATCGGTCGAGACCTGTAAAGATAGGTCAACACCTCATTTCTCTCTATTTTAGATCGGGCAACACCTCATTGCTCTTTGTTTTGCATCGGTCGACACATGTAAAGACAGGTCGACACCTCTTACAAAATTGATCGACCATTACTAAGATAGGTCAACACTTCATTACTCTCTGTTTGACATCAGTCGACACCTGCAAAGGCAGGACGACACCTCTTACAAAATTGGTCGACCCTTACTAAGATAGGTCAACATTTCATTTCTCTCTGTTTGACATCGGTCGACACTTACAAAGACAGGTCGACACCTTTTACAAAATTGGTCGACCATTACTAAAATAGGTCTATCCATACTAAAATAGGTCGATCCATGCCAGCATCGGTTAACACTTCAACACCAGAAAACTTAACTGAAATTCTCTAAAAACGACCGTAACCATCATAAACTTTCTAAAGGACACCTATAGCTTACCTAACCCTCTATTCACGTTTTCTTTATAAAAACGGGTAGCATGTCCCTACATTTACCATTAAATCGGGTCCAGCTATCAAAAACATTCAATATAGATATTTAAACACAGAACTGTTTAATCCGACTCCTAAACTTCTTCTAGCAACACAATTTAAAAAAATTTAAAACCTAAACACCTCAATCCTTTATACATTATCCCAAAACACATTCACATAGCCCATGGGTCAATCACGCTCTGACAGCCACAAGCGCTCTCCCACGACCATCCTTCTTCAATGACGTCACTCGTCAGGTTTACGTAAGACGTCCTCACCTTCTTCTAAATCACCTACATCACAAATACATCTATGAGCTAAAGGCTCAGCAAGTCAACATAAATGTAAATGCATGCCGTGCATATACAGTTCATAAAACATGCAATCATTTCATTTCGTTACATAGCGAGATGTTTACTCTCACCAGATAGAGAAGGCAAATCAAGCGGTTAGACAACCTTCTCCATCTACTAGGGGAAAAATATGCTCCACCTACGGGACAGCCATGTATGAACCCCACCCTAACATGACCGGGATTACATGCATTCATTTCTTTTCATTAGTTCATTTCTTTTCATAAAACGTGTGCAGAAATTCGTTTTCATGACATTTTTTAAAGAACGTTATTCATGAACAGTTCATAATACTTAAACATATAAAACAATCAATGGAAACATAAAAGACATTCTATAACTTAAACAACCTAACTACCCGTCTAATTTACACTAAAACAATCTAAATCATCAAATCCTCGAAAACAAAAATTCTTGTGGAGTAGGTCAAATCGGCCAAGCAAATCACGAAGACTTACCTTGGGTCCTTTGCAATTTAACTTCGAGTCCGTTTGCTTTAACCATGGAAATCAAACAACCTAACAAAACATCAAATTGAAACACTTAACATACACACAAGAAAATTCCAGATTTTCTTATAACAGTTTTTCATCCAATTTCAAACGCTCATAACTTTCTCGATATAACTCGAAATCGAGTAATTCTAAGTGCTATGGACTCCTCTAAGAGTCTACTTTCTAATGGTGCAAGCCACTTAGCAAATACATTTCAAGAGTTAGGTCGAATTGGTACAAAACGTAACTGCCCTGTTTCACGTACTTTTCAAAACTGTTTTCTCCAATTTTGTAAACTCATGCACCAATCTCCAATACAATCCAAACCTAATCCTTTAAATGTCATTTAAACACATTTAACTCATCAATTAACCAAATTTGAGGGAGAAATTCACAGGTTTTAGGGTTTTGAAACTCACTCCAACAAAACTTCAAAACTTTAACTATAAAAACCCATAATTGCATAATTCATAACCAACAACCAAACTTACCTTTAATCTTCAATAAAAAAAAAAGAAGTTAGGGCGTGGAAAGGAAGTGCTGCAATGGAAAAGAGCTGGAGCAAACAAAATCTGTAATAACTCAAAAATTTTTTGAATTTAAATTAATTTTCCCGTTATAATTTTCGAGAGATTTTAACGGGAAGTTTATTTTATATATAAAACTTGGAATTTAGTTCGTATAAGAATTTTTGAATTTTAAAGTCAGGAGGACGCTAATTTAAGGGAAACACGGACGATTAAAACACGTGAGGGCATTTTGATAATTTGTATTTATTTAAAAATAAAAAAAATAAGTAAAAACAGAATGGCTTCACGAAGAAGCCACTCGATTTCTCATTTGCTCGAGCTCTTGAAGTGAGAGAGCATGAGCTCCCTTCTGTCGAACGACGATCAGGAGTGAATGAAAAGTCACCGATAAGCTATTCTCCACTCTTCCCTCCTTGTTTTTCTTCCCCTTCCCCCATGTAGAACAATCGGCTCTCTCTCAGTGCGTATTCTCTCTTCTCCCTCTTGGTCTCGCTCGGTTCTGATTGCTGAGCGTGGAGTTTATTTTGTTTCTAAATTTCAGAGATTTTGCGCTATACTTTAGGACGTTTAGAGGTGAAATTCATGGTTTAATGAGTTGGTTAAGAAAATGAACAATTTTTGAAGTAAAATCGTGAGGGAGTGTGTTGTGAATTTGGGTTTCTGAATTGGAAACTTCAAACTATTGTTAGATTATGCTTAATAGGTTAGAATGTGATGGATTGGTGAGGAGTTGAGTAGATTTTGTTGAAGAACCAAAAATGTGGAATTTTTGGGTGAGGGACAGATTCTATTTTTGGAGATTTTGACTTGGCTACGAATAATTATTTTAAATTCTCTTTGGTATGTTAGACTAGCTTATTGGTGGAGCGTTCAGCCAATGGAATCATTCGATTCTGATAACCGATGTAAAAGTTATGCACGTCAGAAGTTTATGTCGGGTTTTAGATCGAGTCAGTTTGGTGATCGATTTTGGTTAATTTGTGGTACGTTAAGTTAATAGTAGTAGTTTTAAGCATGAGGTAAGTGTTTAGACGAGTTTTGACGGGAATTGTTTTATGTTTAGATTGAACCAGATTTTTGGGTGCACTAGGAAAGTTTAGGACACCAGGTAAGTAGTGCGTGCATGTGTTTTACCGAAGTGCACCTACACCAGGGAACATTAGGATTGTGTTGCTTGATTGTGATGTGCGTGCGTATTGTTTGACATGCATCATGTTTTGAAAAGGGCACAAAAATAGTTTTGAGCATGTTTTGAGTAAGTGGTGGTGAAACTCGTGGCGATGGTACCGCAAATTCCACTCGAGGAGTGGGCCGGTGCATAACCAACCAGAAATTCTGCTTCGCGAGGCCATCACGCGGCAGACATGTGTTGATGGTGAGGATGATGGACGGTGGCGCCACGGATCCTGTTCGAGTAGTGGGCCGGTGCATTTCCAGTTACGGATCCCACGGGGTGGGCCAGCTAGGCTGTCGCGAAATGTGTATATGTAGCAACTGTGGCCTTTTGCTGGGGAGACCGAGATGGTGGCGACGCATCAGGGTGTAGTATGGCGCGAGGTTCACTCTCAATGTGGTGTGGTTGCTGTGAAGTGGCGCGTATGAGTGGCTTATGGACCTTGTTGCTGGGGAGTCCAGAACAGTGGTGACGTTTTTGGGTGTAGCGTGGCGCGAGGTTCACCCTAATCCTGGCACGGCTGCACTACGCGTCGTAGATTGTGACAACATGAGCGTGAACGTAGAGATTGCATGCGATGGGATTGTATTGTCGGTTTTACTTTTATATCACGCTACTTGCTAAGCATTAGGCTTATATTGTTTATTCTATGGTGTAGGTGCAGAGGTTTTTGCCAGTGAGATTCGAGAGCCCAGTCCTGAGCATTAAAGCAGTTGGTGGCATGCGACTGAGGCACCGGATAGCAGACTATTAGAGCAACCCGACCCGTGGAGGTGGTGAGGTGTTCGGGGCTTCCCGAGGGGGGGGGGGACGATTTTGTTTACATGATGTATAGTGTATAGATGTGGATTTATCCTGGTTGTTTAGGTGGTTTTGAGGACGCGTGTATATATTATATAGGTATGAGCATTGTGTTGCTCTATACAGTGAATTTTCTTCATCGACAGTTGTCCGATTTATTTCCTTCCACTCTGTTTTTTCTTCGGTGATTTCTAGATGGATTTGGTTGACGTAATTTAGGAGTTTATATGGTATAGTGTTTGCAGGTTGGGGTAATAGGTACAGGTGTTACTCTTCCAAATTTTCGGGAGAAAGGTGAAGTGTCGGGTAGTCAAACAGAGTGCGCGGGGCGCGTAGGCAGGCTGGTCGTGTGCACGGGGCGTGTTGATCAGGTCGAGGGCGCTTGCGAAGAGCGTATCTTGGCTGCAGGGCACGCGGCACTACAAGCGGGCGCGCGTCGTGTGGCGCCGAGAGTGGATGCGCGCGCGCAGACGTGTGGCGTGGACATAAGGCACGAGGGGCACGCGGCACTGAAGCCGTGTGAGTGATGCGGGGGTGCCGGGACAATGTGCGCGCAGCACCAGGAGGGCGTGCGTGCGGCGCTGAGGTGGAGATGTGTATGCTAAGGGCACGTGGAGTCGAGTAGGGGTGCACAGCGCCGTGTCGGTGGCTCGTCGCCATGTCAGGCATGCACCCGATGCGCGGTGCCATGTCGGGCGGGCGCACGGCGCCTTGTCAGACGTGCGCGCAGCACCGTGTAAGGCACACGCACGGGGCTAGTGGCGTTGTTGCTAGGGCGCACGCAAGGTATGCTTTGGGCGCGCGCGCGGGGCGAGTGGCGCTAGGCCGCGGGTGCGCAATGGGGCGCACCGCGCTGGGCCTTGGGCGCGCGGGGTCAAGCTTCGGTGGTGCGCGTTGCACGTGTCAGACTCTTTCCCAAAATTTTTAAGTCTTATCATTGTTTTTAAACTCCTTTAAATTGTATTTTTTCTCTGTGTATTTTAGATTGAGGATTTACATGTTCTTTTTTCGGAGCGCGAGTCGTTTTTGAATCGAGTCGAAAAATTTTATAATTATAAATGTTCTTTTGAATATGATTTGAAAATGAAAGCAGTGTTAAATTGAGTGAGTTCACGTTGAGTTTCTGGATGCCATGGGTATGGGATGTTTCGTGTCAGGGTACGACAGGTTGTGGTATCTGACCAGTGAATAAACCGGGACGGTGCAAAATTGTGGGAGAGAAATGAAGGGTTTTACCCTTTAAAAAAACAAATCATCTTTACTAATTACCATTTCAACCTTTAAACTAAATTTATGTAGTTTTGATAAAACTACTTGTAGTTTGCAAATTCTTTCACCCTCCCCATTCTCACGTAAAAGTGTTTCACCTATATTTGTCAATTGTTGACTTTTTCACTTTAATATCAATTCCAAACTCCCTTTCATTTAACTCTTAACCTTTAATAAATGTCTTTTACTAATTGTCATCTCTTCCTCTATTGTTTTCATCTACCGTTTAAAATAATTCATCAAAATATTATGACAAAACGTACAAAATTGTCGGGTGTTACAGCCCACCGTAACGACTATATTATGATAGTCGTGGATTGTTTTTCCAAGATGGCGCATTTTATCACGTGCACCAAAACCTATGATTCTGCTACTATAGTTGACCTCTTTTCCAAGAAAATTGTTAGACACCATGGAATGCCTCAATCAATAGTGTATGACCGAGACACCAAGTTTTGAAGCACTTTTTGGAAGATCTTGTGGAAGAAACTGGAGACCAAGTTGTGTTTCAATACCTCATTCCACCCACAGACGGACGGTCAAACAAAAGTGGTCAACATGACCTTGGGCACACTTTTTCGCAGTGTTGTGGACAAGAGCTTAGCAAATTGGGACATAGTGCTACCCTAAATAGAATTCTGTTACAACAAAAGCCTTCACTATACCACCCAACAAACGCCCTTTGTGGTGGCCTATGGATTTAATCTATCATTACCATTGGATCTTATTCCGGTCCCTACTAAATATCTCATAAACCCTTCAGAAGCAAATAAAGTGTAACAGATTAAGACACTGCACGAAACCGTTTGCAAAGCCATCAAGAAAAATAATGCTAACTATACCAAAAATGCCAACAAGGGTAGGAAGGAAATTATATTTAAAGAGAGAGATTTAGTTTGGTTACACCTTTGCAAAGAAAGATTTTTAGCTATGAGGTATTCTAAACTGCTCCCTAGAATAGATGGCCCCTTCAAAGTACTAGAGCAAATCAATAATAATGCTTACAAGTTGGAATTACCCGACGACTATGGAGTGTCATCCACGTTGTAGCGCCCCAAAAATCCACGCGGTCTCCGGCTCACTTTTCTGTCACCACCCATGTAGTGCCCCTGAAACGTCCCCTGACATGGGTCGCCAACCGTACACTTACTCATCACCCCGATAAAATTTGTATAAAATTTCAAACTTTTGTTCCTCGACTTAAAACAACGTTTTGAAAACATTCAAACTTGTCGCAGCAGAAAACTAAATCAAAAAATCAGCTTAAATAAAACTTCGCTTTTCGGAACATTATAAAAGGGGGTACCGGTCGACACCTGTACACACCGGTCGACACCATATAACTCTCTATCCGCACCGGTCAAACATTGGGGTCGACACCCTTACGATCATCATATAGAGGGGTCGACACTTGCCTTCATCGGTTGACACTTTATTTCTCTCTGCCCGTACAGGTCGAACCCTGCGGTCGACACTCTCACCATTTTGTGCTAACAGGTTGACACTTTTTTTATCTCTGCCCGAACAAGTCGAACCCCATCGTCGACACTCTCACCAATTTTAAACCAACCGGTCGACACCTACACACCGGTCGACACTTTCATTTCCTCTGTCCCCGAAAGTCGACCCTCGTGGTCGACATTTGTTTAGTTCAGTCGACACCTACGCATACCAGTCGACAATTTCATCACATTTTACACTACTCGGTCGACATCTAAGGACACGGGTCGACACCTTGCACCAACATCATAAAGTAAACACTGGTTCAAAGAAAACGAACGATGAAAACTTCCACAATGAAAATCACAAGGTAAAGACCTGTATTTTTAAGACAAAATTCCGCAAGTAGTTTAAAAAATACAACTGTACATTAATCCCAACTATTAACGTGCAAACCAACCTATACCTCCAAATCTATGCACTTGACTTGGATCCCACAAAACATAACCCCCAAAACCTACCATCCAGCCTCACTCCACGGGTTGGGCTGCCATGACGAACTCCATCTACCGACACATGGTAGCACGCTGCAAACCGCCTACTCATCTTACCTGGACTCTCGTAACTCACCAACATAAATCTCTACACCTACACCACAGAACACACAACATAATTCTAACACTCATTAAGTAGTACAATATGAAATGTAAAAAGCGATAATGCAATCCTATCACATGAATCTGTACGCTCGCGCTCATTTTGTCACAATCTGTTACGCGTAGTACAGCCGTGCCAAGGTGAGGGTGAACCTCGCGCCACGCTACACCTTGAAATGAAGCCATCGTCCCGGACTCCCCAGTAACGAGGCCCACCAGCCACACACGCGTGCGCCACCTGACAGTAAACACACCAAAGCGAGGGTGAACCTTCCGCCACACTACACCCTGATGCGTCGCCACCATCCTATTTCCCCAGCAACGAGGCAACAGTTGCCATAGACAAACATTCCGCGACAGCCTAGCTGGCCCACTCCATGGGATCCGCGACTGGAGATGCACAAGCCCACTTCCCGAGCAATATCCACGACGCCACTATCCATCATTCTTACCATCAACACATGCACGCCGTGTGACGGCCCGACCGGTTCACTTCCCGAGTAGAATTCGAGGTTGGTTATGCACCGACGTACTCCCCGAGCAAGATTCGCAGTACCACCACCATGCGTCTCACCACCACTTACTCAAAACATGTTGAAAACCATTTTCGTACCCTTTTTCAAAACATGATGCATGTCAAACAATACGTACGCACATCACAATAAAACAACGCAATCCTAATGTTCCTCTATGTAGGCCCACCTGGGCAAAACATATGCATGCACTACTTACTTGGCGTTTTAAGCTTTCCCGGTACACGACTTCACCCAAAAATCTGGTTTAACCTAAACATAAAATAATTTCCGTCAAAACTTGTCTGAACATTTAACTCATACTCAAAACCACTACCATTAACTTAACGTACCACAAACTAACCAAAATTGATCGCTAAACCGACTCGATCCAAAACACGACATATATTTCCAACACGCATAACTTTTGCGTCGGTTATTGGAATCGAATGATTTTGATGCCTAAACGTTCCTCTAACAACCTAATTTAACATATTAAAACAGAATTTAAAAAGAACATCCGTAGCTTGGTCTAAATGCCCAAAACAGAACCGGTTGTTTAAGCAAAATCCCCACCCCTCTTGGTTTTCAACATTTTCATCTAACTCGATCACAACTCCACCACAAATTAATCATCTAAACACCACCTAAAACACACGTACACATCCATGATGTGCCTCATAGGGTCATCACGTGATTGCAAACCAAGGCACGAGCTTTATAAAACCTATTCACTAACAAGTTCAACTCTTTTGCAGGTATTAATGGTTTCGAATGTCTCTTCACGAACTTGGAATGGGAGACAAAGATCAATCCTTGCACTTACTATCTTGGGAGCTAAAGGTGGAAACACATGAAGAAGGGATTTGTCTCCCTCGAAATTAATTTGTTACCAAATTTTTATTTAGCGAACATTCGCCCTTATGTTTTTGTTGGCAAACATTCATCTTCCTGTAATGTTTTATAGTTGCATGCATCCTTAGGCATTAGAATTAGATATATGTTAGGTTAGATGGTGGTTAGAAGCAACAATTGGGCTGAAGTTTAGCAGCACATTGATTCAACAATTGGGCCAAAGATTGAATAGTGCTCTGGTGTGCAAGTTTAACCAAGAATGGCCAACCATGTGGCCCATTTCGAAGCCCAAGCCCATTTTAACCTTCAGCCAACTTAGGTTTATAAATATATGACTATTGGTGTTTGTAAACGTTGTTGAATCTATGAGAATAGCCCCTTTTATGTTCAGCCAAAGAAGCCATGAAGATTGATGAACGGTAAGGTTCGGTTCGGTCAAGATCCGAGAAGGAGTGTATCTCCTTTGAGCTTTCAAGCCCGAGATTGTTTGAATAGCCATTATTTCACTCTTCTTCCCTCTCTTTACGGAGCAAGATATACGAAGAGAGTGGCCATTAACCGGTTCCGATTGCTACCATCTTCCTTTGGAAGATTGTTATGCCGAGAGCCTATAAAATATTGCTCATCGCACAGAATTCAGTTTTCTGCTCGTTTTCTCATCCGTTACGTTTGTGGGTAGAACACGACCCATTCAAGATTGGAATCGTGTCATGTGGTATCAGAGTCATGGATAGCTTCCGTTGAATGTTAGCAAACGCATGGATTGATCTCTGTTACACATTTTTATTGCTGCAGAATTTTTCATTTCTTCTCTGGTTCGCTGGTTTTAGAAAGGCAGAAAACTGGTTCTGTTATTATTGTGTCTAACATATAAGGATCTGTTTAAACTTGAACACTACCTTTGATCTGTTATTAATGGACAAAAATTTAAAAGTGGGAACTTATGTTTTAGTGCAAAACTTAGAAACTCGAAACCATTTATTCTTTCTATTAAACTGTTAGCTATTTTTCGTATTTGTGTTTTCTGTACAACCTTTATTCTAGGATGTTATTGTTTAGCAGAAACTTTGCACATCCTATTGATTGGCTGCTGTTTGAGGGGAGGTGCAGGTGAAAACTGAGCACACCCTACAGATTGGCTGCTGTTTGAGGGGAGGTGCAGGTGGTAGGTGTCTATTGCTCGACCACTAATATTGTACGTTTGTGTTGTTATGCATATGGGTGTGCTATTTTGCAGCTGATGTTATTACCTTATTCAGAAAAACAATTCTACTACTGCTCTGTACTTGGTGATTTAATTCTATTTTTGTGCTGATATTGTTGCCTGTTGTATCATTCCATATCTGCTAGCATCTTGACAGAACTACTTTTGCAGAATAATATGCTAATCTCTATTCTACTTTCCTAATCGGATATCTTATGTGATTTGCACACACCTTAGAATCACTGTGATTATGTTATTGTATCCTTACTGCATGATTTTAATGATAAATGTGTTGATGCGTGATAGGTGCACTAAAATGAAATACATGATTATCAAAATGTGTTAATGCCCTGGTAAAACTTTATGCCGAGTTCATTAGTTGTTCTGGTCGACTTGACCCCTTAAACTTAAAACGGTCATAACTTCTGCTACGGGTGTCAGATTTTCACCCGTAATATATCAAATAGAAGCTCTCTCATAACTCTACGAGAATGTGACATGCTCTACCTATGACAACCACACTCCATCCCTGAAAAAGGCCATTTAAGTCCTCAAATTTGCATTCAAAGTTTTAGGCACCAAGGATCCACTACTTTTTCCCCTCCTACTTTTTTTTCCTCGATTTAGCATAAGTACACACGTCTCTCCTACAACCTTAGGCAGTCACATGAAGAATAGAAGTGGACTCAACTGAGATTTAAACCCAGATAGTATGACTCAAGAACCAAACTGGGATAAAGATGTTCCCTAACCCGAGACTTGTATCCATCAAGAGGAAGAATCCAGCCTTCAAGGACAATTAAATAGCCTTAACGGAGAAGTTAATAATCTAGGCCAACAACTCAAAGACTTAACCCTTGGTATGAAATTCATAATGGAGAACCTCAACAAGATTAACTTTGGAGAACCTTCTCGAGATGACCTCCCTAGGATGAGACCTGAGAACCCTAGGAGAACCGAACACCCTCCAAGGAGATTTCCCGACCAGGACCCTTCCCCAAGTAGTGAGAGGCCAGCTAACCTAAGAAGAGGTTCCAAGACTTTGACTATCATGATGAGGATCAGTGGACCCTAGACAAAGAAAAAAATTTTTGGTCTAGTCGTCGAAAGGATTTAGACGATCTTAGAAACGTTAAGTTGCATGTTCCGTCATTCAATGGCACATGCGATGGTAACACCTTTCTAGATTGGATAGATACAGTGGAGAAAGTCTTTGACTACTATGAATATTCGGATAAAGTTAAGATCCAACTAGTTTTGGTTGAGCTCACGGGATACGCGGCCCTCTAGTGAACCAACATTAAGTCCTAAAGACAGTAGATAGGAGACGACCCTGTCACCACTTGGAGAATGATGAATTCCCTCATGACCAAGAGATTCACACCTAACCAATACCGAAAAGAGCTATTCTTACAAATCCAAAACCTAAGACAAGGAGGTCGATCTATTAAAGAATACCTTACTGAGTTTGAGACCCCTTAGGATTCAAGTAGATATGGACGAACCTGAAGTTCAAGAGCTTGCACGGTTTATTCAAGGAGTTCACCAGGATATAGGAGACACTATTGAGTTGCATCCCCTAGAATCCGTTGACGCGATAGTATAGATGGCTATGAAGGTAAAGCGCCAACTTAGTAGGAAGAGAAAAGCCAGTTTCACCCAGAAATTTTCACTCAAGACTACTACTAAGATCACCTCTCCGCAACTAAAACCAAACAAAACTTTCACCAAAGTTGAGGGAAAGAAACCATTTCCACGTAGTTGGCCACCCAAAGAATCAAGTAATAAAACCCTACTAGAAAGTGTCAATCCCCCTAGATCGCGATATCTTAAATGCTATAAGTGTCATGGCTTGGGTCATTTCATGGCTCAGTGTCCTAATAGACAAGTGATGATCCTCTAGGAGGACACTGGAGAGTTTACCAGTGAAGACGAACGAGAAGGTGTAAAAGAAGATGAGGAGGAGAGTGACTCCCAAGAGGAAGTTTTCCACGCCCCTGAAGGACCCATGCTTATGTTCAAGAGACGTGTTCTCGTAACTAAGAATTCTGGAGAAGATTGTCAACGTGAGAACATCTTCCATAGTAGTTGTTTCATCAAGGAGAAGTTATGTTCCCTGATTATAGACAGAGGTAGTTGTGCTAACATAGCCTCCACGGAGTTAGTGACCAAGTTAGGCCTATAGACCAACACTCACCCCCACCCCTCCAAGCTACGTTGGCTAGATGATAAGGATGATGTCAAGGTTACCAAGCAAGTGAAAGTAGAATTCGCCCTCGGGAAGTATAAGGACACGGTCCTCTGCGATGTTGTGCCTATGAGTGCAAATTATTTACTCCTAGGGCAACCCTAGTAGTTTGACCGAAGGGTAAACCACGATGGCTACACTAACTACTATTCCCCTAAATTTGAAGGAAATACCTTTAAGTTTGCTCCCATGACCCCCGAACAAATATCTAAAGATGACGCTGCAAGAAAGGAAGCCAATGACAAGACTGCCTTATTCATGACTAAGAAGGAGATAGAAACATCTGTGCGTAGAGGAGATCCCTTGATTTTGGTACTTTTTCAAGATAGAGTTATGGAACTAGGAGTTATTCCTCAAGCCGTTAAAACTCTACTTAACCAGTTCCAAGATATGTTCCCAGAAGACTTACCTAAAATTCTACCACCCTTGCGTGACATTGAACACCAAATTGATCTCTAACCCAGAGCCGTGCTTCCTAATAGAACAGCATACTGAATGAACCCCGAAGAAATCAAGAAACTGCAGGACCAAGTACAAGAACTATTGGACAAAGGTTACGTAAGAGAGTCCATGAGTCCCTGTGCAGTACCCTCCTTATTAGTTCCCAAGAAAGACGACACCCTGAGGATGTGTGTCGATAGCCGAGCCGTGAACCAAATTATTGTCAAGTATAGATTTCTCATCCGTAGGCTCGAGAACATGTTGGATAAGCTTAGTGGAGCCTCCATTTTCTCTAAATAGATCTTAATAGCGGCTACCATCAGATAAGGATGAAGGAAGGCGACAAATGGAAGACAGCCTTTAAGATAAAATATGGATTATTCGAATGGATGGTAATGCATTTTTGTTTATCTAACATCCCAAGTACGTTCATGAGGCTCACGCACCATGTCCTTAAAGATTATTTAGGAAAATTTATTGTTGTCTATTTCGATGACATCTTGGTGTATAGCGTGGACCTCACTCAACATCTCTCCTGTCTTAACTCACTATTCCAAACCCTTAGAAATGCTAAGTTCTTTGGTAACTTATGAAAGTGCTCTTTCGCACAGGACAAGGTATACTTTCTGGGATTTGTCATCTCAAAGGACGGGATGGAAGCAGACGAAGAAAAGATAAACGCCATTAAGGACTGGCTTACACCGGATTCTATCACAGAAATATGCAGTTTCCACGGGCTAGCCTCATTTTATGGAAGATTCATCAAAGGCTTCAGTTCGATAGTTGCTCCACTTACCGTTTGCACCAAGAAAGGAAAAGAGTTGTCTTGGACACCGACGTGTCAAAAGAGCTTTGACCACATCAAAGACAGATTATGTCATTCCCCTGTACTTGCCCTACCAAATTTGAACAAGGCCTTTAAGGTCAAAAATGATGCATTTGAAGTCAGCATAGGAGCAGTGCTTATGCAAGATGGTAAACCCATGGCATATTGTCGTGAAAAGTTGAAATGACCCATACTAAATTATTCCACCTACGACAAAGAATTTTATGCAGTTATACGTGCTTTAGAACATTGGCAGCTTTACCTCATACCATGAGAATTTATTATCAATATTGACTACCAGGCCCTAAGACATATTAAGAGTCAGCACAAGCAGAACAAAAGACATGCCAAGTGGGTGGAGTTTTTAGAAAGGTTTCCATACACGCTTAAGTATTTGAAAGGGGAGAATAATGTTGTGGCTGATGCACTCTCTAGAAAGCACATTATACTTACCGAATTAGGGGTTAGGTTCTTTGGCTTTAAATGGATTAAGGAGAGCTATAAAACTGGCCCTGATTTTGGACCTTATTACATCAAGTGCATGGACAAGGCCAAAGGTGAATATCGCCTCATGTATGGCTATTTTGTTAAAGTGGGAAAGTTATGCATTCCCCAAGGAAGCTTAAGGTGATGCCTAGTAAAAGAATCTCATTGCGGAGGTCTAGCAAGTCACTTTAAAGAGAAAAAAATCCTAGAATCGCTTAAGGAACACGTCTAGTGGCCTCGCATGATGAAAGATGTGTACCGTATGGGGGAGACATGCGTGATTTGCAAAAAGGCTAAAAGTAAGGTTCTATCTCAAGGCTTATACATGCACTTACCCGTCCCATCACACCCTTAGGTAGAGGTTAGTATGGACTTTGTTCTAGGACTACCACGGACCGCTCGGAATAAAGACTCTATAATGGTGGTCGTGGATTGATTCTCCAAGACGACACATTTCCTTTCTTGTGCCGCGACCGATGACTCTGTCTTAATACCTAACCTATATTTTAAATAGATCGTTTGCCTGCATGGTATACTGCGTTCAATAGGGTCGGACAGAAACACTAAATTTCTGAGTGCTTTTTAGACCACTTTGTGGAAAAAGTTGGGGACAAGGTTGCAACACACAGTATTTTTTTTGCAGTACAAATTTTTGGGTTGTCGGGTTGATAAACGATGGGATTCGTGTCGGATTAGGGAGTGGAAAATTTGTAAGGTAAGGTGGGATTTATTTCGAGGCTAATGGTGGGCAGAAAATTTTAATAATCCGACCAGAAGCGGATTGAATAACGGTTGAATTAAAGATTTAAAAGGTAATTAGTTTATTTTGATTTTTTATATACATGAAAAAAAGGGGGAGAAGAGGATTCGGCAGAAACCCTCTCCCCCTTTTTTCTCTATTCTTTCTTCCCCCACCCACCGCGCGATCTATGGATTCCTTTCCTTCCCGTGATGATTTTCGCCGGCGATTAATCGTGGTTTTCTTCTCCATTTCAACGGTGCAAGGTAAGCTTAAAAAGTTTACGGTTCAATGCTGGTTTAGTGTCAGGTTGGGGAGAGATTTGATTGATGGAAATTAGGGCTTTAGGGTTGGAAGGTTCATTGGAGTTGTTATTGATCGTTGTAGAAGGGTTGACGATAAATGTGATAGAGTGGCGAAGGATGTACTGAGTTTTGCGGGATAGCTGGGGAAGGGAGATTTTGACCATAGGGCCAACTCTGTTTTTGAGTTTCCGCCTTAGCTGCGGTTAACAGTTTTAGATTCTGTTGTGGTAGGTTAAACTAGGTTACGATTGGAGCGTTTAGCCACTAGAATTATGTGATTCCGATAACCGACGCAAAAGTTATGCGTGTCAGAAATTAGGTGGATTTCGGATTCGAGATAGGTTAGTGATAGATTTTTGCAAGTTCGCAAAGTGTTGAACTAGTGTGGTGATTTTAGTGCATGAGTAGAGTAGGGGAATGAGTTTGATGGGAAGATGGTTTTTATTATAGGTTGAGCAGGTTTTAGGTGAGACGAGAACCACGGAAAGCTAGGACGCGAGGTAAGTAGTGTATGCAAGTGTTTTGTCCAGGTGGGCCTACACCAAGGAACGGTTGATTTGAGTTGGTTGATTGTGATGTGCGTGTGTTTTGTGTGACATGCATCATGTTTTTAAAATGGGAACAAAAATGAATTTGACCATGGTTTTTATGTGCGAGTGTGAAGTGCAATGTGTGGTGGCGAGGACGATGTGTGAGTGGGCAGCTAGGCCCCGTTGCTGGAGAAACTAGGACTATTGCGACATGCCAGGGCATGGTGTAGCGAGTGCGTCCAGCCTCACCCTAGGATGGCTGTCCCGGTGTGCGTGTGGTGGTGTGCAACTATGGCCTCATTGCTGGAGGAACTGGGACGATGGTGACGTGCCAAGGGGTGGTGTGGCGAGTGCGACTAACGTCACCCTGGAATGGTTGCGATGCGTATAGTGACGTGTGGGTACGGATTGAGGGCCTCGTTGCTGGAAAAACCGGGATGATGGCGACGTGCCAGGGTGTGAGGTGGCGAGAGAGTTCAGCCTCACCATGGTGCGGACGTGCTACGCGGCACGGGTTGTGACAACATGAGTGAGAACGTAGAAATTACATGTGATAGGATTGCATTGTTGTTTTACGTTTCATATTGCACTGCTTACTGAGTGTTAGCCTTATGTTGTGTGTTCCGTGGTGTAGGTGCAGTGATCCCTGAAGGTGAGTTGCCGGAGCCTAGACAGGACGAGTAGGCGGTTGGCGGCGTTCTACCGTGTGCTGGCAGACGGGGTTCGTCAAGGCGAATAGACCCGTGGGGGAAGGTGAGATAGGGTCCTTTGTAGTGAGTTTTGTGGAGTCTATGTCGAGTGTATAAGTTTTGATGCATAGATGGGTTTGGTTGTCCATAATCGGGATTGATGTATAGGTGCATTTTTGAACTATTTGAAAGAGCTTAAATGTATGATTTAGCTTCCAATCAGTAGTTTTTAATTCGAGGAAGTTTTCGAGTCCGTTTTGTTTTGGAACAGCTGTTATTTTTGGGTTGTTTGTGTGAAGTGTCGACCGAAGTTCATAAGTGTTGACTGATCAGTGTAAAAAGGAGGGTGAGTGTTGACCGTGGGGCTCGACTGACGCGGGCAGAGAGGAATTAAGTGTCGACCGGCGACCGCGTGTGTCAACCGGTTAGTGCAAATTCAGCGAGTGTATCGACCGTGGGGGTCGACGTGCGCGAGCAAAGAGGGTCAAAGTGTCGACCTGCGTAAGCAAGTGTCGACCACTCGCCTAGCTGAACGTAGAAGTGTCGACCGATGATTTATAGTGTCAACCGACGTGAAGACACGAGAGGAACTTGGTGTCAACCAGTGTTTGCCAGTGTTGACCGATGGAAACCCGAGACGACCCAGGTGTCGACTGGCGTTTGGAGGTATCGTCCGGTCTTTGAATTTCTATGTTTTAAAAGGTGAAGTTTATTTAAACTAATTTTAAATGAGTTTTCTACTGCAGTTTTTTATAAATGATTTTCGAAGGCGTCGTTTTGAGTCGAATAACTGAATGTTTTAAATTTTATACGAATTTTTTTCGGGTGAGAAGCGAGCGTACGGTTGGCGATCTGAGTCCGGGGATGACTCGGGGCGTCAAAGATGTGGTATCGGCGCAGTGAACATACCAGAAACGGGTAGATTTTTGCGGCGCTACAGTTATGGTATCAGAGCCTTTACCCAATCGGAAGTGTGGCCGACGGGGATCTTGGACCCATCGACAGAGGGGTGAGATTGTGAAGGCAAGAGTTGCTGTCACAATTCACACACCGCTTGGGGGAGGGTAGAAGGGATGGTTAATAGGTGGAAAAAGGGTATGTTACGAGTGTAGGAGCCACAGGGTCGTCGTCATTCGATAGAACTCCTAATACCACCAGACGATGCATGGGAGTGCTCCACCAACTGTAAGTATTTCTTAGAGCCCTATTAGTTTTGTTTTAAACTCATTAGATGTTGTGGTGTATAGGCTTCACGATATGGTTAGAGAGACGCGTAGAGCTGTAGGCGATATGGATGATGTCGTTGGATAGCTTACTGAGTTGGTCAATCGCCAATCACAACAGCTAGAGCGGTTCATGAGTAGAGAGGACCAGGGCCAGTCCAGTGCCCAAACTTCGACTGATCATAGGGGTGATAGGTTGCACAGACTCAGACCCCCAGTGTTCGACGGATCATCTTCGGACCCACTCAGTGCTGAGGAGTGGATTCGAAGTATGGAAGACATGATGGATTACGCCAAGGTAGAGGAGCAGGACAGGGTATCCAATGCGGCATTCCACCTTGCCAAGAATGCCCGATTTTGGTGGGATTTGATGAAGGCAACCACTGATGTGAAGTCCATGACATGGGAGGAATTTAAGACGATGTTCTACGACAAGTATTTTAGCCACTCAGTTAGAACCCAGAAAATGGTGGAGTTCGCCAAGTTGAGGTCGACAGGTACAGTGGCCGTTTATGTGAGGCAGTTCGAGGCACTATCTCGGTTTGCTAGTCATCTGGTGAGCCTGAATGAGAACAAAGTGCACCAATTTGTAAAGTGCCTGAAGCCGAACATATATATGGGTATGCGAATAGTTGAGACTCGAGGGGTACCTTACGAGGAAGTGGTGGCAAAGGCGTAGGATATTGAGAAGGCTAGGACGAAACTTCCCAGTTACAGAGAGCTGCCTAGGGAATAGCCTAGAAGGTATTTCAACAAAGTGTTGCCACTATCGAACGGAGAGGAGTCGTCTTAGCAAAGGGGCTTGAAGAGGTCCAGTGACAGCTCTAGCAGTCAGGGAAGCAACAAGAGGCCTCATAGACCCCTCAGAGACCCAGGCAGTTTCCAGTATGCCCAAAATGCCAAAGGAGTCACCCCGGTGAGTGTAGTGGAGGTGCAAGGCGATGCTACAACTGTGGCGAGGTGGGTTACATGTCTAGAGATTGTCAGAAGCCGCGACAGAATCGGTGCTTCAACTGGAACGAAGTGGGGCATTTTGTTAGGATTTGCCTGAATTTGAGCAATGGCTTAACGAGAGTGGCGCCAAGAGTTTTCTCCCTCATAGAACCGGACGATGTTGCCCAGCCATTAGTGATTTCAGGTAGTATTATTACTTCGGGCATGGCGGCTTATACCCTTGTCGATACGGGTGCTACTCACTCGTTTGTGTCCACTGCCTTCGTGGTCAAGGCAAATCTAGTGCCCAGCTACTCTGGGCAGTTCTATAATGTATTATTGTCGTCGGGGGAGCGCCTATACTCATATCCGGTGGTACGAGGTGATATTGTGACAGTGGGAGAAAAACGGTTGTGCGCGGATTTGATCATACTCAACATGAAGGGGTATGAGGCTATTTTAGGGATGGATTGGCTATCTAGATATTTTTCCACGATAGATTGCAGGACCAGAGAGATCCACTTTTGGCTTCCAAGTGGAGAGGGTTGCTTCTTCAGGCCGGGAAGGGGTTTGAGTAGAATCTCAGCAGTGTCGTCTATGAGAGCCCAACAGATGTTACGAGGTGGATGCATGGGCTTCTTGGCTAGTGTCATGGACGTGCAGCTTTAGGGCAGGGCTCAACTCCAGGACATCCCCATTGTGTAGGATTTTCCGGGGGTGTTTCTTGAGGATCTGCTAGGTCTGCCCCCTGACAGGGAAATTGAGTTCGTTATTGACGTATACCCTGGGGCTGAGCCGGTGTACAAGAACCCGTACAGGCTGGCGCCTACCAAGTTGAAGGAGTTAAGGACACAGTTAGAGGAGTTGATGGATAAGGGCTTCATACGCCCTAGTTTTTTGCCGTGGGGAGGACTGGTGCTTTTTGTTAAAAAGAATGACAGATCTCTACGCATGTGTGTTGACTATAGGGAACTAGACAAGTTGACGGTGAAAAAAAAATACTCGTTGCCAAGATAGATGACATGTTTGATCAATTTCAAGGGGCCCGGGTGTTGTCTAAAATTGATTTGAGGTCCGATTATTATCAGTTGATGGTCAAGGAGGAAGATGTCCCGAACACAGCTTTTCCGACGCGGTACGGACACTATGAGTTTTTAATGATGTCGTTCGGACTAACTAATCCCCCAACTGCCTTTATGGACCTGATGAACCGAGTATTCAGGGAGCAACTGGATAGATTCGTGATAGTGTTCATCGATGACATCTTGATATACTCACGGAGTGAAAAAGAGCACAGAGAGCATTTGAGGATCGTGCTGATGACTCTGGAGCAGCACCAACTATATGCTAAGTTCTCTAAGTGCGAATTTTGGTCGGATAGGATCAAGTTTTTGGGGCATGTTATCTCTCGTGATGGTATTTCTGTGAACTTGGCGAAGGTTCAGTCTGTGATGGAATGGCCGCGACCGACCAGTGCCAACGAGATACGTAGTTTTCTGGGGTTGGCAGGATATTACTGGAGTTTTATTGAAGGATTTTCCAAGATCGCAGCCCCTTCGACTCGTTTGACCAGGAAGAACACGATATATAGCTGGTTCGATAAGTGCGAGGACAGTCTTCAGACGTTGAAGCAGAGGTTGACTACAACCCCTTTGCTAGTGTTGCTAGTAGAGGGGGAGAAATTCAGCGTTTATTGCAACGCCTCAAGGGTAGGCTTGGGTTGCGTGCTAATGTAAAATGGAAGGGTGATCGCCTATGCTTCAATGCATTTGAAGCCCTACGAGCAAAATTATCCCACACATGACTTGGAGTTACCAGCGGTGGTATTCGCACTTAAGCTCTGGAGGCATTACTTCTATAAACAACAATGCGAAGTCTTCTCAGACCATCAGAGTTTGAAATACATCTTCACGCAGAACGAGCTAAACTTGAGACAAAGGAGGTGGCTTGAGCTGGTTAAAGATTACGACCTGAAAATCAAGTACCATCCAGGAAAAGCAAACGTGGAAGCGGACGCCATGAGTCGAGTGTCGACTTCGATGTCAGCTATAGTTTTATCACTGCCTGCCGAGCTAAGGACAGAGGTACAAGAGTTCAACCTAGAAGTGGTCTCGGATTTGGCAGCCACGCTGTCGGCGATATCGTTGAGGCCGACCATCCTGAGCAGAATTAAGCGGGCCTAAGAGAATGACCCCGAGTGTATCAGACTGAAGGCGGGAATGGAAGCCAATGCTAAAACTGAGCTCAGCTATTCGAATGATGGGATTTTGAGGTTTCGGGATAGGTGGTACGTCCCAAAGAATGAAGAGTTGAAGAAAGAAATATTGTCCGAGGCTCACTCGTCTTCTTTCTCTGTGCACCCTGGAAGCACTAAGATGTATAGAGATTTGAAACATTACTATTAGTGGCCTAATATGAAGCGGGAGATAGCCAAGCACGTTGAGGCTTGTGTGGTATGCTAGTAAGTAAAAGCGGAACATCAGAGACCATCAGGAACGCTTCAGCCGTTGCCTATACCCGAGTGGAAGTGGGAGCGGTTCACTATGGATTTTGTGGTCGAACTGCCAAAGACTGCCAAGTGCCACGATGCAATTTGGGTTATTGTGGACAGACTAACTAAGTCGTCTCAATTCTTACCGGTGAGGATGAACTACTCGATGGATCAGTTCACTCAGTTGTACATGCAGGAGATAGTCAGACTCCATGGGGTCCTTGTGTCAATTGTGTCAGACCGAGATCCCAAATTTACGTCTAAGTTCTGGAGGAGTCTACATAAGGTCATGGGCACCAAGTTGGAATTCAGCACGGCCTTCCACCCTCAGACCGACGGACAATCGGAGCAAACTATACAGATACTAGAAGACATGCTCAGAGCCTGTGTGTTGGAGTTCCAAGCAGCTTGGAGCAGATTTTTGCCGTTGGTAGAATTTTCATATAATAACAGCTAGTAGTCTACTATCGGCATGGCACCATACGAAACTTTGTATGGGAGAAAGTGCAGGTCGCCGTTGTACTAGGACGAGGTTGGAGAGGCAAGACTTATAGGCCCAGAGATAGTTCAGCAGACGGTCGACAAGATTGCTATCATAAAGAAGAGGATCGAGGCAACTCAAAGTCGACAGAAGAACTATGTCAATCGAAGGAGGCGGGAACTGGAGTTCGGCGTGGGTGATGAGGTATTCCTGAAAATCTCCCCGTTCAAAGGAGAGGTCAGGTTTTGGAAGCGAGGAAAGCTCAACCCTCGTTTTGTTGGGCCGTTCCCTGTTGTGCCAAGGATTGGGAAGACCGCCTACAGGATTCAGCTGCCTTCCTCAATGGATGTCATACATAATGACTTCAATGTATCCATGCTGAGAAAGTGCATGCGTGACTCTTCTCAGGTGGTTGCACAGCAGGGTCTAGAGGTACAGCCGGACATATCGTACGAGGAGAAGCCAGTAGCCATACTAGGAACAGCGGTGAAAGTGTTGCGGAACAAGGAGATCCCTTTAGTCAAAGTCTTGTGACACAATCCCAATGTGGAAGAGGCCATTTGGGAAAGATGGCAGGACATGGAGCAACAATACCCAAAGTTATTCGGTACGTAAATTTTGGGGACAAAATTCTTTTCAGGAGGGGAGGATGTAACACCCCGTATTTTGTTTGCGGTACCGATGTTTGGGTTGTCGGGTCAATAAACGGCGGGATTCAGGTCGGATTGGGGAGCAAAAAATTTGTAAGGTTAGGTGGGGATTTATTTCGAGGCTAATGGTGAGGAGAAAATTTTAGCAATACGACCGGAA
>CM039519.1:19736048-19781877 GCA_022433055.1 Begonia peltatifolia | reverse complement strand
CGAGGGGCCCGACATCCTCGTTAACAAACTTCCGGTTGGGTAAAGGCTCTGATACCATATTTGTAGTGCCCCGAAAACCCACGCAGTCTCTGGCTCACTCTTCTCTGTCACCACCCCTGCAGCACCGCCGAATCATCCACGGACCTGAGTCGCCCACCGTACACTTACTCATCCCCCTAATAAAATTCGTATAAAATTTAAAACTTTTGTTCCTCAACTTAAAACGACGTTTTGAAAACGTTTAAACTTGTCGCAGCAGAAGACTAAATCAAAAATCAGTTTAAATAAAATTTCACTTTTCAAAACATTATAAAAGGGGAGTACCGGTCGACACCTTAATACTCTCTGTCTGCACCAATCGAACCTCGTGGTCGACACACCTACGATCATCACATAGAGTAGTCGACACCTGCCTTCATCGGTCGACACTTTATTTCTCTCTACCAACGCAGGTCGAACCCGGTGGTCGACACTCTTACCATTTTACGCTAACCGGTCGACACCTAAATACACCGGTCGACACTTTAATTCCCTTTGCCCGCACTGGTCGAACCCTGCGGTCGACACTCTCACAAATTTTACACCAAACAGAAGACACCTAAAGACACCGGTCGACACTTTAATTCTCTCTGTCCCCGTAGGTCGACCCTCACAGTCAATATTTCTATAGTTCGGTCGACACCTACGCATACCGGTCGACATATTTATCACATTTTACACTAATCGGTTAACACCTAAAGACACTGTTCGACACTTTGCACTAGCGGCCAAAAAGTAAATAGCGGTTCAAAGAAAACGAACGACGAAAACTTTCACAATGAAAATCACAAGGTAAAGACCTGCATTTTTAAGAAAAAATTTAATAAGTAGTTTAAAAATACAATTGTACATTAATCCCAACTATTAATGTGCAAACCAACCTATACTTCTAAATTCTATGCACTTGACTTGGACCCCACAAAATACAACCCCCAAACCCTGCCATCTAGCCTCGCTCCACGGGTTGGGCCGCCATGGCGAACTCCACCTGCCGGTACATGGTAGCACGCTGCCTATTGCCTACTCGTCCTGCCTGGACTCTCGTAACTCACTAGCAGGAATCTATGCACCTACACCACAGAACACACAACATAAGTCTAACGCTCAGTAAGTACTGCAATATGAAACATAAAAACCGACAATGCAATCTTATCACATGAAATCTCTATGCTCGCACTCATGTTGTCACAATCTGTGACGCGTAGTGTAGTCGTGCCAGGGTGAGGGTGAACCTCGCGCCACGCTACACACTGACACGTCGCTACCATCCCAGATCTCCCAGTAACGAAGCCCACAAGCCACACACACACGCGCCACCTCACAACAACCACACCAAGGTGAGGGTGAACCTCGCGCCACACTACATCTTGATGCGTCGCCACCATACTGGACTCCACAGCAACAAGGCCACAGTTGCCACACACACACATTCCGCGGCAGCCTAGCCGGCCCACTCCGTGGGATCCGCTACTGTAGATGCACCAGCCCACTCCCCGAGCAGGATCCGCAGCGCCACCGTCCATCATCTTTGCCGTCAACACATACACGCCACGTGACGGCCCAGCCGGCCCACTCTCCGAGCAAACTTTGAGGTTGGTTATGCACCATCCCACTCCTCGAGCAGGATCAGCAGTACCACCGCCATGCGTATCACCACCACTTACTCAAAACATGCTTAAAACCATTTTCGTACCCTTTTTCAAAACATGATGCATGTCAAACAATACGCACGCATATCACAATCAAACAACACAATCCTAATGTTCCTCAGTGTAAGCCCACCTAGGCAAAACACGTGCATACACTACTTACCTGGCGTTTTAAGCTTTGCCGGGGCATAACTTCACCCAAAAATTTGGTTCACCCTAAACATAAAACAATTCCTGTCAAAACTCGTCTGAACATTTAATTCATACTCAAAAGCACTACCGTTAACTTAACGTACCACAAACTAACAAAAATTGATCACTAAACCGACTCGATCCAAAACCCGACATATACTTCCGACATGCATAACTTTTGAGTCGTTTATTGGAATCGAACGATTTTGGCAGCTAAACGCTACTCTAACAACCTAATTTAACATACTAAAACTGAATTTAAAATGAACATCCATAGCTCAGTCTAAATGCCCAAAACAAAACTGATTTTTCAAGCAAAATCCCCACCCCTCTCAGTTTTCAGCAATTTCATCCAACTCGATCATAACTCCACCACAAATTCATCTAAACACCACCTAAAACACACGTACACATCTACCTAAAAATCGAGCCAAAACACAACTCCACCTTCTCGGTCTACTCCCTCCCTCGGACATCTACTGGCCACAACGCACTCACCCACACAGACCCTCTAAAACCGACTCAACACTCCACAATTTTCATCAAAAATTTTAGAGAGAAAATCGAGAATCAAGATCGGCCGATTAGCACCGGAGACAGGGGGACTTACCAACGGCTTCCAGCTCAGGAAAATCCAACTCACACCTTCACTTCAGTGCACCAGGGTTCTTTGCTCACTGGCGTTCGGCTCTCCTCCGCCGTCAGCATATCACAGCTCGGCTCTCGCGCTCTCCCCATTCTTCGCTCTTGGGTATTCACCGAGGACAGGACAAACTGAATGGCTTCCTTGTGAAGCTGTTCTGTTTGTTTTAAATGTTTAATTTTTTTATTTAATTTACTTAACTAAATTACTAAATTTTCCTCACGTGTTTTTATTGTCACTATCTCCGTTAAATTCGTGTCTTCCCGACTTTAAACTTCAAAAAATTTTCCTACGAATCAAATTCCCAGTTTTATAAAATAAAACTCTCGCTAAAAACTCCCGAAAAATTCTAACAGGAAAATTAATTTAAATTCTAAAAATTTTCGGGTTATTACACACGTTCAACGTCCAAGATCTGTCCCCATATCTTGGAGATCCAGATACTGAATAGGAGATCAAATCATTGGATTTGAGGTCAAATCCTTAAACACTTGGGGAGGATTACATGCCAAGGAGGCCCATCACATGATCTCAAACTAAGGCCCTTAATCTACTTAATTTTTTTATAGACGAACTTGTTTTTCTTGCTGGTATTGATCTCATTAGGGATTTTACATGGGAACAAAACTTGAAGGATATGGATCAACAATTGTACACTCTGACTTGGAGTGTATGGATGGACTCATCACGTAGCCCAATGAGAATTTTTCTTCCCGTCACATAAACCGTATAACCTTTTATTCAAACCTTGTTTTATTTTTTTTTTTTTGGCAAACTCTTGCATTTATGTTTGAATTTTATATGTTGCATCATGCATTAGTGTAATAACCCAGAAATTTTGAATTTTAATTTTAATTTTTGGAATTTTTAGTTTAATCCCACTCGGAGTTTTGAGAAATATTTCAACGGGAAAGACTTAAATTATAAGGCTTGAGGCCTGCCTTTTCGATTGGTCTTCGAAATTTAAAGTCGAGAGGTTGAGAAATTAACCAAATTCGGACGATTGAAGCACGTGAGGGCAATTTGGTAATTTGTATTTTTATTGTTTAAAATAAAAAAAAATAATAATAATAATAAACCACCCGAATGGCTTCGGGAAGAAGCCATTCCGCTGGTTTTCTGTAGGCAACCGAGAGCGCCCGAGAGCTATCGTGCAGGGGAGAGCGGTCGTGTGCGGAGCTGTGATTGACGGCCGACGGGTGTGGGTGCGAGTTGCGAACAGGTGTTGTTGTCCAGTCAAACCGAAGCCATTCGATTTCAGCAGCTCGAGCTCCCGAGAGAGCCGAGAGAGAGACGCGGGAGAGGGGAGGAAAATCCTCGAGTTCTGATTCTTCGGCAGACGCGAGTGAGCGTGGGGGAGACTGCCGGGACTGAGTGTTCGGCTGTGCATTGCCCTCCCTTCGACCGAGCGCACAGTAACGTAACGGTAAGCCATTTCTTTGTTCTGCCCGTCCCATTTTTTTGGTTTGGCCGAGCTTAGTGCTCGGCCTGCTTTCGGCATTGATGGAATTTGGCCGCAAGTGGTAGGGTAGCGCGAGGGTGATGCCGCGAGCTTAAGGAAACCGAGGGTGAGCCCTGTCGGTTTCCTGTTTCGGCCGAGCTTAGTGCTCGACCTTCTTGCCTTTGCAGTGAGCTTGGCCGAGAGTTATGGACGAGATGGGGCTAGTTGTGTGTGGAAGTTTGTAAATTGAAGTTTGAAATCAAAATTTAACCATTTTTTTGTGCAGGGGCAGTTCGTTTTTTTAGCTAATTTGGCCTAGTTTTGGTTAATTGTTTTACGTTCTGTTCTTGTGGGATGGATTAGGCTGTTAGAGGGACGTATGGCCGCTGGAATCGTTTGATTCCGATATCCGACACAAAAGTTATGCGCGTCGGAAGTTTATGCGAGATTTTGGTTTAAGTCAAATTAGTGACCGTTTTTCGTGGAAATTCGAGGTGTGAAAGTAGTACAGCCATTTTGATGCATATAACTAGTTGGGAGTGAGTTTTGGTTGAAGGGAAGTGAAAATGTGAAATTTTAATAAAAATGGCAGATTCGGTTATTGACATTTTTCGCCTATCTGCGGCCTACCGATTTAAAATCCGTCTTGGGATGTTAAACTAGGTTCCTAAGGGAACGTTTAGCCACTTGAATCGTTCGATTCCGTTGGCGGACGCAAAAGTTATGCACATCCGAACGTTGGGCTGGTTTTCAGCCAAACCAAACCAATGAACCGTTTTAATTGAGATTTCGTGAGTGTAGTTAGAGAAGGTTGTTTTTAGCTAATTGGTAAATGTTGGGATAAATACTAATGAGAAATTGGTTATGTTTTAGGTTGAGGCTTTCTTTTGGCGAAGCTGTGCATCGAGCGAGCTTAGGACGCCAGGTAAGTAGTGTATGCATGTGTTTTGCCCAAGTGGGCCTACACTGTAGAACTTTAGGGTTTATGTGATTGATTGTGGTGTGCGTGCGTATTGTTTGACATGCACCGTATTTTTAAAAACGGGAACGAAAATGATTTTTAGCATGTTTTAATGTATGAGGTGAGACGTGTGGCGGTGGTACCGCGGATTCTGCTAGTGTGCAGGCCGGTGCTTCACCAGTCGCGGATCCTACTCGAGAGGTGGGCCGGCTGGGCCGTCATGCGGCGTGAATGTGTTGACGGTGAGGATATGGGCAGTGGTACCATGGATCCTACTAGTGTGTGGGCCGGTGCAACACCAGTCGCGGATCCTACTCGAGTGGTGGGCCGGCTGGGCTGTCGCAAAACGTGTGTGTGTGGCAACTGTGGCCCTGTGCTAGGGAGGCTGGGACGGGGGCGACGTGTCAGGGTGTAGAGTGGCGCGAGGTACACCCTTACCCTGATGTGGTTGCCGTGTGGTGATGCGTGTATATAGCTTGTGGGTCTCGTTGCTGGGGAGTCCGGGACGGTGGCGACGTGTCAGGGTGTAGGGTGGCGTGAGGTTCCTCCTTACCCTGGTGCGGCTGCGCTACGCATCACATATGTGACAACATGAGTGTGAGTGTAGAGACTGCATGTGATAGGATTGCATTGTTGGCTTTTACTTTCATATCGCATTACTTACTGAGCGTTAGGCTTATGTTGTGTGTTCTATGGTGTAGGTGCTGACGATACTGCTGGTGAGCCTCGAGTGCCTAGTCCAGAGGCATAAGATGGTTGGCGGTGTGCGACCACAGCACCGGATGGCGGATTTTTGTTAGGGCGACCCGACCCGTGGAGTTGGTAGGTTGTGGCATGGTTGGTTTTGGAGGTCTTCTTCTTTTATGATGATTATGTACAGTTGATGAGATGAGGTGTATATGTGTCAGTGTATAGGTATGTGGAGTGCGTGTGATTTTGGTGATGTACGCAGATATTTTTCATGTTAGAGTATGTTATTACTCTATACTGGGGACTTTCTTCGTTTGTATTTGATGGATTTTCGTTGTCTTCATACTTTGATTTGACTATGGTGATTTCTCTGGATGATGGATAGATAAACACTGTTAGTTTGATGAGTTGTGTGCAGGGTTTAAATTTTAGGATAGTTAGTTTTTAGCCGTTACTCTGCCGAAATTTCGGGAGAGAGGTTGGGAGTCGAGGAGATACGAAATAGGTTGAGGAGTGATCAGTAAATGCTAGAAAAAGGTAGATGAGTGTGGAAGTGCGGCGTAATCGCAGGTGCGCGTGGCACGCGGCCCTGCGGGTGCACACGGGTCATGCGGCGTAGAGTGAGGGCGTGCACGTAGACGTGCTGTACAGAGGCAGGGTGCATGGGGCACACGGCGCTGTGAGCGTGCGCATGATACAGTGATGTTGGGTTGGCACGTGCGGCAACGCGAGGGTGTACGTGAGGTGTCGGAGTGGGGACGCGAGTGCTTGAGACCGGACTGGGTAGTTCGTGCAGTGCGTGGGATTCTTTCCTAGGATTTCAAGTCTTACCGTTTTATCTTAAATTGTTTTAAATGGTTTTCTTTCTGCTGCGTAGTTTTATGTTGAGGACTTCGTGTTTCCTTTTCGGGACGCGAGTTGTTTTCGAATCGAGTTGAAAAATTTTCATACTCACAAATGTTCTTTTTGAAAATGGATTGAAAATAAAAGGGTATTAAATTGAGTGAGTTATGTCAAGTGTTAGTGTGTGTAGTGTGTAGATGCACTGTAACGCACCGAGAACGTGGGGTCTCCTGGGGTGTTACAATTAGATTGTGTGGTTAGGATTAGATGTATGTTGGTGGTTTAATTATGGGTTGAAGACTTGGCCAAAGTATAGCAAAGAGGCTCAACCATGGAGGAAAAATCATCAACCAAACACGTGGGCCAAGCTTGATGAACCGATCAAAAATAGCCCCCAAAGGTAAGGTTTTATTGGTACATCACAAAGAGGGCAAGGATAGATAACATGGTGCCTTGGTCAACCATGGAATGGCGCGGATTGCACCTCGTCCGTCGGATGACGCGCGCATGTTGATGCTTCTTCATGTCCGCCGATTACTTATTTCATCCAATGGCTTTTCTTCCACCATTTCAAATGCCAAACCTAATTACCACCTTAGGATTTCTATTTAAGACATGGTTATTGATGTTTGTAAGAACTTTTGCCATTTTTAATATAATAGCTTTTTTCTTTCCTAATCGAAGTGTTAGAAGAAACTTAAATGGTTGTCCACGATTTTCTAACCGTGTGGAGAAGTCCTCCATTGCCCTCATGCTTTAGGGTTACTTGGTGAACTCTCATCATTCCATCTTCTCTCTCATTAATAGTTTAAAAGGATTGAGGACAAAAACCTAGTCCCAAAGGTGGTTGTTTTTCTTTGGGAAAACATGCACCCGTGAGCCTAACATGAGATAGCCCTCGGGTCTGCCACGGGTTCCCCATTTACACATTTTTCATCTTCCATTTGTACTC
The DNA here is from genome assembly GCA_022433055.1 of Begonia peltatifolia. Taxonomy (NCBI): domain Eukaryota; kingdom Viridiplantae; phylum Streptophyta; class Magnoliopsida; order Cucurbitales; family Begoniaceae; genus Begonia; species Begonia peltatifolia. Next base: position 19,774,467 of record CM039519.1, on the reverse strand, counting down.
TTTTTTTCACCGCCTTCACACAAACTTGTACCTTCATTTTCATCCCCATTACACTTCATTTCCTTGGCATTTGCACACCAACGCCAACACCCGAGCACAGTGTATCTTATTGTGGGTAAACACGGTCCCTTTTCTAAGGACCATCGTGTCAATGTGGCATCTAGTGTGAAATATGTGCTCCATGTTTGTTTTTTATCCATCCTCCTTGGCTTTAACGTTTAGTACACGTGTACTGACCAATAGGTCTCCCCTCATCGGTTTCTCTCTATCAACATCACTACGACTTTATAATGATGGTCTTTCATCATCAATTGAACTTACATTTACTATATCACCATTATCAAAAATAATCATAGCTCTTTTATTCAGACAATTAAATATAATATGACCAAAATCTTGGCATCTAAAACACTTAACCTCTCGAGACTTAATATGTGTGGAAGTCTTGGTTTTACCTTTTATGGGTGTGGTAGTCGATGTCATGGCTTTCCCTTTGAACTCCTCTTTCGATTTTAAATTAACCTTATCAATCGTACAATTAGATTTCCATGAAAAGTTTGAGGTTGATCAATTCTTAAAGTTTCTTGATTTCAATTGTTTTTTAACTTTGATAGACTTGTGCAACAATTCTTCTATGTCCACATAATGATGCAAATCCACAATATCTGTGATTTCTCTATTTAAACCTCCAATGAATCGCATTATTGTAGCTTCATCGTCCTCATCCACTCTAGTCCTTACCATGACTACTTCCAACTCTTTGTATTATTCCTCCACACTTTTGATTCTTTGAGTCAAACTTTATAGTTTCTTACAAGCATCTTGATAATAGTGGTTGAGAATAAATCTTTTACGCATTTGTACCTTCATATCATCCCATGTGCATATTGGTTGTTCTCTATACCTTTTTCAAGTTTTCACTAATTGATCCCATGATATGCTCGTATAATCCGTGAATTCCATCGAGACTAATTTGATCTTTTTCTTCTCGGTGTTATTATGACATTCAAACATATGTTTAACTTTTGTTTCCCATTCTATATAAAGTTCAAAATCACTCTTACCTTGAAAATGAAGGATTATCATTTTGAAGTTGCTTAGATTTCTATCCTCAGGATTTGTTCTAGCATAGCTCTCTCTTTTGTAATTATCATCTTCGTAGTCGGATTCCACATAATAATTCTCCATTGGTGATTGACTCCTTCGTGCACAGCTATTAAGAGACTTTATCCTTTCATACCTGATGTCCAAAGCATTAATTTGATCTTGATACACTTTTTATCACCACTCATAATTTTTAAAAAAGGAAATTAAAAATTTTTAGGGAACAAAATAAATAAATAAATGGAATTCACTCACTCCCTCGCTTGTTTACACTTGATTTATGTCGCTCCACTTGTGTTTCCTTCAAATTATGGTTTTTATATGATAATCTCACCTTCTTGCTTTTTACCTCTTAATTTCTTTTTTTATTTCTTTATGTAAAAACCTAATCAAGAGAAAAAAAATTCAACAAGAAAAAACAAGCAAGATTAAACTTTTTAACACAAAATTATAATTTCTAAAATCGATTATAATAAAACAATTTAGAATAAGATATAGAATTTCAAGAAAGGAAACTTTTCCAAAAATAGAAACTTTGATATGTTACAGAATAATGAATTATGCTATAATATTGTGAGAACAATTAAGATTAATTAAGAACTTTGAAGTCTCCGAGAAAGTAGAATTAATAACTTAGATTAATTGAGATGATCAAAGAAAAAGTTTTGAAATCACATTCAAAAGCAAATATTGATACTTAGAATGAAGAAGAAGAAATTGATACTTGAGATATTGATACTCGAAATATTAAGAATTTTTTTTTTTAAGAAGAAAACTTGATACGCAAAGAATCGTTGCTTGAAAGTTTTTGGAAATTTTTTATATATATTTTTTCACATAAAGAAATTCAAGAAGAAGAAGAAGAAATAAAGATAGAGACTTAAATGTAGGAGCTAAAGCTCCGATACCAAATGATGATAACCGCGAGTATATTAAACCCGAGACCATTCTCAACATGGAATAGAAACTCAAAAATGTCATTGAAATCACATATAAGAACCTTGCCCCTAATCGAACCTTGCCAACAATGTGGAATAGAAACTCAGTAACGCCTTGGAAATCAAATATAAGAAACTTGATCTTAATCGAACCTTGCCGACATAAACAAAGTTGTCAAACAATAAGCTTGATCCGTAACCGAGCTTGTAGTTAGAACCTGTAACACCTAGGATTTTTGCTAAAGTAACTTTTAGATTTTCGTATTGGTAAACGACGGAGTTTTGCTCAAAATCGAGAGCGGAGAATTTATTGTAACACCCAGAATTTTTCTGTTTAAGTTAATTTCATATGTACGTGATTGTAATCGGCGGAATAATGGTCGAAATTGTGGGCAGAAAATTTCTACTCTTAGGTAAAAGATTATTTTGAGACTAATGGAATAGAGAAGAATTTGTGAATCCATTCAGAATTGGACCGTATAGTAGATTTATCAAAATAGTTATGGTTGAGGGTGAAATGATAATTAGAATTAATGATATTAAATAATTTATGAAAAAAAAAGATAAAATAGAGGGGCGGAACGGATCTCATCCCCCCCCCCTCCCCCGTTCTTCTTCTTCTTCTTCTTCTTCTTCTTCTTCTCCTGCACGAGAAGCTCGACATTTCCCTTTCAGCAGCCAACGATCAACCGTTTCCCCTTTGCTCTTCAAATTTTTAGTAAGTTTTAGTTAGTTCTTGGTAGATAGTTAGTATTTTAGTTATTTTAAGCAGTAAAAGTGGAGTTAGAGAGAGTTTTGGGTGAACCCTAGGGAGGAGATACAAAGTTTGCAGGTTTTAGCCGGTTTTTGTACGTATGTTGATGTTTAAGCTAGGAATATGAGTGGATTATAAGCTTTTGTGGAAAAGATTGAGTGTGTAGATAACCGAATAACCTGGGTTATGGAACGGGTTCTGTTTGGCCATATTTGGCTAAGCTGTAAGAGTGGGATTAGAAAATTGATGAGACCATTAGAAATTTGATGTCACGAGAAACCTGTAGCGTTTCGAATCGTCCAAATCAGACGAGTATTGGCAGAGTTATGAATTTTTGAATGGTTAGTCGAAGCGTTAATTAGAATTTCAGTTTAGACTGAGTGAGGATTTAGTGGTTGATTTCTTTAAAGTTTTACGTAGTTAATGGAAAGTAGAGCTAATAGATGTGCGCTTTTATAGGTTTTCCAGTTAGCGTACGAAATTTTGGATTACGAGTGCTAAGGACACCAGGTAAGTAATGTAGTAGCAGTTTTGCCCTCGGGCCTACATCACAGTACAGTAGGTTGCATTGCACGTTTACTTTATGTTATGCTTTGTAATATGCATCATGATTTGAAATTACGAAACGAAACGAAAATGAATTTCCATGTTTTATGAAGTAAAACAGTAGGATGTAATGAGACGAATGAAATGAGAAGATACGTAAGAAGATAATAAAGGTAAGGTTGAGTGGTCTTGTCCAGTGAGGTGGACAACGAGTTGTATCACTCTTCCTCTGCTTTATGTGGTGACCTTATCCAGTGAGGTGTGTCACTTTACTAGATCAATTTTGGCCTTGTCCAGTGTGGTGGACCGTGAGGTGTGTCATCTCGATCTAGTATGTAAAGAAGAACCCCGTAGTAAGGAGATAAAAAAGATGTAAGAAAGAGACGAAAACGAAAGTAGAGACGAAACTATAGAAACTACATATGTTAGGATGTGAATGTTTTTCAGTGATTAAGTTTTTATGCATTACTTACTTATCATTAGGCTAGTAGTTGAGTTCTGTGATGTAAGTGACGACGCAGCAGCTAGTGAGTATCCTGAGGATGCCTAGGACTAGGAGGTAGTTGGAGGAGGACGCTTGTGGGACGACGAGCCCAGCTGTTGAGGTGTTTTGACTATGGCAGGTGTAAGTATGGTGGTGAGGTATTTTGAGTCGTTATTTTAATGTAAAAGAGATATTTGAATTTGGGTTTAGTATTTTGGCATGCGTAACAGGTTGTAAATTGAGTCGAGAAGTGGATTTATGATTTTTAAACGTTTAGTCAAAAATCCGTGTTGTTTTGTTGAATGTCGTTAAAGTTTATGGGGTGAAAAGTGTCGACTGAAGTCCGTAAGTATCGACTGGTCAGAGTCAAATAGAGGGTGAGTGTCAACCGCGAGTCTCGACCTGTGCAGGGCAGAGTCGAAGTAGGTGTCGACCCCTGGTTACAAGTGTCGATCGGTCCGTGTAAAATTGGCAGCGGTATCGACCGCGAGGATCGACCTGCGCGTACAGAGAGAAACGAGGTGTCGACCGATTAGTTCAAATACAGCGAGAGTGTCGACCGCGGGAGACGACCTGTCCGGGCAGAGAGGGTCAAAGTGTCGACCTGCAAAAGCAGGTGTTGACCGCTCTCCTAGCTGAGTATAGAAGTGTCGACCGGTGATTTCTAGTGTCGACCAATGAAAATACCTGAGAGATATGTAGTGTCGACCGACATTTGTCAATGTCGACCGATGAAAACCCGAGACAACTTAAGTGTCGACCGGCTCTTGCAGATGTCGACCAGTCTTTTTATTTTTATGTTTTAAAGTCGAAGTTTCTTTAACCCGATTTTAAACGAGTTTCCGCTGCGGCGTTTATGCGTATTCTTTTGGAAGTCGTTTTGAGTAAAAAAAAAAAGTCATTTTAAGTCGAAAAACAAAGCTTTCTAATTTCCATGAAATATTTAGTAGAGGATATGAGGGAAGGTGACGAGTAGTAGTTGGTAGCGAACCGGGAATCATGTAGGATTTTTGGAGTGTTACATTTATACTAGTAAATAAAAGATTTTTTTTAGGCTAACGGTCCAAAGAAAATTTTAGATGTTTTACTAGACATGGACCGAATAACAATTTAGCTAAATGATTAAAGAGAGAGGGCGATATAGTAATTAGGTTATTATTATTATTATTATTTTTTTAAATGAAAGGAGGAAGGAAATCTCATAACACTTCGGTGAATTCCCCCCCTCCCAATGCGAAACCCTCCCGTTCCTTCGATTTCGTCTCCTTCTAGAGGCAGTTCTTCTTCTATTCTTCATCAGCTTTCAAATTTTCGGTAAGTAAATTAGTTTTTTAGTAGATAGTTAGTTCGTTAGTTGTTTTGAGTGATAAAAGTAAAGTTACAGGGAGTATTAGATAATTTTGGTAACCCTAGAAGGTAGATACGAATTTGGAAATTTGTAGTTGATTTTTGTTCATGTATTGGTGTTTAAGCTGGAAGTAGTAGTAGATTACGAGTTTTTATGGAAAAGATTAAGCGTTTGCATAACCAAAAAACTCGAGTTACGGAACAGTTTTCATTCGACCACATTCTGCCAAGCTGTAGATGTGGGATTGTGAAATAGATGAAGCCATTAGAAACTAGACGTCCTAAAGAGTGTGTAGCCGTTAGAATCGAGTGATTCTGATAACCGACACAAAAGTTATACACATTGGAAGTTAGATTGATGGTTGGCCGAAAATTGTGTTAGCAAACCGTTTTAGTTTAGCTTTGGTGGATCGAGTTAGTAGCCGTAGTTTTAGTACGCAGAATGAGTTGTGAGATGAGTTTTAATGTGTATTGGTTATGTGATAGGTTAAGACCGAGGAAGTGATGGAAACGAGCACCACGAAAAGATAGGACGTCAAACAAGTAGTGTTTGCATGTGCATTGTCCTTACAAGCCTACACCATAGGATGGTAGGGAGGTATTGTGTGTTTTGTGTGTTTTGTTCAGTCATGCATCATGTTTTGAAAAGTGTAACGAAAATGAATTTGAGCATGGTTTTTACGCGCGAATGTGAAGTGTGACGCATGACGGTAAGAAAGATATGTGTGTAGGCAGCTTTGGCCCCGTTGCTAGAGAAACTGGGACGGTGGCGATACGCCAGGGGGTGGTGTGGCGAGTGCATCCAGCCTCACCCTAGGATGGCTGCTGCGGTGTGTGTGGTGGTGAGTAACTCTGACCCCGTTGCTGGAGGAACCGGGACAGTGGCGACTTGCCAGGGGGTGGTGTGGCAAGTGCGTCCAACCTCACCCTAGGATGGTTGCTGTGTGTGGAGTGACGCGTATGTTCAGCTTGTGGGCCCCATTGCTGGAGAAACCGGGACGGTTGCGACGTGCCAGGGTGTGAAGTGGCGGGAGTGTGGAGCCCCTTCTTTAATGTGGGGAGCAAGAAGGCAGCGTTGGAGAAAAAGGAAAACTTAAATGGTGTTGGATCTGGTTCCCTTCTCCAACAATAAACTCTCTTTCTCTCTTTAAAAACTGAAGCTTCTGCTTCTTCCGAAATCACACCGTCTCTCTCTCTCTCTCTCTCTCTCTCTCCCACCCACCTCCATAAAACACTTCTCTGGAAAACTTTATTTCCAGAAGCCTTTTTTTCCTCTTCTCCATCAAGACGTCCTGTTAAAACTTCTCTCTCCCGAAGCAGCTCTCTCTCACCAAGCTTCCATTTATTTTTCTCTTCTCTAGAATTTTCCTCCTTGCAGGACCATTTTTCCTATTCCTCAACTATCTTCAACAGAGCACAAAGTTTGGCCTTCGAACAATCTAAATAGCTGGTTGGAGGTTGGGTTATTCCTGAATTTGAACGTGAGAGGAAGGAAATCAATTAGAACTTTTGCTAATGGAAGGTGAATTATTGATGCTAATTACTCGGATTGTGGAACAGCTCTAAACCGTTGTTTTGATCTCCAAAGGTATAAAAGAAATCCAATTTTTAAGTCGTCTTTTACTCACTGTAATGATACTTATGAAATTTTACAGTTGAGTATCGAAAACTGTTGGTATTAGAAAATTATAATTTTATTCTCCGTTAAATACATGAAAAATTCAAATTATCGATATAAAGGTATTGAACCTATACTCTGAAAATGGTGGATTAACAGTTAGCAAAATAAAATTTCTATGACAGAGTTATGCATTCATTATTGTCAAACCCGAACAGTGAAGAAAATGAGACTCAATTTATGGATTAATTAATCAATTCGATATAGACCGTCTTTTGGGAATGAATGGGAGATAAAATAGCATAAAAATAATTAATGATTTTATTCTTTGTTAGGTGTCAATTTATTGAGTTAAAGTGTGGACGCTTTGGCTTGGATTATTAAAAAAATTATTGGATTTGACATATTGTAAGATCACTCGAGGTAGGGGTTTATTTTATTTTCGGTTAAGTATTATTTTTAATTCATTCATTTAGCATAAAATGTTCATTTAATATTATTATTATTATTATTATCCTTTCACACATTTATCAACTGCATGTTTTATCATTGATAAAAATTGTGTGGTTTTAACTAGAAGTAATAGGACAGCTGAATGAGCCGTGTCCTTGCGCGTGAAACCCTAAACCTGATCAGGGTACTTGTGGCTACGACCGCCGAGTGTCGATGTTTTCGCCAATGGCCTGGTGTGTTCGGAGTCCATGAGAGGCTTCATTTTCACTTAATATCTATTACAATTGCATAAATAGATTTTTATTTAATTTATTCATCATATTTTATAACTGCTGAAAATAAACTCTACCCCTATTGAGTTTTGTCGACTCACCCCAAACGACTTCATTTTTTTTTCTCAGGATCTAACCAAGAAGAGCCTTAGTCACCAAATCAGAAATAAGAATTTTCTAATTTTTAATAAATATTCCTCGTGGACTCGTTTTCAATTTTAAGGTGAGACAATTATTGAGAACATGTAAGCTTAAATTTGGTTATTGCACTTTGTAATCTATTTGGACTTATATCGTCACATTATCTAATGTCACTGATTGGACCTGTTTAATTTATTGCACGTCGGGCCCTGGCTTTATTATTAATTTATAAAGTATTTCCGCTGCATTTTTTTTTAAGCAAAGAAAATTAGAGTCGGACGATTGATTCGATTTTCGGATCGGTCGTCCCTCGTTCTGTTGCGGGTCCCATTTGGGTCGTGACAGGGAGAGTCCAGCCTCACCATGGTGGGGCTGTACGACGCAGAACAGGTTACGACAACACGAGTGCGAATGTAGAGACTGCATGTAATAGGATTGCATCGTCGGTTTTACGTTTCATATCGCAATACTTACTGAGTGTTAGGCTTATGTTGTGTGTTCTGTGGTGTAGGTGCAGAGATTCCTGCAAGTGAGATACGAGAGTCCAGGCGGGACGAGTAAGCAGTTGGTGGCGCGCTACCATGTACCGGCAGGTTGATTTAGTTAGGGCAACCTGACCGGTGGAGTGAGGCTGGATGGTAGGTTTTGAGGGTTATATTTTATGGAGTCCATTTTAAGTATATAGGAAACTAGTGTATAGATTTTGTTGTATAAACAAACATTTTAAACGTCGATAGATGTAATTGAAACTACTTGGGAGATAGCGATTGAAGAATCCAGGTTATTTTTACGCAGTGGTTTTAATTGCAGAATTTTTGTCGTTTATTTTCTTTTAAACTGGATTTTTTTTTCTTTAGGCTGTTGATGCAAAGTGTCCACCGGTATGCGTAGGTGTCGACTGAATTAGGCAAATGTCGACCACGGGGGTCAACCCTCGGGAACAGAGCCAAACTAGGTGTCGACTTGTGTCTTTAGGTGTCGATCGATTAGTGTAAAAGTAGTAAGAGTGTCGACCGTGAGGTTCGACTGGGGGCGGGCAGAGAGAATTACAGTGTCAATCGGTGAAGACAAGTGTCGACCGCTCGCAGAGATGAGTATAGAGGTATCGATTGTGAGGTTTGACCGGTACCGGGCAGAGAGAATCAAAGTGTCAACCGGTGAAAACAAGTGTCGACCGCTCTGAGAGACTGAGTGTAGATGTATCGACCGTGAGATTCGACCGAGGGCGGGCAAAGTGGATTAAAGTGTCGACCGGTGTTTACAGGTGTTGACCGGTTTCTTTTTTTAATGTTTTGAAAAGTAAAGTTTTATTTAAACTGATTTTTATCGAGTATTCCGCTGCTACGTCTTTAAACATTTCCAAAGATGTCGTTTTAAGTCGAGCAACAAAAGTTTTAAAATTTTATACGAATTTTATCGATTTGATGAATAAGTGTACGGTTGGCGACCCAAGTCCAGAAACGACTCGAGAGTGCTACAGAGGTGGTGACAGAGTAGAGTGAGCCGGAAGCCGCATGGGTTTTCGGGGCGCTATAAAACCAAATCTATCAAGTTAATCTTTCAAGTTTTGACTTGAAGAATATCTAGTCCTTCACAAACAACCAAAGAGAAAATTCTCACAAATAGTAACTCAAAATCTTCTATATTGATTGTATAATTCGTTGGATTTATGTCTTTAAAAAGGCTACAAAATATTATAATGTAATAATAAAGTAATTAAGAAACATCTAAAGAGTAAGAAACTTAACAAATTTTAAAAAAAAAATTAGAGTAAGACAAAGGAAAATTAGATAACCGAACAAAAGAAAATTTTTGACAACATAACAACAAGAAACTTGGACTAATTTGATTAATAAATTTCATGTCTCTCATTCCTAAATTCTTGCCCCATTTTTTTCAAGAATTAGGAAATAAGTGACTACCAATTTGATAGGAAAAAGAAAACTCTGCATGGATTTTGGATGTGCATGTTTTGTGGTTGTACTTTCATCCCACTTACCACTAAATCTTTATATATTTTTCAAGTATCTTCGGTGTTTCTCTCTTCCCAAGCATCATCTTCAATGCAACACACATGTTCAAAAATAACTAAAAAGGAGGGTGCAACGCACATGTAAATGTAAGAATTAACAAAAATATGTCATGCACATGCGCATGTAAGAATTAAAAAGTATATGTACTAGACATATGCTCTTACGAGGATTAAAAGTTACATGCATATGAAGTGTGCCCAAATCTCGTAGAAATGATCTTATCTATCCGAATCTAGTCAAATCAATTCAAGTCGTGTTCAAATAGAGTTTACATATGAGATGATATCTGATGATGCAAAGGATCTTTATCCCACGATTTTATTAGTTATCTTTATTTTTATTTTTTTATTATTTAATTTAATTTTAATAATTAGTCTTAATGGCAAAACTATTTCAGTTTAATAGAATAAGTTTGAATAAAAAATTGAGTTTTTTTTAGAGGATTTCTATTTGGTTTTTTGCGAAGAACAACGATCTTCTTCAAGTCACACTTGAAGAATCTTATTTGATAGCTTTGGTTCTGACCAACGAATTTGGTGTAGGTCAAACTCCAGTTTTGATAGCTTTAGTTCAGCCAACGAGTGTGGCTCGGGTCAAGTTCTTGTTTTGATAACTACAATTCCATCGAATTCTTCGATTAGAGTCTTAGTTCCTTACTTTATTATTGAATCGAAAATACGTTCTTTTGAACTATTTTGCTTATTGAAGGGTCTCAGATCTCATAATATCTTAGGTTCGCATAAGTTGCTATAAGAGCTTTGGCTCCTTCATTTAAGAAGCTATCTTTTTCATTATTTTTTAATTTATTTATCCTTTCTTATCAAAAATCGCAAAATGTTTTTTAAAAAAAGTTTCTTTTCGTGAATTCTCTTCTAGCCAAACATTCATGATTTGATTTTTATCAATCAATTCTACACTTTTGATTTCGTCTTCTTGAAAAGAGAAGTCTTTCTTCTTTACTTCAAAGTCGCAAAGGTGAAAAAAAAGGGAAGGAAAAGTTTTTTTTTGAAAAATCTTCGTCTTTTCTTAGCATTCTAAAATTTTTCATCATCAATTTAGATCATTCAATTCAAGTCTTTGAGTTGTTGTCTTCTTTGAAATTGATTCAAAATTCTACTCTTAATTTAGCCATTCTGATGTGAATCTCACATTGGTTCTAGAGGGTCGTCTGGGCTAGTATATATTTTGAGTCCAAATCTCCACTCTTAAACTAGCTTCGATGGTGGAGTTAGGGGTTCTCATATCATTTGGTATCAGAGTCAAACCTCTGTGTATCAGTGTGAGCACATCGAGTTTACTACTAACCTGCAGGTTCGATAAATTGCCAATTGAGGTAGTTACCTTTAAAGGGTGTGAGAATTATGTAAATCCCACATCGATTCTAGAGTGTCGCCTTGACTAGTATGTATGTTGAGTCTAGACCTCCACTCTTGAGTTAGCTTTTGTGGTAGAGTTAGAAGTTCTCATTTCATTTAAATAATGTGATCCAAGAAGCAACTAAGTCTAAGCCCAAGAGCAATGATCCAATTGAGGACATTAGCAGCCCAATGACGCGATTCAAAGCTAAAAAGGTGTATGGGGCCTTGCAAAGATTGATTTTAGAGATCCAATAGAGAGAGGAGCATCCACAACTTGATCTAAACTATTGAATGTGTCAAGGATTGAAGATAATTAAGCTGAAGCAAAGAGGCCAATGATACGTGAAGATTTGGAAAGGATGCAACGCACATGTGCATCTAAGAATTAAAAAACCGCATGTCATTAACATGCGCATGTAATAATTAAAAATCACATGTGCTAGACACATGCTCTTACGAGGATTAAAAGTCGCATGCATAAGTGCATGCAAGTATGCCACGAATCTACTCAAATAAATTCAAGTCATGTTCAAACGAAGTTTAAACATAAGATGACATCTGATCATGCAAAGAATCCTTATCCCACAAATTATTAGTTATTTTATCATTATTTTTATTTATTATTATTTAATTTAATTTTTAATGTGCAACCTATTTAATGTCAAAACTATTTTAATTTAATAAAAGAAGTTGAAATTAAAAAAATTTAGTTTTTTAAGAGATGATTTCTCTTTAATTCTTTGTCTAGAACTATTTAATTTAATTTTTAATGTGCAGCCCATTTAATGGCAAAACTAATTTAATTTAATAGAAGAAGTTGAAATTAAAAAAATTGAGTTTTTTTAAAGATGATTTCTCTTTAGTCCTTTGTGAAGAACAATAATCTTCTTCAAATCACACTTAAAGAATCTCGTTTGATAGCTTTGGTTTTACCAACGAGTTTTGTCTAGATAAAGCTCTTGTTTTGATAGATTCGATTCAGCCAACAGGTGTGGCTCGAGTCAAACTCATGTTTTGATAAATATTATGATTTCATTGAATTCTTCCATTGGAGCCATAGTTCTTTTCTTTATTCTTGAATTGAAAAAACGGTCATTTGATCTGAGATTTGCTCTGATACCAAATAATATGATAACCATTAACCCCACCACAAAAGCTAGCTCAATAGTGGAGGTTTGAACCCAACATATATATTAACCCAGGCGACCCTCTAGAACTGATGCGGGATTCACATCATTCCCACACCCTTTAAAAGTGACTACCTCAGTCTGCGATCTATCAAAGCCGTAGGACAGTAATAAACTCGATGTGTTCACACCGACACACATAGGTTTGGATCTAATACCAAAAGATATGAGAACTTCCTAACTCCACAACAAAAGATAGTTCAAGAGTGGAGATTTGGACCCAACATTTATATTGGTCCAGGCGACCCTCTGGAACTGATTTAGGATTCACATCACATTCTTAAAGGTTTTAACTTTGAGCTTTAACTTTGAGCTTAAAAGACAAAGGTGGGAGATTATCTTATAAAAAGTCACATTTCGAGTGAAACACGAGTGTAGTAACATCTATAGAGTGTAAACACATAAGGGAGAGTGTGAGCTCCGTAAAGTTGATTTATTTGTTGATTACTAACACGTTTTCTTTGTTTGATTCTTTTGGTTGAAAACAATGAGTGAGGAGCCCAATGACGTTGATGTAAAATTGTTCACGAATGCCATGCAAGAACAATACACGCTCTAACCCAGAGAATGGATCAATTGGAAACTCCAACCCATAGCATGAATGACAAAATAGAGATTTTAATGTAGAATCGTAGAGTATAGTCGTTATTACCCAAAAGAAATGAATGCGAGAATAAACCAAGATGACAACGTTTTAACAAATATCAAGGTAAATAATCCACCTTTCCAAGGTAAGAACGACCCCGAGTGATATTTGGATTGTGAACGTAAAGTAGACTTGGTATTTGAGTTTCAACATTATTCGTCGGATAAAAAGCTTCAAAGGGTGATACAAAAACACCCTCCAAAGTTTGGTTAAAGATGCAAGAACTGAGGGTCGGTTCTCATCGGCTCAATACGAGAGAACCCCAAACATCCATTATTATAAGCTTAGCCAAATAATAACCAAATGACATGAAAACTTAAAATGAACTTACTTGGCAATTGAAGAACAGGCTCTGAAGTTTTCAGCTCAAAAATTGCTCAAATGATTGAGCTAAGGTCGGACACACTTGACTGGCCTGGGAAGTCACTTCTAGTACTTCCGGGTGAAGCCTCTTCCAAGAAAGAGAACTCAGATTCAAGGGCTAGTTTTACCACCCTCCTCCTCCATTTCGAACCTTAAAAGGATAGTGAGGAAAGGTGTAAGTAAGAGTCCACAAGCAACCAATAACTTGTAGACAATGAAGGGCCTCTTCACTCGGATGTTACACACCGAGGGCTCAAACTAGACAGCTGAAACGCTATGCTAGATTTGACAAGAAAATACAGGTCTTCATTAAACCAAAATACAATGCAAGCATGCTTCAATATGACCTAAGTAAACCTAGAGTTACTGGTTCAAAATGGAGGGGAAGCAACAGCTAGAGGATGATAGTTGTTGGATGCAGCGTGCAACTAGGCATGTGCACGTGCACGCGCTCTCCAAGATTGATGAGCGCCAAGCCTAGCTAAGGCTATATTTAACCTATAAAACAGAATCGGTTAAAACCAAAGTGCATGGCTAAGCCAAGGAAGTAGTAAAATGAGTAGGTTGAATGATAAAATGAAGTTCAAATTAGACAAAATTTTACGAGTAACTCTATTTAGGAGTTACAGGAATCCTCTGAATATTTCATGGCAAAATATGAACCAAAAATTAAGATATACAAAGAAAACCAAAGGTTGTCCAATGAGAAAAGATTATGGCTCTACATTCACTTCCTTCTAAGGAAAGAAGAGGCAACATAAGGCAAAAGGTTTGGCCATTGTAATGACCTGAAAATTTTAGATTTTAAATCTAATTTGTGAAATTTTTAATATAACCCCGGTTAGAGTTTCAGAAAATATTTTAACGGATAAATTAAGTCATAGAGCTCGGAATCTAATTCTAGTGATGGTTTTTGAAATTTTAAAGTTGGGAGGGCGAGAATTTAACGAAGTTACGGATAATAAAAACACGGGAGGGCATTTTGGTAATTTAATTAATTAAAACAAAAAAAGAAAAGAAATATATGACAGCTGAATGGCTTCGGGAGGAAGCCATTCGGCTGCTGCTACTCATCGACACCCGAGAGAGACGCGAATGAGAGAGTGATCAGGGAGGGGGTGAATTGCCGGTGATCGACCATCAGAGGAGAGACGTGACGCGCTAGACGGTTCTGGCGAAGCAGAAATTAGGCGTGAGTGGGTTTTCCCGAGCTGAAAACACAAGTGAGTTCTCCCTTGTTTCAATTTCTGTCGACCGAATTTGGAAGCTCAGCCATTCTTGAATTTCTTACGGTTACAGCTCATTTGTTTGTGGGGTGTTTCAGAACCCAGTGTGTGTGTGTGGCTCGGCCCTTCCCGCGACAGAACCGAATGAGAAACAACGAGTTTTCTCTTTTGGTCTTGTCCTGTTTTGATGGCCCAGCGTGGAGTTGCTTTTGCTTCTACGTTTCAAGGATTTTGTGCTAAAATTTAGGAGGAATAGAGGTGAATTTCATGGTTCAATGAGCCAGTTGAGAAATGCACAGTTTTGGGAAGAGAACCGTGAGAATTTTTGTGCTGCCATTGCTGTTTTCTAATTAGGAACTACCAAATTTGTTAATGTATGCATTGGTGAACCGAAATGTGGATGTTCGGTGAAGAAATTGGCAAAATTGGACCGAAGTTGAGATTTCGACATTTTTTTGTGTGTAAAAACAGTTCTATTTTTGGAGATTTTGACGGGGCTACGGTTGATCGTTTTAGATTCTATTTTAGTGGGTTAAAATAGGTGGCTAGAGGAACATATGGCAACTGCAATCGTTTGATTCCGATATCCGACGCAAAAGTTATGCGCGTCGGTAGTTTATGTCGAATTTTGGTCCAAGTCAAATTAATGAGCGTTTTTCATAGAATTTTGACTTGTGATAGTGCCATGGCTGTTTTTGGTGCGTAAAGCTAGACTTGAGTGAGTTTTAGTTGAAGAAAAACAAAAATGTGAAATTTAATAAAAATGGGCAGATTCAGTTTCGCGGTTTCCACCTAGCTGCGGCTTACCGTTTTAAAATCCATCTTAGTATGTTAAACTAGGGTCCTAAGGGGATGTTTAGTCACTTGAATCATTCTATTCCGTTGACGGACGCAAAAGTTATGCGCGTCCAAACTTTAGACTGGCTTTTGGCAGAACCACATTGGTGACCCATTTTAACTGGAATTTCATGGATTTGGTTAAGCAATGTCATTTTAAATTATTTGGTGAGTTTTGAAGTAAAGATTGATGAGTGATTGTTTATGTTTTAGGTTAAGGCATTTTTGGCGAAGCTGTGCGTCGAGTGAGCGTAGGACGCCAGGTAAGTAGTGCATGCATGTGTTTTGCCTAAGTGGGCCTACACCGCAGAACTTTAGGATTTTATGTTGTTGATTGTGATGTGCGTGCGTATTGTTTGACATGCATCATTTTTTTAAAAAAGGGGAACGAAAATGGTTTTGAGCTTATTTTGAGTAGGTGACGAGACGCGTGGCGGTGGTACCGCGGATCCTGCTAGTGTGCTGGCCGGTGCTTCACCAGTCACGGATTTCGCTCAAAGAGTGGGCCGGTTGGGCCGTCACGCAGCGTGAATGTGTTGACGGTGAGGGTGATGGGCAGTGGTACCGCAGATCCTACTAGCGTGTGGGCCGATGCAACACCAGTCGCAGATTCCGCTCGAGGAGTGGGCCGGCTGGGCTGTCGCGAAACGTGTGTGTGGCAACTGTAGCCCCGTGCTGGGGAGGCTGGGACGGGGGCGACGTGTAACGGTGTAGTGTGGCGCGAGGTACACCCTCACCCTGATGTGGTTGCTGTGTGGTGATGTGTGTGTGTAGCTTGTGGGCCTCGTTGCTAGGAAGTCTAGGACGGTGGCGACGTGTTAGGGTGTAGGGTGGCGATAGGTTCCTCCTTACCCTGGTGCGGCTACACTACGCGTCACAGATGTGACAACATGAGTGCGAGTGTAGAGACTGCATGTGATAGGTTTGCATTGACGGCTTTTACTTTCATATTGTACTACTTACTGAGCGTTAGGCTTATGATGTGTGTTCTATGGTGTAAGTGCTGACGATATTGCTGATGAGCCTCGAGAGCTTAGTCCTGAGGCATAGGACAGTTGGCGGCGTGCGACCGAGGCACGTGATGGCGGATTTTGTTAGAGTGACCCGACCCGTGGTGGTGGTAGGTGATGGTGAGATTCATGGGTTGTTATTTTGTGTCGGGTATTTATGTGGATAGAGGAGTTCGTATAGATGTCGGTTGTACAGATTGGTATAGAGTGGTTGTAGTGTTTTGGGGACGCGTACGTATTTTTATATGTTAGAGTATGATATTGCTCTATACTATGGACTTTTTTCATTTGTATTTGATGAATTTTTGTTGTCTTTAAACTCTGATTTTGTTATGGAGATTCTGTGGATGGTTGATAGATAAATACTGTTAGTTTTTGGTGAACTGTGTGCAGGGTTTAAATTTTGGGATAGCCAGTTTTAAGGCGTTACTCTGTCTAAATTTCGGGAGAGAGGGAAAGGATATGGAATAGGTCGGGATGAGTACATTGAGTGCTAGGGAAGTGTAGATGAGCGTGGGAGTGTGGCGTGATCGCAAGTGCATGGGGCGCGTGGGGCACGCGGCCCTGCAGGTGCTCACGAGTCGTGCGGCGCCGGGTGAGGGCGTGCGTGCGAACGTGCTGTTCGGAGGCAGGGTGCGTGGGACACGCGGCGCTGTGAGCATGCGCGTGACGCGGTGATGTTGAGTTGACACTCGCGGCACCGCGAGGGTGCGTGCAGGGCATCGAAGTGGGGACGTGAGTGTGCGGCACCGATTTTGGGTAGTTCGAGGGGTATGTGGGACTCCTTCTTAGGATTTCGAGTCTTGCTGTTTTATCTTAAAACTATTTTAAATTGTTTTTGTTTTCCGCTGCGTATTTTTATATTGAGAATTTCGTGTTCCCTCTTTGGGGCGCGGGTTGTTTTCGAATCGAGTCGAAAGTTTTTCATATTCACAAATGTTCTTTTGAAGATGATTTGAAAACGAAAGTACTATTAAACTGAGTGAATTGTGCCAAGTTTTAGTGTATCATAATGTGTAGACATACTGTAGCGCACCAGGAACTGTGGGTTCTCGGGGTATTACAGCCACCTTCTACTGTTTTCTAACTTTCAAATGAGTGGAGAGAATGGTGGAAATAAGAAGCTTGAAGCAACCATGGGCTTGAGGTAATTGAGGGGCAACTCCACTCGACTGCAAGTAACTCGAGTCCTTACCTAAAAGCTTCACTCTTCTTCGGTTTTCTTCTTCAACAAAGAGACAATTTTCATTCAACCAAAATCAATCATAAATAGCCATGTAATTATTGACGTAAGGATGGTTGATAGTTGGTTCAAATTGGTCTTCAAAGAGTCGTTGGAAAGCTAGCTTGATTCGGCCTCACACGTGACATCAAATGGTCTTCAATCTCCTTTGGATGGCCAGGATAATGTTGCTCCATTTGATTCAAAGGATGAGGGCAGCCAAGTCGTCAATCCTTGTCTATGTTAAAAAGGGAAAAGTTTCAACAAGGCTCCTTCAAGTGGTGGCCTTAGTTTGGTCAAAAGGGGTAATGTTTTTCCCACTTCATTTTGGCACCAAGTGGGATCTTCCTTCATAGCTAAAACTCCTCCATGCAATCCTATGCAATTGAGTTTGAACCAACTTCAAACCATCATCTAACCTAATATACATCTAACCCTAATGCCTAAGCTTGAATGAAATTTATAATAATTACATAATGGCCAACATTTGCCACAAAAATACAAATGGCTAAGTGTTTGCCAAAACATAAACATAAAGGTGCTCGGTTACAAATTTACATTAAGGGAAGACAAATTCCCTCTGTGATCTTGATGAGCTTCCTCCTCTCAAGGCTTCCATGCTAAGGTGCTCCTTGTGCTTTAAGCTTCCACTCCAGGTCTTCAAGGAAGTCTTTACCAACAAAAGAAATAAAATTGTAAGCAAATAAGTTAGGTAAAGTTTGGGCCTTGGTTTTGGATTGAGTGAGAGGGGCCTTAGAGCATGTCAAAGATCACCTTGTCCTTGCATGGACAGAGGGCGTCTCTTCCTTGGATGGCTAATTCCATATGGTGGCTGATGACTTTGGAAGGGTCTAGAACATGCCCTTCAAGCCATTGATTTGGCCAAGTCATCCATCCAAGGGGATACTCTTCATTGGTTTTCAGTTGTGCTAAGGAGTCTTCTCAGCCGCGCCTCCCTTTGCATGTGCCATGCGATCTTGAGTCCTTATTCCTTCCAAGCGTGCTAAACTTGCAAAAGTTAAGTGTTTCCTAGAGCTATATGCATGCATGTCCTAACTAAATATTAAGGCCAATGTTTACAATCAAAATACAAAGAAATGGCGCCAATGTTTGCCAACAAAATTAAGTTGATTCGGTTACAAGGTTTTGAGTATGGGAAGACAAATTCCCTCTTCCTTTTAAGTTGTCTTAAAGGGTACACCCATGTGAGCATGTTCATGAGCTTCTTCATGTCCTCATGAAGTGGCTCCCACTCTAAGTTGTCAAAATTGTCCGTTCCTACAAAACTAGTAAATGCATTAGTCAAAATATTAGGAATTGAACTAACCTTAGCTTGTGACCAGGTCACTAGCCTCCGTGGTGTATCATCCTCCCTAGGTGACTGAGGATTTGATCTCAAATCCAGTTGTTCGTCCCTTGCTAGGTCGTCTTCTTTTCCAATAAAGGTTCACAGGTCCTACACATTAAAAGTAGCAGATACTCTGTAATTTCCTGGCAATTCTAACTTATAGGCATTATTGTTAATGTGCTATAAGATTTTAAAGGGTCTGTCAACTCTAAAAAATATTTTGGATCAGCATTGATTTTGTTCAACACAAGATAATCAAAAACAGCGAAATAAACCTAAAAACAGCAAAGAAACAATTATCAAAACTCAAAAAAAACTAATGACACAAAACAGAAAATTCACAACAATTTAACACAAAACATAATTTTTAAACACAAGCAATACTCTTTGGATTTATACCAATTGCTTTGCCAAAAGAGAATCCAAATTCAGTCAATAGTTCTATTCAAGTACTGCAAAATAGAAATAAAACACACTCTAAAAATAGCAAGAAACATACTAAAATAGCGACAAACACAACCTAGAATCTAAACAGAGAATATGATAGTCATATTAGTAACAATGTAGCTCATGAAAATCATAACAGTAGCTCATACATCATAACATATTCTGGCAACAAAAACAGAAACTAAACATACTTAAAACAACTTAAAGAAATGCAACAATCCTAAACAGAAAATCTTCACAAATATTGTCCAAACTTTATGAAATTTCAACAGAAGGTTGCCTACTATATTAGTAACATGTTATTAAAATTTTATGCTCAAATTCAAAGTGGACAAAAATTTATGCATAAAAATAGTAACAAAACACCTTAAAATTTCTAAACAGAAAATTTCACAATTCTTACCCAAATAATAAGAAATTTTAACAGAGGTTATCCAACAATAGGAGTAACATACTATTAAAATTACACATTCAAATTCATATGGGTCAGAGAATTATACATGCAAACATGTTAAAAACAAGCTAAAAACAGTTTAAGAAACAAAACAACACCTAAACACGTCACACTCTAAACAATGACACTAAGCAGAACACAAACAGTGAACTAAACACACAAACAAGATAGACAATTGATAACTAAGATGCAACCTAGTTAATCAAAACAGAAACATGCATATCAAAAACAGAAAAAACAACAATTAACAAAAACAGAGACAAAACATGAGTTAGAGCATGCCATGGCTAAATGCTAATCATGCTAGCTAACTAAACTGAAAACATACAACTAAACATGCTATCACTATCAGGTTAAGAAACATAAACAAAAACAGAACATCAAAAATTGAAAAAACAGTAACAAAAATATGGAGAAAAACATAACTAAGCGTGCTAACACTAAGACCCTAACTAAAACTAACATGAACACAAGCTAAACAATCTAACCTAAACTAACATACTAACATAACAAAGCATTTTGGCCAGAAGACAACATGCAAATGACTCAAAACGTAAAATAGACATGCTAGACAAAAGCAGAAAAACAACAAAGCATGAAAAGAACAGAAACAGGACACTAATCATACTGACTTGAGACACTAGCTAAATAGGATTAAAAATGTGCATAACATGATGTGCTGGTGGGTCCAACAGAAGTGAACATGTGACAAGGAAATAGAAACACAAAACAAAGAACAGAAAAAGAGCAGAGGAACACAACAAAATGGAGCACTTTGTCTCTTATGCCAAATGATGGAATGCGGGCCTGCAAATGGGGAAAAAATATGCATGTAGCAGACTTAAAAATGAACAAAGGATCCGTGCTCAAGAGCACCCAAAAAAGAAACATAAAAACACGAAAACAGAGAGTTGTGTGCAAAAATAGAAGATGATATTTCAGTACGTGGGTAAGCAAATTAACCTATGGATGGACCTCAGACAATGCCGACAAACTAGAAGAACAGCCCTTGGTTGGTCAAGAAGCTAAGATAATAGCTTTCGAGAAAATTTCTCTTAAAGAAGAAAGACAGCGTTTGGGGATCAGTTTTACCACCTTCTTCTTGATTCCAGCTCGTCAAGAGCTTCGAGAAAAGGATGGAACAAGAACCAGCCAAGAAATCATGGTCTTGGTGGCAATGGAGGCATTCTCCACTTAGTGCAAGCAACCGAGGCAATTACCAATCGGTAAGTTCAACCACTTTGGGTTTTCAACAAGCAAAAGCTTTTCATCAATTCATCATGGAGTCTAACCATTACAATGAACTCAGAATTAGTTTAAATACATGGAAGCATTGGGTCTTCTGTAGAAAGAAGAAAAAGCAAAGAGCCGTTAAACTGGAAAATAGCTGTTGGCCAGCACTAATGGTTACCGCTACGTGCTGGTAGCGCTTGGCACTTGCATATTGCTGTTGTATGCGCTCCTGATGTCCACTGTTGTGCACCTTTGTTGTGCTGGCTCTCCTCTTGCGCATGTCAGTGTTGTCTTCTATGCGGGCCTGTTAGGTGTTGATTGCCTTCTATGTGTGCACATGTTAATGCGCCATGTGATCTACGACTATCTCTCATGCTAGTTTAATGCACCATGGCTCTCCCATGCACACCTGCTTCTCGACCATGCATGCAATAATCCAGCCCCACCCTCGGGGATCCGCGAATCGTGCAGTCCGGGCCCAACCTCGAGGATCTGCAAACCACCAGTTCGGCCCTACCAGAGGGATCCGTGAGCTGTGCTCATGACTTTCTCCCCCTGCCGAAGGACCTAGCAGGCTTAAGTACCAAGGACAAGAGTAACCGGTACCACTTGAGCTAGTAGCTCAAAATGGAACACTTGAAAATAGGTTAGAAATACTCAATCGAGTGTTTGAGAAGTGGTGGATCTGTGCACGTCACTAATAAATTTGTGGGATAAGGATCCTTTGCATAATTGGACGTTATCTCATGTTTAAAATCTATTTGAACATGATTTGAATTGATTTGAGTATATTCGGCTGGATAACATCTTTTCTACGAGATTTGTATGATTTGCATGCACTTGCATGTGTTTGTGCATGTCACTTTATTTATCCTCATATGAACATGTGCTTGGCGTATGTCTTTTTAATTCTTACATGCCCATGTGCGTCTTTTAATTCTTGCATATACATGTGTGTCGCACCCTCCCTTTTAATTATTACGTGTGCATGTTCGCCACACCCTTTGTTCAAAAGATCTTCCAAGAATCTTCGGCTCTTTGCTTTAGTCATTGGATTAACCATATCTTCAATTGGATCCTTGCTCTTGGACTTTGACTTAGCCTCAACTAGGATCACATCATCAACCAACATATGTGGATTTTTATCTCTTCCCAATCCACATAAATCTTTCTCTCTTTTTAATTTGGGTAGATCTTTACCCTTTTCTCTCCAATCTATGGGAATTTGTGTAGCCCAACTCCGTACCTCATAGTTCTTCTTTTGCCAATTTCGTAAGACTCACTTCCATGGTACAAAGCTTTTTATTTAGTCATTTACTCATGTTGTGATGACTTTTTTTTCGGTTTTCCATGAGTAAACTATGTGAAACTTTCTTCATCAGACCTTCTTTATCTTCTAATAGATCATAGTCATTGACTTTAAGATTCATTGCTCTTCGGTTCACATTTTTCCTTTCCCTTCAAAAGATGCTTCCTCGAATCTCCTACATCATATAAGAACATCATGATGATGTGTCCCACATAAAAAATGGAGTGCCTCTTGGGCTGTTATATAAGGCTGGGTCAAACTTACACTCTTGGGCTAGCTTTTGCGTGTAGTCAGGTTTTGTTCCTTATCATTTGGTATTAGAACCAAAAGCTACTTCACAGATGTTCGTGTGAATCAGTCCCACTTGATGTTTGATTGATTGTCAACCGAGGCGGTCGAGTCTTAAGTGGGTGGGGATGTGTCCCACATCAAAAATGGAGTTCAATCTAGGTTGGTATATAAGGCTGGGTCAAACCTACACTCTCAAGTTAGCTTTTGGGTGTAATTAGGGTTTAGTTTTTTATCAGAGGGCATAGGCATTATTAGTAGAGATGAAGGAATAAATTGGGGCTTATCAGGACCAATGCTGCGAGCTTTAGGAAACAATAGGATCTTCATAAATTGATCATTATAAGTGTTATGATAAATTTGATTAGGAGATAACATGGTCTTCAGCCCTAGAAAAAATTTTGAATTAGGTTAAGAAGATCAAAAGAAAAAAACGATTTGCCTATCCTGTCAAAAAAAGGGGTGAATGCACCCGTAGCAAGAGCACAAAAAATTAAGCGTTACTTATTACAACCTTTTTTCAAAGAAGTATTTATTGGTTCTCCAAAGAAATATGTTAGTCATAAACAATTAGACGGTTTAAACTAATCCTTTCTAGAGAATTAAATGGTCTATTCCATTATAAGGCAAGGTAGAAGCTCTCCTAGCCGAAAGGGAAGGAAAGATGAGGATATAGAATGACTACAATGACAACGATCGAAGATGCAAGAATTCTAGTCCTTGTCGCCTTGTCTTTGTCCTTTGGGTTTTCAGAATTAAATCTCTTTCTTATTCTACTTAAGTGCTTCTCTTTCTTTCTGTTTCAAGCACTTGAGTGTCTCTTCAAAGCTCCAAGTGTCTGTTTATCAAAAAACCTATTCGCATCTATATGTGATGAGGTTGATATATCTATTTTTTTTCCTTGGCATTTAGAGAGTGTAGATCTAATTCTCTCTTCCACATGGCTTCGCGCCAAGTATCATAGGGGACTCGGATTCGAATCCTCTTCTTTCTTTTGAGATCTTAGCACAGTTTTGTGGCTAATGACCTCCCTTTTTCAAATTTGATAAATGTTGGTTGATCATATATTTCATTATAGTTCTATGTTTCAAAGTATCATTTACTATTTGATCCCTTTGAATTCTATATTTGAAGTTACGATTGGATCTATTGAATCGATTCAATACATTTCTTATGTATCCATAGGTGTTATGTTGAATTTGAATCATAGTTCAGAATCAGGCGAGGGGAGAGGATAGAAGGCCTCTACTTCTTAACCTTTGATTCCCCCTTTTTCATATCGTCGTTGAACTTATTCCCTTCTTTGTCTTTTTCATAATGTGATGTCAGGATCTTAAATAGCTTCTTACGGGCTAGGGTTATGAACTTATAATCTATAATCTGATGATCGAGTCGGTTCCATGATTATAAGTTTATTCCATGTTATTATTTTATATTTAAACAATTCAATGAATTACTCTTAAAGGTTCACATCAGAATAATACTAGTTGATGAGAGTTATTTCAGAAACCAACAAAAGTAAAGTAAAATTTATTTCAGTTATTTTTTTCATTCTTTCAATTCTAATAAAATGCAATTAGATCTAGTATGAGTTGGCGATCAGAATATATATGGATAAAACTTTTAAGGAGATCTCGAAAAACAAGTAATTTCTGCTAAGCCTTTATCCTTTTTTTAGGTTCATTTGGGTTTTTATTGGTTGGAACTTTCTGTTGGGTTGCTTCGTTCTACTTATTGAAGATTTGATCTACAAAAGTGAACCGATTGAGTTGTCTTTTCCTCACATCAAATATCTCACCTATTTACTTGTACTAAAGAGATGAGTTTTCTTTGCCTATGAATTCGCATAGAAGAGAGAATTGGAGTCCTTTACCTTCCAAAATAGAACATTCACTCGCCCATGGCTCTGAGAGAGATCTTATCCTTACTTCATAATGAGAGACCTGCCTTCTCTTCTGCTTGACAGGAAGGAAAGAGAATATTGTTAGGTTAGTATGGCTTCTGCAGAATATCTCTCCTGTCTTCCTTCTAGCTTCTCCTTTGGTTAGAAGAAGCCCCTTCTTTAGCAGAGTTTCTCTTCTAGTCTTTGTCTGTTGGAACGACTTTCACTAATGAAATGAAACAGCTTGGTCAAAGTCAAAGTATACTGCTTAATTCGTTAGTAATTCATCTTTTGTTTTTTCCTTTCTATTCACTCGAATCTCTTCCCTTTCATCTATTTTGTCCGGATCCTCCTTTTCTTCCAAAAAAAAATAGGAGAAGTATCTTCTTCGGTGGATCCGATTGAAGTGTATAAGAAGACTTTTAAATAAACATGTATAGATAATAACTATAGTTATAAATATATGTCTTCTCCTTTATTAAAGTTTGATTCGATTCGGAACAACACATGTTGTGCTCTATCAAAATTTTGATTTTCTATTCAATACAAAATTGTAAAAGTGAAATCTTGAAAATTCACTTTCTCCATAAGCATCATATGTAGAAAAGATACTCTATTTGATTTAAGATCGGATATAATCCGTTATGTTATAGGGTTTCCATATGCTTATAATTGCGGTTATAAACAAAATTCATAAGGTTTTTTTATTGAAATGAATTAATACTTATTAGTACAGATTGATTATGTATCTACTAAAATTTAGTACGTATCCATTTGGTAATTTTATGAATTATATTATATCATTAGAGAAAGACAATTTGCAATTAAAATGCAAGAATCGTTCATCAATTTACAGTCAATAGTTGATGGTTTTATGCACCCTCAAAAACTTGAAACAATTGTTTTGAAACTTTTTAAAGGAAATGCACATTCACCCTTTTTTGACAGAATAGGCAAATCATTTTTTTGTTTTGATCTCCTCAACTTGATGCAAAACTTTTTTAAAAGGTCGATACAGAAAAGGGAATTAAACCTAATACAATGCCAAATAAAAAATAAATCAATCATTTCAATTTATTTGAACGAGAAGAAAAGGAGAGATAATATCGATCCTTAAATCTTAATATGTATTGTCCATGAATCTCATCGATCAATAATTGGAAATTGACAAGGTAATGAACTCTAGAGTATATATAATATATGCAATACCGGTAGTGCAGAAAAGTAACTCGACGCAAGGATGATAAAAAGCTTAACACCTCTAATTCTTATTACTTTTCAATGTGGAAAAAAATGAAATTGTAGCCTTATTCATATTCAAAACCATAATTATTTTTCGGGTATCTCTTCGTCATTGAAAGAGAACTCATGATTGGCCAAATCATTGATACAAATAATATCTAAGTATCAAATTAGCCTCCTCTGCAAAGGAAAAGAAGCTCTTGGGAAGAACAAAGTTTTGATTATTTCCACTAATTATTATAACCAAAATTATTTTTTGTGTATAACAAAAATTTGTATTCTCAAATTCTAAAGAAAGGGTTTGCACTCATTGTGAAAATTCTATTTTCTTTACAATTAGTATCTTCCTTAGAAGAAGCAAAAATCACCAAATCTTATAATTTATAATCAATTCATTTAATATTTTTTTAGAGGATAAATTCTCACATTTTAATTATGTGTTAGATGTATTAATATCTTACCCCTCCATCTGGAAATGTTGGTTCAAATTATTTGCTATTGGGTGAAAGATGTCTTTTTTTGCATTTATTACATTTTTTTATTCATGAGTATTGTAATTGAAATTATCTTATTACTCCAAATAAGACTATTCCAATTAGAACAAGATCTATTGCATGCTCAGATTGTTCCCTCTTCTTTTTCTTTCATTCTGGAAAATGACAATTATCATTCTTATTAACTCACTTTCTTACCTGCTTGCTATCGTTGCCAAAATCTTGATTAAGTCCTTATTTACGATGTGGATGTTAGTGTTGTCGCAAGGGTCTGTTTGCTTACCAGCAATATTGAACAATTCTTGTTGATGGAATTTTACAACTTCCAAAGCCCCGTCCCACCAAGTTTCTGAAACAACTTCAAGCTCTCTCTCCGTCTGAGTCTCTGCCACAAGATTTCCATTTTACAGGAGGACGAGATACACTTGTTCAACACAGGTCTTCCTTATCTAGAAGTCCGAAAATCATAAACATCAAGAACTTCCCAATGCAACAATTCTTGATTAAACTAAGTCTAGCCAACAAACACACATTAATTATTAATTCCAAAAAGAAAAGGGTAAATTTTATATTTTGAAAAGAAAACAGTTTAAAAAATGAAGTACAATTATGAGAAAAAACTGACCTTAGGATAGCGATGACCAAGAAAAGAAAGAAGATGAGTGAAGGCACTAGTGTTCATGGATTCTGTAATTGAGGAAATATATCCGAGTATGGCAATGCCAAAATATAGCTTGGAGAAGTCTTTTGACCTCTTCAACTCAATCTCTAGGGAATCCAGGAGACCACTGCAGAAGAATGGTCTATGAACCTGGATAAAATTCAAGAATAAATGAGAAACTAGTTATAACAAAAATAAAACTAAATTTAACAAAAGAGCTAACACAATGCGCGTATAGATTAACTTCCAATAGATCATAGGCTGAAAATAAATAATAGGGACATGCCAATGTTCTCAACGGAAATTGAGAGAAGTGCATTTTGTTTTGAATGGATAGCATGCCCTTAAACATTCAACTGTCTTAAACTAACAGTACTTTAGATTACACAACGACGACAATGATATTCAGAAACATATGATTTTTGCTCCCTTGGAACTGTGAGAAACTAGCACTTTCTTTGCAGTGCCAGATTCAGGAAAGCACCATTCTTTACCATAATCATGACATGAGATACTAATAAAACTAGAATACACTAACCTCCATAATCAAGCACAGACCTTTGCTGAAACGAATCTCAATGGTCTAGAATAGAAAAGCATTCCATCAGAAGTAAGAAGTTCTTAAACAGAGGTAACGAGGATTGCAATCAACATAGAGCATCTACAACGACCCCTTATTTCTGTCGTTACTAACTTGACTGTAACACCCCGAGAAAACCCCGCGTTCTCGGTGTGCCACAGTACATCTACACACTACACACACTAACACTTGACATAACTCACTCAATTTAATAACCCTTTTGTTTTCAAATCATTTTCAAAAGAACGTTTGTGAGTATGAAAAAAAATTTCTGACTCGATTCGAAAACAACTCGTGTCCCGAAGAGGGTACACGAAGTCCTCAACACAAAACTACGCAGCGGGAAAAGAAAACCATTTAAAACAATTTAAGATAAAATGGTAAGGCTGGAAATCCTAGAAAAGAATCCAACGCACTCCTCGAACTACACAACTCGGTAGCGCGCACTCACGTCCCCACTTCGACACCCCGTGCGCACCCTCGCGGTGCCGCACGTGCCAACTCAACGTCACCGTGTCACGCGCACGCTCACAGCGCCGCGTGCCCCACGCACCCTGTCGCTGTACAGCACGTCCGCGCGCACGCCCTCACCCGGCGTCTCACGACCCGTGAGCACGCACATGTGCGATTACTATGGTGCTTGAGCATCATGGCATTGGGATGGCCATTGCATCGGCACTGCATTGCCATGGCACGTGCGGCACCAAATGTTGCAATGTGCCCAACCATTATTGCACGATGAGTTGGCTATTGCTTTGGCATAGCAATGGTGGAAACGCAAGGCGCGGTGGCCAAGGTCTGCGAGGCAAGGCGCGGCGAGCGCGCCCAGCGCAGCATCGCCACGTGCGCTTAGGCCAAATGGTTGATAAACAAGGCAAGCATGGTGGCGAGCACAGACGTTGTGGCAAGGCCATGCCCGCACGCCTCGCTAGTTTGGTTGAGAGGCATGGCACGGTGGTCGGGAGGTTGTGATGCCAGGCACGGTGGTGCGCCATGCTCAGCGAGCGCAGGCTCGCCCCGCCCAGCTGTAGGCGAGTGCCACGCGCGCATCAAGGGCAGCTAGCTCGTGCGCACATGAGGGGCCAGGGGTGCGCTAAGGTTCTGGGCCAGTCGCAAGCGCGCATTCAGGCCTTGCGGCGCGCATGCAGGGCTAGCCTCGCGTGGGCATTTAGAGCAAGGCGCGCTCGCCGGCTGCGCCATCTAACGCGCAGTCCAGGCGAGGCGATCGAGCAGGCCAAGCGAGGCACGCGTGCCGTCTAGGTGGGGCCATGCGCGGGGGCACAGGCGGGGCAAGGCATGCGCGAGCTGGCCATGGCATGGAACTGTGCCGGTGGCGCTTGCTTGCTGCGCGAACCCCGTGCGCTAGCGGAGCAAAGAGCTGGTGGCCTTGTTTGGCGAGTCGCGCTCATGCTGGGCAGACGGGTGCCTTTGCGTAGCCAGGCGCCCGCGCATTCAAGCCATGCCGCACGCGGATCCAGGCCGAGGGTCGCACTCACCACCACGGCTTGGTCATCGCGAGCGCCGGCGAGGCGAGGCGCCCGCGCAAGCTCTGCCGACAGAGCGCGCAGTTTGAGCGAGCAACGTGCGCACGCGCAAGTCAGCCACGCCATGCCACTGTGTCGGTGGGGGCGCTTAATGAGCGAGCCCCGCCCTAGCCGACTAGTCGAAGAGCGAGCATGCATGGTGGCTGGGCGCACGGGCAGTCGGGGCCATGCCACGTGCAGGCAGGGCGGGCGAGCCCATCCTGGGTGTCACACCCCTCTTCCCACAATGCATGAAGGCAAGGGCCAATTGGCCCAAAGGAGGGGAGGAGCTGGGCTACTCCCCGGGCGCGTGGCAGCATGAGGCGCGCGGCCTGCAATGGGCGCGCGGCAGATGGGCGCGTGGCCCACGATGACGCACAAGGTGCGCAGGCCATGAGACAAACATGGGCCAAAGAGCAGATCCGTGAAGCTATGCAAGTAAGTGCTAAATTGGCTAAGTGTTGGGCAGGACATTTACTGAGCAGGCAGTTACAAGCACGCGGTGTGCACATGGGGCGCACACGGCACGTGGCTGGCGCACGCGGTGCGTGCAGCCGAGGCGTTACACTCCAGCAGGGCGCTGCAGTTATGGGCGCTCGCAGTTGGCGCACGCGGAGCGAACACGGACTGGACACGGCATGGGGGATAGCCGTTGGGGCGTTACGACAGGTGACATAGCCGTTGCCGCGCGAACATAGCCATTGGTGAGGCGTTACACCTCAGCAGCTAGCCGTTGGCGAGGGGCGTTACGAGCGCGCGCGGTACGCGGCAGGCACGCGGGACGGACACGGCGTGCCAGATGGGCGCTGGCGCAGGGCGCTGGGCGCAGGATGCTACCTTCAGATGGGGCACACTGGGCAGGCTGGCGACCGAGCCCTGGCGCACGCGGCATTGATTGATGGCGCGCACGCGGCAAGCATTGATGGCGCACGATGGGCATCAATGCTGCGCGCAGCAGGCGCGCGGTGGGCATTCATGGTGCGTGCGGCCAGCATTGAAGATAGGCATCCGATGGGCATTTAGTGTCCAATTAAAGACATGGCTCGGCCATGAGATGTATAAGCCTCTTGAGATACCAAGCCAAAGGTATCCGATAAAGGAGTTCCTAAGGCAAGTTTGTGGTGATCCTTGAGCGAGTGTTCCTAGTCTTTTGTATTCGGAATAGAAAAGAGGGTTGGGAGGTTTGGCTCCCGTAAATACTTGTGTTAGTTCTATTCAATTCTGCAAAGCACCAACGAGGAGGAAGGCTGGTCGAGTCGAGGACCCGGCACCGCACATCCTGAAGGCAAAATTTCTTGGTGCGAATTTGGGGGTGTGACAACTGGTATCAGAGCAAGGCAACCACTAAACAAGCATGGAATCTCTAGAGCAAGGAACCTTGGAGGCAATTCTTACGAGGCTCAACATGTTGGAGAGCCTTGTCGGCACATCAATGGCAACCTCGGAGGATCGGCCATTGTTGATGGAAGTTCGGCTGATGAGGAAGGAAATGGGCGATTTCCAAGCATCGGTAGGGGCGGACAACTTAGCTATCGAATAACATGTCGCGGACACGGTTGATCGGATAGACAAAGAGCTTGCCCGGATAAGCAAAAATGAGGTTGGAGGATCAAGCCGGAGACTAGCTACCTCGGCGGCACAATTTAAGGTACCGGAACCTAAACCTTATAATGGCAACCGCAATGCAAAGGAGTTGGAGAATTTCCTTTGGGACATGAAGCAATACTTCATGGCCGCAAGCATCGAAGAGGAGAGCCAAGTCATGATTGCAAGCATGTACTTGGGAGGCGATGCAAAGCTATGGTGGCGCCAAAACCAGAATCGGGAGCCGCCCATTAGCACATTTGAGGCGCTGGAGAGCGAGCTTAAAGAAAGATTCTTACCGCTCAATTCGGAATGGACCGTGAAGGAGGCACTAAGAAGGCTACGGCAAACGGGCACGGTACGTGACTATGTCCGAGAGTATAGCTCACTTTTACTCGACATTTCAAGTATGCATGAGGATGACAAGCTATTCAACTTCATGGCGGGTCTTCAACCGTGGGCCCAAGCGGAGCTAAGGCGCCATGGTGTGAAGGATGTGAAGGCGGCCATTTCCATTGCCGAGAGTCTTATGGACTACAAGACAGCACCTTCGACGGAGAGAAGGAAGGGCAAGGACGATAGGCGTGGATACAAGGCAAGTGGAGGAGGCTCGGACAAAGGAAAGGCAACTCACAAGGCTTCGAGTTCTAAGGGACCTGATCACTCCCAAAAGAAGAAGACGGGGTGCTTTCTATGTGGCAGCTCATACTATGCAAGAGAATGCCCGAGGCGCGAGGCATTGTCCGCGGTGCGCACAAAAGAGGATGAACCCGAGGAGGGGCCACGGGTGAATCCCATCCAGCTAGTCAATGCAATATCCAGTGGAGGCACGGGGCCGACACCAAAGGGGCTAATGTATGTCGAGGTAAAGATCCAAGGGAGACGGATCCGAGCAATGTTGGACACCGGGGCGACCAACAACTTCATCTCGAGCGAGAAGGCGAGAGAACTTGGCTTGGAGCTAGCCAAGTGTGACACAAAGATAAAGGCTGTCAACTCGGGAGCACAGCCTATTAAAGGTACTACTAAACCTTTGATGACCGTGGGAGAGTGGCGACGGGATTGTCCACTCATGGTGGTCCCACTAGACGATTTTGAGCTTATTTTGGGGCTCGAATTCTTCCGGCAAGCCAAAGCCATGGTCTTGCCACATCTTGGCGTGTTGGTGATCCAAGATGACATAGCACCATGCATGGTAAAGGCAGAGACACGCGGAGGTAACATTATGCAGTCATCTCTTCAACTTAAGGCAGGGCTCAAGAAGGGCGAGACTACCTTTCTGGCAACGTTGAGGGAGGTCAAGGAGGACCCGACTAGCAAGGTGCCTGAAGAAGTGCTACAAGTACTCGAGGAGTACGAGGATGTGATGCCATCGGAGCTACCGAAAAAGCTTCCACCGAGGCGCGGTGTGGATCACAAGATTGAGCTAGACCCCGGGGCGGTTCCACCAGCACAAGCACCTTACCGCATGTCACCTCCAGAGTTGGCGGAACTACGGAGGCAATTGGACAAGCTGTTGGAGGCAGGTTACATCCAACCATCTAAAGCGCCATATGGGGCGCCGGTGCTATTCCAAAGAAAGAAGGATGGGGCGCTTCGGATGTGCGTAGACTACCGAGCGCTGAACAAGGTGACCATCAAGAACAGGTACCCGATTCCTAACATAAGTGACCAGTTTGACAGATTGGCGAAGGCGACCTACTTCTCCAAGCTGGACCTGCGGTCAGGCTATTGGCAGGTGTGGATCGCGCAGGGTGATGCGGTAAAGACGGCCATGGTGTCGCGCTACGGATCTTATGAGTTCTTGGTTATGCCCTTCGGCCTAACCAATGCGCCGGCCACTTTTTGCAACCTGATGAACGAGGTGCTGTACGACTTTTTGGACCGCTATGTGGTGGTCTACCTGGATGACATAGTCATTTACAGCGAGTCACTTGAGGAGCACGTACAACATTTAAGGCAAGTGTTTGAGCGGCTGCGGCAGCACTCATTGTATGTGAAGCGGGAGAAGTGCGAATTTGGCACGGAGGAGATCAACTTCCTCGGCCACTACATTAGGCGGGGTGAGATTCGCATGGATGGTCGAAAGGTGGAGGCGATCGACGGATGGACCGCGCCCACCAAGGTAACCGAGTTGAGATCGTTTTTGGGTCTAGCTAACTACTACGGCAGATTCATTGCGGACTACCCCAGAATAGCAAGCCCATTGACGGACTTGTTGAGGAAGGAGCACACTTGGCAGTGGACAGACTCATGCCAAGAAGCATTCGAGCAACTCAAGCGAGCGGTGACTTCCGAACCGGTGTTGAAGTTGCCAAATTTTGCAGCGCCATTTGAGGTGCACACCGATGCGTCGGACAGGGCTATTGGAGGGGTTCTAACACAAGACGGGCATCCAGTGGCATATGAGAGCCGCAAACTCAAGGGGGCAGAAGAGAGGTATTCGGCCCATGAGAAAGAGATGGTGGCGGTCATCCATTGCCTTATGACATGGAGGCACTATTTGTTGGGAACCAAGTTCGTGGTGGTGACGGACAATGTCGCCAACACATATTTCCGAACGCAGAAGAAGTTGTCAGCCAAGCAAGCACGGTGGCAGGAATTCTTGGCCGAGTTTGACTTCGATTGGTTGCACAAGGCGGGCACCGAGAATTGGGTGGCCGATGCCCTGAGTCGAAAGACACACGAGGAGACCGTGGCATCCATCACTAAGGTACAATCTAACCTTGTTGATGAAATCAGGGAAGCTGCAAAGGAGGATCCAGCATATATTCGGATGGCAAGCCAACTCAAAGAGGGCCTGGTCCGAAGATATTGGCTAGATGACGGCTTGTTGAGGGGCCGAGGCAACCGGATACTTGTTCCTAGTGCGAGAGGCATCTGGCAGCGCATATTGAGGGAGACTCACGACACCTGATGGGCGGGCCAT
This sequence comes from Begonia peltatifolia, assembly GCA_022433055.1. NCBI lineage: Eukaryota > Viridiplantae > Streptophyta > Magnoliopsida > Cucurbitales > Begoniaceae > Begonia > Begonia peltatifolia. Next base: position 19,740,954 of record CM039519.1, on the reverse strand, counting down.
CCAGGTGTCGAGCGCATGATAGCACTTTTGGCTCGGGCTTATACCTGGCCAAGAATGGGAGAAGACGTAGAGCTGTACGTCAAGACTTGTCTAGTGTGCCAAGTAGACAAGACGGAAAGGAAGAAGGAAGCCGGCCTACTTCAACCTCTTCCAATCCCGGAGAAGCCGTGGGATTCGGTTTCAATGGACTTCATCACGGGCTTTCCATCAATAGGGAGGATGGGAATTATCATGGTCGTGGTGGATCGGTTCTCCAAGTATGCTATATTCATGGGAGTGCCGAAGGGGTGTTCAGCACATGATGCGGCGGAGCACTTTTTGAAGGGAGTGGTAAAGATATTTGGACTCCCCCGTGAGATCATCAGTGACAGGGATCCGAGGTTCACGGGCAAATTTTGGACAACATTGTTCAAATTACTGGGGACGGAGCTCAAGTTTTCTACAGCAAATCACCCTCAAACCGACGGACAAATGGAGCGCATTAATGCATTACTTGAGGAGTACTTGTGGCATTTCGTGTCCGCTACCCAAAGGAATTGGTTGGAGCTATTGGATGCTGCCCAATTTTCTTACAACATACACAAGTCCTCATCGACCGAGATGAGTCTAGCAGAGCTAACACTCGGATTTCAGCCGGCCACACCACTAGAGATCACGAAGGTAGGGAGGAGCGGGGCTCTTGCCCGACTGCGTATCAATATGGCATGGACCGGAAAGAGCTTATTGATAAAGCCCGAGATAGCTTGGCTAAGGCACAACGTCGGATGAAGAAGTATGCTGATGGGAGGAGGAGGATGCTAGAATTCAAGGAAGGGGACAAGGTTCTCTTAAAACGCACTCCACAACTTTGGAGGAAAGTCAAGGATCGGGGATTCCACAAAGGACTTCTTCCAAGATATGAGGGACCATTCGAGGTTACCAAGAGAGTTGGATCGGTAGCCTACCGATTGCAACTTCCGGAGAGGCTCAAGCTCTATCCGACCTTCCACGTAAGTTTTCTCAAACCTTACCATCAGGGGGATCAGCTACAAGTGCAAAGGGCACCACCCGGGGTGCGGGTGGAATTCTCCAAGAAGATCGCTAAAATCCTTGACCACCGAACCATGTGGGGCAGCAAGAAGGATGAACAGCGGGAGTTCTTAGTGCAATGGGAAGATGAAGAGGAGGCCACATGGGAGAGAGACATCAACCTATGGCAATTCGAGGAGCAAGTCACCGATTACCTGGCTTGGGTGTCGACGAGGCCGTCGACTTCATTTGGTGGGGGTGGATTGTCACACCCCTCTTCCCACAATGCATGAAGGCAAGGGCCAATTGGCCCAAAGGAGGGGAGGAGCTGGGCTACTCCTTTGGCGCGCGGCAGTATGAGGCGCGCGGCTCGCAATGGGCACGCGGCAGATGGGCGCATGGCCCACGATGACGCACAAGGTGCGCAGGCCATGAGGCAAACATGGGCCAAAGAGCAGATCCGTGAAGCTATGCAAGTAAGTGCTAAATTGGCTAAGTGTTGGGCAGGACATTTACTGAGCAGGCAGTTACAAGCACGCGGTGTGCACACGGGGCGCATGCGGCGCACGGCTGGCGCACGCGGTGCACGCAGCCGGGGCGTTACACTCCAGCAGGGCGCTGCAGTTATGGGCGCGCGCAGTTGGCGCACACGGAGCGGACACGGACTGGACACGGCATGGGGGATAGCCGTTGGGGCGTTACGGCAGGTGACATAGCCGTTGGCGCGCGGACATAGCCATTGGTGAGGCGTTACACCTCGGCAGCTAGCCGTTGGCGCGGGGCGTTATTAGCGCGCGCGGTACGCGGCAGGCACGCGGGACGGACACGGCGTGCTAGATGGGCGCTGGCGCTGGGTGCTAGGCGCAGGATGCTACCTTCAGATGGGGCGCACTAGGCAGGCTGGCGACCGAGCCCTGGCGCACGCGGCATGCATTGATGGCGCGCACGCGGCAAGCATTGATGGCGCACGGCGGGCATCAATGCTGCGCGCAGCAGGCGCGCGGTGGGCATTCATGGTGCGTGCGGCCAGCATTGAAGATAGGCATCCGATGGGCATTTAGTGTCCAATTAAAGACATGGCTCGGCCATGAGATGTACATAAACCTCTTGAGACACCAAGCCAAAAGTGTCTGATAAAGGAGTTCCTAAGGCAAGTTTGTGGTGATCCTTGAGCGAGTGTTCCTAGTCTTTTGTATTCGGAATAGAAAAGAGGGTTGGGAGGTTTTGCTCCCGTAAATACTTGTGTTAGTTCTATTCAATTCCGCAAAGCACTAACGAGGAGGAAGGCTGGTCGAGTCGAGGACCCGGCGCCGCACATCCCGAAGGCAAAATTTCTTGGTGCGAATTTTGGGGTGTGACACTGGGCATAGGCGGAGCGAGGCACCGGCTCCGGCGCCGGCGAGGCGGGGCGCTATCGTAGGCTGATCGAGGTTCACGCGGTGGCTGGGCCATTGCCCGCTCTGTGCCCGTCCCTGGGACATAGGAGGGGGGAGGCACGCGCACGAATGCGGGCCATGGCTTGTCGCCAGGCCGATGGCATGCACTTGCTGGGCGTGCCCCGCTAGTCGGCCTGGCGAGTTGCGCGCGCATGGTAGATGGTTGCGCGCGCATTATCGAAAGCCGCGCGCCTTGCCCCGCATGCGCGCACGCGTATGCTAGCTGTCACACCCCTAATTTCTCACCTCAAAATTTTTTACCTCCGTTCGGTGTGCGGCGTCAAATCCCCGACTTAACCAGCCTTCTCCCATTGTAGATGCGGAATAACAAACTGAGCGATACAAGTGTTTACGGGGAAAACCCCCAAACCTCTTTACATTCCGAACATAAAGACTAGGAACTCGCTCGAGGAACACCACACAATAGCACAAGGATCCTTTTTCGGATTTCACCCCCTTGGCTCGGTGTCTCAAGAGGTGTATATATACAAATATACATGATGGCCCGGCCATCTAACCCGGTATAAATGTGCCCCACATAAATGCCTTTCGGTTGCATGTCATCAAAGCCCCGCCGCGCGCCCCATTGATGCCTGCTGCTCGCACGCCATCAATGCCCACCGCTCTCGCGCCATCAATGCCTGCCGGGCGCGCATCATCAATGCTTGCCGCTCGGGTGCCTTCAATGAACTCCCATGTGCTCCGTGCTTGGCCGCGAGGCTTGCCCACCTGCGCCTTGCCTGGAACCATGCAACCTGCGCCTGGCGCCCTGCGCCAGCGCCAATCAGCACGCCGTGTCCGTCCAACGTGCCTGCCGCGTCTCGTGCGCGCCTAACGCCCCGTTCCAACGGCTAGCTTGCCGAGGTGTAACGTCCCACCAACGGCTATGTCCGAGCGTAATGCTCGTGTGCCAACGGCTATCCCCAAACCGTTACGCTTACTCAACGGCTATCACCAAGCCGTGTCTGCTCCGCGTGCGCCAACTGCGCGCCCATCGCCTTGATGGTGTGTAACGCCCTGGCTGTGCGCATCGCATGCGCCAGCCGAGTGCTGCGTGCAACTCCTGCACACTAAATGCTCGCCCAACACTTAGCCATTTCAGCACTTTCGGTAAATCCCCCGGATCTGCCATTTTAACCCATGTCTGCCTCATGGGTTGCGCACCCAGTGCGTCTTGGCGGGCCGCGCGCCCAGCTGCTGCGCGCCCATCGTGGGCCGCGCGCCTTCGGCTGCCACGCGCCCACATAGGCCGCCCCCATCTTCGCTGCCGCGCGCACCCGAGGAGTAGCCCAGCTGCTGCTCCTTCTTTGTGCGCCTGGCCCCGTGCTCTTCTCGGCCACTTAGTCCTGTCCGCATTCGATGCGTCCAGTGGTGCTGCCCTCTCAGCACCTCAAACCCACATGGTTCCGACTGTGTGCGCGCCCATGCCCCTCGGAGTTGTGCACAGCCCGGCTCTGCCCTTTGCCCACTCAAGCATCCTCCTTGGCATCCTGCACATCTAGCATCACTCGTGAGATATAACTGCCCACGTCTGGCTTTGCACCACGCCTGCTCAGTGCCATCCTCGGCCACCACGTGCTACGTGCTCCTGCCACGCACCGTGTCAGATATCAACCCACCGTGCCATCTTCCCACATGTTGGACTGATGTATGCTCGGTCCCCGCCTTGCATACCTTAGCTAGCTGCCCCCGACTAGCTTTGCCTTGATGAGACACGGCCAACCCGTGTATTGCGCCCATCAAGAAATGAGAGTGTAACATCCACCCCCACTAAATAAAGTCGATGTCCTCATCGACACCAACTAAACTTGGAGTGCCACGCCAGTGCCACAAGGTTAAGCTCCTGGTTTTTTCGCCCTTATGTCTTTACACTTGAACCAAAATGCCCCATATTTGGTCCGCATAATTCCTTATCCGTGCCATTGGCTTGCCCAAGCCCAGCTCTAGTCAATCAATGCCGAATCCATTAGCATCAAGGCCCCGCCCATGCTGCTCGAAATATGCTCCATCAAGTGAAATGCACTTGCCCTTGATAGCTCCCCAATTTGACTGCTCCGCAACAACCACATGCACTGCTCACCAGCACATTTATTTTGCCCCCATCGGAATGGTTTTGAGTCTCCCGCTTGCCCCATTTTCGACTGCCCCCGACAGCCACATGCACTGTTCTCCGCCAGCACATTACGTTTTGCCCACCCGGCATGGTGCAAGTCGCCTGCTCGCACCGTTTTGACTGCACCCTGACAGTCACATGCGCTGCTCCGCCAGCACATTGAGGTTGCCTTCCCGGCATGCTGTAAGTCTCCCCGCTTGCACCATCTTGGCTGCACCCCGACAGCCACATGTGCTGCTCCCCAGCACATTGAGTTCGCCACCACGGCATGGTGTAAGACGCCCCGCTTGCACCATCTTGGCTGCACCCCGACAGCCACATGTGCTTCTCCCCAGCACATTGAGTTCGC
>CM039519.1:19499643-19728185 GCA_022433055.1 Begonia peltatifolia | reverse complement strand
TTGGCTCGGGAAGACAAATTCCCTTAAGAGCTTCATGATCTTCAAGGGTGGCTTCCCATGCAATGATGTGTCTCGATTGCTCCATGTCTTGAGCCTCCACTTCCCACCTTAAGCTTGCAACTTCCGGCTCCATTAAATCATAACCTGCATAAGAATAAAATGTGTGAGAATGTAGGTTAATTAAAGTGTGTGCTTGGACTTGAGATCGTGTGACGGGCCTATGGGGCACATCACATGTGCGGCACTTGCGGGAAGTGTTAAAGAGGCTGCGGCAGCACTCTCTATATGTCAAAAGGGAAAAATGTGAATTTGGTGTGGAGGAGATCAATTTCCTCGTCCACTATATCAAGCGGGGCTCGATACGCATGCATGGTCACAAGGTGGCTGCAAATCAACGGATGGATTGTGCAAACAAAGATAACCGAGCTACGATCTTTTTTGGGTCTAGCTAACTATTACCGCAGGTTTATTGTGGACTACTCAAGGATTGTAAGTCCATTGATGGACTTATTGCGGAAGGAACAACCTTGGCATTGGACGGATGCATGCCAAGAAGCATTTGTGCGGCTAAAGGAGGCGGTTTCCTCCAAACCCGTGCTAAAGTTGCCGAATTTTGCAGTACCATTTGAGGTGCATACCGTTGCTTCGAACCGAGCAATTGGCGGGGTCCTTACACAAGATGGGCATCTAGTGGCATACGAGAGCTGAAAGCTCAAGGAGGCGGAAGAGAGGTATTCGGCCGATGAGAAAGAGATGGTTGCGGTGATCCATTGCCTCACAACATGGAAGCACTACTTGTTGGGGACCAAGTTCGTAGTAGTGACGGACAATGTTGCCAACATATATTTCTGGACACAAAAGAAGTTGTCAGCTAAGCAAGCAAGGTGGCAAGAGTTCTTGGCCGAGTATGACTTCACATGGGTGCACAAGCCGGGCACCGAGAACAAGGTGGCCGATGCACTTAGCCGGAAGGCATGTGGGGAGATGGTGGCGGCATTAACCGAGGTACATTCTAATTTTTTGGAAGAGATTAGAACTGCAGCAAAAGAGGATCAAGACTACATCCGGATGGTGAAGCAAGTCGAGGAGGGCTTGATTCGGAGGTATTGGCTTGAAGACGGTCTATTGAGGGGCCGTGGCAACCGTATATTTGTTCCAAGCATTGGCGGGATGCGCCAAAAAATCTTGAGGGAGACCCATGACACTCGGTGGGCGGGCCATCCAGGCGTGGAGCGCATGGTGGCACTTTTGAGCTGTAGCTACATATGGCCCAAAATGAAGGAGGACGTGGAGCTGCACGTCAAGACTTGTCTCATTTGCCAAGTGGACAAGACGGAGAGAAAGAAGTAAGCGGGGCTACTTCATCCTCTCCCAATTCTGGAGAAGCCGTGGGACTCGGTTTCTATGGATTTTATTGCGAGCCTACCGTCTATCGGGAGGATAGGCACAATTATGGTCGTGGTAGATCGGTTCTTCAAGTATGCAGTGTTCATGGGAGTACCAAAGAAATGCTTAGCACACGATGCGGGCGAGCATTTTCTCAAAGGTGTGGTGAAATACTTTGGCCTCCCTCGTGAGATCATAAGCGATCAGGATTCGAGGTTCACGGGCAGATTTTGGACAGCCTTGTTCAAATATTTAGGGAAGGAGCTCAAGTTTTCTACTGCATTTCATCCTCAAACCGATGGCCAAACGGAGCGCATCAACGCATTGCTTGAGGAGTACTTCCGGCACTATGTATCGACAATACAACAGAATTGGCTCGAACTACTTGAGTCGGCCCAATTCTCTTACAACATTCACAAGTCCTCATCGACCGAGATGAGCCCAGCAGAGCTGACACTCGGATTTCAGCCCAGCACACTATTGGATATGGGGTAGCGAGGGGAAGGACGGGGTTCTTGCCCAGCGGCATATCGCTTTACGCTGAACCGAAAGGAGCTGCTCGAGCAGGCCCGAGACAGCCTTGCCAAGGCACAACACCGAATGAGGAAGTATGCCAATCCAAAGAGGAGGATGTTGGAGTTCAAAGAAGGAGACCGGGTGTTCTTAAAGTTGACTCCACAATTATGGAAGAAGGCCAAGGACCGACGGTTCCACAAGGGATTACTTCCAAAATATGGTCACAAAAAGGGTTGGGTCGGTTGCCTACCGATTGCAACTTCCCGAGAGGCTCAAATTGCATCCAACTTTCCATGTAAATTTTCTTAAACCTTATCATCAGGGGAAGCAGGCGCAAGTGCAAAGAGCACCACCCGGGGTGCCGGTGGAATTCTCAAAGAAGATCGCCAAAATTCTTGACCACCGAACCATGTTGGGCAGCAAGAAAGATAGGAGGCGGGAGTTCTTAGTGCAGTGGGAAAATGAAGAGGAGGCCACATGGGAGAAAGATATCAACCTATGGCAATTCGAGGGGCAAGTCATCGACTACCTAGCTTGGGTGTCGACGAGGCCGTCCACTTCATCTGGTGGGGGTGGATTGTCACGCCCCATTTCCCATGATGCATGAAGGCAGGGGCCAATGGCCCAGAGGAGACGAGCAGTCGGGCTACTCCTCGAGAGCGCGAGGCGCACGGCAGATGAGCGCGCGGCCCACTAAGTCGCACAAGGTGCGCAATCTATGGAGCAAACATAGGCCGAAAGTCAGATCCGTGAAGCTATGCAAGTAAGTGCTAAAATGGATAAGTGTTGGGCTGAGCACTTAGTGAACAGCAATAACACGCACGCGGTGCGCACGCAGGGCGTACGCGGCGCGCACAGCCGGGGCGTTACAAACCAGCTGAGCGCAGTTGGCGGACACGGAAAGCACAAGGACTGAACACGGAGTGAAAATGACCGTTGGAGCATTAAGGCACACGGACATGACCGTTGGCGGGGAGTTATGCCTCGGCAACTAGCTGTTGGCGTGGGTGTTACGAATGCACACACAACGCGGGCACGAGGGATGGACACGGCGCGCCAAGTGAGCAATGGCGTGGGGCGCTGGGCGCAGGAAGCTATCTTCAGACAAGGCACGCACGGCTGAATGACAACCAAGCCTAACGCACGCAGCAGGCATTGATGGCACGCGGCGGGCATCAATGCTGCGTGCAGCAGGCGCGGCAGACATTTATGGCGCGCGCGCGGCCAACATTGAAGATGAGCATCCGAGGACATTAAGTGAAAGCTGCACATTGATGTCACTTGTAACTTATGGCTCGACCATAAGATGTATATAAACCTCTTAAGACACCAAGCCAAAGGTATCCGATAAAGGAGTTCCTAAGGCATTGTGTGGTGTTCCTTGAGCGAGTGTTCCTAGTCTTTTATATTTGGAATAGAAAAGAGGGTTGGGAGGTTTTGCTCTCGTAAACACTTGTGTTATTTCTACTTATTTCCGCAGGCACCAACGAAAAAGGAGGCTGGTCAAGTCGGGGACTTGGCGCCGCACATCTCAAAGGCAAAAATTCTAGGTGTGAATTTGGGGGTGTGACACCGATCTAGTATTGGGGGCTAGCTCACAAGTGTTCTGGGCGGGCCAGCACACACCTCAGCAATTATTGATACTCGAGGGCCGAAGAGTCGTAACAGGTAGGTAGTGACATGCACACCAAAGGGCCAGCCGAAGGGTTGGCGCATACCGGGTGATGGCACGCATGGGCCATGCACACGACGAGCTGGATATGGGCAAGTCAGCTGATGGGCCAACTGATGTGGTGAGCTTGACATGGGCAAGTCAGCCGATGGGCCAATTGATGTTACAATCAGTTGATGTGCAAGTGACAGGCTGCATGCATGGAAGCCACGTCAGACATGGGCAAGTCAGCTGATGGGCCAACTGAAGTTACAGTCAGCTAAAGTACAAGAGACGAGCTGCATGGAAGCTATGGTAGACACATGGCAGTGTCAGCCCAGCCTTACATGGCTTGGGCAACCAGTTTTGTATTCTTATAAATAAAGGGCGTGTTAGGCACTGAGACCATAAGTTGTGTGAGTCCTTTGCTAGTTGCGACATTGTGTTGTAAGTTTCCTTTTGAGAGTTAATGAAAAGGTTGAGAGTGGTTCTCCTAAAGCATTATGTCTCCCTTCTCTCTTCTTGCCCGATTGTGTTTGTTCCATCTCTGTGAGACTCGTGTGGGAAATTGGCTGAGCCAAGTGGGCGACTTGGCTGCCATCGCAAGGCGCTAGCTCGGGAAAAAGTTAGGCCCTGTGACAGTTGGTATCAAAGCCCCGTTTAGAAGCTTTTGGTGAGAATTTTGTGCACACATGAACGAAGTCAGAAAGCGGCTGAGTTCGTTGGAGGAGCTAGTAGGAGCTCCTAGTGAAGAGGAACAAATGATTAGCTTGTTTGAACTGATCCAGCAGCTTGCTGAAAGAGTCCAAAGAATGGAAGTTTCTCTCGATCCTCTGAGGAGAGACTTCTTCTCTGGAATAGAATCAGCTAATGCAAGAAGCAATGGAATGGATGTTTCCATTCAGGACCTTGAGGGCAATGTCCAATCTCTTGAAGTAGATGTGGACCTTATCAAACGTGCTATGAGTGGCACAATGGATCGTGGCGCTACTCAGAAATTAAAAGTTCCCGAACCAAAATCCTATGGTGGGCGTCGGAATGCCAAAGAGTCTAAGAATTTTATTTGGGATATAGCGCAATATTTTGGATGTGCTCATATTCAAAAAGAGGAGAAAGTTACCATCACAACAATGTACTTGACGGAGGATGCCAAGCTGTGGTGGAGAACTCGATTGGCAGATGATTTGGCTGCTGGCAGGCCAAAGATAGACAAGTGGGATAAGTTGATAAAAGAATTGAAGGATCAATTCCTTCCCCTCAACACAACGTGGGTACCAAGGGAGTCCTTAAAGAAGTAGAGGCACATGGGTGTGTTGAGGGACTATGTCAAAGAATTCACTTCGTTGATGCTCGACATCAGAGACATGTCTGAGGCAGACAAGCTATTCAACTTCTTATCTAGTTTGCAATTGTGGGCGCGGGCCGAGCTAAGGAGGCAGGGAGTGAAAGACTTGACTTCAGCTATCGTAGCAGCTGAAAGTTTGATAGACTTCAAACAATCTTTCGGTGGCGCCTAGCACTGGGGATAACAAGAAGAAAAAGGAGAAGAATGCTAAAACGTTTCCTAAAAGAGACGGCAAAAAGTTCGAAGGTAAGGGCCCCAAGACGAATGATGCTAGTAAGTCCATTGGTGGGTTTAACAAAAGCAACAAAGGATGTTTCATTTGCAATGGGCCTCATCAAGCAAAAGAGTGCCCAATGAGGGAAAGACTTAATGCCATGGCGTTGGAGGAAGGCCAAACCTCAATGCATGGAGATGAAGGGGTGTCGAGGGTCAACCCGCTTCAATTATGGAACACCTTGGAACAACAGTACCTTTCTGGAGGATTGATGTACCTAATGGTTATGTTAAATGGCAAGAAAGTCCGAGCCATGTTGGATACGGGGGCACCTAACAATTTCTTGTCAGAAAGGGTGGTGTCAAGACTTAGCATTGTACTAAATGCAAGCAATTGCAAGATGAAGGCAGTCAACTCCGGTACAATGCCAGTCCGTGGAGCAGCCACAACAAAACTTGAAGTGGGATGTTGGTCAAGTGATGTTAAGCTAACCATAGTCTCACTTGATGATTTTGATCTTATTCTTGGAATAGACTTTTTGTTCGAGCCCAGGCGACATTAATGCCACACTTATGTAGACTGATGATCAACGATGAGAAGGCACCATGCTTTGCTCAGGCCAAGTATATTTGTCAAGGAGGCAGAAGAAGGAAGAGTTGTCTCCAAGACAGCTCAAGGCTGGACTAAAAAAGGGTGCGACCACCTACTTGGCAACATTGATAGAAATGAAAGCGGATCAGGTTACGGAGGTACCTGACGAGGTGGGCGAAGTGTTGGATGAATTCAAGGATGTGATGCCTGTTGAATTGCCTCCACATCTTCCACCTAGGCGCGCTGTGGACCATCGAATAGAGCTTGAGGCAGGAGCTCGACCGCCGGTACAAGTCTCATATAGATTGGCTCCTAGCGATTTGGTAGAATTGCGGAAGCAGCTCGATGAGTTGCTGGCTTCGAGATTGATCATACCATCTAAGGCGCAATATGGTGCACCATTGCTGTTTCAGAAGAAGCAGGATGACAGTCTGCGAATGTGCGTGGACTATCAAGCACTAAACCAAGTGACGGTGAAAAACAAGTATCCGGTTCCAAAGGCGGCTGATTTGTTTGATCGATTGGCCAAAGCTAGCTATTTAACCAAGTTAGACCTAAGGTCAGGGTACTGGCAAGTCAAAATTGCGGAAGGAGATGAGGACAAGACTACCTGTGTGATCAGGTATGGGTCTTACAAATTTTTAGTGATGCTGTTCGGATTAACTAATGCCCCTGCTACGTTCTTCAATCTGATGAATGATGTCCTTTACGGAATGTTGGATAAATTTGTGGTGGTGTATCTTGACGATATTGTGGTCTATTCGGAGAATTTGGCTAACCATGTGAGGCATTTAAAGTAAGTTTTCTCAAGGCTACAAGAATACCAGCTTTATGTGAAGAAGGAAAAATGTGAATTTGCAAAGAAAGAGATCATGTTCCTAGGGCACCGAGTGAGCCACGGTGAGATTCATATGGATGAGCGCAAAGTTAAGGCGATCCTCGAATGGGCTCCACCTACAAAGGTACTAGAACTTCGCTCTTTTTTTGGCTTGGCTAACTACTATCGCAGGTTCATTAAGGGATACTCAAAGAAGACAAGTCCGTTGACGGATCTTCTAAAAAAGGATCAGAAGTGGATCTGGTCCGAAGCTTGCCAAGGTGCATTTGACAGACTTAAGGAAGCCATCTCAACAGAGCCAGTGTTGAGACTTCCAGACTTCGGGATGCCTTTTGAAGTCCATACAGATGCATCAGATCAGGCCTTTGGAGGGGTCTTGGTACAGGAAGGGCACCCAGTTGCCTACGACAGTTGAAAGTTGAGGGACGTAGAGCAGCGATACTCAGCCCATGAAAAAGAAATGGCGGCGGTGGTGCATTGCCTGGATACATGGAGGCATTACTTATTGGAATGAAGTTCAAAGTGGTGACGGACAATGTAGCCAACACCTACTTCAAAACACAAAAGAAGTTGTCGCCAAAGCAAGCGCGATGGCAGGAATTTTTGGCCGAATTTGACTTTGTATGGGAACATGAGCCAGGAAGCCAGAATCAAGTGGCTGATGCCTTATCACGCAAGGAGATACAAGACTATGTGGCTGTATTAACCTTGGTGCAGTCGACCATGCTCCAGCACATTAAGGATCAAACAATATCCGACCCAACATATATTAAGCTAGTATGAGATGTCAAGGAGGGCACTGCGAAAAGGTACTGGCTAGACTCAAATGTCTTATATGCTAAAGGTGGAAGAATGTTGGTGCCTAGTACAGGGGGACTTAGGCAGGAGCTATTGAGGGAAACGCATGACACCCCATGGGCAAGGCATCCTGGGGTGGAGAGGATGATGGCGTTGCTTCAGAAGAGCTATACATGGCCGAAAATGTTAGACGATGTCAAGCTGCATGTGAAGACATGCTTGATATGCCAGCAAGACAAGATAGAAAGAAGGAAGGTGGCTGGATTGCTGCAGTCTCTTCCCACTCCCGGAAGGCCATGGGAGTCCATTTCGATGGATTTTATCACGGGGTTTCCGTTAGTGGATGGAAAGCGGTCCATTTTTGTGGTGGTGGACAGATTCTCCAAATATGCGGTCTTCATGCCTGCACCGCATGCCTGCCCGACAGATGTTGCTGCTGAGTTATTATTCAAAAATGTGGTAAAGTATTTGGGCATGCCTAATGAAATTGTGAGTGACAAGCATGCTCGCTTTACAGGCAAGTTTTGGACCTCTCTACTCAACATGATGGGAACGGAGCTGAAGTTCTCAACTGCAAATCACCCACAGATAGATGGGCAGACAGAGCACGTTAACGCGCTAGTAGAGGAGTATTTGAGGCATTTTGTTACTGCGAGCCAGCAAAATTGGGCAGAGTTGTTAGATGTGGCACAGTTTTGCTACAATATTCACCGGTCATCGGCAACAGGAATGAGCCCAGCGGAAATTGTGCTTGGCCAATGTCCAACCATTCCTCTCGAAGTAGCATATTCAAAGCAGCAAGGTCAGTGCCCCACAGCTTTTAGATTTGGCAGAGACAAGCAAGAGCTAATCGACCAAGCAAAAGATAGCTTGGCCAAGGCGGCCAGGCGGATGAAGAAGTATGCTAACAAGAAGCGAAGGGACGTGGAGTTCCAAGTTAGGGATATGGTAATGCTGAAGCTAACCCACCGTCAAAAGACAATTTGACAGAATAGCGGAACACATTCTTGACCATCGTACACAAGGGGAGAGCAAGATGAATAGGCAGACTGACTATTTGGTGCAATGGAAAAATAGCGGACCAGTGGAGGCTACATGGGAGCAAGATGTAACCTTATGGCAGTTTAAGGCGTTGGTGCAAGACTACTTATCATCCCAGTCGATGAGGGCATCGACTTCAGCTAGTGGGGGTGGTTTGTTAGCCCAACAATAGATGGCGCGCGCATGTGGCATGGAGTTAGCCTTTGATCCATGCCCATGACTGAAACAGTTAAAGGCAGCCAGGCTAGTACTGAGGGCTAGCTCACAAGTGTGCTGGGCGGGGCAGCACACGCCTCAACAATGATTCATGCTCGAGGGCCGAAGAGTCGGAACAGGTGGGTAGTGACATGCACACCAAAGGGCCAGTCGAAGGGTTGGCGCATGTCGGGTGATGGCATGCAAGGGCCATGCACACGACGAGCCGGACATGAACAAGTCAGCTGATGGGCCAACTGATGTGGTGAGCTTGACATGGGCAAGTCAGCCAATGGGCCAACTAATGTTACAATCAGTTGATGTGCAAGTGACAGGCTGCATGCATGGAAGCCACGTCAGACATGGGCAAATCAGTTGATGGGCCAACTGAAGTAACAGTCAGCTGAAGTGCAAGAGACGAGCTACATGGAAGCTGTGGTAGAGACATGGCAGTGTCAGCCCAGCCTTACATGGCTTGGGCAACCAGTTTTGTATGCTTATAAATAGAGGGCTTGTTAGGCATTGAGACCACAAGTTCTGTGAGTCCTTTGCTAGTTGCGACATTGTGTTATAAGCATACACCGTCAGTCGCGTCCTTTCTGCCGGCGATGCGTTCCTGACCTTAATTGGCCGGGTCGTTCCTCCGGCGTTGTTACTTTGAAGAAATTAGAGTGCTCAAAGCAAGCCTTCACTCTGTATACATTACAGGGGCCAATCGATATCTTACAGGCAAAAATCTGACGCCCGTAGCAAAAGTTATGATCGTTTTAAATTCAAGGGGTCAAACCTACCAAAACAACTAGCGAACTAGGCATAAAATTTTACCAGGGGTATTAACACATTCTGCTAAACATGTTTTTCCTTTAGTGTTCATATCATGCATCAGCTCAGTTTATCATTAAACCACTCAGTAAAAATATAATAACATAATCACAGAGATTACAGTGTGTGTGTAAATCATGTAGGATATCCGGTTAGGCAAGTAAACAAAGTATTCTGCCAAAGTAAATAAGCTAAGGTGGATATACGAAGAGAGTTGCCAGAAACCGGTCCTGTTTGCTGCTGTTTTCCTTCGAAAGATCGTTATGCCAAGAGCCTAAAAGGTTGCTCATCGGACAGCAATCGGTTTTCTGCTTTTATTTTGTTTTGCTGTTTTGTTTGTGGGTGAAACACGACTCATTCGAGGTGGAATCGTGTCATGTGGTATAGCGAACGTTTGCCGAATAAAATTCAATTACAAATTAATTTCGAGGGAGACAAATCCCTTCTTCATGTGCTTTCAACTTTTGCTCCCACGATAGCAAGTGCAAGGGCTGATCTTTGTCCTTTGTGCTCGGTTCCCATTCCAAATCCACGAAGAGGCATTCGACACCTGTAATTCCTACAAAAGAATCAAACTTATTAGTGAACAGGTTGGATAAAGCTCGTGCCTTGGTTTCTGATCGAGTGATGGCCCTCTGGGGCACATCACAAGCTGCACACCCGCGTCACCACACCACAACCATCCTAGGGTGAGGCTGGACTCACTCGCCACACCACCCCCTGACATGTCGTCACCGTCTTGGTTCCTCCAGCAATGGGGCCGAAGCTACTCACTCCCACACACACCTCAGTGCCCATCTCAGGGTGAGGCTGGACTCACTCGCCACACCACCCCCTAACACATCGCCACTGTCCCGGTTCCTCCAGAAACGTGGCCAAAGCTGCCCACACACATCGTAGTCACTGCCATATATCACTCTTCTGTATCTTAAAACATACTCAAATTCATTTTCGTTTTACTTTTCAAACATGATGTATGACAAAGCAGTAAACACGCACATCACAACACACAACCAATCCTAAAGTTCTGTAGTGTAGGCCCACATGGGCAAAGCATATGCAAACAATACTTACCTGGCGTCCTAATCTTCTGTGGTGCTCGACTTTACAAAAACCTACTCAACCTACAATAGAAAGTTGTTTTCTATCAAAACTCACCACAATACTCTTTTCACGCACTAAGACCACCATACTAACACAATACACCACGAATTAGCCAAAATCACTCACTAACCCGACTCGGCCAAAAATTAACCTAAACTTCGAACATCCATAACTTTTGCGTCGATTAACAAAATCATACGATTCCAATAGCTAAATGCTCCACTAATAACCTAGTTTAACATACCAAAAGAAAATTTAAAACAATTAACCATGGCTATGTCAAAACTCCCAAAAACAGAACCTGATTTTTGCACTAAAACGTCCAAAATTTCAACTTCAACCCAATTTAACTAATTCCTTCACAATCGGTCACATTTCAATCATTCAAAGGTAATCTAGATAGAAGTTGGAAATTCAAACACCAAAACCCAAATTCACAGCACACTCCCTCCTCAATTTTTCATCAAAACCCCAAGCATTCACTGCCCCTTGCTTAATTACCATAATCTTGCCTCTAACCCACACCAATCTCCTCACAGAATATACCGAAAGCTATATCCAAATGAGTCTCACACTCGGCCATCAAAACAGAGAGGAAATAAGGGGAAAGCTCACCTGTTCTCTGTCGGATTTGGCGTGGAAAAGTCGAACCACAAGCTGGCTTCACCTTGTCGGAGCTCTCTGCACACCGACATCCCTCTCTCTCGTCGGTCGTCGGCGAATGCCAAGTGCTTGCTCCCTCCCTCGCTCTTTCGCTTGACAATAGAACAGAAGCAGAATGGTTTCTTCGTGAAGCCATTCTATTTTTGTATATATTTATTTATTATTTTTATAACAAATTATCGAATTGTCCTCACGTGCTTTGAACTTCCGTATTTCCACTAAATTCGAGTCCTTTTGACCTAAAATTTTAGAAATCGTCTTCAAAATAAAATCCTAAATTCTCCTAAAATTAATAAACCCATTAAGATCCCCAACAAAATTCTCACGGGACATCAAAGAAATTTTGAAAAAGTTTCCGGGTTATTACACCAAGTAGCAATCAATTTGTGCTTGTCGGTAGTTATTGCTCTCTCGACAAAAAATAGTTTATTGCAAAGTCAAGGCACCTTTGTCCTTTAATTTCCACCCCCATTTTATAGCACATCATTTTGCTCCTTTCACCGCTACTTCCTTGAGCATTTTATGCTCTTGAATCATGGTAAGAAGTCATTCCTTGTCCTCTAAAAGTTTTTGTTACAATATGTCAAAATCAAGTCTTCCTTCTGTTAAAAAAGTCGAAACTATGTCTCAAAGCCAATTTGATAAAATTCTTTCAAAATTCCTCAAAATAGATCATATGCTTGAAAGATTATCTAAGTCTTATGAAGAGTCTTCTTGTTCTGTTGTGCAAGAAGAAATAACCATTGTTGAGCCTTCTAAGTGGTTAATATTCAAATTGAAGTGTTGGGAGTTGTTTGTGTAGAGTCTCCACCACCGAGTGGTTCGATGATTCCATTGCTTGCCTCTAATTATTTGCATGATTTGTTTCCTATTGTGGATCGAGTCATTTCAAAGGTGGACAAAGAAATTCTCATCAAGACAACAAGCTCTATACCTAAGAAGAAACACACCTCATGGAGGATGGAAAACCCTCCTGTCTGCGTAGCCGAAACATTTTATGTCAAATGGAGGAAACATACATGGTGGAGCACCAAGGTTGTGCCTTGCCTTAGTTTCCTTATGATAAGCAATTGAAATAAGTTATTGGGAATGGTAAAAAAGGAGCTTTGAATGTGGGGGATGTTCTTATTTTACCTAAAGGAGTTTTAATTAGCCCCCCAAATTGTATTTCACCTGAGATTAAAGAAAAGATATGCAATCTGTCTTTTCAGAACTATCTTCCCACTAAAAAAATGTTCTTGTAATAAGTCCTCTTCCTGGTCAGAAATATAGTGGTGCCATCGTCGTTTGAAGAAAGGGTCGAGCCCTTGCACTTGGTTCCTCTAAATTGACCAGTTGAAGCATACCTTCTAATTGAGGGCCAAACTTGCTGCACTTAAAACTTAAGAATGTCATCTACATAGGTCTTGATTTTATGTTGTGATTTCATATTTTGGACCTTAATTCATTTCATTGTTTGTAATAACTCAATTGGTCCAAGCTCTTGGCTGATTGAGCCCATTGTCATGTTCTTTTTGCTTAGTCTTATCTTATGCATCGAAGTCACCTTTCATCTCCCTAGCTGAGTTATAAACCTACTATGGAAGAATCTAGATGTTTTCTCACCTCCCTAGGTGAATTAAAAACTCATTTTGGGGAAATCTAGATGTCTTTCATCTCCTTATGGGAGATATAGCTTAGCAATCTGACACGATTCTACCCTCAAATGAGTCGTGTTTTACCCACAAACGAAACAGAAAACAAAAGGAGCAGAAAAACTGAATGTTGTCCGATCAGCAACCTTTTAGGTTCTCGGCATAACAATCTTCCGAAGGAAGACGGTAGCAAACGGAACCGGTTACTGGGCCCTCTCTTTGTGTATTCTTCTCTGGAAAGAGAGGGAAGAAGAGTGGAACAACGGTTTTTCAAGCAACTACGGGCTTGAAAGCTCGAACGAGATTCACTCCTTCTCGGTTCTTGACTGAACCGAGTCTTACCATTCACCAAGCTTCAGGCTACTTCGACTAAACACAAAAGGAGTTATTCTCATAGATTCAACAACCTTTACAAACACCAATAGCCATGTATTTATAGACCTAGGATGGCTGAAGGTTAGAATGGGCTTAGGCTTCGAAATGGGCCACATGGTTGGCCATTCTTGATCCACTTGCACACCAGAGTACTCTTCAAGCTTTGGCCCATTTGTTGCATCAATGTGCTGCTAAACTCCAGCTCAATTCTTGCTTCTAACCTCCATCGAACTTAACATACATCTAATCCTAATGCCTAAGAATGCATGCAACTATAAAACATTACAGGAAGGCGAATGTTTGCCAACAAAAACATAAGGGCGAATGTTTGCCAAATAAAATTCAATTACAAATTAATTTCGAGGGAGACAAATCTCTTCTTCATGTGCTTCCACCTTTAGCTCTCATGATAGCAAGTGCAAGAGTTTATCTTTGTCCTTTGTGCTCGGGTCCCATTTCAAGTTCGCGAATAGGCATTCGAAACCAGTAATTCCTACAAAAGAATTGAACTTGTTAGTGAACATGTTTGATAAAGCTCGTGTCTTGGTTTCTGATCGAGTGATGGCCCTCTGGGGCACATCACAATCTCTCTTCTTAAGTGAGATATAGCTTAGCAATCAATTTCTCTTTATTTAAAGTC
The DNA here is from genome assembly GCA_022433055.1 of Begonia peltatifolia. NCBI lineage: Eukaryota > Viridiplantae > Streptophyta > Magnoliopsida > Cucurbitales > Begoniaceae > Begonia > Begonia peltatifolia. The sequence goes on along the minus strand of CM039519.1, from coordinate 19,714,372 downwards.
TTGTAGTAGGTGTCCTTGGGCTACTAAGATATTTTCCATCTCCCTAGGTGGGTTGTATCTTAGTACTCTTATGTTAATTTTATCTTGTAATAAGTGTCCAAGGGGGATTATAAATTTGGAAATTATCCATTAACACTCTCCCTTTGAATGTTGCCAATCAAAAGTCCTTGTGTAAAAGAGTTTAGTGATCTTGAGAGTTAGATCATCCATTTCTGAAAGTGTCATTTCCTCACTGCTTATTTCTAAGTAGATCATGTTAGTGAAATCACACCCAAATCACATTCAAAAGCAAGCTTGGAGTGCTATCTTTTACAAGATAGCCATTGTCGTATATAAGTTGCAATCTAGCATCTTGTCACACCAACTTGCGCCCTTTCAAGCTTTTACAACTTGGAGCATCATCCACTAGTTTGAGAACTTTCTTTTCCTCATGACTTGTTATACATTGATGGTTCTATCCCTCCTTCTCACTATTTGGCTTTCATTATTTGGTATCAGAGCAAGTTTCTTGTGCATCAAGCTAGTGTTCTTACTAACCTTAGACCAAGAAGAAGAAAGGATCGTGATGAAAGAGATTCGGCCAACACGAAGAAAATGATGATGTTGTTCTTCATTTTGACAATGATTATCCATTTAGTTCAAGGCAAAGGTGTGATCCTATTGATGAGATTATAAATATGAAGATTGTCATTCCTCCATTCAAGGGTATGTGTCATGGTGATGATTTTATGGATTGGGTGGAGAAAGTGGACACTATTTTCAAACTACGACTACTTCCAAGATCCAATTGTTTGCCCTAGAACATAAGGGTTATGCCTACTTATGGTGGGAAAATATCAAGGCACAAAAGAGGCGAGATGGAATCGAAGTGATACTAACATGAAGAGCTATGAAAAACATGATGAGAAGGTGTTTAGTTCCTATGCGGTATAAGCAAGAGTTTTTCTTGAAAACTCAAGAATCTCAAGCAAGGATTCGTAACATTGAAGATGAGATGCAACCTTGAAGAATCGAAAGACCAAACGATTTGCTAGATTTATTAATAGGCTAAATAGAGAGATTAAAGATTTGGTTGAAATAAACCTATATGAGTTATGAATAGTGCCGTTCAACTAGCCATGAAGGGGGAAAGGCAATGCAACTGAAATTCCAAGGAGTTCTCTCCTCTGTCGAACCCTAAACTAGTTGAACATTTCAAATCACAATCCAAGGATGATAATGGAGATGTTGAATCAAAAGGATTCTAGCAAAGTGTTGGAGGAAAAGAAGTTTATGGTGGATCCAAGTAAACCAAGATCAAGAGACATCAAGTGCTTTAATGTGTCTAAGATTGGAACACATAGTGTAGCGCCCCGAGTTATCTGAACCCGGTTCACTGATCTGAATTACTGACTCGTGTCAATCCGAGTTGTCTATACCCAGAATCGACACTCAATAACGTACTCGTACAAAAAAAATCTAGAGAAAATGTTTAAAATTTACTCATCGCCTTAAGACGTCATCGTTTAAAACATTTAAACCTTTGCAGTGGAAGACAACTCCTGCGTGGAGGACTCATTATATGAAAAACTAAGCAAATTTCAAGTTTTAAAACAATAAAAGGGATCCCGGTGATGTGCCCTATAGGCCCGTCACACGATCTCAAGTCCAAGTACACACTTTAATCAACTTACATTCTCACACGTTTGTTTCTATTGCAGGTAATGATTCAATGGAACCAGAACTTGAAAGCTTAAAGTGGGAAGTGGAGACTCAAGACATGGAGCAATCGAGACAAATCCTTACATGGAAAGCCGCCATTGAAGATCATGAAGCTCTTAAGGGAATTTGTCTTCCCGAGCCAACTTTTATGTAATGTTTTATTTTGAACTTATTGGGCAAACATTGGCCTTCTTGTTTAACTTATTATTATGTGCATGCATTAGGCATTTAGGATTAGGTTGAATGGTTAGGATAGATGATGGAAAGGGTTTCGGGTTTGGCTTGCATTTGGAGCATCATTCGGGCATACAAACATGCCATTCTCAGCCGCGCGCGCGCCAAGGAGGAAGTGTCGCAAGTGGTGGCCAATCTTACCCGATTTGGCCACACCATTGGACTGCCATTTGAGATGCTTGCCCCCTTTACCTTTTGTGGAAGAAACATGGATCCATGACCTGGCATTCAGCAAGCCATTGATCACCTCTTGGCTGCCACCATCTCGGCCGCACATTGCATCATTTTGGAGCCGGTTACAAGCTTCAATCCAGCAAGTTTTGAAGACCAAAAGCACAGCCTTAAACCCCTCCATCCTAGGCCTATATAAGCATAGCATTGGTGTGTGTATTTTGGTTGGCAAAGTTAATGAGCATCGGCATATTTTCTAGAGGAAACCGAGGGAGTTTTCCATCACCTTTCCAACGTAAGTGCTCGGTTCCATGAACCGATTAGGAGTAGCCTCCTAGCTTGGCAACTCAAGGTTGTTGCTCGAGCTTATGTTCCACTTTTCTCTCCTCCCTTTCAAGGGAAGGAAACAAGAAGGAAGTGGCCAAAACCGGTTCCCCAAGTTGAGAACCTTTCCATGGAAAGGTTGTGATTGCCGAGAACATCATATTGTTTCTTCGGCCGACTTGCGGGTTTGCATGCATAACTTTGTCATTTCTAATCAACTTGGACCACGACCACCACCATCACACACCTCACGCACTCCACTAATCGTACACCAAATTTCGTTTCATTCCAAGCACATTTGATCATTCATTTTATTGTTTTTCTCAAGGGTTTCTCGGCTTGGCCAAGATCCAAGGGCCTAACCGATCCATCGTGCATTCTAGTGACCGAGCAGGGGCTTGGCCACAACATTTGGTATCAGAGCATAGGAGGGCCCCGTGGAGTGCTAGAAATCAAATTAGTTTGGTTTTCCAAACTCATTTGGATGGCTGCACCTTAAAGCCTAAAACCGGGTTTCCTTGCTCACCTATTCAGGTTATTGATTTGCTTGCGGTTTCTTTGTCTTATTTCTGATTTCTTTTGAGCTAAAATCATCTCCAGCATGTTTATTGAGTTGTTAAACACCTAAGCATGAAGAAATATCAGCCCTTAGACTCCATTTTTGTGGCTGCAATTTCCTTCCCCTTTTGGTTAAACAAATGCTAACCACTTTAGTACTTGTTGTCTTCTTTTCTATTTCGGGAGCAACACTTTTTCTTGCTGTGTTTTAACATTTCCAGCACCTCACATTTCTTGTTAAGTACTTAAGCATGCATGTTTAGCTTTAAAATCATATGATTAGCTTGATAGTTGCATCGGTTTAAAATGTTTAATGCACTTTGTTAGAAAACCGCATAGTTCAAAGTTTAGTCTTTCTTTTGATAACCGGTTTGTGTGCACTAATAACCGAAACTTGCAGCTTGATTTAAATAAACATTTTTATGCATATTGCTGCTTATATTCCTTGCTAAGAATGAATGTTAGGCTTGTCAAGTGTTACATGTGATTCGGTTAAAGTTGGCCTAAAATCCGAGACACAATAGCATGAAATTTCTATTTTTGACATTGCCGAGAATAGTATGTTATATCTTGTTGTTGTGACCAGTTTTTTTTGTACAAGATCGAGCCTATAACTCTTTAGACTTAAGTTAACATGTTGTGTAGCTGAAGCATGTGTCCTTTTTCGGTTGTTGTGGTTTAAAATTCAAATAGATGCTGTTTTGGTTAAAGGAAAACATACTTTTGCAAAAAACAGTTTTGTGTGCAAAAAAATGGCAAGTTTGATGTTGATAGTTGGGACCACTTTGTGCATGGCTGAAAGTTCTTCCAAGGCACGACATTTGGCTGCATGTTAAACCTAATTTGTTGCTTTTATTATTGCTCGATTATTGTTAAAATTCTTGGAGCAAACCGAGGATAAAACTAGTGCCTCATTTTTAGTGAATTGTCACACATCCGAGAGTAGCTAGCAATGTTTTATCTTTGACAATTTAATCTAAATTGCATGATTTCCTTTCTTTTTTGCTCATAATATTTGTTTTGCTTTACTAGTTTTTCATACACAAAAAATACCAAATAACAAAACAAAAGCAAGAAACAAACTTAAAAGGAGATTACGTCAATTACCTTAGTTAGGTTACCAATCCTAATGCTTTAAGATTTAAGGTTTAAATATAATTGAAGTCCCCTTTCCTAAGACTTAAACATGAAAACAAGAAGTGGATTCCAAATTGGCCCTAACCCAAATATGACCCCAAAACCCAATCCACCGAGTCGAGGCAAGGACATTCCCCAAAAGGAGACTCACACCCATCAAGAGGGAGAGTCAAGTATGCAAAGTCAACTAAATGGTTTAAGTGGAATGGTTGGAACCCTAAGTAAACAACTTCATGATATGAACCTAAAATTTGAACAAGTTATGAGTGGACGTCATCCTACCCACCGTAGAGATTCCTTCCAAGACACTATACCTAGGAGACGAGTTAGAGACCAAGAGCCCTTAGATGATGAAGCTGAGATTGAGCATTCTAGGGATAGACACCCTAACTATGACTACGATGAGGATGATGAGTGGACTTTGGATGAAGAAGAAAACTTTCGCCCACCAATTCATAGGAATCACGATGAGTTTAGACGAGACCGCATAGAGACTGTGACGACCTCTGAAACGTTAAGATACAAATACCCTCCTTTAATGGAACATGCGACGGGACAACCTTTTTAGAATGGTTAGAGAAGGTTGAGAGAATTTTTTATTGTTATAACTACTCCGACAAAGTAAAGATTCAGTTGGTTTCTGTAGAGTTTACCGGCTATGCCTTACTCTGGTGGTCTAATGTAAGGACACAAAGAGCGTGGACTGGATTTAACTCTATTGATACTTGGAGAAAGATGAAATATATCATGACGAAGAGATTTGTCCCTAGTCATTACAAACAAGAATTGATCATGCAAATACATAACCTCAAGCAAGGAAGTCAAACTGTAGAAGAGTACCTTACAGAGTTCGAGACTCTCAAAATACGAGGAGAACTAGAAGAACCCGAAGAGCAAACCATAGCTAGGTTTATCCATGGCTTGAATTATGACATTGCTGACGCCGTAGAATTGCATCCCATAGACTCTATGGACATAGTAGTTCAGATGGCCCTAAAAGTCGAACGCCAACTCAAAAGGAAGAGGAAAGCCACCCAATCATTTAAGATTAACCAACTCCCCAAATACACCCCTAAGCCACCTGAGGCTAACAAACCAGTGACCAAGGCTGATTGGAAAAAGACTTTTCAAAGACATTGGCCTCCCAAAGAATCAACTAGTAAACCAATAAACCCTAAAGGACCAGAGGGCAAGCCTACAAGAGACAACGCCACTGGACAGAGAGCACGCGACCTCAAGTGCTACAAGTATCACGGCGTAGGTCATTTTATGGCCCAATGCCCGAACCGTCTTGTCATGATCATTAAGGAAGACACCGGCGAGTTCGTAAGTGAAGATGAGTTTGAGGAGGAAGTAGAAAAAGTAGGAGAGGATGAGGACGAAAGTGATTCAGTAGAAGAAGTTATTCATGCCCCCAATGGCCCTTTACTTATGGTGAGAAGACGAGTTCTTATAACCAAGAGTTCAGGAGAGGATTGTCAGCGTGAGAACATGATGTGCCCCATAGGCCCGTCACATGATCTCAAGTCCAAGCACACACTTTAATTAACCTACATTCTCACACATTTTATTCTTGTGCAGGTTATGATTCAATGGAGCCAGAAGTTGCAAGCTTAAGGTGGGAAGTGGAGGCTCAAGACATGGAGCAACCGAGACACATCATTGCATTGGAAGCCACCCTTGAAGATCATGAAGCTCTTAAGGGAATTTGTCTTCCCGAGCCAACTTTTATGTAATGTTTTATTTTGAACTTATTAGGCAAACATTGGCCTTCTTGTTTAACTATTTATTATGTGCATGCATTAGGCATTTAGGAGTAGATTGAATGGTTAGGATAGATGATGGAATGGGCTTCGGGCTTGGCTTAAATTGAAGATGCATTCGGGCATGCAAGGCATACCACTCTCGGCCGCAAATGCACCAAGGAGAAAGTGCCGCAAGTGGTGGCCCATTTTACCCAATTTGGCCACACCATTGGGCTGCCATTTGAGATGCTTGTCCCCTTTACCTTTTATGGAAGAAACATGGATCCATGACATGGCATTCAGCAAGCCATTGATCGACCACTTGGCTGCCATCATCTCGGCCGCACACTACAACACTTGGAGCCGGTTACAAGCTCCTTTGCACCAAGCTTTTGAAGACCAAAGCACAGCCCTAAAACCCTCCATCCTAGGCCTATATAAGCATAGCATTGGTGTTTGTATTTTGGTTGGCAAAGTTAATGAGCATCGGATGTTTTCTAAGAGGAAACCGAGAGAGTTTTCCCACCACCATTCAAGGTAAGTGCTCGGTTCCATGAACCGATTAGGAGTAGCCTCCTAGCTTGGCAACTCAAGGTTGTTGCTCGAGCTTGTGTTCCACTTCTCTCTCCTCCCTTTCAAGGGAAGGAAACAAGAAGGAAGTGGCCAAAACCGGTTCCCCAACTTGAGAGCCTTTCCATGGAAAGGTTGTGATTGCCGACAACATAATATTGTCTCTTCGGCCAACTTGCGGGTTTGTTGCACAAGTTTGTCATCTCTAATCAATCTGGACCACGACCACCACCATCACACACCTCACTCACTCCACTAATCTCACACCAAATTTCATTTCATTTAAAGCACATTTGGTTGTTCATTTTGCTGTTTTTCTCAAGGGTTTCTCGGCTTGGCCGAGATCCGAGGGCCTAACCGATCCTTTCATGCATTTTACTGTCCGAGTAGGGGCTTGGCTGTAACAGAACATCTTCCATAGTAAATGCCTCATCAAGGATAAGTTGTGTTCTCTCATTATTGATGGAGGAAGTTGTGCGAACGTAGCCTCCAAGGACTTAGTGACTAAATTAGGGTTAGAGACTAGTGCTCACCCCCACCCCTATAAGATTAAATGGTTAGATGATAGAGATGATGTTAAAGTTACTAAGCAAATAAGGGTTGAGTTTGCTTTAGGCAAGTACAAGGACTCGGTTCTTTGCGATGTTGTGCCTATGAGTGCGAGTCATTTGCTTTTAGGCCGACCTTGGCAATTTGACCGAAAAGTGAACCACGATGGACATTCCAACTACTATTCCCTTAAATTCGAAGGCAAAGCTTTTAAGTTAACACCTATGACCCTTGAGCAGATAGCTAAGAATGAAGCTATTAAAATAGAAGAAAAGAATAAAGCTAGTCTCTTCATGACTAAGGCTGAATTAGAAGCATCCGTACTTAGAGGGGATCCCATGATTTTGATACTATACCGCGATAGAGTGATGGAGTTAGGAGACATACCTCACCCTGTTAAAACCCTACTACATTAGTTCCAAGACGTGTTTCTCGAAGATTTACCTAAAGGATTGCCACCCTTACGTGGCATAGAACACCAAATTGATCTCTAACCAGGAGCTGCCCTACCTAATCGACCCGCCTATCGAATGAACAGACCAAAAAATTGCAAGATCAGGTGCAAGAATTATTGGATAAGGGCTACATAAGAGAGTCCATGAGCCCCTGTGCAGTTCCCTCACTATTAGTCCCTAAGAAAGACGGCACCACGAGAATGTGCGTCGATAGCCGAGCTGTAAACCACATCACAGTCAAATATAGATTTCTCATCCCTAGGCTCGAGGACATGTTAGATGAGCTCAGTGGAGCCTCAATCTTTTCCAAAGTGGACCTTAAGAGTGGTTATCATCAGATACGCGTGAAGGAAGGAGATGAGTGGAAGACAACATTTAAAACCAAGTATGGCTTGTTTGAATGGATGGTCATGCCCTTCGGGCTTTCTAACGCCCCAAGCACGTTCATGCGGCTCATGCACCATGTACGCAAAGAATACCTTGGTAAGTTCATTGTTGTCTACTTTGACGACATATTAGTGTATAGCATGGACCTTCCACAACACCTTAACCACCTTAGTACCCTTTTCCATACCCTTAGGAAAGCTAAATTATTTGGGAACCTTAGCAAGTGCTCCTTTGCCCAGGACAAGGTTTATTTCTTGGGCTTTATAATCTCCAAAAATGGTATGGAAGCTGACGAGGATAAAATCAAAGCCATTAAGGACTGGCCTACACCCAATTCTATATCGGAAGTACGAAGTTTCCACGGGCTAGCCTCCTTTTATAGAAGATTTATCCAGAACTTTAGCTCAATAGCTGCACCCCCTTACCGACTGCACCAAGAAAGGGAAAGAGTTTACTTGGACCCTGATTTGTCAAAAAAGCTTTGAGTTAATTAAGGAAAAGTTATGTCAATCTCCTGTACTTGCTCTTCCTGACTTCAACAAGGTATTCGAAGTCAAAAGTGATGCGTCAGGAGTTGGAATAGGAGCAGTACTTATGCAAGACCAACGGCCGATCGCATATTTCAATAAGAAGATGAAAGGAGCCGTGCTCAATTATTCTACTTATGATAAAGAGTTTTACGCAGTTATACGAGCATTAGAGCACTAGCAACATTATCTCTTATCGAGGGAATTCGTTACCAACACTGATCATCAAGCCTTACGGCACATTAAGAGCCAACATAAGCTTAACAAAAGGCATGCAAAATGGGTAGAATTTTTATAGAGGTTTCCATATACCCTAAAGTATCTCAAGGGAGAAAATAATGTAGTAGTAGACGTCCTATCTAGGAAGCGCATCCTTTTCACTGAGCTAGCAGTGAGATTTTTTGGATTCGAATGGATTAAGGATAGCTACGCCTCTGACCCCGACTTTGGACCTCATTACGCCCGATGCCTAAACAAGGTTGAAGGAGATTATTGCCTCATGGATGGTTATTTGGTCAAAACAGGAAAATTGTGCATCCCTCAAGGAAGCTTACGACGATGCATTGTGAAAGAATCTCATTGTGGGGGCTTAGCCAATAATTTCGACGAAAAGAAGACCCTCGATATGTTGAAGGAACATTTATTTTGGCCTCACATAATGAAATATGTGGGTCGCCTAGTAGAGACGTGCATAGTCTGCAAGAAAGCCAAAAGCAAAGTTCTACCCCAAAGCTTGTACATGCTCTTACCCGTCTCTGTACACCCCTGGATTGCAGTCAGTATGGACTTTGTCTTAGGACTCCCACGGACCGCCCGAGCTAAGGATTCAATCATAGTTGTCATGGATAGATTTTTCAAAATGGCACACTTTATTCCTTGTGCTAAGACAGATGACTCTACTTTAACCGCCGACCTATTTTTCAAGGAGATTGTTCGCCTGCATGGCATCCCACACTCAATAGTGTCAGATAGAGACACTAAGTCTTTAAGCACCTTCTGGACCACTTTATGGAGAAGGTTGGGGACTAAGTTGTGCTTCAGTACTTCTTTTCATCCCCAAACTGATGGGCGAAAGGAAGTTGTCAACAGGACTCTAGGCTCCCTCTTACGCAGTGTTGTAGGCAAGAAATTGTCTAACTGGGACATCATACTTCCAAGCTTGGAATTTTCCTACAACCGCACCCTTCATTCCACTACTCAGAAATCGCCCTTTGAGGTTGCCTATGAGTTTAATCCATTTACACCGTTGGACCTTGTCCCTTTACTATTAAGGACTTAACCAACCCATCAGGTGCAAATAAGGCTGAACAAATTAAGAAGTTGCACGAAACAGTGCGAAAGGCCATTGAAAAGAGAAATGAGAGTGTTGCTAAACACGTGAACAAAGGTCGCAAAGAAGTCATTTTCCGAGCAGGAGACTTAGTATGGTTGCACCTCCGGAAGGAAAGATTTCCTGATAAGAGAAAGTCTAAACTTCTACCTCGTGCGGATGGACCATTTAAAGTACTTGAGAGGATCAATCATAACGCCTACAAAATCGAATTGTCGGGTGAATATGGAGTATCCGTGACTTTTAACGTCCAAGATTTATCACCCTATAAAGGCGATGAAGATCAGTTCCAGGACCTGAACTTATTGGATTTGAGGTCAAATCCACAGTCACCTGGGAGGATGATGTGCCCCATAGGCCCCTCACACGATCTCAAGTCCAAGCACACACTTTAATCAACTTACATTCTCACACGTTTGTTTCTGTTGCAGGTAATGATTCAATGGAACCAGAACTTGAAAGCTTAAAGTGGGAAGTGGAGACTCAAGACATGGAGCAACCGAGACACATCCTTACATGGGAAGCCGCCATTGAAGATCATGAAGCTCTTAAGGGAATTTGTCTTCCCGAGCCAACTTTTATATAATGTTTTATTTTGAACTTATTGGGCAAACATTGGGCTTCTTGTTTAACTTATTATTATGTGCATGCATTAGGCATTTAGGATTAGGTTGAATGGTTAGGATAGATGATGGAAAGGGTTTCGGGTTTGGCTTGCATTTGGAGCATCATTCGGGCATACAAACATGCCATTCTCAGCCGCGCGCGCGCCAAGGAGGAAGTGTCGCAAGTGGTGGCCAATCTTACCCGATTTGGCCACACCATTGGGTTGCCATTTGAGATGCTTGTCCCCTTTACCTTTTGTGGAAGAAACATGGATCCATGACTTGGCATTCAGCAAGCCATCGATCACCTCTTGGCTGCCACCATCTCGGCCGCACATTGCATCATTTTGGAGCCGGTTACAAGCTTCAATCCACCAAGTTTTGAAGACCAAAAGCACAGCCCTAAACCCCTCCATCCTAGGCCTATATAAGCATAGCATTGGTGTGTGTATTTTGGTTGGCAAAGTTAATGAGCATCGGCATATTTTCTAGAGGAAACCGAGAGATTTTTCCATCACCTTTCCAAGGTAAGTGCTCGGTTCCATGAACCGATTAGGAGTAGCCTCCTAGCTTGGCAACTCAAGGTTGTTGCTCGAGCTTGTGTTCCACTTTTCTCTTCTCCCTTTCAAGGGAAGGAAACAAGAAGGAAGTGGCCAAAATCGTTTCCCCAAGTTGAGAACCTTTCCATGGAAAGGTTGTGATTGCCGAGAACATCATATTGTTTCTTCGGCCGACTTGCGGGTTTACATGCATAACTTTGTCATTTCTAATCAACTTGGACCACGACCACCACCATCACACACCTCACTCACTCCACTAATCTCACACCAAATTTCGTTTCATTCCAATCACATTTGGTTGTTCATTTTATTGTTTTTCTCAAGGGTTTCTCGGCTTGGCCGAGATCCAAGGGCCTAAACGATCCATCGTGCATTCTAGTGACCGAGCAGGGGCTTGGCCGCAACACCGGATCGACACTTGACCCGTTCTTCACACAAGGGTCGACACCCACCTACATAGGTCGGCACCTCATTTGCCTTTGTTTGCACAGGTCGACACCTGTTTGCACCGGTCAACACCCTAATCCTCTCTATTCGCCCCAGTCCAACCTTGCGGTCGACACCTCTATGCTCATTCACTAACAGGTCGATACCCTAATGCTCTCTGTTTGCACCGGTCTAACCTTGTGGTCGACACTTTTATCATTTTTACCCTAACCGGTCGACACCTATTATAACATACCAAAAATTTATTCTCAAACAAAGGAAATCAATTTATTTATTAATCCCATTTAAGCCCTCATCAGAATCTAATCAGTCAAAATCCATAATTTTAGCACAAAATCGTTATCCAATTCAACCCTAATCTCATGTCAATATTCTTTAAACATAAGGAAATTATAACAAAGAAAGATATTTCCTAAACTTGTCTATGAATCTGATCACATTGGGTGATCAGATTCGTACCATCTTATTCGTACCATCTTTCTAAGGAAAGAACGGAATCCTTCCCTAGAATTTAAGTCTGTTTTGTGATAGTAGAAAATCACAGCAAACTCAACAATCTCTTTCTCTCGATTTCTGAAACCTCGCTAGAACCACCGTACCCGATTTCGATCGCCATATCTTGCTTCGACCACCGTGAGATTTTTTGAGCAATCAGAATTTCAGCCTCAAACCTCCCTCCGACGAACTTTCTCTGTCAATCGAAACCCTATTCACGTGGTCAGATTCTTATCGGCCTCCATCGACAACCCCTGACAGCGTAAGTCTCTCCTTCTCGCTCTGTCCTCACCCCTCTCGTTGTTCAGTCTCCCTTTCTCTGTCTCACTCTCTTTCTCAACAGAAAAACTCACAGACGACGAAGGAGAAGAAGGGGTTTGGTTTAGAAATTCTAATTCTGAACCAAACCGGACATCAAAACAGTTTTAAACCAGTCCTGTTGACCCAATTGACTGAACTGGTCTAACAGTTCAGAATCAGATTGAACCAGCCCAATTGATCAGAACTGGCCCAAATCCAAACTGAATATTTTGGATAGTTAAGGACGCCCAAATTGATTCAAAAATCCAGTGCTAGAATTTTATTGGTAAGGAAATTTTACCTATATTAATTTCAAGGATTATTTTAAAACGAATGAGAGAATTTAAATCTTCCTAATTTTTTAAGCAGGAAAATTATTCAAACGCTCAGGGAAATACCTAAAACTTTATTCCCTCTCTCTCTCTCTCTCTCGGAATCCAAGTAAGTAAAAATACTATTTTCAACGATTTGGCTATGGCCCTACATCGCAAAAAATTATATTATTTTCTTATAACTGCTTTATTACACGAGTTGATATTTGAGCACGCATGTTTAGACATTGACATAGATTTATAAAAAAATAAAATTGATAGAACACTTGTATGTGCATGAAAATGATGGAATTGACGAAAAATACGTGATAGCAAAAGCCTGAACGACATTGAGATGGTGAGCTTGAACGTAAAAGTAAAAGTAAAAGATAACAAAACCGAAACGAAAATGAGATTGCTAAGTCTTAAAAGTAGGTTGGAAAGTGAATTTCAACCAATATGTAACAGTTAAAGCAGGATTCAGTAAAAGTAAATGTTTTATACTTGCACGTATTCTTACTTACTGAGTTTTCTCATAATTTGTAACTTGTGATGTAGGTGAATTTTTATCTGAGGAAGAAATTGCGCTGATCGAGAATCCTCAAGAGGCAGGCGAGCATACAAAGGAAGATGTTGTCATGGAAAAGCTATGATTTTATATTATTTAAAAGGATTTTTCACATTTAGTTGCATTTAATTTTAGTTTGTTTTCCGTTGAATAATTTATTTCATTAAGTTGTTGGATTTCTCAATTAACTACATTATTGTTTGAGTTTAATAAATGAGTTTTATTTAATGTTTGTTAGTATTTAATATTTTTAGTTATTTCAAAGTTTTCACTTCATAAATGGTTTTTTGTTAATTTTAAGGATTTTGAACTAAAAAATTAGGGTTTCATAACGATTCAATTTAACTTAGTTTACAAATCAATTTGGAAAAAAAAAAAATTTAAGGTTTCAAATTGGAGAAAAAAGAAATTATTCTTTGGGGTCGTGACACCTACACACACAGGTCGATACTTAGTTTGGTTCTGTCTCCGCAGGTCGAACCTCGCAATCGACATTTATCTGGTTCGATCGACACCTATGCATACAGGTCGACACTTTATACCAGCAAGCTTAGCTGAAATTTATCACTTAAAAAAACGGATAACATGTGTTTAAATAATTGAAACTTAAAGACCTATATTTTCCCTCAAATAACTTCAAGATAAGTTTATACACCAAAATGACTCAAAATTGGCGTTTAAAACTCAACTATACAATCAAATTGGATTTTTAACAAAAATTACGCGTATCTCAAAACCTATACATACGCTCCATGGTTAAATCGCCCTAACAGATGGCCTGATCATCGCATGAGCATACTCCTCCAACTGCCTCGTAGTCTTGAGTCTGGTTCGTGAACTCACTAACTATCTTGTCGTCACCTACATCACAGAATTCATCTATTAGTCTAATACTAAGTAAATAGAGTAATGTATGAAATGAAAACAATACATGAATCCTAAATATGTAGTTTTTACATTCACATTTCGTTCTCATTTTTGTTCTCGTTTCGTTCTCGTTTCGTTACATGGTTTGATCCTCATACTAGATGGAAAGCGGATTAGTTTCCCAAATCATCAATTCTTATGCTCATTTGAGGGGCGAATTACTTTCCTCTGAGAATCTACTAAATGGGTTTCTGTTAGCTTATCTGATCCTCATACTAGATGGGAAGCGGATCACTTTTTGCAAATCTTCACATTCTTATGCTCATTTGAAGGGCGAATGACTTCCCTCAAGGAATCGTAAATATTAGTTTTGTTCTTCTTTCATATCATAGCATACTGTTTCGTAAAACACATGTAAATTCATTTTCGTATTTTTTACAAAAACATGATGCATGACATACACAATATATGATAAACATATAATATACCCTACTATTCCGTGATGTAGGCCTGAGGGCAACATGTATACTCTAGTTACCTGGGAATCCTTAGCTGATTATCCACTCGAATATTTAAAACCTAACATCATAACATTCACATCAACCTCAATTCTTTGTATATCTATATGACCATCAACATTCATCAAAATTCCTAATTCAATCAACTAACCAACTGTCCAAATATGAATTACATCGTGCACAATTTAATTCAATCACCTCATATAAACCACATTCAGTCAATTCTAACTTAACAACTTGAATTTCAGCTCAAACCCAAACTTTGGTCTATTATTTTAGAAAACCTTGAAAATTCGTAACTAACCCAATATACATCCGAATTTGATGAAAACTTTAACAAATTTCACAGCCGAACTTCCTCAAATCCGAAACTGCCCTGCTTCAAACTCAAATTTCAACTTTCATCAAAACCTTAACAAATCTTAAAACCCATTGCAAAACCACCAATAACATACTTTTATAACCTAATCCAGCATCAATTAGAAAAAAAAAATCCAACAAAGAATCAACTTTTTCGTACAAGCATTAGGGTTTATAAAATATCTTCAAAGTTTAACAAGATCAACCCACTTATGCATATAAAACTCTAACTTGCATATACCAAAACCAATATGTAACTCACCTTGACAAAAGCTTGAGAAGAGATAGGGATTTGGCGTGAGGATCTTCAGAACATGAAGAAGAAAGAGGGAGCTTCCACAAGAGAGAGAGAGAGATGTCTTCAATAGAAATCTCAAATTTCACTTTACCAAAAGTGATAAATATCTAAAAGATAATGAGATGGCAAAATTTCATTTGACCACCACATACTCTTACTCTCTTTGCACTTTAAATCTTCAGAACATATATTCCTAAGTAAACCTCACGTGAGGATTTCAATGTGCAACTATAGTTTTGACTTAGTCAAAACTAAAATTTCCTTTACTTCTTTTCCTTCATTTTTATTTCCTTGACTTTTCAACTACTTTACACCTTTCTTTTCTTCCATTCTCTTCATTATTTTCTTTTCTCTTCGTGAACATCAACCTTTCTTTGACTTTTTTTAACTTTTCAAATAAATAAGTTTGACTATTCAAACTTTGACGAATCTTCATTCCGTCAATTATTTTATTACTCATATATCATAAATCACACTCAACACTCCCACTCAACTTATTATGAATACTCAATTATATCTTAAATAACGACGTCTCATATTATATTAGCCGATAGTATGCTCGGGTGTTACACAACATCTCAATGTCCCAAGAAACGTGTTATGACACTTAGAGGGGTTTCTATGGAAGTTAAAAGTAAGATGCCTTGTTGGAGCCATCTATGAAAGTAGAAGAGGTTGCATTTCCATGAGAGGGTCCACTTTTTATGATCCTTCGAAGAACTCTTGTTCCTCAAACCTGTGAGAATGATAGCAACAAAGAAAATATTTTCCACAGCCATTGTTTGATTCATGACAAAGTTTGTTCCTCGATCGTAGATGAGGGAAGTTTTACAAATGTGGCAGCATTTAAGATGGTAGAGAAGATTAAGTTATCTACAAGCGTGCACCTTCATCCTTATAAGTTATGTTGGCTAAATGATCGTGATGATATCAAGGTAACCAAACAACTTTGGATTCCCTTTTCAATAAAGAGCTATGTTGATGAAGTTCTTTGCGGTGTGGTTACAATGAATCCAAGTCATTTGTTTCTTGGCCAACCTTGGCAAATTGATTGAAGGGTTCTACATGATGGCTTGATATACCTCGGAGGTCGGTGACTCGGCCCCCAACCAAATTATATGTAACGCCCAGGATTTCCGTTAAACAATTTTTTAGATTTACAGAACAGTAAACGGTGGAGTTCTAGTCAGAATTAAGAGCGAGAAATTTAGGCAGTTAGGTGAAAGATTACTTTGAAACTAATGGATAAGAGAAAATTATAAAAGTCCAACTGAAAACGGACCGAATAACCGTTTGGTTAAAAGATTAAAAGTTGAGCGCGAAAAAGTAATTATAATAATAATAATTATTATTATTATAAATATATATATATATATATATATATATATATCAAAACACCCTAGGGTGTTTCTTCTCCCTCACCGAAGCCCCTTCCTTTTCCCCCCTTCTGCGTTCTTCCTTCTAACGACGAACAGTCCACGACATCCTCTCCATTTCCTCTTTCAACCTCAAGTTTAAGATAAGTTTTAGTTAGTTTTTGAATAGATAGTTAGTCTTTTAGTGTTTCGAACAGTAAAAATGAAATTAGAGAGAGTATTGGATAGTTTGGTAAAATCCTAGTAGAGAGATACGAATTTTGAGAATTATAGTTGATTTTTATTCGTGTATTGGTGTTTAATCTAGAAGTAAGATTAGGTTATAAATTTTTATAGAAAGGATTGGGTGTTTGGATAGCCAAAAAACTCGAGTTAGGGAATGGTTTCCGTTCGGTGGTGTTTGGCCAAGCTATGGATGTTGAATTGGGGATTGGATGAGGCCGTTAGAAACTAGACATCCTAAGGAGTCTGTAGCACTTTGAATCGTTAAAATCGGACGAGTATTAGATGAGTTATGAATTTTTGAAGGTTTGTTGTAAATAGAGCCGAGTTGGGTTAGTGAGCCGTTTTAGTCGGGCCTTGATGGATTGAGTTAGTAGTCGTAATTTTAGCACGTAGACTGAGTTGTGAGATGGAATTTAATGTGAATTGGTTATGTGCTACGTTAAGCCCGAGAATTGATAGAAACGAGCACCACACAAGCTCAGGAGGTCAAGTAAGTAGTATTTGCATGTGCATTGCCCTTATGGACCTACACCATAGGACGGTAGAGGTGTGTTGTATGTTTTGCATGTTTTGTTTCAGTCATGCCCCATGTTTTGAAAAGTGTAATAAAAATGAATTTGAGCATGGTTTTATGTGCGAATATGAAGTGTGCCGCGTGGCGGTGAGAACGATCTGTGTGTGGGCAGCTTTGGCCCCGTTACTAGAGCAACCAGGACGGTGGCGATGTGTCAGGGGGTGGTGTGGTGAGTGCGTCCAGCCTCACCCTAGGATGGCTACTGCGGTGTGTGTCTGGTGGTGAGCAACTCTGGCCCTGTTGCTGGAGGAACCGGGATGGTGGCGACGTGTTAGGGGGAGGTGTGGCGAGTATGTCCAGCCTCACCCTGGGATGGTTACTGTGTGGGGTAACGCGTGTGTGTGCAGCTTGTGGACCTCGTTGCTAAAGGAACCGGGACAGTGGCAACATGCCAGGGGGCGGTGTGGTGAGAGAATCCTGCCTCACCCTGGTGTGGCTGTACAACGCGACACAGGTTACGACAACATGAGCAATAATGTAGAGACTGCATGTGATAGGATTGCATTGATGGTTTTCATGGTTCATTTTCGCACTACTTACTTAGTGTTACACTTATGTTTTGTGTTCTGTGGTGTAGGTGCAGAGATTCCTGCTGGTGAGTTCCGAGAGCCCAGCCAAGGCAGATAGGCAGTTGGCGATGTGCTACCATGTACCGGCGGGTAGAGTTTGTTAGGGCGACCCGACCTGTGGAGAGCTTTTTAGGGTATGGTGAGTTTTGAAGATTTATTGAGGAGTCATTATCAAGTGTATAGGAAACTCGTGTATAGATTTTGATGTATATACAGATATTTTAAACGTTAGTAGATGTATTTTGAAACTACTTGGGAGATTTTGATTGAAAATCCAGTTTTTACTTTGTGGTTTTAAATGGCGGGGGTTGTCGTCGTTCGTTTCTTTGTTGAGTTCTGAGTATAGTTTTAGGCTGCTCGTGCAAGGTGTCGACCGGTATACCTAGGTGTCGACCGAACTAGGCAAATGTCGACCGCGAGGGTCGACCCTCGGGTACAGAACCAAACTAGGTGTCGACCTGTGTCTTTAGTTGTCAACCGGTTAGTGTAAAAATAGTGAGAGTGTCGACCACGAGGTTCAACCGATGCGGGCAGAGAGGATTAAGATGTCGATCTGCGAAGATAGATATCGACTGCTCGGTGTGATAAACATAAAAGTGTCGACCACAAGGTTCGACCGGTGCAGACAGAGGGGATTACGGTGTCGACCGCTCTGTGTGATGAGCGTAGAGGTGATGACTGCGAGGTTCGACTGGGACGGACAAAAAGGATCAGGGTGTCAACCGCTGCAAGCAAGTGTTGACTTGTGCAAACAGAGACGACCGAGGTGCTGACCTATGTATATAGGTGTCAACCGATGTTTACAGGGGTCGACCGGTTTTCTATTTATCTGTTTTTAAACTTAACAAAACAAAAATAGATGTGTTTTTTTTTATGATGAGTCCTTCGCACAGGTGTCGTTTTTCGCTCTATAAGTCTTTATAAGATGTTTTCAAACAAAAAATTAAATTTGATACAAATAGGGTAAGAGGGAGAGACAGGTTGTTCAGTATGGTATCAGAGCAAACTGAAAACTAAAGATGTTTTCGGGGCGTTGCTATCGGGGTGTTACAGATAGGGTATCAAAGCAAACCGGAAACTAGAGGGATTTTAAGGGCGTTGCTGTCGGGGTGTTACATTATGTCCATCAACCAACCTTTTAACTAATAAGTTTGTTAACCTTACAGGTGGATGCCTTTTTAGAATGCTCGAAGTGGATACTCAAGAGAGAATTTGTCATCCCAAAGACAAATTCATGTAATCGAGTATTTAATGTCCTTTAAACTTATGGCAAACATTAGCCTTTTACTTTGTCATTTTATATTTGTAGTATTATGGTATGTTTGTTTAGTTAATGACTTGATGGAGCGAGAAGAGACGCGCATAGAAGGAGGCATGGTCGGAGGTGGGTGCATGCGAGAACAACGATTGGCCGCGACCAAGCAGCACCAGGGGTTCGCACGAAAGGGAGATGGCACGTGCACGAATAGGCGCGTATGGGATAGAGTGAAGAAGCATGGCCGAGTAGCAGTATCAAGCTGGACCGAGGATGGCACGCGCGAGAGCAGCAGCAGGGCACGCAACAGATGGCATGCATAGGTTGATCAAGCTCCGCTGAGATCAAAGCAGCGTGCACAGGTACAAGAAGCAGTGCACGTGCGTGGCCATACCGAACTCCAATGGGTATATTCCAACAGTTCCTTTTTCCATTTCTTTGATTTTTCTTTAGCACCGACCTGTTTTCTCCTTTATTTAAGCTTAATTCAGAGCCTTGTAAAGGGATTTTGACAAATTTAATTCAGATGAAGTTTTATCTTAATGGAAGTGTTCTTCCAACCTTCGTGTTCAGTGCATAACATCCGAAAGTTACCTCCTGGTCTTCAAGTTATTGATTGCTTGTCGACTTCTTTGACACCTCTCCTTCCTTTTGATGTTGGAAACCAAAGCAGAAAGGTGGTAAACCTTGCCAGAAGCCGGTGTCATTCCCATTGATGGAATCGGCATTTTCGAAGGTATTAGAAGTGATCTTTCGGACCAGTCAAGGTTGCTCGTGCACAGCTTTTTTCCCCAGCACATTCTGAGGTAGGATACACAGTTTGCCCACTTACCCATCACCAAGATAACACCATTCACATTTCACGTCATTTCTCTGCTTTCGTAACATTTGTTTGTCTGTTTTTGGAGTGTTTTCTGTTCATTTTCATAACATTTGTTTGTTTGTTTTTGGAGTGTTTTCGGTTAAACCTGAGAGCACCGATGATCTGTGTTTAGTTTCCGTCTATGGATGTTTCTAACTTGATTTGCAAGGCCCCCATAGCGTGTCACGACTATGGTAATTTTTATTCTTTCAAATTTGGTGAAAGGACAATAAGAGCAAGTTGCTTCAGATTATGAAGCATTGAAGGAGAAGGAGAAAAACACATTAATCCTTGACTAGTTTCCAGAGAATTTGCAATGAGCTAACTAGAACTTGACTGGTTTTGGTTTCTTCTGCCACAAAAATGGTGGAAAGGAAGAAGTTGTTTTGGATTTCTACGAGGGTGCAAAACTCATTGGAGCTTTTAAGGTGAAGAAAAAGAATTTCTACCATTAAAAAGCTTTATTCTAAAGCAAGCTTCGTCATTGTTGTGTTCGAACAAAAATAGTCAATAAAAATTAATTCTTTTGATTTTTTGAATGTGAATGACCCAACTACTCTTGGATTTGGAGACCAGCTCAGTTTGCAAGATGAAGAGGACGGGTATTTGGCAATGATCTACAAATTATGTGTGAAGCATGCGTGACATTTAACACCCACCTAATGCTGAGGGTGTCCGTTGATACTTTCAAATTGAATATGTTAATTGACAAAGTTAAAAATTTAAGTTATCCTTGAAAGTAATTCATATATTTCAGAATTTTTTTTGATATTTTTTTTTAATATATAAAATATTATATGTTATTATATTTTAAATCTTAATTTGTTAAAAATTAAAAGGTTATTCAAATTTTTTCCAAAATAACCAAGTAAAAATTTTAATTTACTCAACGCTTTTGGATTTTCATGATGCAGTGAATTACAAAATCTACCAGTTTGACCATTGTGACTGAAAATCATGTGTCCAACATAAATGACTTATAATAAGTGTACATATTATAAAATAAATTGACCATGTAAAAAGTAAAAAATTCATTCTAGAATTATTTCACATAAAACTTACGGATTTTACAATATGTAACCAAGGATTTCAAGTTTTCGCCTTTGCAATCGAATTCTGACAAAAATTCTATGAAAACAATTAAAATTTGACTTAGAAATCACGTGAAATGGACGACTGCTAACTCGGATGTCAAAATATGGTTTTATCACCTATTACCAGCCTCTCACACTGCTGGCTGTACTCTCTCTCTCGGCTGAAGGATTTTCCCCCTTCTCAAATATATCTTAATACTCTATATAATAAACTCATTGCCAGGTTACTAGTCGGAAATTCAAATATAATCTTCAACTTTATCTTGAGGTAAATTTAATTTACTGAACACTATTTCAACTTTTAATTAACTTACTAATTTGCACCTTTTACCAACTTTGACTATGTGAACAAAAATTATTCATTTAATACGTTATTTAATTATGGAAAAAATAAAATTTACTGTGAAATATTTTAAACTCACTAAATGTGAAAATTTATTTGAAGTTTTTTTATCTATAAAAATTGCAAACAAAGATTCTAAAAAAATTATTATAGGATCTGATTTCTATTTTGTCTTTACAGGAGAAGTGTCCCTTCCGGTAAAACTCTTAAGAGTTAAATAGTATTCTTCCTTGTTTTTAAAAAATAAAAATTATTTCTAGTTTGAAAAAGTATTAATACGTCAGTTAAAAAAAAAAGTGTTTCTGATTTGATTGTTTCCAATTGTTTTTACTAGTATAAGTCGATGACGCTAGTATTATCAACTTCAATGCATTGAGGCCCAGGAAGCCAATCCTTGCCTCAAACTCATTTATACCAAGTCCTATCCAGCAAGTAGCTGCCACGTATTTGCTTATAATTTGGCCCTACAGGTAAAGCAGAATCAGAATAATGCTCTTCGACTTATTCCTGTGCTTGAGTAAGCATCATGATCCAATCGTTATTTAGGAATTAGAATTTTATATGCATAAATTTACATAACAATTCAAGTGAGAGTGATGTATCATGTTAGTTTTAGTAGATATTCGATTAGACGATTAATTAATTTACATAAAAAGCATCACCCTTGTTTAAAAGGATTAACAAAATTTATAAATAGGAATGAATTAATCATGGTTAAATATATTTTTAAATCTCTTAATTAAATTTTTTGATATTCTTGAAAACACTTCTACGTATGAGTTGTTATGACCTTTAAGATACTAAAAATAGAAAAAGAATTATGTAGTTTGTAAAAGAAGTGCACTACTCAACCCTCGACTACTTTTTGCGACAATAGTCTTATAAATTGATTAAAAGTCATCACCTTCAAACATGAAATCGTAGATAAAATGATAATATCGATACACTAAGTTATGCATAATAAAATAATAACAAGAGTTCCAATAAAAATTAAATAAAAAGAATCTAATTCCACCAAAATAAAACTTTCAAATGTAATGAGCAAAGAAAATGAAATGTCGAGTCTACTCTTGCATTGACTGCGCATCATATTTTTGACTATGACTTAAAGGAGAAGTCATTACGGTGAATTGACTAAATTTAGTAAAAATAAAGTTTTACATTCACTATTAACATTAAGAAAAAGCGGTGAACATGCCAATTATAAAACATTAAACAAAAAATGAGTAAAAAATACTAAGTATGCCAACAGTTTAAATATTCTATTATAATATGGTATATATATAAAAAAAAAAAAATGGAGCTTAGACATATATAATAATAAAGGTGATAGTCGACCATCACGAACCCATGAACAACTCTGGTCAAATTTGGATTTTTGCATATAAAAACGATACATGATCGACACTCTAATTGCTTTAGTTCACTGACAAAGATATCCTACCAATCAAATATGCATACCAAAACAAAGACTCGTATATGGGTTGATCAAATTTAGTTCACACGATTGAGTTAATAGTAAAAATAAATGTACATACTTAGGTAAATATGTGTAAATCTGTGTTTTATATATACACACACATTTACATTCACAAATTAGAATAAATAATAATGATGTAATAAATGAGCTAAGCATATAATGGGTCAAAGACTCAGTAAGGAATCAGCGCCACTGTTGGCGTCAACCCTTTCATAGTTTTCCATCCAAATGACCCACTGTTGGTCATTGTCGGCGTCAACTCTTCCTAGTTGCCCCGGTGAGTGTTTCCGTCGCCAATCCGGTGTTTTCTTCAAAAACTCGCTGGATCCTCATAGTTTCCGGCCTCGAAATCTGACCAGACTCATATTGTACTTTTATAGCATCTAGAACATGATTTTTTTTTGTCACTCATTTGATCGGTTCATTAAATCTAAAAAATTCCAACCCTTGCATTTAACACCAAATATTAAACGAAAAGAAAACTCAAGTTCTACATGCCACCCAAATATCAGCATGTAACTGAGAAAGATGGCATTTGGTCAACAAACAAAGGAAATGAAAAAACTCCCTGCCTTTTGTTGAAAATGATGAAAACCAGATCGACTCAAAAGTCAAGCTTCACTTCATTGTTCAAGCTCTTGAACATGGGTTGAGTTCATGCACTTTGAATGCTTTTCTATTTAAAACATCAAATTCTTTACCATCACTCTATATATATAAAAATTGACTTGTTCCAGCAAAATAAAGTTGTTAAGACGTCTATTATGCCTATTTAACATATTTCAATTGTGATACAATTTTATTATTTGTTCCTATTCATGTTCGTTTTTACTTATATGTCAGAACTAAAAAAAAAAAGTTTAAAGACTCTTATTTTCAATATATAACTTATTCTATTTGCTCTTGCAAAATTTTATACAGTGTGTCTCTTACTGTTCTCCTGATACAAGGAATTTCTTAACTCTTTCTTCGTGTTTGTTTTAGGAAGAGCTTCAACCACTCCAATAAGAACCGTAGTCAATTTCAGCGACTTTTTGTCCAATATTTGAATGAAATTCAAACTTGATCCATCCGGTATCAAGTTTTGTAATTAAATATCCAAACTTTACACTAAACTAGGTAAGAAATATATAAATTTTTCTTAAATCCGAGTGCTCCATGTTTTATCTTCCCGTTTTCTAATTCAAAACCCATTTAGTTTAGATGCTAGATCACTCTGTCTTCGACCCACAAATCAAAGACTCCATTATATTTCAAAATTTCTAGAAAAATTAACATTCAAAGACAGCGAAAATAACCGGTTTACTAATGAATTTGTAGGAGAGTCACCAAATGAGTTTATAAAATCAAATCTGAGAATCCCTCCATCTCTAATCACATTTGCTTAGCAATTTGCTCTAAGTTTAAGAAATGTTTAGTCATAATTATGAAATTATAAACAAGAGAAGTTATTTCCTCAAGCAACAATTATATGAAAAATCAATGTTTTTCTTTGTAAAGGTTCGTGTAAGTGCTTAATAAATTAATAAAATAAGCTTAAATGTTGGACGATTCGATCTGTATGCTCCTACAAAAACTCATACAGTAAGAAAAATTCTTACATCGGAGTACACTTTATTTTCCCCTCCGGTTTTCTAAGGTGACGACGGAGGCTTGTAAAAAGAAATTTCTATTCACGTAAAAAGGATGATAAATTATTTTGTTCAAATTGAAACAGAAATGTACACGAAAGTAGAATGGAAGGTTGACGTGGCGGGACGAGGTTTCAACAGAAAATGAAGAGAAGAAAGGACGAAGAGGAAGATGAGGTGGCGGCTAATGGAACAACTACCGTGGAATTGGAAGCTTAGGTGAGAGTGTAGACAAAAAGTTGAAGCTATATTTATTCAAACTTACTTCCAATCTCTCAAACTCTGACTGGTTGGTGCTGTCTCTCTCTATCTCTCTCTCGCACACCTCTTCGTGCTGCGCTGTACTGTCTGATACCGGGTTTCGGTTTTGCTTCACTTTGCCGACGAGGGAGTCGGGGTCTCTTTTCTCTGGCGACCTCAACGAGAGGAGCGAAAATGACGAGAATGCTTCTCACTTTGTCTCCCATTGAAGTAGAGAATTTGGTCTCTAACTGGTGGGACGAGATCAATCAGTCTGATCGGTGGCAGAACGGGATCTTCTATGCTCTTTGCGCTGCTTGTGCCCTAGTTTCCTCCGTAGCTCTGGTCTCTCTCTCTCTCTCTCTCTCTCTCGCTCCCTCTCTTTTGCTTTTCATAATGGTAGCTTCTGTAATGTAATTGAGCTGTTTTTTTTTTTCCGAATTGTATTTCTGTGGTTTGATAGGTCTAGAGCACTGGGGCGTTTTCCTCTTCTGAACTTCATTATTTTTCTTATACTATGACGAGAAGTTACTTCTGATTCTTCTTGTTGTTATCGCCAATGTTTGCTGGCCCTCTTCGCTTCGTAATTTTTAATTTTGTTTTTCCTGTTAATCATTGAAATTTTTTATATTTCTTCAACCTTACCAAAATATTAAAAGTGTTTCTAGACCCTACTCACCCTGCTCTTTCGGACATGGCTTAGTTTTCTTACTTGAATTACAGATTCAATTAATAAGAATTGAAATGAGAGTTCCAGAGTATGGTTGGACAACTCAGAAAGTATTCCATCTCATGAACTTCATTGTCAATGGAGGTAGTGATGAGAATATCGTTTGGTTCGAAGTTTCGGTAACTGTTATTATTATCATTATTATTTGTCGTTTTGATTGAGATTTTTTCTTTGTTCATTTCAGTGCGCGCTGTTGTGCTTGGGTTTCACAACCAAGTATTCTTTTTGCATCCAAAGGTTTGCTTTGACTTAAATTCTATAGAAATTATGGAAGCAATTGCACGTCTCAATCTTTTTTTCTTATCTGAAAAGCTTTCGATTTTGGGTTTATGCATATTGTGGTAGACGATGGAGTGTTAAGATGTACCTCCGTATTATGAGGAATGTACGTTTGCTAAGAAGCTCAAGACTATATAAGACAATTCTCTGTATAAGTTTCTTTTACATTGTTCTTGAGAAGAAATGTACCGACCAAAATATGTTTAACTGTCATCTCCATTTGGAAAGGTTAGCCACTAAATTGGATTGTTGTATCTTGAACCAGGTACTTGTTTTTGTGCTGTTATATCTTCCTGGACTTCTGTTTTTCTCCACATACACACTTCTTGTCCTTTTTTGGGCAGAAATATATCATCAGGCAAGTGTTCTTCACTCTTTTATGTTGTTCTACTAGGAAGGACATAGATGATCTATTAAATGATTATTTCTTTGCTTAACGTCAACAAGTTCTGATATTAAATGAGCAGGCACGAAGTTTACCATCAGATAAACTCAAGGTTGTTTACTTGTCAATCAATGGGGTGATATATTTAATACAGGTATGCTGCATCTCTTGCATTTTATGTTTCAGAACCTGGATCTAAACTCCTTAGTTCCCTGTTTTTGAAGATCCACCCAATCCTTAGCTGCCGCAGGCTATAAAAGTTATCACGACTTAAGAGGGTTTTCCAAGTTCCTAACATATAGTTCAAAGAGCTATAATGTGTTGCATTAACTTGTCAATGAACAAAAAACTCTCAATAGGTTTGCATCTGGATATATCTATGGATACATTTCAACGCCGTGGTGGAATTCATTGGAACTATATTTATCGCAGGTTTGACATTCTACTTAAATGAAATATAACTTCATTTTTCTTGTTAACCAATTTTGTTTACTTGTTTAGGCGTATGTTCTATTGTCTCATTATATTTGTTATCTTTTATCTTCCAGTGGTATCATTTATAGCTGCATTAGGGTTTTTGATATATGGTGGAAGGTTAGTATTCTGCCTCATTGTTGGCTTATAGTATTTACAGCCTATTCTCTTTACTGCTCTTTAATGGCGTTGTTCTGGATTTATGAATCTTTTCTTTTGGGGGACTATCATATGACTTATGCCAGATTATTTTTCATGCTGCGGCGATTCCCAATTGAATCTAAGGGAAGGAGGAAGAAACTTCATGAGGTATATACTTATTTAGCTGCACAACAGTGGATTTAATTATTCTAGGAACTCTTACATTTCTCTATTTTTTTACGTTTTGGTCTTTTTTCTACAACTCCGAACTCGTTTATCAATGATAGATTGAAGTTTCTCCTCTGCATTGAGAAGGTTTTTTCATGACTAACACGATCTTTTCATTGCAGGTTGGATCAGTCACAGCCATATGCTTTACCTGCTTTCTTATTAGATGCATTGTGGTGAGTTTCTTGATGAAAAGAATTTACCTTGTTCCATTAATATCATTATAGTGTAACGTTTTTTGGGTTCTTGGTGATTTTAAAAATTTAGGAATTTATTATATTGCATCGAAAATAGCATTTTCAGCTTATGCGATGCATATCAAAGTTTACGGAAATATACTAAATATAATAACTTAAAATCATTATATAGATGATTTGAGGTTAACTTAAAATTATTATAAAGATATATATATATATACACACACACATACGTATGTATATATTTTAAATTATAGCAAATCAATTCATACAAGTGAAATATTAAATGAAAAAATTATTTATTTATTACAAAAATGGTTTTTATCATCTGCTTGGGCATAAAATCCTGAACATATAGAGGTAGTGAAACACTAGAGGATGGTTACGATGCTGACATGCTGCTTATGATAAATAGTTGTATAATTTAGTTGTTTGAACTTCTTTACGTCGAAGAGATAACCCAAGATATCCATTGTGACAATCATACTTTGAGAACTGCAGGTGTTTTTATCTGCATTCGATTCAAATGCGTCACTTGATGTAATGTACCATCCAATTCTGAATTTGATCTACTACATGGTGATCCACTGACCTACTGCGTTTCTACGCTTGGTTTTGAGCATATGGTGTTTCCTCTTGCTCTGTTTTGACTAACTTCTATTGCTGTTACTGCAGTTGGTTGAGATTCTGCCTTCAGCTCTTGTACTTTACATCCTGCGCAAGTTGCCTCCCAAGAGAGTATCAGCTCAATACCACCCTATCCGATAGTCCCAACCGGATTTTGCTTATTACAACGGGGGGGAAACTATGTACCAGGAAGGGAGTGGAGGGGAGATTCTGGAGAAAGGTCCAGATGTAACAATGGCAGCAGTTGTTTGAGAACCCAGCTGTCTGCTCAAGGGGAAGATGCTTGAAATTCTTTTCTTCTTTAGATTGGTATTTGAAGAGTTAGCTCTTCCACTTTCTCAACGCAATTCGTTTTGTCAAATGAGAAGTGAATTTGTCCAATGGTTGTGTTTCTTATCCCATGAGTTGGGCTGTATTTTCTAAACAATTTTTTCGATTTTTTAACCGTGAACCCTAATTTACTTTGCACCTTTGTGGCCTAGAATGGGATCAGTGGTCACAAATAACAATTGTTGGACATCTAGGACGAAATAAGCCGATCCTTAGAGAGGAATTGGTGAGACATTAGTCTTGAAGAGAATTGTCAAATTAACCTAAGAGGGCGATTCAGGTTACGTAAAATTTTTTGGTGTGCTCAACAATTAATTGTTTAGAATATTATCGATTTTAATAATGTACTATACTAGTAATTTCAAGTAGCTTTCTCTACTAAAAAAATGAGCAAACTGAACTCTGTAATATGATTTTATTATCGGTCTGGATTTTCCGTCCATAATTCTGTTAAGTTTCTATTTAAAAAAACAATAGGTATTTTGAAAAATTACTAAACGATATTGGATTTATTCAAAACTTTTACCACATATTTACTACATGATGGAAATATAATCTGAAAATTTTCGTGATTTTTGAACATTTATATGATTTATTGTAATTTTATTTTGTTATTTTATAAAAATATTATAATAAATCATACAAGTTTTACAAATTTACGAAAATTTTCTGATTAACTTCCCATAATATGATAAACATTTCAAGTAAATTTAATATATTTTTTTATTTTTTAAAAATTAGTTTATAAAGTAAAGAAGGAACTGAGATTAATTTTAAAAACATACTAACAAATATTCAATTTATTTGAAAATTTTATTACATGTTCACCACAACATGGGACGATAATCAAAAAATTTTGTAATTTTCTAAAACTTGTATGATTTATTATAATATTATTAAAAAATAACAAAATAAAATTATAATAAATCATAAAAGTGTTCAAAAATCAGAAAAAATTGCATATTATCTTCCCATCATGTAGTAAATATGTGGTAAGAGTTTCAAGTAAATTCAATATCGTTTGATAATTTTTTAAAATATTTCTTATTTTTTTAAATAGAAACTTAACGGAAATGTTGACGGAAAGTCAAGACCGATAACGAAATCATAGTGGAGGATTTGCTTTGCCAATTTTTTTAGTAAAGTGAACTACTTGAAATTACGGATGTAGTACATAGTTAAAATTGATAGTTTTCTTAATTAAATATTCAAGAACAATGAGACTTGCACTATCTAATCTTATTGAAATTATAATATTATTCAAATAAATATTTACATTGATTATTTGATTTTACATCAATTAATTATCATTCACCTCGTCTATATTATTGGATGCGACAGGAAGAATCTTGATTAACTATCAATGTTTTACCTACATCATAAAACTACTAATGAAAAATAATCTTAGCAGAATCTTAATAATTCTTTGCAATTGCATTATAGTCGAATTCTTTGATACATAAGACTAAGGCACTCTAACCTCATTGTAACATTTTCTAGATCCATAGGCTAACCGTTGCATGACACCAAACATCCCTGGGATATTAGCTTTCCTATCTAAGACCTTGGAAACTTATCATAACCATATCAAACTTTCTTAGCCTAGTAGGCTGCCAACCTATGGCACCAACATGGTTGGGTAATGAAGTATCTTGTCAGAGATAGTTGCCCAACGACCTATGACGCGGACAGTCACTAGGCTACCTGACCCATGATAGTAACGGTCATGCTAGCAAGTCTTGCCACAACTTTTTCGCCCTCGTGATGGCACTAAGTACTCGCACTTAGTCAGCCTACTCCACTTTCTTAGCGTAAATTGTCAACCCTCGAACACTTTGCAACAGAAATTATAGAGAACACCAATCAACTTACGGGCATAGCCCAACCTTTGTTTGTATTGACACCATTCAATAAATTTACAAAGGAAATATCCCAAGTCAACCCACACTCCGCACCGCTCTTGTGCTCACCGTCCTCTCTCCCTTTCTCAGAAGAGCACACTATTTATAAGTATACAAAATGTAGTTAACAACCATAACTACGTGAGTTCTTTGGATCTCCCCCGATTCTGCCAAGTGTTTGCCCACTCGGCCCACTAGTGTCCTCCTTGGCCACTATGTGCTGTTCACAACCGCTGCGCCAGTCACTTGTGAACTGCCCCCACACAGCTTATCGGTTACTCTTAGTGGTGCTTGATCGTGGCCCATGTCCGCCCACTTGGTGCATAATGTCCTCCTCGGCCACTATGTGCTACGCGCAACCGCTGCGTACAGTCACTTGTGAACTGCCCACGTTCGACCCCACATGCACCCGCCATCTGCACATGTCGTGCATCAGTTGCATCGGGTCGTGCTGGACTGCCCACATCCAGTAGATCATGCGTGTGCCAACTGCCCACGTCTTGTGCCAGCTCCGTGTGTCAGGTAACTGCCCTTGTCAGCGCATCACTTGACCGAGTAGTGCGGGTCGTGCGCGCAGTAGCCGCCCACGCCCCGCACGACGCTGCCACTGTGCCCGCCTACTAAGGTGCCTTTCTCGCTCCCTTTGGACAGCGCCCAAGAAACCCGGGTCTTGTTTTAAGCACATGCCCGCTTGTCTCGCTGCCTTGTTCCGAGGCTTTGCACGTCGCCGCACCACGAAGTGTTGATCGTGTGCGAGGTGATCGCCCACAATCCAGCACATCAGTTGCGCCTAGTAGTGCTGCTCCCAGCACACCCACATTCAGCCACATCTATGAGATAACCGTCCATGACCGCTGCCCCTTGCTCGGCCATGATGTACTGGACTGCCCACATCCAGCGCCTCAATTAAGCTTGACCAGGTCCAACACGGTCTGGATTGAACTTGATGCGCCACTCATCCCACGTCTGGTCTTTATGGTGTGGCCAACCCCACCTTTGGCGCCCCATATCACCACATGACACTTGCCTGCTTAACCGAATAGCTTGTCTCCGAAACTCTTGGTGCCCGAAGCATGCTAATCGTGCACTCCCACCAAAAGCCAGCCCTCTACTCCACCCAAGTCCTTCCGAATCACAAGCTTCTCTTGACATGGGTCTCTCCCATACTATTTTCCCACTACACTCGCATAGTGGCCCGACCGTTTTAGTGAATGAAACCACCAGCTTGAATTATTTCGGTCAATGGGCTATGCCGAACCTAATGACACGACGCTCTTCGCCTACGACACTTCAATGATCTAACAGTAGCCATCCTTGGTGGGCATGATAAACGAGTCGGCCGAGTCGAACCGAGTCGAGCTAGAAGTAGTTCGGCTCACCTAGTCTAACGAGTTAAATGAGCTGAGCCTAAAGAGCCTACTGAACCTAATTAGTCAGCTTGGAAAAATTTCAAATCGAGTCGGTTCGCGAACTACAAGTTAAACGAGCCGATTTGAGCTGGCTCGACGAGCCTTAACGAGCTGAGCCTAACCTAACGAGTGGAGCGTATATTAATAGTTTCAACTTATATTAATATGTGTTTTTAAAAAAATTATTTAAAATTAAAATAAGTATTAATAATTATATGTCAACGATATTGTAACAATGTAGGGTTCAAATTGCAATAAAAAAACCCAAATTCGAAAATTCCCAAACCAATTCAATATTCGGATTTCAAAATAAAAAATTCCAAATCAAACATAATCTGAAAATTCAAATTCAAATTTCTTAAATCAGAAGACCAACACTCAAACCTGAATTGTAGGAAACAAATCTAATAAACCTAGCCTAAAAATCATCCTGGTACAGAAGAAGATTGGATTTCCATTAAGATAATATCTCTGGAAATCTGATTTAGAGATCGGATTGCTAGCTTTTAGCAATAAATCTGGGATGAACCTAGACGTTCTGAGGGAAGTGTTCAGAATCTAACTGAACAATTACTCCACCAAAAAATCCAAGTCGATCAGATTTCAGCACGAAAAATCCGAGTTGAACTCAGATTTCTTGGAGGAGCAGTGTGCAAAACCTCTTCTATAAATTGAGAGGCTGGGTGGAGGAGGAAACTCACACCACAACTCTCTGTTTCTCTCGAGTTCTCTAAATCAAATGACTTACCTAAGTTCGCAGCCTCTAACCACCGCTCGGCCTTCGACGCAACAAAATTCCTCTTGGTCGAAGTCACCGCTGTCACCGAGAACAACTCTCGGGGGTTCTGATATGAAAAACGCAAAGAACAGCCACCCATCGACGTAAGTTCCTCCCTCCCCTTGCTCTGTCCCTCTCAGTTTTACTCTCCCTCACTCTCGATCTTTCACTCACTCTCTTTGACCCATATATGCCAGTTGACCCAAATCGGTCCAGTTGACCTGAACCGGTACTGTTCACTCAAGCCGGATCCAAACAAAATTTCGACCCAAATCTGACCGAACCGATCCAAGATTAAACCGGTAAAGATTTTCTGTCTAAATTCTTTTCAAGTTGGAATTAATTAAGTAGGATTTTAATATCGACATTCGAATTAGGTAGGAAAGATCCCGGAAGTCATCCGAACCAACCAACCTGATCCGACCTAAGAGAACAAAGTAAAGAGTTTCTGCTCAGATTTCTTTGAAATTGAATTTATTAAGTAGGAATTTAATACCAAAGACACGTATTTTTAGACATTGATCTATAATAGTATAAAGATAAAATTGTTAGGACATATTGTATGTGCATGAAAATGATGGAATTGACGAAAACATACGTGATAGCAAAAGCTTGAACGACAATGAGATGTTGAACTTGAACATTAATGGTACTGACGTGATAGCAAAACCCTGAACGACAATGAGATGATGAGTTTGACCGAAAGTAAGTTGACAAAGATTAAACGATAATGACATGACTGAGTCTAAGGTTGAGAAATCAGTACCAACTTGTAATAACTCAGAAAATTTTAGAATTTTTTAAATCTAATTTCTGAAATTTTTAATTTAATCTCGATTGGAGTTTTGAGAAATATTTTAATGGGTAAATTAAGTTATAAAACTCAGAATTTAGTTTTAGTGGCAGTTTTTGAAATTTTAAAGTTGGGAGGACGAGAATTTAACGGAAGTTACGGGAGGTTAAGCATGGGAGGACATTTTTGGGTAATTTTTGATTATTTAAAGAAATGAAAAAAAATAAATAAATATAACAACCGAATGGCTTCGGAAGGAAGCCATTCGGCTGTTACACATTAACGCCCGAGAGAACAAAGGAGAGCGAGAGAGTGATCGGGGGAGCGAACGGCCGACGATCAACCACCGGGGGAGAGACGTTGACGCGCTAGACTGTTTCGACGAGGCAAAA
This sequence comes from Begonia peltatifolia, assembly GCA_022433055.1. NCBI lineage: Eukaryota > Viridiplantae > Streptophyta > Magnoliopsida > Cucurbitales > Begoniaceae > Begonia > Begonia peltatifolia. Next base: position 19,681,042 of record CM039519.1, on the reverse strand, counting down.
ATTCAGCGTGAATGGGTTTTTCCGAGCTTAAGACGAACGGTAAGCCTCTCCCCTGTTACGATTTTGTCGACCGTTCATGAGGGCTCGATCCCTCCCGGTTCTCCCGGAGTTTAGCTCGTTGTAAGGGGTGGGTAGTGATTAAATTTTAGGAGGGGTTGGATGGAAGATGCTGTGAATTATGAGGAACCGAAGGTGAGCCCTGTCGGTTTCCTGTTTTGGCCGAGCTTAGTGCTCGGCCTCCTTTCATTCCCTGTGAGCTTGGCTGAAGTGTATGAGTGAAATGGGGCTAGCTGTGTATAGAAATTGTGGAATTTGAATTGAAATAAAAAATCAGACCTTTATTTTGTGTAAGTGCAGATTCTATTTTTGATTGTTTCGGCCTCGTTTTGGATGATCATTTTCAATTCCATTTTTGAAAGTTAAAATAGGTTGTTAGAGGAACATTTGACCGCTGGAATCGTTCGATTCCGATATTCGACGCAAAAGTTATGCGCGTCGGAAGTTTATGTCAAATTTTGGACCGAGTCAAATTAGTGAGCATTTTTCATAGAATTGTGACGCGTGATATTAGCATGGCTATTTTTAATGTGTAAAGCTAATTTTGAGTGAGTTTTGGTTGAACGAAACGAAAATGTGAAATTTGGATAAAAAATGCAGATTCAGTTTTTGGTGTTTTTCCCCTATCTGCGGCTTATCATTTAAAAATCTGTCTTAGTATGTTAAACTAGGCTGCTAAGGGAATGTTTAGCCTCTTGAATCGCTCGCAAAAGTTATGCACGCCGAAGTTTATGCTGGTTTTAGGCCGAACCAAATTGGTGACCCGTTTTAGTTGAAATTTCATGGGTTTAGTTAAGGGATGTTATTTTTAACTTATTTGGTGAATTTTGAAGCGAAAATTTATGAGTGATTGTTTGTGTTTTAGGTTGAGGCATTTTTGGCGAATTTGTGCATCGAGTGATCTTAGGACGCTAGGTAAGTAGTGCATGTATGTGTTTTGCCCAAGTGGGCTTGCACCGTAGAACTTTAGGATTTATATTGTTGATTGCAGTGTACGTGCGTATTGTTTGACATGCCTCATGTTTTAAAAAGGGAACGAAAATGGTTTTAAACATATTTTGAGTAAGTGGTGAGATGCGTGGCAGTGGTATCGCAGATCCTACTAGTGTGTGGGCTGGTCCGTAACCAACCCTAGATTCCACTCGATGAGTGAGCCGGCTGGGCCGTCACGTGGCGTGTGTGCGTCGATGGTGAGCATGATGGACAGTGGTACCACGGATACTACTAGTGTGTGGACTGGTGCAACACTAGTCGCGGATTTTGCTCGAGTAGTGGGCCTGCTAGGCTGTCGCGAAATGTGTGTGTGGCAACTGTGACCCCGTTGCTGGGGAGGCTGGGACGGGAGAGACGTGTCAAGGTGTAGTGTGGCGCGAGGTACACCCTCACCCTGATGTGGTTGCTGTGTGGTGATGTGCGTGTGTAGCTTGTGAGCGTCGTTGCTGCGGAGTCCGGGACGGTGGCGACGTGTCAGGGTGTAGGGTGGCGCTAGGTTTCTCCTCACTTTGGTGCAGCTGCACTGCGCGTCACAGATGTGACAACATGAGTGTGAGTGTAGAGACTGCATGTGATAGGATTGCATTGTTAGCTTTTACTTTCATATTGTACTACTTACTGAGCGTTAGACTTATGTTGTGTGCTCTATGGTGTAGGTGCTGACGATATTGCTGGTGAGCCTCGAGAGCCTAATCCTGAGGCATAGGACGGTTGGCGGAGTGCGACCGAGGCACCGGACGATGGATTTGTTAGGGCGACCCGACCCTTGGAGATGGTAGGTGGTGGCTTGACTATATTGAGGGTATTTTATTTTGCTGTGTCGATATATAGTTGATTAGACGAGTTGTATAGGTGTCAGTTGTATAGGGGTTTATGGAGTGCTTGTGATTTTGGTGACGTATGCGTACTCTTCATTTGTAGTTGATGGATTTGTTATCCTTAAACTTCGATTTGGTTATTGAGCTTTTCTCTGGATGGTTGATGGATAGGTATTTTTAGTTTTCTGGTGAACTGTGTACAAGGTTTAAATTTTTGGGATAGCCAGTTTTTAGGCGTTACTCTGCCGAAATTTCAGGCAAAAGATTGGGAGTCGAGAGGGTATGGAATAGGTCGTGGTGTGTACAGTGAGGTACTAGATGAGTCTGGATGGGCGCGGGAGTGCGGCGTGATCGCAGGTGCGTGGGGCACGTGGCCCTGCAGGTGCGTACAGGTCGTGCGGCGTTGGGTGAGGGCGTGCGTGCAGACGTGCTGTATGGAGGTAGGGTGTGTGAGGCACGCGGCGCTATGAGCGTGCGCGTGACGCGGTGATATTGAGTTGGCGCCCGCGGCACCGAGATGGTGCTCGCGAAGCGCCGAAGTGGGGACGTGGGCGTGCGGCACCGAATTTGTATAGTTCGAGGTGTGTGTTGGACTCCTTCCTAGGGTTTCAAGTTTTGTTGACTTATTCTTAAAACTACTTTAAATTATCTTTTCCGCTGTGTATTTTATATTGAGGATTTCGTGTTCCTTCTTTAGGGCACGAGTTGCTTTCGAATCGAGTCAAAAATTTTTTTTTACTCACAAATATTCTTTTGATTATGATTTGAAAATGAAAGTGGTATAAAATTAAGTGAGTTCGCGTCAAGTCTCTGTATGTCATAGTGGGTAGACGTAGTGAGCGCACTGGGAACGTGTGGGTTCTCGGGGTGTTACAGTTATGGCATCAGAGACACGGGGTTGACGTCGTTCAGAAGATTACCTAACACTGCCAACCGCTGCACGGGAGCACTCCACCAACTGTCAGTGTTTAGATTTAATTTATTGTAAGACTAATGTGAGTTTTGTATATTTTAAAGGTAGAAAATGTCAGGAGAGGCGAGAGGCAAAGGTCGACCACGATGAGAGGCGCATAAAGCTGTGGGCGATATGGATGATACCTCCGGTAGCTTACCGAGTTAATCCACCGCCAGTCTCAGTAGCTGGAGAGATTTATGAGCAGAGTTGACCAGGGTCAGTCTAGTGCCCAGGGTTTGTTTGACAGAGGGGGTGATAGGCAGCATAGACTTAGACCCTCGACTTTTGATGGGTCATTTCCGGATCCTCTCAGTGCTGAGGAGTGGATACGGAGCATGGAGAGGATGATGAGTTTTGCAAAGATAGAAGAGCAGGACAAGGTTTCTAGTGCGGCATTCTATCTGGCCAAGGATGCGAGCCATTGGTGGGATACTATAGTGGCCACGAGAGATGTGGAGACCATGACCTGGGAGGAGTTCAGGTCGGTGTTTTTCGGTAAGTATTTCAGCCATTCTGTCAGGACACGGAAGATGGTGGAGTTTGCGCAGTTGAGGAAGAGCGGCACTGTGGTCGAGTATGTACGACAGTTTGAGGCCTTGTCGCGGTTTGCGAGGTATTTGGTGAGCCTCGATGAGAATAAGGTACATCAGTTTGTGCAGGGCCTGAAGCCAGATATCTATATGGACATGCGGATTGCGAGGACTCGAGGCATGCCATACGAGGAGGTGGTAGCGAAGGCCCTGGATATTGAGGAGGCTCGGGCAAAATCCTAGTTATAGGGAGGTACCCAAGGAGTAACCTCGGAGATCATTCAGAGAGTCGCTGCCACAGTCGAGCGGAGAGGGGGTGTCCATGCAGAAAGGCTTGAAGAGGCCTAGTGACAGTTCTAGCAGCCAGGGGAGCACCAAGAGGCCGCAGGGGTTGGGACAGTTTCTAGTGTGCCCGAAGTGTCAGAGAAGCCACCCGGGCGAGTGCAGAGTGGGGCCAGTACAGTGTTATAATTATGGCGAGGTGGGCCATATGTCTAGGGAGTGCCTGAAGCCGCGTCAGAACCGTTGCTTCAACTGCAATGAGATGAGACACTTTGCCAATAGATGCCCAACTGCGAGCAAGACGTCAGCGAGAGTTACATTGAGGGTCTTTGCCCTTTTTGAGCCAGATAATGCTACCTAACCATCAGTGATTGTAGGTAACATTTTTGTTTCTGGTGTGGCAGCTTATACCTTGTGTCGACGGGTTTCGTTGTTAAGGCAAATTTGTAGTTCAGTCTTGCCGGGCGACATTATGATGTTACCTTGCCATTAGGGGAACATTTGTATTCAGAATAGGTGGTGCAGGGCAATGTGGTGATAGTGGGGAGAAAGCAGTTGTATGCCGAGTTAGTCATACTGCATACGAGCAACTATGAGGTGATCTTGGGAATGGGCTGGTTGTTCAGACATCATGCCAAGATTGACTGCAGGACCAGGGAGGTTTATTTTTGGCCCCCGGGCGGGGAAAGCTACACATTCAAAGTAGGTAAAGGTTTTGCCAGGATTTCTGCTATATTTTCTCTTTAGACTCCATTGTTGTTGGGCAAGGGTTGTCAGGGGTTTTTGGCAAGTATCGGGGATGCACAGTCACAGGGTGATACTCGGTTACAGGATATCCTTATTGTGCAGTAGTTCCCGGAGGTGTTTCGTGATGATTTGCCAGGGTTGCCCCCTGACAGGGAGATTGAATTTGAGATAGATGTTTTCCCATGTGCCGAGCCGGTGTGCAAGAACCCATACAGGTTAGCACCTACCAAACTTAGGGAGCTAAAGGCTCAGTTGGAGGAACTGATGGATAATGGCTTTATACGCCCTAGTTTTTCACCTTGGGGCGCGCCAGTTCTATTCGTCAAAAAGAAGGACGGATCCCTACGTATGTGTATTGACTATCAGGAGCTGAATAAGTTGACAGTGAAGAACATGTATCCATTGCCGAGGATTGACGATTTGTTTGATCAGCTACAAGGTGCTTGAGTGTTTTCTAAGATCGACCTGAGGTCCGGCTATCATCAGTTGAAGGTAAAGGGAGAGGATGTACCGAAGACGGCCTTCAGGATGAGGTACGGGCATTTTGAGTTCCTGGTTATGTCCTTCGGGTTGACTAATGCCCCTGTAGCATTTATAGATCTGATGCACCGAGTGTTCAGTCAGTACTTGGACATGTTTGTGATCGTGTTTATCGACGACATCCTGATTTATTCGATGAGTGAGGAGGAGCACGGGGAGCACTTGAGGACCATATTGACTATTCTGAGCCAACATCAGCTATATGCTAAGTTCTCTAAGTGCGAGTTTTGGCTGGACAGAATTCACTTCTTAGGGCACGTTATTTCCTCTGAGTGTATTTCAGTTGATCCGGTGAAAGTTCATGCTGTAAAGGAGTGGCCGCGACCGACCAGTGCTCGCGAGATACGCAGTTTTCTAGGGTTGACTGGATATTATCGGAGATTCATTGAGGGGTTCTCCAAGATTTCAGCTCCTTTGACCCGGTTGACCCGAAAGAGTGTAAAATACGAATGGACTGACATGTGTGAGGATAGCTTTTAGACATTGAAGTAGAGATTGACTACAGCTCCTATACTAACGCTGCCCGTGGAAGGAGAGAAGTTCTGCATTTATTGTGCTGCCTCTAGGATTGGTTTGTGGTGTGTTTTAATGCAGAGTGGGAGAGTTATTGCCTATACCTATAGGCAGTTGAAGACTTATGAGCATAATTATCCCACTCACAATTTGGAGCTGGCGGCAGTTGTATTTGCACTCAAGGTTTGGAAGCATTACCTATATGGGCAGCAGTGTGAGATTTACTTAGACTATCAAATCTTGAGGTACAATTTCACGCAGAAGGAGTTGAATTTAAGACAGAGGAGATGACTCGAACTGGTCAAGGATTATGATGTGAAGATCAAGTACCCCTCGGGAAAGGAAAATGTGGTGGCAGACGCCTTGAGTCGGGTAACAACTTCAATTTCTGCCATGACTTCCATAGGGCCTATTGAGTTGATGACAGAGATGCTGAGTTTTGGCCTGCAGGTAGTTTCTGATCTGGCAGCCACTCTTTCAGCCCTGTCGCTGAGGCCGACTATTCTGGACAAGATTAGGCAGGTCCAGGAGACTGACTCGGAGTGCAGCGACCTGAAGGCGAGTATGGAGGCCAGACCTAATTCTGAGTTCAGCTATTCAGAGGATGAGATTATGAAATTTCGGGATAGAGGGTACGTCCCGAAGGATGAGGAGCTGAGGAAGGAGATATTATCAGAGGCTCATTCATTTTCTTTCTCTGTGCATCCCGGAAGCACTAAGATGTACAGGGATTTGAAGCAGCACTATTAGTGGCCTAACATGAAGCCAGCGGTGGCTGAGTATGTTGAGACCTACATAGTCTGCCAACAGGTGAAGGCAGAACATCAGCAACCGTCTGGGATACTCCAACCATTGCCAATACCCGAATGGAAGTGGGAGCAGATCACTATTGATTTTGTAGTGGGACTGCCGAAGACTGCCAAGGGCCATGATGCTAAATGGGTGATTGTGGACAGGTTAACGAAGTCGTATTACTTTTTGCCTGTGGAGATGACTTATACCGTGGATCAGTTTGTCCAGTTGTATATTCAGGAGATAGTCAGACTTCATGGGATTCCGGTGTCGATTGTTTCAGACCGAGACCCCAGCTTCACGTCCAAGTTTTGGAGGAGTCTGCATAAGGCCATGGGCACCAGGTTAGATTTCAGTACGACCTTTCATCCTCAGACCGACGGGTTGTAAGAGCGTACTATACAAATTTTGGAGGATATGCTCAGAGCCTGTGTGTTGGAGTTTCAGTGGGCATGAAGTAAGTTCTTACCGTTCGTGGAGTTCTCATGTAATAACAGTTACCAGTCAACCATTGGTATGACGCCGTACGAGGCCCTCTACGGAAGGAAGTGCAGGTCGTCATTGTATTGGGATAAGGTTAGGGAGGCCCGATTGATAAGTCCCGAGATTTTACAGCAGACCATCAACAAGATTGCCGTGATATGGAAGATGATTGAAGCAGCTCAGAGTCGACAGAAGAGTTATGCAGACCAGAGGAGTTGGGAGTTCACGTTTAGTGAGGGCGACGAGGTATTTCTAAAGATCTCGCCGTTCAAGTGAGTGGTGAGGTTCGGAAAGTGAGGGAAGCTCAACCCTCGGTTTGTGGGACCATTCTCGATCGTCAAGAGGATTGGTAGAACTGCGTACCTGCTTCAGTTGCCTTCGTCGATGGATGCCATCTATGATGTTTTCCATGTCTCGATACTGAGGAAGTGTGTGCGCGATCCCTCTCAGGTAGTGCCACAACAAGATATAGAGACCCAGCCGACCCTGTCCTATGAGGAGAAGCCAGTGAGTATCTTAGGGTCTATTGTGAAGGTATTGCGCAATAAGGAGATCCCTTTGGTCAAGGTGTTGTGGCGCAGTCATGGTGTGCAGGAGACTACTTGGGAGCGGTGTGAAGACATGGAGCTCCAGTATCCCAATTTATTCGGTACGTAAATTTTGGTGACAAAATTCTTATAAGGTTGGGGGGTTGTAATAACCCGGAAAATTTCAGATTTTTTAAAATCTAATTTCAGAAATTTTTAATTTAATCTCGGTTGCAGTTCCGAGAAAATTTTAACCAGTAAATTAAGTTATAAAAGTTGAAATTTAGTTTTAGTGGCGGTTTTTGAAATTTTAAAGTTGGAAGGACGAGAATTTAACAGAAGTTGCGGGCGGTTAAGCACGGGAGGGCATCTTTGAGTAATTTTTATTTAAAGAAATTAAAAAAAAATAAATATAACAACCGAATGGCTTCGGGAGGAAGCTATTCGGCTGTTACACATTGACGCCCGAGAGAACAGAGGAGAGCGAGAAAGTGATCGGGGGAGTGAACGGCCGACTATCAACCACAGGGGGAGAGACGTTGACGCGCTAGACGGTTCCAACGAGTCAGAAATTTGGCGTGAGTGGGTTTTCCCGAGCTCAAGACGAACGGTAAGCCTTTCCCCTGTTACCATTTTGTCGATCGAGCGTGAGCGCTCGATCCTCTCGATTCTCCCAGAGTTTAGGTCGTTGTAGGGGGTGGGTAGTGATTAAATTTTAGGAGGGGTTGGATGGAAGATGCTGTGAATCGTGAGGAACCGAAGGTGAGTCCTGTCGGTTTCCTGTTTTGGCCGAGCTTAGTGCTCGACCTCCTTTCATTCCCTATGAGATTGGCTGAAGTGTATGAGTGAAATGTGACTAGTTGTGTATAGAAATTGTGGAATTTGTATTGAAATAAAAAAAACAGACCTTTGTTTTGTGTAAGAGCAGATTCTATTTTTGACAATTTTTGGCCTAGTTTTGGTTGATCGTTTTCAATTATGTTTTTGTGGGTTAAAATAGGTTGTTAGAGGGACGTTTGGCCGCTGAAATCGTTCGATTCCGATATCCGATGCAAAAGTTATACGCGTCAGAAGTTTAAGTCAAATTTAGGAACGAGTCAAATTAGCGAGCGTTTTTCGTAGAATTGTTATGTGTGATATTATTAGCATGACTGTTTTTAATGCGTAAAGCTAGTTTTGAGTGAATTTTTGTTGAATAAAACGAAAATGTGAAATTTGGATAAAAAGGGCAGATTCGGTTTTTGGTGTTTTTCCCCTATCTGCGATTTACCGTTTTAAAATCTGTCTTACTATGTTAAACTAGGCTCCTAAGGGAAAGTTTAGCCTCTTGAATCGCCTGATTCCGTTAACGGACGCAAAAGTTATGCGCGTCTGAAGTTTATGCTGGTTTTCGACCGAACTAAATTGGTGACCCGTTTTAGTTGAAATTTTATAGGTTTAGTTAAGGGATGTTATTTTTAACTTATTTGGTGAATTTTGAAGCAATGATTTATGAGTGATTGATTGTGTTTTAGGTTGAGGCATTTTTGGCGAAGCTGTGCTTCGTGAGCTTAGTATGCCAGGTAAGAAATACATATATGTGTTTTGCCCAAGTGACCCTGCACCATAGAACTTTAGGATTTATGTTGTTGATTATGGTGTGCGTGCATATTATTTGACATGCATCATGTTTTAAAAAGGAAACGAAAATGGTTTTAAACATATTTTGAGTAAGTGGTGAGACTCGTGGCTGTGGTGTCGCGGATCCTACTAGTGCGTGCGCCGGTGCGTAACCAATTGTGGATTACGCTCGAGGAGTGGGCCGGCTGGGCCGTCACGTGCCGTGTATGTGTCGGCAGTGAGGATGATGGACAGTGGTACTGCGGATCCTACTAGTGTGTGGGCCGGTGCATCATCAGTCACGGATTTCGCTTAAGGAGTGGGCCAGCTAGGCTGTCGCAAAATGTGTGTGTGGCAACTGTAGTCCCGTTGCTAGGGAGGCTGGGACGGGGGCGACGTGTCAGCGTGTAGTGTGGCGCAAGGTACACCCTCACCCTGATGTGGTTGCTGTGCGGTGATACATGTGTGTAGTTTGTGGGCCTCGTTGGTGGGGAGTCCGGGACGGTGTCGACGTGTCAGGGTGTAGGGTGGCGCTAGGTTACTCCTCACTTTGGTGTGGCTGAACTACGCGTCACAGATGTGATAACATGAGTGTGAGTGTATAAACTGCATGTGATAGGATTGCATTATTGGCTTTTACTTTCATATTGTACTACTTACTGAACGTTAGACTTATGTTGTGTGTTCTATGGTGTAGGTGCTGATGATATTGCTAGTGAGTCTCGAAAGCCTAGTCCTGAGGTATAGGAAGGTTGGCGGCATGTGACCGAGGCACCGGACGGTGTATTTGTTAGGGCGACCCGATCCGTGGAGATGGTAGGTGGTGGCTTGACTATTGTGGGTATTTTATTTTGCTGTGTCGATATATAGTTGATTAGACGAGTTGTATAGGTGTCAGTTATATAGGGGTTTATGAAGTGCTTGTGATTTTGGTGACGTATGCGTACACTTTACATGTAGGAGCTTGGTAATGCTCTGTATTGTGAATTCTCTTCATTTGTAGTTGATGGATTTGTTGTCCTTAAACTTCGATTTGGTTATGGAGCTTTTCTCTAGATGGTTGATAGATAAGTATTTCTAGTTTTCGGGTGAACTGTGTGTAGGGTTTAAATTTTTGGGATAGCCAGTTTTTAGGCGTTACTCTGCTGAAATTTCGGAAGAAAGATTGGGAGTCGAGAGGGTATGAAATAGGTCGTGGTGTATACAGTAAGGTACTAGAGGAGTGTGGATAGGCTCGGGAGTGCGGCGAGATCGAAGGTGTGCGGGGCACACAGCCCTGCGGGTGCGTATAGGTCGTGCGGCATCGGGTGAGGGCGTGTGTGCGGACGTGCTGTACATAGGCAGGGTGCGTGGGGCATGCGGTACTGTGACCGTGCGCGTGACGTGGTGATATTGAGTTGGCGCGTGCGGCACCAAGACGGTGCGCGCGGGGTGCCGAAGTGGGGACGTGGGCGTGCAGCACCGAATTTGTGTAGTTCGAGGTGTGTGTTGGACTCCCTTCTAGGGTTTTAAGTTTTGTTGACTTATTCTTAAAATTACTTTAAATTATCTTTTCCGCTGCGTATTTTATATTGAGGATTTCGTGTTCACTATTCGAGGCGCGAGTTGTTTTCGAATCGAGTCAAAATTTTTTTTTTACTCGCAAATATTTTTTTGATTATGATTTGAAAATGAAAGTGGTATAAAATGAAGTGAGTTAGCGTCAAATCTCTGTTTGTCATAGTGCGTATACGTAGTGAGTGCATCGGGAACGTGTGAGTTCTCGGGGTGTTACATAAATAGTTCTGTAATCAGGATTCGGTAAAAGTAAATGTTAAATTTTGACCTTTGCACATTTTTTGCTGACGGAGTTAATTATCATATTTTGAATAATTTTGTGATGTAGGTGAATTTTTATCTGAAGAAGAACTATCTGCAATCGAGAATCTTCTAATGGCAAGCGAGCATACAGAAGAAGATATTGATATTCCCGAGAAAAGAATTTAAAATATTATGTTTCCGTTTTTAAAAGTATTTCGATTTTTATTTTAACTCCGAATAAATTATGTTAAATTTTATTATTCGAATTTTTATGAATTATTTATGATTATGCATCTATTGCAAATAAATTTAACTAATGTTTTAATTATAGATTCCGCGCAATTAATGGTTTTTATTCAAAATTTTAAAAATATTTTTTTTAAATTTGAAAATTTAATGTTTAATTTTAAATTAAATTTTGAGGAAATTTTCTAGGATTTCAAATTAGGATTTATAAATTGGGGATTTCAAAATTGGGGCGTTACAGATATGTACTCATTTAATTTAAAAATTAGTTATGTTAATATATATAAAATTGAATGAATTAATAAAAACATTATTTGAGACTATCCAATGAAAACTATCACATAAATATCATTAAAAATATTTTGTAATATAAAAAGAAATTTGAATTTGAAAAAAAATTACATATTTGAAAAAAATCTCAAATTTGAATAAAAAATTACTTCAAATTACAAAAAAGATTATGTAAAAAGAATCTCTAGTTTTCAACATTCAATTGCGTAAACTCTTTCAGAATTTTATCCTCTCGTTAATATCTCGTGTTGACATCAATCAAATTTTTGATACAAATGAGCGCCTCCACAAGGCCCGGTTCAAGTGTTCCTATTCGTTCATCATAAACACATCCACCTGCACTAAAAATAGATTTCGATGTTATAGTAGAAAAAAGAAGTGTTAGTAGATTACGTGCTATTATAGAAAGAATAGAATATGTGGTAAAATATTTTTTCTGCCAATCTAAAATTTTAAAATTCTCACCTCGAGAAAATTGATAACGATATTCAAAATAAATATTGAATTCATTTGTAGAAGAAATACAATAATTTTCATTTTGTATAATTTACTCCATATATCATCAATATTATATTGTTGACTAAAATTACTTTTACTGCCACAGCTACCACTACTACTGTCGGTACGTGGAGGTCGTGAATAATAACGATTAACATTTGAATATTTTATTTCATAAGAAGCATATACACTAACAACTACGTTTGTTATGCTATCACTAGTATTTAAAGGGCAATACATAAATTTGTAGAAATTTTATTGGGTATAAGACATGCTTCTTTGACTTTAAATCTTGGATATGCTAATATTGTAATAACCCGGAAATTTTTAATTTTATTTTTAATTTCTGGAATTTTTAGTTTAATCCCGGTCGGAGTTTTGAGAAATATTTCAACGGGAAAGATTTGAATTATAAGACTCGGAGCCTACTTTTGCGATGTTTTTTTCGGAATTTAAAACCGGGAAGTCGAGAAAGTTACGAAATTTCGGACGATTGAAGCACGTGAGGGCAATTTGGTAATTTGTATTTATTTTAAAATTTAAAAAAAAAAATTTGTAAAACACCCTAATGGCTTCGCCAGGAAGCCATTCGGTTGTTTCCTCTGTGCACCCGAGAGAGAAGACGACCGGGAGCAGGGCGATCGTGTGCTGGAGTCGGAGCTGCGACGGCCGACGAGCGCGAGTGTGAGGTGTGAGTTGCGAGCAGGGGCTGCTATTCCAACGAACCGGAGCCGTTCGGTTCCAGCAACTCGAGTTCCCGAAGTGAAAGCCGAGTGTTCGGCCGACGACCCCGAGAGGCTGGTTTCTGGCCAATTCTGCCGCCAACGACCAGACGTGTTGCTGGAGTCCTTCTCCCACCCGAGTGCCGGACGCCACCACTTGGTAAGTCCTCTCCCTCTGCTGTACTGTCCGTATGAACCGAGACTGAGGTTCAACTCCTCTTCGTTTTTTTTTCTCTCTTTGAATTTGGCTGCAAATGTGAGGGGATTGAGAGGGTGAGTGTGTAGGTTAGCAAGTGGACAGCAGGAGACCGGTGAGAGGGAGGGAAGCCGAGGGTGAAGGTTGAGCCAAAATTCAGACTTTGTGCTTGAATTTCTGATTTTCGGGTTAGATTGTGCTTAATAGGTGAAATGTGAGTGTTCGATGCAGAGAACTTGCGGGATTTGCCCGAAGTTGAGATTTCGGCTATTTTTCGTATAAAAACAGCTTCTGTTTTTGGCTGTTTTGGCTAGGCTTAAGTTGATCATTTCAAATTCTGTCTTTGAGGGTTAAAATAGGTTGTTAGAAGAACGTGTGGCCACTAGAATCGTTCGATTCCGATATCCGACGCAAACGTTATGCGCGTCGGACGTTTATGCGGGATTTTGGTTTAAGTCAAATTAGTGACCGTTTTTCGTGGAAATTCGACGTGTGAGAGTAGCATAGCCATTTTGATGCATATAACTAGTTGGGAGTGAGTTTTGGTTGAAGGGAAGTGAAAATGTGAAATTTTAATAAAAATGGCAGATTTGGTTATTGGCATTTTTCGCCTATCTGCGGCCAACTGATTTAAAATCCGTCTTGGGATGTTAAAATAGGTTCCTAAGGGAACGTTTAGCCACTTGAATCGCTCGATTCCGTTGACGGACGCAAAAGTTATGCACATCCGAACGTTGGGCTGGTTTTCAGCCAAACCGAACCAATGAACCGTTTTAGTTGAAATTTCGTGAGTGAAGTTAGAGAAGGTTGTGTTTAGCTAGTTGGTAAATGTTGGGATAAATACTGATGAGAAATTGGTTGTGTTTTAGGTTGAGGCTTTCTGTTGGCAAAGTTGTGCATCGAGCGAGCTTAGTACGCCAGGTAAGTAGTGCATGCATGTGTTTTGTCCAAGTGGGCCTAGACTGTAGAACTTTAGGGTTTATGTGATTGATTGTGGTGTGCGTGCGTATTGTTTGACATGCATCATGTTTTTAAAAGCGGGAACGAAAATGATTTTTAGCATGTTTTGATGTACGAGGTGAGACGTATGGCGGTGGTACCGCGGATCCCGCTAGTGTACGGGCCGGTGCTTCACCAGTCGCGGATCCTACTCGAGGGGTGGGCCGGCTGGGCCGTCATGCGGCGTGAATGTGTTGACGGTGAGGATATGGGCAGTGGTACCGCGGATCCTACTAGTGTGTGGGCCGGTGCAACACCAGTCGCGGATCCTACTCGAGGGGTGGGCCGGCTGGGCTGTCGCGAAACGTGTGTGTGTGGCAACTGTGGCCCCATGCTGGGGAGGCTGGGACGGGGGCGACGTGTCAGGGTGTAGAGTGGCGCGAGGTACACCCTTACCCTGATGTGGTTGCCGTGTGGTGATGCGTGGGTGTAGCTTGTGGGCCTCGTTGCTGGGGAGTCCAGGACGGTGGCGACGTGTCAGGGTGTAGGGTGGCGTGAGGTTCCTCCTTACCCTGGTGCGGCTGCACTACGCGTCACAGATGTAACAACATGAGTGTGAGTGTAGAGACTGCATGTGATAGGATTGCATTGTCGGCTTTTACTTTCATATCGCATTACTTACTGAGCGTTAGGCTTATGTTGTGTGTTCTGTGGTGTAGGTGCTGACGATTCCGCTGGTGAGCCTCGAGTGCCTAGTCCTGAGGCGTAGGATGGTTGGCGGCGTGCGACTGTGGCACCGGATGGCAGACGTTTGTTAGGGCGACCCGACCCGTGGAGATGGTAGGTTGTGGCCTGGTCGGTTTGTGGGTTTTCTTTCTTTTGCGGTGATTATGTACGGGGGATGAGATTGGTTGTTGTATATGAGTCAGCGTATAGGTATATGGAGTGCGTGTGATTTTGGTGACGTACGCAGATATTTTTCATGTTAGAGAATGATATTACTCTATACTAGAGACTTTCTTCATTTGTATTTGATGGATTTTCGTTGTTTTCTTACTCTGATTTGGTTATGGTGATTTCTCTGGATGATGGATAGATAAACATTATTGGATTATGGTGAATTGTGTGCAGGGTTTAAATTTTGGGATAGTCAGTTTTTAGCCGTTACTCTGCCGAAATTTCGGGAGAGAGGTTGGGAGTCGAGGAGATACGAAATAGGTTGAGGTGTGAACAATAAATGCTAGAAAAAGGTAGATGAGCGTGGAAGTGCGGCGTGATCGCAAGTGTGCGGGGCACGGGCCCTGCGGGTGCACACGGGTCATGCGGCGCCGGGGAGGGCGTGTGTGCGGACGTGCTGTACAGAGGCAGGGTGCGTGGGACACGCGGCGCTGTGAGCGTGCGCGAGATACAGTGACGTTGGGTTGGCACGTGTGGCACCGCGAAGGTGTATGCGGGGTGTCGGAGTGGGGACGTGAGTGCTTGGGACCGGACTGGGTAGTTCGTGGGGTGCATGAGATTCTTTCCTAGGATTTCAAGTCTTACCGTTTTATCTCAAATTATTTTAAATGGTTTTCTTTTCCGCTGCGTAGTTTTATGTTGAGGACTTCGTGTTTCCTCTTCGGGACGCGAGTTGTTTTTTTTCGAATCGAGTCGAAAAATTTTCATACTCATAAATGTTCTTTTGAAAATGATTTGAAAACGAAAAGGGTATTGAATTAAGTTAGTTATGTCAAGTGTTAGTGTGTGTGTGTAGTGTGTAGATGCACTGTGGCGCACCGAGAACGCGGGGTTTCTCGGGGTGTTACAAATATTTGCAAAATTAAATGTTAAATCTACAAAAATAAGAATAATAATATTAGAAATGAGATAATAAATTTTAAAACCTTAATTTGTACTATCATAAAAAAGTTTTAAAAAATCAAGAAAAATATTATTAATATCACAACTAGATTTATTAATGTTAATATTTTGTGTCTTATCATTAATAAAAGTATAAATAACTTGCCAATATGTCCTAACATTTTGTAGCATCGAATAAGTTGAATTCCATCTATTATCTACATTAGTTTTTATTTTTTTTTTGTTTAAGTTGGGCAGCTCTATAAATATCTTTATATTTTTGTTGTCTCGAATTAGACCTAATAATATAAGAAATTGCGAACCTAATTACTTCAATATGATCTGAAATATATAACATATCATCTTCAACAACCAAATTTAAAATATGACACGTATATCTCATGTGGAAAAGAAAATCACGAGTAACATTTAATTGTAAAAAATTCTTAAATTAAGAAATAACAATATTATTAGCACTAGCATTATCAAGAGTTATGTTAAAAATTCTATCTTTAATAGAATATTGTTGCACTATTGTCATAATAAATCTATAGATAGTGGTGCAAGAATGATGATATTCACAATTACAAAATCCTAACATTCTTTTATTTAATTGCTAAAATTTATCAATAGAATAAAATGTTACAACTATATAACCAATAACATTAAATGCATTCCATAAATCAGAAATAATGCCAACAGACATTGAAGGAACATTTGAAAAAAATATAATTAATTTATTTTTTATATCTATAAATATTTTAAGAATATCACTTCTTTTAGTACTTTTAGGGACACATTTAAAACTAGGAGTAACATATTCTTTTATAAATTTTTCAAACACTTCACTGTCGGTGAATAATAAATGCAACTCGGATTGTGTTACAAGTTGTGTTATTCCTTCTCTCATTTTATTTTGTGAATATGTGAAAATATCACTATCACTAACATTTAATTGAGATTGCGCTGAATCTCTTGTTTTCTCATTTAAATGACATTTTTGAAAATGTCTACCAATAGTTCTAGTCGAGCTACCAGAAGTATAATCATAATTTTTAGCACAATGTTTACATTGAGCTCTAGTTTTTATTTTACCTGCAATTTTAATATTTTTTAAATTAAAATGTTTTTATACATCCAAAGTTTTATTCTTTCTTTTTCTAGGTGAAGTGAATGCTTATGTAGATAATTGTCTCACAGAAAATATAAGAATTAATTCTCTAATTTCTTCTATGTCATCATTATTATCAATAATGTAATTGCGAGGATTCATAATAAATAAAATTAAATATAAAGTCAAATTTTTAATAATAAATTAATACCACAAAACTGATATCCAATATAAACTTGTAGGAAGTGTGAATTGATCAACTCCATGTATACGAAACCTAAAAAAAATTAATGTAAAAAAAATTTAGTTAGTATAACTACAATTAAAAATTATGTAAATATATGTAAAAAAATAAATTAAAATATACTTTGTTGAACGAGGAAAAGAGTGAATTGTAAAAAGAGAGAAATTAATTGAGAGCACTAATTGAAGAATGAATTTAAGAGATTGAAGATGATTTAGTGGAAAAAAATAAAGAGAAAGTTTAATGGCCGGAATTTTCGTTAAACAATTTTTGGATTTACGGACCGGTAGAGTTTTGGTCGGAATCGAGAGCACAGAATTCGTACTAGTAGATAAAAGATTTTTCGATGCTAATGGAAAAGAGAAAATTTTAAGAATGTGGACTGAATAGCCGTTTGGTTAAAAGATTTAAGTATAAGGGCAAAAAAATAATTAACTTATTATTATTATTATTATAATATATATATAAATATATACAGAAAGAGAATGACTTCACAAAAGAAGCCATTCTGCTTCTGTTCTTTATTTCCTATCGCCGAGCGAAGAAGTGAGGGAGGGGCTGAGTGACGAGTTGAAATTTGCCAACTACCGATGAGGGGGAGGGATGCCGGTTTGGAAAGAACTCCGACGAACTGTGAGTAGGAGCCGGTTCAGCCTTTTTCGTGTTGAAAACCAAAGGTAAACCCCCTATTTCAGTTTCTGTCGATCGCGTGTGAGAGCTTGGTTGTTTTTGAATTCCCGATGGTTTGAGCTCGGTTTCTGGGGTGATTAGGAGGTAGAAGTAATGGTGTGCTGGCTGAGGGTGATGAGCTTCGAATTTTGAGGAGAACCGAGAGGATTGAATTGTAATTGAGAGTTTTCTAAAATTGAAATCTCCAACGGTAGTTAGATTACGCTTTATAGGTTAGAATGCGATAGATTGTTGAGGAATTGAGTGAGTTTTGTTGACAAACCGAGAATGGAAATTTTGGGCTTGAAAAACCAGTTCTGTTTTTGGAGATTTTAGCTTAGCCTCAGTTAGTAGTTTAGATTCTCTTTTGGTATGTTAAACTAGGTTATCAGTGGAGCGTTTAGCCTCTGTAATCGTTAGATTTTGACAACTGACGCAAAAGTTATGCACGTTGGAAGTTAGGTTGATTTTTTGGAAGAATTTTTGTTAGCGAGCCGTTTTAGTCGGGCGTTGGTGGATTGTGTTAGTAGTCGTAATTTTAGTATGAGAATGAATTGTGAGATGAGTTTTAATGTGAATTGGTTATATGATAGGTTGAGCTCGAGGAAGTGATAGAAACGAGCACCACAGAAGTTAAGGACGCCAGATAAGTAGTGTGTGCATGTGCATTGCCCTTACGGGACTACATCATGGAACGATAGGGCGGTATTGTGTGTTTGTCCAGTCGTGCATCATGTTTTGAAAAGGGTAACAAAAATGAATTTGAGCATAGTTTTACGCGCGAATGTGAAGTGTGACGCGTGACGGTGAGAAAGATGAGTGTAGGGGCAGCTTTGGCCCTGTTGCTGGAGAAATTGGGACCGTGGCGACATGCCAAGAGGTGGTGTGGCGAGTGCGTCCAGCCTCACCTTGGGATGGCTGCTGCGGCGTGTGTGTGGTGAGCAATTCTGGCCTCGTTGCTGGAGGAACCGGGACGGTGGCGACATGCCAAGGGGTGGTGTGGCGAGTGCGTCCAACCTCACACTGGGATGGTTGGAATGTGTGGAGTGACACGTATCTACAGCTTGTGGCCGCCGTTGCCAGAGGAACCAGAACGGTGGTGACATGCCAGGGTGTGAGATGGCGAGAGAGTCCAGTCTAATCATGGTGCAGCTGTACAACGCGGCACAGGTTACGACAACACAAGTAAAAATGTAGAGACTGCATGTGATAGGATTGTATTGTCGGTTTTACATTTCATATCTCACTACTTACTGAACGTTAGACTTATATTGTGTGTTCTGTGGTGTAGTTGCAGAGATTCCTGTTGGTGAGTTACGAGAGTCCAGGCAGGACGAGTAGGCAGTTGGTGGCATGCTACCATGTACCGGCAGGCGGATTTCATTAGGGCGACCCGACCCGTGGAGTGAAGTTGGATGGTAGGTTTTGAGGATTGTATTTTGCGGAGTCCATGTCAAGTGTATAGGTTTTGAGGTATGGATGAGTTTGAACACTAATAGTCGAGATTGATGTATAGTCGTATTTTGAAACTACTTGGCAGATTTTGATTGAAGAATTCAGGTTTTACTCAATGGTTTTAATTGCGGGAGTTTTTTTGCCATTAGTTTTCTTTTGAACTGGTTTTCTTTTTAGACTGCTGGTACAAGGTGTCGACCGGTATGCCCAAGTGTTAACCGAAATAGGCAAATGTTGACCCCGAGGATCAACATATGGGAATGAAGACAAACTAGGTGTCGAACGGTGTTTTTAGGTGTCGACTGATTAGTGTAAAAGTGGTAAGAGTGTCGCCCGCGAGGTTCGACCGGGGCTGGTAGAGAGGATTAAAGTGTCGATCGGTGAAGGCAAGTGTTGACCGCTCAGTGTGACGAGCATAGAGGTGTTTGACCGCAAGGTCTGACCGGGGCGTGCAGAGGGGATTAAAGTGTCGACCAGTTCCTTTTTTTTTTTATGTTTGAAAGGTAAAGTTTTATTTAAATTGATTTTTGATCTACTCTTCCGCTTTTTAAACATTTTCAAAGGTGTAATTTTAAGTCGAGAAACAAAGTTTTAAAATTTTATACGAATTTTATCGAGGAAATGAATAAGTGTACCGTTGGCGACCATAGTCTGGGGACGACTCGGGGCACTACAGAGGTGGTGACAGAGCAGAGTGAACCAGAGACCGCCTGGGTTTTCGCTACAGAAAGACAAGTATTTATAGAGGAGGAGAAGGAGGAGGGGGGGTGGTGATACGCTTCCACTATGACAACTTGTGGTTTCAAACACTAGCAATAGTTCTTTCTCGGATATCTAATTGATGATTACTAAAAGTTTCCCAGATTCCAACAGATAAAAGCAGTATAAATTCACGTCCAAAAATTATGAAAATTTACCAAAAACTAACTGAGTATATGAAGAAAACCCCTTTAAAACTTCAGCTCAAAATTTGTAGTGGTTTAAAAGATATTAAAGAAATACTGAAGGTCGTTGGAAAACACAGGTACTGTTCTGGCGGGAAATTGAGTACCAACTTCGAGAAGGTGTACCCTCTCATTTGGAATCTAAATGAAGTGATTCTTGCGGAAAATGAACGCAGTAGATGTGTGAAATAATCTATGAAAATTGTAGAGATAAGTTCGTGGAATTGAAGAAGTTATGATAGAAACACCAAATGTTGGTTCGATAGGTGCTAACTTGTGTATCTATGCAATTTTAGTTGCTTCGGATGAAGAACACTTCAACAATCTAAATATGAGAGTTTTTGTAACATTAATGGGGGATGTCTAATATCAACTAAGAGAGTAGAGAATGTCACACTATAAGAGTTTTTCACAAAACTCACAATATTAGAAAACAACAGTCGAAGAACAAACAAATGGGGTGCGCCACGAGATGCTTTACTGCAATATAATTAGGAAAACTTTTTAAAATTATAATTAAGAAAACTTTCTAAAATTATAAAAGTAAAGCTTTATAAAACTATCATTCGGAAAACTTCATAAAACTATAATTAGGAAAACTTTCTAAACATAAAATAGGAAATAAAGAAAATAAGAAATAAAGAGTGGTTCTCGGATTGGGCCTTGGACTACATTTTCTTGTAAAAAACGGTCTCTCTGTAATTGAATTGGTTGACTAAGCAAACAATGTCCAAATTTTGCAATTTAGCTTATTCTGGAAACCTTGAGATGTCAAGTACATTTTTCATGAAGCCCACTTATTGAAATAATATTAGCAAGATAGTTGAATATACCAATTAATCCTTGCAGGTCAGTTTCACGACAACTTCTTTTAGAAAACCCAATAATCCTTGTACGTGTGTTAGATTTTCCATTTTTGCCTCACCTTAAAGAATGTCATAATGGAAGTATATCCTGAATTTAAAATATTGATTTCTTTAATGCATGCTTCTTTATGAAGACCTACAAAATAAATACTTGAAAATCAACTACAAAATCTTCATTTAATTATTTTTGAAGAGTGACAGATCCATGACACGTCATCCTCCCGGGGTTGGAAAGAATTTCACCTCAAATCCAATGCCTTCCTTAATCCGCCTTCAAGAAACACTTGCAATTTAATCCCGAAACTCCAATGAGGTTTCTCTTTGAGATGTTCAACTTCACTTGGAGAAAGTAATCATACTCCATTGAATATAATCCCAAAATTGTTGTCATTTTCATTCTCCCTAATACATTTTTTCTTCCTTTATCCCATGGAAGGTCACGGCACAATTCAAGAAGAACGAACCTAATAGTTTTGTATAATTTCTTTATCCGAACATAAATTGTACATTCTTTGATTTGAGTCTCCCCAACCAATAAATCTCATGTTCCTCTATTTTGCAAACAAATTTTCTCCATATGGAATAAATTATTATGAGTAAAAATTTTCCAATTCTCAACTTTAAGTCCATAATGTTTGAGCTAACATTGTCTAAAATAGTCAAATTCCACACCAAACCAAATCAACCAACAATAAACTCAAAAGGAAAGTTATCCCTTCCAAATCTAGTGCCACTAATCAATTTTATTGCAAATGACCAATACTTGATGTTCTCCACCTTAGTTTTATCCACAATCATAACATGATAAAAAATTTTCAACACGAGTCAATGACTATCAACTTGATTCACAAAGTAATTAACTAACAATAGAAATAATGAGTAACTCATCACGAGGACATAAAGTTGTAATCCTTTTAACCACCAACAAAGTACTTGAGCATAGTATAAAAACTTTCTATAAACATTGTCACTTAACTTTAACCCATTAAAAAGTAAAACAATTTCTTTCAAATCACTCGAAGGATACCTCGGGTTCATAGTATAAAATAGATCCACATAAATGTTTTTGCTCAAATAAACTTCCATGTTAAAGTATTCTTTTCCTATGCAAGTAGTAAAAGACTAAGGAGGAGGAAATGATATTATCATTTGTGTTGAACTCAAGTTGGCTCGAAAATTTTGTGTTGTGGTACTATGTGGGATGATGAGTAGAATATCGTCACAAAAATCAAAACACCATCTAATAATGTGATCCTTAAAGGGTAGTGCAAAGTGAGGAAAGTCTTGGCAAATTGAGGTGATCCATAAGTTATTTGAAAATGATAGCCAAGTTTTCTTAACTTTCCCTTCCTCCATGGATTGGTACTCAAGAGTGATTTGCCTAGATTGGAACGAAGTTAGTTTGAGATCTTTTTTATTATAGTTGAATGAACTTGGCTTATTGTAATCTTCATAAACCATCTTCTTGTCAAATGGCCAAGATGTGCCAATATAATAAGAATTCTTATTCAAGACACTAATCAAATCGAAGTGTTTGATGAAAGGACCATCCATTAGGGATTGCGGTATTCCTTCCTCTTCAAGGTTTGGGGAGTTAAAAGCCTTTTATCATCAACGATAGAAAACTCCTTTTGAACATGAATTTCTTCCTCATGCTCACTTCCTCCTTCAATGGGTGTTACTAATATATCTTTACACTCTATGAGAAGAACTTTAGAGGTTTCTTCCCTAGAACAATCTTCTTCATAATCCATTTGGTAATCGATCTCGAGTAGTGGACCTTCATGGGAGTAGCGAATTTCTTCTTCTAGCAAAACATCTTCCTTTCTATATAAGGTCTCTTCAACCAACTCATCATGAATTTGTGCTTGTGAAGGTTAAAACTTGAGTGTATTTGGACTTTTAGAAGAGAGTCGTTTATTGAAAGAATCCAATGATCACTTGAATTGCTTCTCAACTTTAATTACCACTTTTATTACACCATCTAAGGAGCCATATGTATAAATCTTCAAAATAGTCCTAAAACTTCAAAACAGGCTCAATATATTCGTTTATACCCTTAATGAACCTAGCAATGATGCATTTCTTTAATTGTATAATGCCACTTCAAAAGCTTATAGCTTTAAACTCAATCGAATAGTCTTCAACGCTGAGCTTGCCTTGTTTCAAGTTTTCTTTTAAGAAAATTTCTCTTCTAAGATGACTAGGTATAAATCTCTTCATCAGTAACCTCTTCATCCATTACCAAGTAAGAATATCTGCTCCACCATCATTCTTTCTTTGGGTCTTCAAATTTTTCGACCATGAATAAGCATACTCGTTGAAACTTCAAAAGGCTAGCTGGATTTTTCTTTTCTCCGCATAATCGTAACATTCAAAAGCTTTCTCCATTTTTTCCAACCAATCATGAAAATAATAACTATTCAAATAACCTTTAAAAAGAGGGAATGAAACGTTTAAAGGTCTTACATTATCAAAGTGATCATTGGACAACCTATGACTAGACTCTTCATAACAACCGATCATCAAAGACATATCAGTTTTGGTTGTTAATGACAGCACTTCTTATCATCATGATAGCTAAACAAAATACATGAAAAAAACTTAGCAAATAATCTCAAGGAAACACAGAGCTTTGATACAAAATGATAAGGAAACAAGACCCTTTTTACACCCAAAAGCTAGCTCGAGAGTGTAGGTTTGATCTAAGCCTTATATACTAGTCCAGGGTGCTCTCCATTTCCGATGTGGGACACATCCTCTCCACCCACCCTAACGATCAAACTGCCTTGGTCAGCAATCTATTGAACCGCCGAGTGGGACGTGCATCGCACGCATCATATAGTAGCATTAAGACTCTGATACCAAATGATACGCTCCCACTATGACAACTTGTGGTTTCAAACACAAGCACTAGTTCCTTCTCGGATATCCAAATGATGATTATTGAAAGTTCCCCAGATTCCAACAGATAAAAGCAGTACAAATCCACTTCGAAAAATTATGAAAATTTACCAAAAACTAAGTAGATGAAGAAAACACCTTTAAAATTTCAACTCAAAATTCATAGTTGTTTAAAAATTATTAAAGCAATACTAAAGGTCGCCGTAAAACATGGGTACCGTTCCAACGAGAAATTGAGTAGCAACTTCGGAAAGGTATAACTCTCTTGTCTAAAATTGAAATGACGTGATTCTTGTTGCAGATGAACGCAGTGGATGTGTAAAATAATCTATCAACCTTTCAGAGATAAATTTATGGAATTGAAGAAGTTATGATAGAAACACCTAACGTTGGTTTGATAGGCGCTAACTTGTGCGTCTATGCGATTTTGGTTGTTTTGGATGAAGAACACTCCAACAATCTAAATATGAGAGTTTTTGTAACCTTAATGGGGATGCCTACTATCAACTAAGAGAGTAGAAAATGTCACACTAAGAACAAACAAACGGGGCACGCCACGGAATGGTTGCAAACATCGGGGTTGTGAGCATAAAAGCTTTAGCAAATATTCATCAAATTTAATTACTCAATGTCATTACATAAGGATGCTTAAATAGCACCCCTCTAAAATAATAATTGAGAAAACATACTAAAACTAATATTAGGAAATATTTCTAAAACTATAATTAGGAAAGCTTTCTGAAATTATAATTAAGAAAATTTTCTAAAACTATAATTAGGAAAACTTTCTAAACATAAAATAGGAAACAAAGAAAATAGAAAATAAAAAAAATAGGAAATAAAGAGTGGTTCTCGAATTGGGCTTTGGGCTCGATTTTTTTGTAAGAAACAGCCTCTCTGTAATTGAATCACTTGGCAAGCAAATGATGTTTAAATTTCATGATCCAGCTCATTCTGGAAACCTTGAGATGTCATGTACATTCTTCATGAAACCCACTTGTTGAAATAACATTGGTAAGATAGTTGAATAGGCCAATCAATCCTTAGAGGTCAATTTCACGATAGTTTTTTTTTGGAAAGTTCAATAATCCTTGGACGTATGCTTGATTTTCCATTTATATCTTACCTTGAAAAATATCATAATGTAAGTGGATACTGAATTTAAGATATTGATTTCCTTAATGCATGTTCCTCCATGAAGACCTACAAACGTAATTCTTGAAAATCTCCATGGACTTATTTTTGAAGAGTTGCAGATCTGTGACACATTTGATAAGAATAGCAATGGTCAAATAATTGTTGCTACTGGTTGTAGTAGCCAGCAGGGGGAGGGGATGAACAACAGTCAAATTGACCGTTGCATTCTGCAACTTGCAAGCAACAGTCAATTTGACCATGGGCTGTTGCTTTATACTTGACATTACAAGCTTGCAGCAAGGGGGAATGGGACACCTCAGCACTCAGCAGGGAGTAAGTTGGCAACAATCAAGTTGACCATTCAGCAGCAGCTGCCAGCCAGTAAGGGAGGATGGTGTTAGCTCAGCATGGTAAAAACCCTTTCTCTTTGGAGTCTTTTGACTCTTTTCTTCTTGCGCCTTTAGAGAACTTAGGGGAGATAGGGGAACACTGAACAGAAGAGAGAATGAGAAAGGTCGGCGTTCGATCAAACCTCGATATTGTTGGTTTTGGTCTCAAAATGTTTCTCTCGCTATGCTTAACAACTCTTGTGAAGAAAGTTTTTGCAATAACTCGATTTCACTTTACAATTTCTCCTGCGAACATTAGGATTTTTGGGGCGTTTTCATTTTTTACCTAAAAATTCCATTCAACTCAGGATTTTGGTCTTGAAATGTTTCTCTTGCTATGCTCAACAACTCTTGTGAAGAAATTTTTTGTGATAAGTCAATTTTGCTTTCCAATTTCTCCTCCAAACGTTACGGTTTTTAGGGCATTTTTGTTTTTTGCATAAAAATTCAATTCAACTAAGGATTTTGGTACGTTTGAGTTGGAAATATTGTTTAGAACGTTTTGCAGGTAAACATCGTGGGAGAGAGTGGTCGGAACAGCGAGAAATTGCTAACGAAATTGTTATGGTTTTTGTGGCATTTTCATTTTTTGTCGATTAACGTTGTGGGGTGGGCACTAGGTCGACTCGTTGCCTAGCTCGTTTGGGATCGCCTGACTCGGTCCCTGGCGAGCCCAACACCCTTAGCTCAGCTAGGCCTGCTACAGTAACGAGTCGAGTCAAACTCGGCGTGCTAGAGTAGCGGGTCAAGCTGGCGAGCCAGCCTACTTGTTAACCAACTCTAAATTGCTTAGGTCTCGTTTGCTTCCCGTCTAGGAAATCTGTCTATCAAGTATTTGTCGATTTCATATGTTTTCGTAAGTCCACAAAAATGCACAATATTTCATCATAATTATATCTGTCACAAGTTATCCGCTTTTAAGAAAAATCTCAACTATTTGAAAATAGTATCAACAAAAGAAAACAAATTCTAATAACAGGAATTAAATATACAAATAGCATTTTCATCCTATGTTTTTTTGATGACCAAAAAGAGCAAATCTATGTATTTAATTACGTCAACCCACGAACCTAGGATTAACTTTCGCCAAATGATCTGGAAGTCTCTTCCCCATATAGTTGATTTTCTCATCAATATTGAGATGAATACTAATATTTCTCTATCTAAATAACATACTCCCTATTATTTGTTTATCTGAATCTTTGAGAATTTAGGTAAAAGTCCTTTCTTAGTAACTAAGTGGGTGAAGAGTTGAGATTGTCAAGGAATTATTTTTTAGCAAAAGAATTGGGGGGCTCATCTAAGAAATCAACTCACAACAGTGTAATGATCAACAGCAAACAATTCAGACCCACCTATTATGTATTTTTTGATACCCAATTGAAACGAATTAACTAGCTTCACCTTCCAATCATGAAGAATGAGGTATGGCAAATAGTAATGCCTTTGGCTATTTTACACTAATATAACCTGGAAGTACATGGTCACCCTTTTTTTCTATTTCTACTTAACTAATCAACTTTATAATTGGTCTTACTAATTAAATGTAGAACTATAATCATTATGTATTGACTCCTCATTTTGTCTTAGGCTATAGTGACGTTCGTACCAGTTAATGGTTTGATTGAGAGTAGAAAACAGAGGAAGAGGAGTAGCATCTGAGCTTGTAACGCCCTGAAAACCCACGCGGTTTCAGGTTCGCTCTGCTCTGTCACCACCTCTGTAGCGCCCCGAGTCGTCCTCAGATCCGGATCGCTAACCGTACACTTACTCATTTCGTCGATAAATTTTGTGTAAAATTCTAGAACTTTATTCCTAGACTTAAGAATGACATCTTTGAAAATATTAAAAACGTCACAGCAGAATACTCGATTAAAATAAGTTTAAATAAAACTTCATTTTTCAAAACATAAAAAAAAAAAAGAACCGGTCGACACTTTAATTCTCTCTGTCTGCCCCCGGTCGAACCTCGCGGTCGACACCTTTACGTTCATTACAAGGAGGGCGACACTTGTCTTCACCGGTCGATACTTTATTTCTCTCTACCCACCCCCTGTCGAACCTCGCGGTCGACACTCTCACTATTTTACACTAACCGGTTGACACATAAAGGCACTGGTCGATACTTTATTTCTCTCTGCCCGCACAGGTCGAACCTCGCGGTTGTCACTCTCACCATTTTTTTACACTAATCGGTCGACACCTAAAGACACCAGTGCACACTTTATTTCTCTCTGTCCTCGTAGGTCGACCCTCGCAGTCGACATTTGTTTCGTTCGGTCGACACCTTGCACCAGCAGCCTAAAGAAAACACCAGTTCAAAAGAAATTGATCGGCAAAAACTTCCATTATACAAAAAAAAAAAACGACAAAGGCAAAAACCTGTATTTTGAGACAAGGTTCCCTAAATAGTTTCAAAACACAACTATACTTCAATCCGACTATTATTGTGCCAAACCAACCCATACTTTCAAATTCTATACACTTGACTTATACCTCGCAAAATACAACCCAAAAAAGAACTACCATCTAGCCTCACTTCACGGGTCGAGTCGCCATGACGAACTCTACTTTCTTGTACATGGTAGCACGCCGCCAACTGCCTACTCATTTTTCCTGGACTCTCGTAACTCAGCAACATTATCTCTGCACCTACACCACAAAACCCACAACATAAGTCTACACTTAATAAGTACTGCAATATGAAACGTAAAAACCAACAATGCAATCCTATCACATGCAGTCTCTACATTCTCGATCATGTTGTTGCAATCGGTGCCGCGTGGTACAGCCGTACCATGTTGAGGCTTGATTCTCTAGCCACCTCACACCCTGACACGTCGCCATTGTCCCGGTTCCTCCAGCAACGAGGCCTTCAAACTGTACACACGCGTCACTTCACAGACCGCAACCATTTCAGGGTGAGGATGGACGCACTCGCCACACCACTCCCTGGTACATCGCCACCGTCCTGGTTCCTCTAGCAACGGGGCCAGAGTTGCCCACCAATACACACACACCGCAGCAGCTATCCTAGGGTGAGGTTGGACGCACTCGCCACAACACCCCTCTGGCACGTCGCCACTGTCCCAGTTCCTCCAGCAACGGGGCCAAAGCTACCCATGCACATACATCATTCTCACCGCCACGCGTCGCTTTTCACGTTCGTATATAAAACTATGATCAAATTCATTTTTGTTACGTTTTTCAAAACATGGTGCATGACTGAACAAAAACATGCAAAACACACAATACCACCTTACCATCCCATGGTGTAGACCCGTAAGGGCAATGCACATGCAAACACTAATTACTTGGCATAATAGCTTTCTGTGGTGCTCGTTTCTATTACTTCCTTGGGCTTAACCTATCACATACCAATTCACATTAAAAACTCATCTCACAACTCATCCCACGTACTAAAATTACGACTAATAACTCAATCCACTAAAGCCTGACCAAAATGGCTCGCTAACCTGAATTCCGGCCGTAAATCAACCTAACTTCCAACACGCATAACTTTTGTGTCTGTTGTCGGAATTACTCGATTCTAGCGGCTAAACGCTCCACTCATAACCTAGTTTAACATATCAAAAGAGAATCTAAAACGATCAACCGCAGCTAGGGCGGAAATTCAAAAACATAATAGGTTTTAGGCCTAAAATCCTACATTCTCGGTTTTTTAGCAAAACTCAACAATTTTCTCACCAATCCATCATATTTATCATTAATAAGCCCACAACAATCAATAATAAATCCAATAAACACTCTAACTCTAAAACCCTCAATCTCTATCTACCAATTTTATCAAACTCTAATCATAACCCAAAACTAAACCATAAAATACTCAAATCTACCTTAAACAGTTGTAATGGAGGGTAAAACGAAGAGATGGTGTTGCGTCGATGGAGAGAAGATAGCCGAAGGGAGAATTCTCGCGTGGGGAGGGGAGGGTTTTCTCTGTGGGGAAAGAGGGGGAAAAGAATTACGGAAATGGGGGATTCTTCTCTCCCTCTCGTTTTTTATTTTATTAATTAATTAATTATATTATTTAATATAATTAATCCTAATTACCTTTTCGCTCTTACTCTTTAATCCATTAGTTAAACCGTCCTTCAGTCTGTTTTTGGTCGGACTTTTAAAATTTTCTGTTATCGATTAGTCTCGAAATAATCTGTTATCTATTAGTATAAATTCTTCGCTCTCGATTCTGATCACAACTCTGTCATTTATCAATACGAATTTTTAAAAATTAAATTACAGAAATTTTGAGTGTTACAGAGCTGAGAGTTGGAGCAAGAGGCTGAACGGTGCTATTGGAGAAAGCCATACCTTGACTCTAATACCAAGTGAGAAAGAGAGACGTAAAGGAGGAGAGAGCAACAATAAAGATTAATGGTATATTGATTAGGGAAGTAGAATACATATACACAATTGCTAAAAAGAGAGAGGGCATGTGTCCTATGCTGATTGGATAAATCCTAACTAATACTAAACAAGATGAGGTGTTTGTAGGGGATATACTAACATTCAAGATCGTTGGACGTCTTATTACATACACTTGAGCATCCATGAAAATGAATCTTCGCAAAATTCCCAATAATGTTAATGTCTTGAAAAATAGAACACCATGGCTATTTCACGGTACCTCTCTCCCTCGACCCACAAATTTAACCAAAATTTTTCCTAACTTGTTTTTCATGCAAATAATAACTACACCATCAAATTCAGAACATTGTTTGTGTGATTTTTCACCAAACTTTAGAGCAAAAAACACATCCTAAAGCTAATTTAACTAACGCCCATCCAAATCTGAAAATTTCTCAATTACTTGATCAATCCCTAGTTTCAATACCGATTTGTTATATTGATTTGTTCATTTCAATGCCAGAGACCACTTTCGTGTGGAACTTCCCTCAACTCTCTTTTTCTTTAATTTTTCTAATGATTTTATTGGCATTTATGCCATGGTATTATTGGGCACACGCCATGACGCTTTTACAGATTTAAAAGCGTTTGAAAATTTTTATGATTATATTATTTTATTAAGATATTATATTGTTATATTATTACAGTAATAGCCACCAATTTTATTTGTTATCTTTTCAGTTAATTTTTATGTTATTTAAAATCAATTTGATTTGTGTTGATTTAAATCATCTTGTTTTGTTAGTAATCGATCACATGTAATTTTTTGGTCAAATAGGTCAAACAGTTAGCTGTAAAGCCATGTATGGCAAATTTCTAAAGCTTCGTGCACAGTCATTTATTATTTTTATTTCTAGGCTTTGTTTTAGAGGACTTGAAGTACCAATTGATGTCTGGTGGTTGTAGGGATTCGTGTGGTAGGGTTTTAGGATTTTTGGTTAAGCAAATCAAATTTTTGTTATGATCCAGTTTTTCATTGATTAGGTTTAGGAAATTTTGGCTTCAAGCTTAGATCCTCAAAATGTGAGGATTAAATATTTGTTTAATATACAAAATGTAATTGCTTATACTATATTTTATATATTAAATAAATTAAATTGTTTTTTTATTTTATTCTTATTTAAAAATTTTTATTTAGGGAAGGAAGGAAACTTTCTTTCTTTTTGGCAACGCGTGCGATCGTAAATATGAGAGAGAGAGAGAGAGAGAGAGATCCAAGTATGGAACACAGGGTTTTTAATCTCCAAGTTTTGTGAAAATTTGTCACGAGTAAGTCGAATTTAAACTATATTTTTTAGATAGAATTTTAGAGTTTTACGTGATTTTGGATTCGAGGTTAAAAATTTGAATCATTTGATTATTTATATATTCTTTTAGTAGATTTGAGGTTTATGCGGATTTTAGAGTCTATTAGTGGCATAAATAAGCAATGAAGAAGAGATTTTGTGCCCTCCATTAGCAGATTAAAGCAGTGTCGACATTTGTTGAGCGAATGTCGACTAATGTTTGAGGTAAAGTGGAGCTAGGGTTAACATCTCGGCAAGTGTTGACCTCGTAAGTATCATAGGGTGCAAGTGATGACTTACTCGTTCAAATCTTGCCATACCATAGAGGAGTCAAATGTTAACCCTTTGCTTAGGGCGTCGACCATTGCCTTGAATGGTCGGTCTTTGTTGTGTCTAGCGTGTTTGAAGGGTCGACCCTATTGTGGCAGAGCCTACGAACGGTCGACCCCTGCTTGAGCAATCGACCCATGTCGTGTCTTTTTTTGGGAAAGGGTTGATCCTTGTTGGGTGGTTGACGCCTGTGATGGTTTGTGCATCCAACCGTGGTTTTATTGAAAGAAAGTTTTGTCACCTTGACAAAGTTTGCTGTAGTTTATCGTAGTCTCTTTGTTGGGTTCCTAATGCTGGTTAGGATACACCTATTATCATCTTTGTCTACTAGATAGGGTTGTAACATTGTCCTTGTCAGTTAGAGTTCCTAACTTGATTTAATTCCTAAGACACCTCTCGTGTTTTAATTTGGAATTTTATGTTGGGTTGGTTATAGGTTCCAACAATGTCCCTATTCTTGATGCCTTATATCCAGTGCATGATCCCCCTAGCATGTTCGAATGGTCGGTAATGTTGTTGTTGTCATCGTGGTAGGGGTTTCTATATTGTTTTGGATTTGCATTGTTTTCAAAATTATATTTTGGTGGATCGACATCTATGAAAAATCCTGGTGGAACCTGGTTGGCAGCATGACATGGTAACAGACCCTAAATTGAAGATGATAGGTAGGAGCAAACAGAAAGTGTTCGGTGCTCTCAGGTTTAACCAACAACACCCCAAAACAGTATAGTTATTATGTGGGAAAATAGCATATCATCGAGAGAATGGGTGTTGTTACCTGAGTTACGGATAAAAGGGAAAACCTGTTAACTTACCTGAGATGATGCCGCCGAAGGAATGAAAGAGATGATCATGGAACCCACTGCTGGTCCATCCGGCAACTATGGCACCTTTTGAATGAAGTCACTTTCGAGAACGAAGGAAACTCCAGCAAATGGTTTAGTTCTTCCACCTTTCTTCTAGTTTCCAATCCCTTTTCTGATTGAAGAGAAGAAGTGGCAGTAAGAGGGCACCAAGTAACCGAAACTTGGTGGACAATGGGTAACCTCTCGGATGTTATGCACCAAAAATGAAGACCGTGAGAAAACTCACAGAGCCCTTTGATTTTATAAGATAAACTTCACTCAATCTTCGATTCATCAAAAGTTTTTTTTTTTACAATGGTCCAAACATGCTCTTATATGCTCACAAAATCGGAGGTATCAAAAAAGAAAATAAAAGAAAAAGAAAATACTAGTTGTTGGAGCATTGTTGGAACTAGCTGTTGGGATTCAGCGCTTGGCCACGCGCGCCTGTGCTGCAACTGGTCCTCGGCTAGATGTGCGCCCTCCTTTGGTCAAGCCTTCATCCATACTTGCCAACGACTGTCATCTGTGCACGCCCATCAATGATGCTGCGCCAAGGCTGGGACTACTACCCGAGCTCTTAACTGGCGGCCTATGCCCGCCGTTGCTGCTGCACTTCGTTGGGTCTTTTCTGCACGCGCCATGCATGTCGTAGTGCTCTCTCATGCAGCCCTCTTCCTATTGATCATGGTTACCTATGCATGCTTGCTGGTGCTTGGCGTGTTTCCTTGCGCAGGGCTTGTCTTAGTCCATGCCCTCCTTTGCGTGCTCCCATCCCGACCCATGACTCGACCATGCTCCTGCCCGTGCGCGCCATCCTTGGTCATCCCAATCCAACTCGTGCTCACCTCTTTTTGATCAACAAAGCCATTCTAAATACTAACTAAGCAAGCATACCAAAATACTACAAGAGTAATGTTTACTACAAAGTAAAATGACATAAGGTAAAAGACTAATGTTTGCCATAATTTTAAAAGATAAGAAATGCTTGGTTACACGAATTTATCTTTGGGAAAACAAATTCCCTCTTAAGTGTGAGATTTCAGCTCCCACTTGATGCGCTTCAGGTTATGAACCAAGTGGAAGAAAAAATGAAACAAAAACTTAACAAAAATCTGCTTTTTAGATTAAACAGATTATGGAAAGAAAATGCAGCAACTTGTTGAAATCGTAACTTTTATGATTTTGAACCAAATGCGCTGAAATTTTAAATGAAGCTTACTAAAATTTTAGGGTCTAACTCCCTGGAAATTGAAAGTTATGGTCAAAACAGCAAAGGTCACTGAAAAACGCAGGTAACTATTTCGGTAGGAAATTGTATACCAACTTTGGGAAGGTCTAAATCCCTCTTTTGAAATTGAAACGACGCAATTTTTATGGCAGATTAAAGCTCTAGATGTGAATAATAATCTATGAAAATTTTAGATGTAAATTCGTGAAATTGAGAAAGTTGTGAAGTAAACATCGATGTTGGTTTGATAGATGCTAATTTGGGGCGCCTCGCAAGACTTAGTTGCTTCGAACGAAGAACACTCCAACAATCTGAATATGAGAGTTTTTGCTACATTATAGGAATGCCTACTATCAACTAAGAGAATAGAAATGTAGTACTAATAAGAGTTTTTTGCAAAACTCACAAGATTGGAAAACAATTGTGAAGAACAAACACTCAGGTGTTTGTGTCACGCGGTGCTTGAGAGTTTCGGGGTTTGAGAGCAAAAAACTTCAATAATATTAATCAAATTCAACTTCTCTTCATAGTCAATATATAAGAATGCTTAAATAGCACATCTCTAAAATAATAATTATGAAACTTTATTAAAACTATAATTAGTAAAATTTTCTAAAACTATAATTAAAAAACTTTCTAAAACTATAATTAGGAAATAAAAGAGTGGTTGTCGGATTGGGCCTTTGGCTTGATTTTCATGTGAGAAAAAGCCTATCTTTAATTGGTTTATTTGACTAAGCAAATGATATCCAAATTTTACGATCAAACCCATTATAGAAACCTTAAGATGTCAGCTACATTCTTTATGAAGCATAGTTGTCGTAATACAATTGTTAAGGATGCCGAATATTCCAAATATTTTTTGAAGCTCAATTTGATGATAGTTTTCTTGGAAAGTCCAATAATATTTGAATGTGCACTTGATCTTCCATTTATGTCTTACTTTGAAAAATGTCATAACGTAAGTGGATGCTTAATTTAAGAGTTGCATATTCTTAAAGTATGCTTTTCCCTCAAAACCTACAAAATAAACACTTGAAAATCGGTTAGAAAATCTCCATAAAATTATTGTTGAGGAATAACGGATTCATGGCACATCATCTGTGACACCCTGACAGCAACACCCCAAAAACCCCCTCTGGTTTTCAGTTTGCTTTGATACCATAACTGTGACACCTCGAAAACTCTCTCTGGTTTCTGGTTCGCTCTAACACTATAACTGTAGTGCCCCGCGGCCGCCCCAGACCCGCAATGACGTGATCCTCTCTCTCTCTCTCTCTCTACTCAACCTAACAACACTATTATTATTTAATCATATTCAAAAAAATATTTGTTAGTATAAAAATTTTCAACTCCTTTTGAAAATAACTCACGCCCCTGAAAAGAAAATGTTCCAAAAGGAAACGTATGAAAGCCCGATATAAACAAGCTACGGAAAACGTTTACTTACCATTGGAGTTTTAAAAAAAAATGACATAAAAGAGTTTAAAACAGTAAAACTCGAAAAGGGAACAGGAGTGCCTGTCGCACGCCCTGTGCTTGAAGTGCCGTGCGCTAGCGTGCGCACCCTCACTCGGCACTGCGCGTCCCGGGCCTCGCATCCTCGCGTGCTCCCTCAGCACTGCGCCCTCCGGCACACGCTCTGACCCGGCGTTGCGCCCTTAGACACACACCCACCCGGCGCTGCGCATCCCACGCGCACACTCGAGCACTCAGTACTACATGACCCTCGTGCATGCCACCTCCGACGTTATAACACTCTCTTCCAAAATTTCGCCAGAGTAACGCCCAAAAATAACTATCCCAAAAACGAACTAAACCTGTATACATTTCACCAAACTACTCCCATAATACATCAATCAAAACCATCCAGAAATCACCAGGGAAATCAGAATTGAAGAAGAATAAATTCAGCGACTAATAACGAAGAAAATTCACAGTATAGAGCAATACAATACTCATATATATAGTATATATACACACATCACCAAAATCGCTCAAAATGCCCCTCAAAACCCCAAATCCCATCCATACCAGCCTAACTCCACGGGTCGAGTCGCTCTAACACACAGCCATCCGGTGCCTCGGTCGTGCGCCACCAATTGCCTCACTCATCCGTACTGGGCTCTCGGAACTCACCGGCAGTAAACTCTGCACCGACACCAAAAAACACAAAACGTAAGCCTAACTGTAACGCCCCGAGAATCCTCCGTGATTCCCGGTTCGCTACCAACTACTAGTCGTCAATATCCCTCATACTCTCTACTAAATATTTCCTAGAAATTGAGAAGCTTTATTTTTCGACTCAAAACGACTTTTTTTTTTTTACTCAAAACGTCTTCCAAAGGAATTACATATAAATACCGCAACGGAAACTTGTTTAAAATCGGTTTAAAGAAACTCCATTTTTTTTAAAACATAAAAATCAAGAGATCGGTCGACACCTGCAAGAGCCAGTCGACACTTAAATTGTCTCGGGTTTCCATCAGTCGACACTGACAAACACTGGTCGACACTACATATCTCTCGGGTACTTTCATCGGTCGACACCGGGGACACCGGTCGACACTTCTACCTCTATTTTAGAGAGGGGTCGACACCTTGATACTCTCTGTCAGCGTAGGTCGACCCTCGCGGTCGACACCATTGCTCATTTTACACGGACCGGTCGACACTTGTAACCAGGGGTCGACACCTACCTCAGCTCTGCCTTGCACAGGGCGAGCCTCGCGGTCGACACTCACCCTCTATTTTACACTGACCGGTAGACACCTCTGGACTTCGGTCGACACCTTGCACCTAGAACTTTAACAAAATTCAACAAAACAACACGAATTTTGACTAAACGTTTAAAACCCATAAATTCACTTCTCGACTCAATTTACAAACCTGTTATGCATGCCAAAATACTCAACCCAAATTCAATTATCACATTTACATCAAAATGACTAAGTACGACTCAAAATACCTCACTACCCGTACTTACACCCGCCATGGTCAAAACGCCTCAAATGTTGGCCAAGTTGTCCCACGAGCGTTCTCCTCCAACTGCCTCCTAGTCCTAGGCATTCTCGGGATACTCACTAGTTGCTGCGTCGTCACCTATATCACAGAACGCAACTATTAGCCTAATTCTAAGTAAGCAATGCATATAAACTTAAACACTGAAAAACATTCACATAATAACATATGCAGTTTCTACAGTTTCGTCTCTACTTTCGTTTTCGTCTCTTTCTTACATCTTCTTTATCTTCTTACTATTGGGTTTTTCTTTACGTGCTAGATCGAGATGACACACCTCACGGTCCACCTTAATGGACAAGGCCAAACTCGACATAGTAAAGTGACACACCTCGCGGTCCACCTCACTGGACAAGGTCACCACGTAAAGCGGAGGAAGAGTGATACACCTCGCGGTCCACCTCTCGGGACAAGATCACTCAACCCCACCTTTATTATCTTCTTACGTATCTTCTCGTTTCATTCGTTTCGTCTCATCCTACTGTTTCACTTTGTAAAAACATGGAAATTCATTTTCATTTCGTATCGTAAATTAAAACCATGATGCACAATCAATAAAGCATAACATCATATAAACGTGCAATGCAACCTACTGTACTGTGATGTAGGCCCAAGGGCAAAAGTCCTACTACACTACTTACCTAGCGTCTTTAGCACTCGTATACGAACCTCATATTTCGCTTGCTTACTGGGAAACCTATAAATTATATAACTATCAGATTTACATCCATGAAATCCACAATTTCTAAGGAAACACCCTCTATCAACCTATCTAACTAAACTCCCAACATTCCACACAAATTTCGACCAATTTCGCAATTGCCTAACCTATCCAATACTCGTCCTATTCGGACGATTCAAAATGCTACGGATTCCTCATGACATCTAGTTTCTAACTGTTTCATCCATTTCCCAATTGGACCTCCACAACTTGGTCGAATGTGGCTGAATAGAAAACGTTCTACAATTTGAGCATTCGGCTATCCAAACGCTCGATCTTTCCCGTAAAACCCCATAATCAACTCCTATTTCTAGCTTAAACATCAACATACGTACGAAATCAGCTAAAACCTCCAAATTTCGTATCTCCCTCCTAGGGCTCATCCAACTCTCTCCTTAATTTCACTTTTACTTCTCAAAGCAACTAAAGGACTACCTATCTACTGAAAACTAAACAAAACTTACCGTAGATTTGAATAAACAGATGAGAACGGAAGGAAACCGCCGCTGAAAGGAGACGTCGAGTTGTTCGTGCGGGAGAAGAAGAAACAGGGGGGAAGAGATTGTTAGGGAAGAAGAACACCGAGTGTTCTTCTTCTCTCTTTTTTTATATATATTATTTAATATAATTAATAACAATTACTATTTCGCCCTCAAACATAATTCTTTCGATAAATCTATTATACGATCAGTGTTCGGATAAAATCTTAAAATTTTACTTTCGCCATTATTCCTGAAATAATCCTTTACCTAACGTTACAAACTTCCCAGCCTCGATTCCGACTCAAACCTCGCCGCTGACCAATACGAAATTCTAAAAAAAATCGAATTAACTAAAATTTTCGGGTGTTACACTAACACTTAGCAAGTAGTGCAATATGGAAAGTAAAATCGATAATGCAATCCTATCACATGTAGTCTCTACACTCTCACTCATGTTATCGTAACTTGTGCCACATTGTACAGCCGCACCAGGGTGAGATTGGACTCTCTCACCACACCACCTTCTGATACGTCGCCATCGTCCTAGTTTCTCCAGCAACGAGGCCCACGAGCTGCACACCAGCATCACCACACCACAACCAGCCCAGGGTGAGGCTGGACTAACTCGCCACACCACCCCCTGATACGTTGCCACCATCCCGGTTCCTCCAGCAATGGGGCCGAAACTACTCACCCCTACACACACCTCAACAGCCATCCCAGGGTAAGGCTGGACTCACTTGCCACACCACCCCCTGACACGTTGCCACTGTCCTGCTTCCTCCGGCAATGAGGCAAAAGCTGCCCACACACACATCGTCTTCGCTGCCATATGTTACACTCCTCTGTATCTTAAAACATGCTCAAATTCATTTTTGTTACACTTTTCAAACATGATGCATGACAAAGCAGTAAACACGCACATCACAACACACAACCAATCCTAAAGTTCTGTAGTGTAGGTCCACATGGGCAAAGCACATGCAAACACTACTTAACTGGTGTACTTAGCTCTCCTGGTGCTCGACTTCACCAAAACCTGCTCAACCTACAACAGAAAGCCACTTTCCGTAAAAACTCATCCCAATACTCTGCTCACGCACTAAAACCAACATACTAACACAATACATCACGAATTAGCCAAAATCGCTTACTAACTAGACTCGGCCCAAAAACTGACATAAACATCGAATGCGCATAACTTTTGCGTTGGTTAACGGAATCAAACGATTCTAGTACCTAAATGATCCACTAATAACCTAGCTTAACATATCAAAAGAGAATTTAAAACAATTATCCGTAGCTAAGTCAAAACTCCCAAAAAAGGAATCGGATTTTAGCACTAAAACGTCAAAAATTTCAACTTTAACCTAATTTCACCAATTCCTTCACCAATTAGCCACATTTCATTCATTCATTCAAAGACAATCTAAACAAAAATTGGAAATTCAAACCCCAAAACCCGAGTTTCAGCTCATTCTACCCCCTAGGTTTTCATCAAAATCACGAGCATTCATTGCCCCTTGCTTAACTACTACAATTTTGCCTCTAACCTACACTAATCTCCTCACAGAATTGATCGAAAACCATATCCAAATGAGTCTCACACTCGGCCATCAAAATAGAGAAGAGATGAGAGGCTTACTGAGGGTGAAAATTGGGTCACTGCACCGGGACAGGAAAGATGGCGTTGAGGAGAGGTGTGATCGCCTGAAGAGAACCGGAAATGGAGAAGAAAATGCCGGCGAAGGAAAGAAACACGTCGGCCGAAGAGTTCTGCCGCACAGGGAGGGAGGGCTTATTGGAGAAGGAGGCAAGCGACGAGGCTTGCTTCAGCGTGCCAGGAAATGGCAGGAAAATAAGGCAAATGCCGGAGGAGAGCTCATCGTTGGGGAGGAGCTTTGTCCTCTCGCACCCGGGTCTCACTCAGTAGCCAGAACAGGGGAGTGGCTTCTTCGTGAAGCCACTTTGCTTAATAAAAATAAATTTTTATTTTAAATTTTTCTTCAAAATCCCCCATTTGCCCTCATGTGTTTTGAACCTCCGCATCTCCGCTAAATTCGCGACCTTTCGCTTATTTAAACTAAAAAAAATTTTCTCCCAAATTAAATCTTAAATCTTCCATAATTAATTATCCATTAAAACCTCTCACAAATTCTCACGGGACTTTTAATTTATTCGATGAAATTTTTTGGTTATTACATCATCCTCCCGGGGTTGGAAATGATTTGACCTTAAATCCAAGGCTTTCCTTAATCTATTTTCAAGAAACACTTGCAATTTAATCTTGAAACTCCAAGGAAGTTTCTCTTCGAGATGCTCAACTCCACTTGGAGAAAGTACTCTCATTCCATAGAATATAATCCAAAAGATGTCGCTATATCCATTCTACCTAATATATTTTTCCTTGCCTCCTTTATTCCATGGAAGGTTACGCCATAATTCAAGAAGAACGACTCAAATAGCTTTGTACAATTTCTTTGTTCGAACATAAGTTGTACATTCTTTGATTTGAGTTTCCCCAACTAATAAATCTATTGTGCCTCCATTTTGCAAATAAAGCTTCTCCATATTGAATAAAATGTTATGAATAAAGATTTCTTAATTCAACTTCGAGTCCATAATGTTTGAGCCAATAAGCATTGTCTAAAATAGTTAAATTCCACAACAATCCAAACCAATCAACAATAAGCTCAAAAGGAAAATTATCCCTTCCAAATTGGGTGTCACCCATCAAATCTAATGCATACGATCAATACTTGATTTTCTCCATCTTAGTTTTATCCACAATCATAGCATGCCAATGATAAAAATTTTTTCAACACAAGTCCATGACTATCAACTTGATTCACAAAGTAATTAACTATCAATGGAATTTTTGAGTAACCCATCATGATAACATAAATTTGTAATCCATTTAACCACCAACAAAGTGTTTGAGCATAGTATAAAAACTTTCCATAAACTTTATCACTTAACTTTAACCCATTCAAAAGTAAAATAATTTCTTTGAAAACACTTGAAGTGTGCCACGAGTTCATAGTATAAAATGGATCCATATATTTGCTCTTGCTCAAATAAGCTTCCATATTAAAGTATTTTTTTTTCCATGCAAATAGTAAAAGACCAAGAGGAGGAAAAGATATTACCGGTTGTGTTGAACTCAAGTTGCCTAAAAAACTTTCAAGTTGGGCATTGTCGTACTATATTGGATGATGAGTAGAATATCGTCACAAAAATCCAAACGCCATCTAATAATGTGAGCCTAAGGATAGTGCAAAGTGAGCGATGATGACTCTTATGAACAAGGGGATAGTGATCAAGTGAGAATTTTTGGAGATAACATTATAGAACCCTTTACGCAAACTGATTTCATTGATGATTTTGGAATCATGAAGCTATTTAAGGAATCTCTCATAGAGAATAAAAGTGAGCAAACAATAGAAACTATAGAATCCTTTGAACCCATAGAGATAGAATCCACACCCGAGGACTTCCAAAACTTAAGGACTCATCGGGTTATTATTTTACATGACCTGTTTGATGTTAGTCCTAGGAAGAAAATTTTAGTAAAGGACTATGTGGAGTTAACCTTTGCCAAAGAGGAAACCTTTTATGCAATGCATGCACAGGTACCTATTTTTCACATCCAACAAGAGTCTTACCAAATAGGTGGAAATTTCCTTGATCCCTTTTTGACCCAAAATGAGAGTAGTGCTTATACTTTAGAAGGAATTAGTTTTTCCATTATGCCCTCATTGATTAAGAAGGATAGAGGTCTTTATAGATCCTTAAAGCATCCTAACATTTTAAAAGTGAATTTTAGGGTGAGTTGTCTAGTAAGTCATTGAGTGACATAAGACCTTTGTTTTTACCCCCTAACAATTTAATTTCTTGATTTTTTAAAATTAGATAGAATAAAATTTTTGATTTGTTTTGTAATAATTTTACTTTGTTTTGTATTCAATTTTCACATTGGCATAGTATTAATGAACATAATGATTTTTATTTCTTATTTAAAGAAAATTCTTCCATCATACCCTTATATGATTGTCCAGATTACTTTATTATAAATGTTTGTGAAGAATATAACATTTAATTTATGGTGAAGCTAATGTTTAAGGAAATGATAGGACCTTATTTGTATGATGATTTGTTGAACTTTAAGGCCATAGAATTTAATTGCATTATCATTTCATGGCAACATAATAATAGACTTGTAAAGATAGTCTTACTCATAAGTGGTTTGAAGTTGGTTCTCAAAGTTGGACTTGTATGTCTCGAAACTGCTTTTATTTTTAGAAAGAGAAATTTGAAAGTATAGTTATGATTGAACTTTATTTTTGGCCTTCTTTAAATGAAGAAAGGATTTTGATACGTTGGTTTAACATGTGTATTAAGCATTTAATTTTTCTGTTTAAAGATTATAGCATGTTGACCAAAATGAACTTTATTGAACTTGAAATTTATAATGTAACGGTTAAGTAAGGTCTTTATGATCCTTTTTCTTACCAAGTGAAAATTATCTTTTATATGTTGAAAAAGAATTATTTTTGTGATATATCTTCATATATTGTGAAAAAGAGGGATTCTTTTGGAATCTCATTACTTTCTATGGACAACTACCACGGAGCAACCAAGAAAGTGGTTGGTACTTTGCCGATGAGCTATGTGCCACTTGACACCTTACTAACTTGATTACTTAGAATTGGTTCGATAGTAGGTCACTTTGATTGAATTTTTGGATATAAAGATTATAATCCTTCTTTGATAATTTCCTTTGAAGATTATTTGAAAGAATATTCATTTTGTGTAGTAGCACCTACTATATCTTATGTCTTGTTGCATCTACTTTTGAAGTTGGATTAATATGTGGTGGATGAATTTAGTAGAATGTCCATAAATATACCTCTTGTTTTCAATATGTGTGTCTATTTTGTAGGCCACAATGATCGAGTCCACCATTTGGTGGTAGCCTTCCATTTTGATCTCAGAAAGATAAAATGAGTACAAAGAGGCAATCTCCTGAATTTGAGGTCAAATCCTTAATGACCCTGGGAGGATGATACGCTATGGGATCCAGTGGCCAGACTTCATACCAAGGTAAGTGCAGATATGAACATTTGTGCTAAAAAAATTTACAAATCTGGCAGGTGAAGGGCTTTTTATAACTTGGGATAGAAGTAATGAAGAGGGAATTTGTCTTTCTAAAAACAAATTTTATAACTGAGTTATTCACTTATTTTTATGCATGACTTTTAGCATTGGGCAAATACTAGCCTTCTTTACATTTGATGGCAAACTTGTAGCCTTATTATGGTTTAAGATACTTGCACATTTGGTTAAGTTTAAGAATGCTTTTGGATTGGGATGGATGCACGAGAAGGGTGGCAAGGTCAAAGCCAAGACACACACGGATGAACATGGCTAAGGAAGTAGGCGTGCACAGCTGGAGGAAGGTGCGCACGAGAAAGGACCAACAACAAAGAAGGCACACATGGCTGGAAGATGGCACGCACGAGAAGCGACGGCAGCAGTGAGGGCTTGTAAGATGAGAGGATGGCACACACGAAAGAGGAGCTACCACGCAACAGCATTCGTGCAAGGAAGATAACAAACTTAGAAGGGCGCGCGCGAGGTCAAGGATTGGCACGTGACAAATTGGCACAACCCGAGTAGCAGTAGGGCAACATGCGCAAGGACGGAAGCTGGTTGAGCACATGACCACGCATCAAGAGTGCAAGGGGTGTGAGGTGCGGCGCTCATCGCCGAGCAGAGTTGCAGCGCGAGCGTGGCCATATGCCGTACGTCCAACGACTATTTTCTTCCTTCTTTGTTTTTTGGTTTTTACAGCAGCTCATTCCTCCTCTATTTAAGCTTAGTCTGTACCATTGTAAAGGGTTTTTGGCAAATGATAGATTGAAGTTATCTTCTTCAGAACTTGGAGTTTTCTCCTCATTTTCTCAGTACGTAACATCCAAGAGCCTCGATGTGTAATATTCGTTTGTCCCTACTCATTGTATTTAAGTTCCTGGTTGCTTCTCGACTCTTACTAACACCTCCCTTTTCCTTCCTTTTGAGGTTGGAATCATTGGTATGAAGGTGGTAACCTGACCACTTGATGGAGTCCTTCATTCTCGGAGGTGGCTTCATCAGAAGGTGCTCTAATCGCTTGACGAACCAGCAGTGGCGTTCTTTCATTTTTTTCATCTCTTCAACATCGTTTGAGGTAGGTTGATAGGTATGTCCGCTTACCCACATCCCAAATAATGTCATTCCATTTTCCACACCATCCTCTGCATTTTCGTTACATT
Organism: Begonia peltatifolia; assembly: GCA_022433055.1. Taxonomy (NCBI): domain Eukaryota; kingdom Viridiplantae; phylum Streptophyta; class Magnoliopsida; order Cucurbitales; family Begoniaceae; genus Begonia; species Begonia peltatifolia. The sequence continues at coordinate 19,637,298 of CM039519.1, read as the reverse complement.
TGCTGTCTGTTTTGGGATGTTCTCGGTTAAAACCCAAGAGCACCAAACGTGCTGTTTAATTTTCATCTTCCGCATGCATTTAAGGGTCCATTTTGTTATCATATAAGTGGCTAAACAACGATAATAAACTCCATCGATTTTCACATAAAATGTTCTTAGTGAAAAGGTAGGGTCATACAAGGATCCCTCTCTCACAATTGACAAAAATATGGTGATCTAAGGACCTAAAAATGTCTCATGTGTCCGAAGGAAACTGTGACGACGATTTGAAGATCCATCCTTCACCATAGTGACTAGTGACTGACAATCAGCCACGACACCAACTTGAACCATCAACACCCCTGATTGTAACGAACCCGAAGGCCGTCATGGAACTTGACATCACTTTTCTTTATTTAACATGCTTTTTTAATTAAATATTTATGTTTTTCTTTAAAACTTTAAATAGATTTTGAACCTTCGAATCCCTTTAGGAATAATTGAAAACGTATTTAAAAGACCCATTTCAAGTTGGAAGGAAGTTCACTTTGCAAATAAATATATAAATCCCTAAGTCATACACGTATATCCTCAAAACAATGGGATTACAAACCACCTAAACCTTTAAGTTTATGGATATTTATCAAAAAGAATCACTTGGACGTGTCCCATAGGTCAAATTGCCTCTCAAAGGACAAAATGCCCCCCACGAGCACCTTCCACCAACCGGGCCTATACATCGACTTGAGGTTAAACTTCCTCACTTTTTATTTTGTCACCTACATCACAAGGTTCACACTATAAGTTAGATGCTTAGTAAGAGGTGCACTAATGCATATAAATGCTCATGAATGCATGATCCGTAAAAAACATGTTCTTTTACATTATATTTACTTTCACATAACATGGGTGAAAGGGGATTTACGTGGGGAGTAGACCCATAGCATAACATGGTCTACTGAAGTAGACAAACGTAGACTGCCGAAGTGACCGAACATAGCTATGCTCAACCACACCCGCAACTTAACCATTACATTCATTAGATATTTTTGTTTCTCTTTACATAAAACATGCATGTAAAACGTTTTGTATGTCACATTAGGAAAACATGATACATATGGAATGATGCACATAAACATAGACATACATGAACACAATTCTCCGTAACATTAACAATACATGTACATAGCTTACACTAAAGGGGGAAAACTCAACAATTAACAACTACATGAAATACAAACACTACCCATATCACTAAGCCCCAAGTAAGTCACAATATATCAAAAACATCCATCAACTCTAACATCCTAGTACCCTTGTGATGTAGGACTTTAAGGGCCAAACACTTAACACCCACTTATCTCGTGTTCTTAGCAAGTTTTGTTCACTTTCTCGCTGTGAAGTCAAACCTAAAATATTACAATTCTGGCATCAACAATTGACCTGAATATAACCACAATCCAAGAAGCCAATTTAATACTCAATTGAACATTTCACCAATCACATTAAAATTCTCAAGGCATTTCTTTAAAAATTTCGACATAACCTTCCCGTATTATACATCATTCCCAAATTTCCAACACAACCAATAATCAACAATTAAGTAATTATTATCCCACAATTGAACCATGTTAGTCAGACACATAATTCAATTCAAACAACTTAAAGCACAAAAATCCCTACCAATTTAAGTAAACTTTGAAAAGTTATAACCTCATCTACAAATATCAAAACGATTTAATTCCAAAGACCATGACTTCCTTAAAGTGTCTAGTTTAACCACAAAAATTGTTTTGCAAGATAAACACGGGAGGAGGGTCAAAAAAATATCAGAACAACAACTTGCCCAAAATTTTGTTTTACAATTTTGCCTAAACTAAGAAAATTCATAACTTTTCGTACACTCATCCGAATTCAATGATTCAACATACTACGGAATCCCTAGAGTATCTATTTTAACATGGTTAAATCTATTTATAAAAAATACAAACCATTTAATGGCAGAAATCCGAAAATCGAACTGCCCTATATATTTCAGTTTTTGGACATTACCACAATACATCAATTCTCATTTCAATTCATCAAACACCCATCCAAACATTAATGTATAATATTTAAGAGCAACTAATTAAACCACAAGATAATATTTTCATGCATCTATTTTCAAGCCCTCAAAACTTATAAATTTCTCAACTAACCACTAACCCAATAATACATTTAAGCTCTAAAAACCCCAAATACTCAAAGAGGAGTTATTTTACCCTAAAACCTCAAGGAAAGGAGAAGGAATTTTAGACCACTTCAAGAAGGGAGGGAAAAATAAAAAACCCTAAGTAAAATCAACAAACCTATTAGTAATTCTCTATCAAAACCAACACTTATAGCCAATAAACTAAAACCCCTCCATAAACAACCTAAACTTTACCTATAATCTTCAAAAAAAAATGGAGGAGTAAACTTAAGGAAAATGGCGTGGGGAGAGGGAGAATAGAGGAGCATTGGTTGAGTTGGGAGGGAAGAAGAGAAACGTGGGAGAGGGAGAAGAGTAAGAAGGAAATTTGTGTTTTGTTTAAAACGCCTAAAGGAGAAGCTTCCTCTACAAGCTTTGCCACTTGGCAACTCCTCATTGGACAATCCCAACTACCCCTTTCTATATTCCAAATTTGCCCTCCCACTTGTTTCTAATTAGTTAGTTACACCTTAGTTATTTTCTCCATTTGAATTTCCTCCCATAACCCTTGCTTTTAAATTCCACCAATTTACTTTTTATTTTGTAAATGATATTTTCCATTCCCAAAATTAAATTATTTCTAGCTTAGGAAATTCTAACAATTGAATTTCTAAAATGTCGGGCACAAAAATTTTTAATATCATAATAAAAAAATGTGGGTGTTACACTTGTAACACCCGATTTTTTGTTGTATAATTTTTAGATTTTTGTGATGAAAAACGGCGGAATTCAAGTTAGAATCGGGAGCAAAAAATTTGTACCGTCAAGTAAAAGATTATTTTGACACTAATGGAAAAGAGAACATTATAAGATTTTGATCGAAAACGGATTGAATGACCGCTTGTGTAAACGATTAAAGGTTGAGAGCAAAGAGGTAATTAGGATTAATTATATATATATAAAAGTTAGAGAGGAAAAAACCTCCCGGTTGTTTTCTTTTTCCCTCCCTCTCCAGTTGTTTCTCCCTCCCCCATGCAAAGAAATCCTTCCAGCTGACGATTTTCTCCGTTCTTTCTTCAATTTACAGATTTTCGGTGAGTTTTAGTTAGTTCTTAGTATATAGTTAATTCGTTAGTTGTTTTAAGTGTTAAAAGTAAAGTTAGAAGGTGTATTGGATAGTTTTGTAACCCTAGGAGGGAGATACGAGATTTAGAAGTTAAAGTCGACTTTGGTTTGTCTATTGGTGTTTAATCTCAAAATAAGATTAGGTTATAAGTTTTTATGGAAAAGATTGAATGTTTGGATAGCCGAAAAACTCAGATTACGTCCATTCGGCAACATTCAGCCAAGACGTAGATGTTAGATTAGGAAATGGATGAGACTGTGAAAACTAGACGTCCTTGGAGCTTTTAGTCACTGGAATCGAGTGATTACGATAACCGACGCAAAAGTTATGCGCATTGAAAGTAAGATTGATATTTGGCTGAAATTCGGGTTAGCGAGCCGTTTTATTCAGGTTTTAGTGGATTGAGTTAGTAGCCATAGCTTTTAGTACGTAGAATGAGCTGTGAGATGAGTTTTAATGTGAATTGGTTATGCGATAGTTTGAGCCCGAGAAGTGACAGAAACGAGCACCACGGAAAGCTAGAACGTCAGGTAAGTAGTGCTTGCATGTGGTTTGCCCAAGTGAGCCTACACCGAGGAAAATTAGGGTTGTGTTATTTGATTGTGATGTGCGTGCGTATTGTTTGACATGCATCATGTTTTAAAAAGGGGTACGAAAATGGTTTTGAATTTTTGAGTAAGTAGTGGTTGGACGCGTGGCGGTGGTACAGCAGATCCTGCTCGAGAAGTAGGCGGGTGCATAACCAAACGCGAATTCTGCTCGGAGAGTAGGCTAGCTGGGTCGTCACGCGGTGTATATATGTTGATGGTGAGGATTATGGACAGTGGCGCCGCGGATCCTGCTCAGAGAGTGGGCCGGTGCATCACCAGTCGCGGATCCCACGGGGTGGGCCGGTTAGGCTTTCGCAAAATGATGGACGGTGGCGCCGTAGATCCTGCTTGAGGAGTGGGTCGGTGCATCACCAGTCGCGGAACCCACATTGTGGGCTGGCTGGGCCGTCGGGAAACGTGTGTGTGTGGCTTGTAGGACTCGTTGCTGGGGAGTCCAGAATGGTGGCGGCGTGTCAGGGTATAACGTGGCGCGAGGTTCACTCACTCTGGCACGGCTGCACCATGCGTTGCAGAATTGTGACAACATGAGCTTGAGTGTAGGGATGTGATAGGATTGCATTGTCAGTTTTACTTTCATATCGCACTACTTACTGAGCGTTAGACTCATGTTGTCTGTTCTGTAGTGTAGGTGCAGAGATTCCTGCTAGTGAGTTACGAGAGTCCAGACAGGACGAGTAGGTAGTTGGCGGTGTGCTACCATGTACCGGCATGTGGAGTTCGTTAGGACAATCTGACTGGTGCAGTGAGCCTAGATGGTAGGTTTTAAAGGTTGTATTTTTAGGAGTCTGTGTTAAGTGTATAGAAAATTGGTGTATAGATTTTGATATATACATGGATATTTTAAACGTCGATAGATGTATTTTGAAACTACTTGGGAGATTTTGATTATAGAATCCAGGTTTTTTTTACTTAGTGGTTTTAATTGTGGGAGTTTTCGTCGTTCATTTTCCTTTGAGCTGATGTTTTCTTTAGACTGTTGGTGCAAGGTGTCGACCGGTAAGCGAAGGTGTTGACCAAACTAGGCAAATGTCGACCGCAGGGGTCGACCTACGGGAACAGAGGCAAACTAGGTGTCGGCCGTGTCTTTAGGTGTCGACCGGGTGGGCAGAGAGGATTAAAGTGTCGACCGGTGTTTACAGGTGTCGACCGATTCCCTTTTTTTTAATGTTTTGAAAAGTCAAGTTTTATTGAAACTAATTTTTAATCGAGTCTTCTTCTGTGACGTTTTTAAACATTTTCAAAGGTGTCGTTTTAAGTTGAGGAACAAAATTTTAAAATTTATGAAAATTTTATCGATTTGATGAATAAGTGTATGGTTGGTGACCCGGGTCCGGGAATGACTCAGGGGCGCTACAGAGGTGGTGACAGAGTAGAGTGAGCACGAGACCGTGTGGGTTTTTGGGGGCATTACAGTTAAAGTATCAGAGCTTTTACTCAACCAGAAGTGTGGCTGACGAGGATGTCGAGCCCCTCGAAGGAAGGAGATTGTGAAGGCAAGAGCGTCTGTCATAATTACCAAACCGCTTGGGGAGAAGGTAGAGGGGACGGTTAATAAGTGGGAAGAGGGGATGCTATGAGTTTCAGAGCAACGGGGTCGACGTCGTTCATTGGATCACCGAACACCGCCAGCCACAGCATGGGAGTGCTCCACCAACTGTAAATATTTCGTAGAACCTTCGTAGTTTCGTTTAGACTTACTAGATGTTGTGAAGTACAGGATTAACGTCACTGTTAGAGAGACGAGTAGAGCTGTAGGCGATAGATGACGGTGTTAGGCAACTTATAGAATTAGTCAACCGCCAGTCTCAACAACTGGAGCAGTTTATGAGTAGGGAGGACCAGGGTCAGTCTAGTGCCAAGGCTTTGACCGACCGTGGGGATGACAGGTTGCACAGGCTCAGACCCCCACTATTTGACGGATCATCTGTCACACCCTGAGAGTCCACCCGGTATGCTCATTACTATTACACACTATGACATCCAGAAACTCAACATGAATTCACTCAATTTAACACTACTTTAATTTTCAAATCATATTCAAAAAAACATTTGTAAGTATAAAATTTTTCGACTCGATTCGAAAATGACTCGCGCGCCGAAGAGTGAACACGTAAATTCTCAATATAAAATATGCAGCAGAAAATAGCAATTTAAATGAGTTTTCTTAAAATAAACTAGAAGACTTAAAATTCCAGGAAGGAGTCCGACACACGCCCTACGCGCCACTCGGGTTCGGCACTACGCCCCCGAGACCAGGCGCCGCGGGCCGCAGCACGTGCTCGCTGCCCGGCGCAGTGGGCCCCCAACTCAACACCTTGCGCGGGCACTCAGCAACGGCGCTGCGCGCTCCTACACCTCGGTTTAACGAGCACGCCCACCTGGCGCTGCATGCGCACACCCTTTCGACGCCACTGCATCACGCGCACGGCTTCAGCGCCGCGTGCCCTGCGCCCTACGTCCTAGCCGCACGTTCGCGTGCGCACTTACTCTCGGCGCCGCACGACCTACGCGCGCTTGGTGGCTCGTGCCCCGCACCCTTGCGGCCATGATGCATTATCCGCAAGCGCCCTCGACCTAGTCGGCACGTCCCTCACGCGCGACCAGTTTTCCGACATGCCTCGCGCTCTCAGTTTGACTACCCGACACTCTACATTTCTCCTGAAAATTGACAGAGTGATGTCTGTATTTATTGACCCCAACCTGCAACCAATACACCATATAATCCTCAAAGTACATTAACAAAATTCATCCAGAAATCACCAAAGGAAAAACAGAGTGGAAGGAAATAAATCTAATAACTATCGATGAATACAATCCACAATATAGAGCAGCACAATGCTCATACATATATAATATATACACGCGTCCTCAAAACTACTCAAAAATCAAGAAAAATCCACGTCTATACACTATACATCATGTAAAACCGAATGGTCCCCAAAATACCACAAGAGAAACTCCGAACACCTCACCAAAACTCACCACCTCCACGGGTCGTGTCGCCCTAATAGTCCGCCATCCGGTGCCTCGGTCGCAGGCCACCAACTGCCCTACTGCTCAAGACTGGGCTCTCGCATCTCACCAGTAGAAACCTCAGCACCTACACCATAGAAAACACAACATAAGCCAAATGGTTAGCAAGTAGTGCGATATAAAAGTAAAACTGACAATGCAATCCTATCACATGTAGTCTCTACATTCACACTCATGTTGTCACAATCTGTAACGCGTAGTGCAGCCGTGCCAGGGTGAGGGTGAAGCTCACGCCATGCTACACCCTAACACGTCGCCACCGTCCCGGATTCCCCAACAACGAGGCCCACAAGCCACACACATGCGCCATCTCTCAGCAACCACACCACGGTGAAGGTGAACTTCGCGCCACACTATACCCTGATGCGTCGCTACCATCCCGGTCTCCCCAGCAACAGGGCCACAGTTGCAACACTCACACATTTCGTTATAGCTCACCTGGCCCACTCCTCGTGCAGGATCCGCGGCGCCACTATCCATCATCCTTACCGTCAACACATATACGCCGCGTGATGGCCTAGCCCGCCCACCCCCCGAGCAGAATTCGCGGTTGGTTATGCACCGGCTCACTCCTCGAGCCGGATCTGCGATACCACCGCCACGCATCTCACAACTACTTACTCAAAACAATACTCAAAACCATTTTCGTACCCTTTTCAAAACGTGATGCATGTCAAACAATATGCACACACGTCACAATCAACCACACAATCGTAATGTTCCTTGCTGTATGCCCACATGGGCAAATCATATGCATACACTACTTACCTGGCGTCCTAATTTTTCCCTGTGCACGATTCACCAAAATTTGGTTCAACCTAAACATAAACAATCACTCATCAGCATTCGCATCAAAATTCACTAAACATGATAAAAATCACATCTCCGAACTAAACTCATGAAATCCCAACTAAAATGGGTCACTAATTCGGTTCAGCCTAAACTTTAGACGCACATAACTTTGGCGTCGGTTATCGGAATCGAACGATTCCAGTGGCCAAACATTCTATAACAATCTAATTTAACACACTAAAATAGAATTTAAAACAATTAACTATAGCCCCGACCAAATCCCCAAAAACAAAACCTGTTTTATACACCAAAACGTCTAAAATTTCAACTTCAACCCAATTTTGCCAAGTCCTTCACCAATCAGCCACTTTCCAACCTACTAAGTAAAATCTAACACAATTTGAAGCTTGCCACTCAAAAAACTCAAATGGCAGCAAAAGACCCTCTTGGCTCCTTCTTCCAAAACCACTCTCTCACTGTCCACAACCTAATTGTTGCCAATTCCACCTTCTAGGCAATCCAATTACTAGTCAGAAGTCTCAAAATTCAAAACTCACATCAAGCCTCCACTCGGTTGCCAAAACAGAACAGGACAGTAGAGGGAGAGAGAGACTTACCGAGGGGTGTCGTTCTGCACTCAGACGGAAGGAGAAGAGGAAGAAGAACACAAGCAGAGCGCTTGGTCGTTAGCGAAAGAGCTGGACGGAGACGCTCTCTCGTGGTTGTCGGGCTCTCTCTTCTGGAGTTTGAGCTACTAAAACCAAATGGCTTCGGTTCGTCGGAGAAGCAACACTTGCCTTTTGCTCTCGGGTGCTCGAAAAAGAAACGAACAACTGAATGGCTTCCTCGTGAAGCCGTTCAGTTGTTTTATTAATTTTTTTCTTTTTTTTTTAAATTTTAATAAAACAAATTATGAAATCGTCGTCCCGTGTTTTAATCATCCGTATCCCCGTTAAATTCGCGTCCTCCCGACTTCAAAGTTCACAAATTTTTCTACGTATTAAATTTCAAGTTTCATAAAATAAACTTCTCACTAAAAACTTGCCAAAAATTTTAACATAAAAATGATTTAAATTCCAGAACGTTTCGGGTTATTACATCACCCCCACCTTTTAAGAATTTAGTCAAAATTTACGTACCGAATAGCTCAGCATACTGGCGCTCCATGTCCTGTCGCCGCTCCTAGGTGGTCTCCTTTACGCCACGATTGTGTCACAATACTTTAAACAAAGGGATCTGCTTGTTGCGCAACACCTTCACTACCGACTCTAGAATCCTCACTGGCTTCTCTTTATAAGTTAGCGTCGGCTAGATCTCTTAAACCTGTAGTGGCACCACCTGAGAAGGATCCCGCATACACTTCCTAAGCATCGATACATGGAAAACATTGTGGATGACATCCATCGAAGGGGGCAACTGAAGCTTGTAGGCGATCCTTCCAAATCCTACTGACAATCGGAAATGGCCTCACGAATCGAGGTTTGAGCTTCCCTCTCTTCCCAAACCTGACCATTCCCTTAAATGGGAAGATCTTCAAGAATACCTCATCACCCACGCTGAACTGCAGCTCTCGCCGCCTCTGATCTACATAGCTTTTCTGTCGATTTTGAGCTGCCTCAATTATCTTCCTTATAATAGCAATTTTGTTGATAATTTGCTGTAGTATCTCCGTGCCGATCAGTTTCGCCTCACCAATCTCATCCTAATACAATGGCGACCTGCACTTCCTTCCATACAAAGCCTCGTACGGCACCATACCAATGATGTACTGATAACCGTTATTATTTGAGAACTTGACCAACGGCAAGAACCTGCTCCAAGCCGCCTGAAACTCCAACGCACAGGCTCTGAGCATGTCTTCCAATATCTGTATGGTCCGCTCTAACTGCTCGTCGGTCTGAGGGTGAAAGGCTGTACTAAAATCCAATCTTGTACCCATGGCCTTATATAGACTCCTCCAAAATTCATAAGTAAACCTGGGGTCTCGGTCTAACACTATCGACATCGGGATCCCATGCAGTTTGACCACCTCTTTGATGTACAGCTGAGCAAACTGGTCCATGGAATAAATCATCCTAACAGACAAAAAGTGAGATGACTTCGTCAACCTGTCTATAATCACCCAGATCGCATCGTGGCCCTTAGCAGTCTTCGGCAATCTAACTACAAAATCCATGGTAATACGCTCCTATTTCCACTCTGGTCTGGGCAGTGGCTGAAGTGTACCCGACAGTGGTAGTATCAATAAAGGAGATGTTGTCAATCTCTGTTTCAGCATCTGGAAGCTATCTTTAAACTTGTCAAACCATTCGTACTTTACATTCTTTCTGGTCAGCCGGGTCAAAGGAGCTGAAATCTTAGAGAACCCCTCAATGAATCTCCGATAGTATCCAGCCAATCCCAGAAAACTGCGTATCTCACTAGCACTGGTCGGTCGCGGCCACTCCTTCACATCCTGAACCTTTACTAGATCAGCTGAAATGCCCTAAGAGGAGATAACATGTCCTAAGAAGTGGATCCTGTCTAGCCAAAACTCACACTTAGAGAACTTAGCATACAATTGATGTTGGCTCAAAATAGTCAGTACAATCCTCAAGTGCTCTCTATGCTCCTCCTCGCTTCGTGAGTAAATCAGGATGTCATCGATGAACACTATCACGAATCTATCCAAGTGCTCGGTGAATACTCGGTTCATCAGATCCTTTGAAGGCTGTCGAGGCATTGGTTAGCCCGAATGACATCACCAAAAACTCGTAGTGTTCATACCTCGTACGGAAGACAGTCTTCGGGATATCTTCCTCCCTAACCTTTAGCTTGTAGTAGCTGGACCTCAAATCAATCTTGGAGAACACCCATGCACCTTGTAGCTGATCAAACAAGTCATCAATCCCCGGTAACAGGTACCTGTTCTTCACTGTCAGCTTATTTAGCTCCCTGTAATCGACACACATGCATAAGGACCAATCCTTCTTCTTAACAAAAAGCACCGGTGCACCCCAAGTTGAGAAACTATGGCGTATAAAGCTCTTATCTGTCAACTCTTCCAGCTGCGCCTTTAACTCATTCAGCTCAATAGGTGCCAACCCTGTAAAATTCGGGAAAAAGAACCGATTGTATGGGTTCTTACACATCGGTTCAACTCCAGGATATACATCAATAATGAACTCGATCTCTTAGTTGGGGGCAGACCCGACAGATCTTCTAAAAATACCTTTGGGAACTCCTACACAATGCAAATATCTCAAAGCTGAACTTCACTTTGCAACTGTACATCCACGACACTAGCCAGGAAACCCATACCTCCACCCTACAACAACTGCTGGGCTCTAATAGCAGACACAGCTGGAATCCTGCTCAAACCCTTCCCAGCCCTGAAAGAGTAACTCTCCCAACTCGAAAGTTGAAAATGGATCTCCCTAGTTATATAATCTATCAAAGCATTATGTTTGAACAACCAATCCATTCCCAAAATGACTTCATACCCCTTCATGTCAAGTACGATCAGATCAGCTTACCACTGCTTTCCTCCCACTGTCACAATATCCCCCTGCACCACCTGATCCGAACATAGACACTCCCTTGACGGCAACAACACATCATAAAACTGTCCAGAAGAACTTAGAACCTGGTTTGCCTTGACTACAAAGGCAGTAGACACAAAAAAATGCGTAGCACTCGTATCGACAAAAGTAAAAGCCACCAGGCTTGAACTAAAAATGTTACCTACAATCAATGATGGCTGGGAAGCATCGTCCTGCTCAATAAGGGCAAAGACTCTCGGCGCCACCCTCGCAGGAACCTTACTCAAATTAGGGCAATCTTTAGCAAAATGCCCCAATTCGTTGGAGTTGAAGCACCGATTCTGTCGTGGCTTCGGACACTCTCTAGACATGTGGCCCTCCTCGCCACAGTTGAAACACCGCCCTGAGCCTACCCTACACTCACCGGGGTGACTCCTCTGGCACATAGGGCATAGTGGAAACTGCCCCGACCCCTGCGACCGTTTATTGCTCCCCTGGCTGCTAGAACTGTCATTAGGCCTGTTCAGACCCTTCTACTGAGATGACTCTTCCCCACTCGACTGAGGTAACAACTCCCTGAAAAATCTTCTACGCTGCTCCTTAGGTGGCTCTCTATAACTGGGCAGCTTCATTCTAGCCTCTTCAATGTCTAGAGCCTTTGCCACCACATCCTCGTAAGGCACCCCTCGCGTTTCAGCTATGCCCATGCCTATGTATATATCAGGTTTCACGCCCTGCACAAACCGGTGTACCTTGTTCTCATCTAGGCTCACCAAATGCCCTACAAATTGGGATAGCGCCTAAAATTGTCTGACGTACTCAGCCACTGTGCCTCTCTGCCTCAACTGCGCAAACTCCACCATCTTACGAGTCTTGATAGCATGGTTGAAGTACTTACCGAAAAACACAGTCTTAAACTCTTCCCAGGTCATGACCTTCACGTCTTTCGTGGTTCTGACTGTATCCCACCAATGGCGAGCATCTTTGGCCAGATAGAATTCTGCACTAGTTACCTTGTCGTGGTCATCTACCTTGGCATAGTCCACCATACTCTCCATGCTCTGTATACACCCCTCAGCATTGAGAGGAACCAGAGATGATCCGCAAATAGTGGGGGTCTGAGCCTGTGCAACCTATCGTCCCCACGGTCTATCGAAGCCTAGGCACTAGACTAGCATGGTCCTCCCTACTCATAAACTGCTCCAGTTGCTGAGACTGGCGGTTGACTAACTCACTAAGCTGCCTAACTGCGTCATCCATATCGCCCATAACTCTGCGCGCCTCCCTAACAATGACGGTAAATCTTGTACACCACAACATCTGATAAGTAAAAAAAAACAGCAATCTAAGAATACATACAGTTGGTGGAGCGCTCCTGTGCAACGGCTGGTAGTGTTAGGTAATCATCTGAACGACGTTGACCCTGTTGCTCTGATACCATAACATGTCACACCCCGAGAATCCACACGTTCCCGGTACGCTCACTACTATTACACACTATGACATCCAAAAACTCAACTTGAACTCACTCAATTTAACACCACTTTTATTTTCAAATCATACTCAAAAGAACATTTGTAAGTATAAATTTTTTTGACTCAATTTGAAAACGACTCGCGCCCCGAATAGGGAACACGTAAATCCTCCATATAAAATACGCAGTAGAAAAGAGAAATTTAAAGGAGTTTTTTCAAAATAAAACGAAAAGACTTAAAATTCCAGGAAGAAGTCCAACACACTCCCTGCGCGCAAACTTGGGTTTGGCGCAACACCCCCAAGACTCAGCGCTGCTCGCCCCAGCACTTGCTCGCTGCCCGGTGCTGTGCGCCCCAGACTCGACACCCTGTGGGCGTACTCAGCAACAGCGCCACGTGCCCGCACAGCATCGCGTGCCATCAGTACCATGCCGCGCCCCCGTTCAACCCAGCGCGCCCCGCGCACGGCTTTCGCGCTACACGCACCCACACCTCGGCACCACGTGCACGCCTTCCCGGTGTCGCACGCGCACACTCTTTTGAAGCCACTACATCATGCGCATGGCTTTAGCGCCTCATGCCCCGCGCGCCCTACCTTTGCGCTTCACGTCCGCGTGGGCACCCACTCTCAGCGCCCCACGACCCGCGCTTGCTTGTAGTGCCGCGTGCCTCGCGCGCCCTCTTGCCATGATGCGTTCTCCGCAAGCGCCTTCGACCTGGTCGGCACGCCCCTCACGCACGACCAGTTTGCCGGCGTGCCCCGCGCACTCGGTTCCACTACTCGACCCTCCACCTTTCTGCCAAAAATTTGAATGAGTGACGCCTATACTTATTGACCCTAACCTGCAACCAATACACCATATAATTCTCAAAGTATATTAACCAAATTCATCCATAAATCACCGAAGGAAAAACAGAGTGAAAGGAAATAAATCTAACACCTATCGATGAAGAAAATCAAAAGTATAGAGTAACACAATGGTCATACATATATAATATACACACACTTCCTCAAAAATCAAGAAAAATCAAGAAAAATGCACGTCTATACACTATACATCATGTAAAACCAAACGGTGCCCAAAATACCACAAGGAAAAGCCCGAACACCTCACCCAAACTCACCACCTCCACGGGTCGGGTCGCCCTAACAGTCTGTCATCTGGTGCCTCGGTCGCAGGCAGCCAATTGCCCTACTGCTAAGGACTGGGCTGTCGAATTTTACCAGCAGAAACCTCAGCATCAACACCATAGAGCACGCAACATAAGCCAAAAGCTTAGCAAGTAGTGCAATATAAAAGTAAAACCGTCAATGCAATCTTATAACATGCAGTCTCTACACTCACATTCATGTTGTCATAATCTGTGACGCGTAGTGCAGCTGTGCCAAGGTCAAGGTGAACTTCCCGCCACGCTACACCCTAACACGTCGCCACGTCTTGGACTCCGCAACAATGAGGCCCACAAGCCACACACACGCGCCAGCCCCCAGCAACCACACCACGGTGAGGGTGAACTTCGCGCCACATTATACCTTGATGCATCGCTACCGTCCCGGTCTGCCCAGCAACGGGGCCACAGTTTCCACACTCACACGTTTTGCGACAGCCCAGCTGGCCCACTCCCCGAGCAGAATTCAGGACTGGTGGTGCACCGGCCCACTCCCCAAGCAGGATCTGCGTCGCCACTGTCCATCATCCTCACCGTCAACACATACACGCCGTGTGACGGCCTAGCCCGCCCACTCCCTGAGCAGAATTTGTGGTTGGTTACTCACCGGCCCACTCCCCGAGCAGGATCCACGATACTACCGCCACGCGTCTCACGACCACTTACTCAAAATAATGCTCAAAACCATTTTCGTACCATTTTCAAAACATGATGCCTGTCAAACAATACGCACACACGTCACAATCAACCACACAATCCTAATGTTCCTTGGAGTAGGCCTACATGGGCAAATCATATGCATACACTAATTACCTGGCGTTCTAAGCTTTCCCCGTGCACGCTTCACCAAAATTTGGTTCAACCTAGACAAAAACAATCACTCATCAACATTACAATCAAAATTCACTAAACATGCTAAAAATTACATCTCCCAACTAAACCCATGAAATCCCAACTAAAACGAGTCATTAATTTGGTTCGGCCGAAAACCAGCCTAAACTTCAGACGTGCATAACCTTTGCGTCGGTTATCGAAATCGAACGATTACAGTAGACAAACGTTCCTCCAACAATCTAATTTAACACACTAAAACAGAATTTAAAAAAATTAACCGTAGCCCCATCAAAATCCATCAAAACAGAATCTGTTTTATACACCAAAATGTCCAAAATTTCAACTTAGACCCAATTTCGCCAAGTCCTTCACCAATCAGTCACATTCCAACCTACTAAGTAAAATCTAACACAATTTGAAGCTTTCCACTCAGAAAACCCGAATGGCAGCACAAGACCTTCTCGGCTCCTTCCAAAACTACTCATTCACTGTCCACAGCCTAATTGTCGCCAATTCCACCTTCTAGATAATCTAATTATTAGCCAGAAATCTCTGAATTTGAAACTCACATCAACCCACCACTCGGTTGCCAAAACAGAATAGCATAGCAGAGGGAGAGAGAGACTTACCCAGGGGCGTTGTTCTGCACTCAGACGGAAGGAGAAGAGTAAGAAGAACACAAGTAGAGCGCTTGGTCGCCAGTGACAGAGCTAAACAGAGACTCTCTCTCGTGGTCATTGGCAGAAAGCGCTTGGGCTCTCTCTTCGGGAATTCGAGCTGCTGAAACCGAATGGCTTTGGTTCGTTGGAAAAGCAACACTCGCCGACGATTCTCTCTCACACTCACACTTGTCAGTCGTCAACCGAAGCTCGGATTCCAGCTCTCTAAATCACCCTTTGCTCTTAGGTACTCGACGAAGAACCGAACAGTCACAAAGTCGTTCAGTTGTTTTATTAATTTTTTTCTTTTTTTTTTAAATTTTAATAAATTAAATTACTGAATCGCCCTCCCGTGTTTTAATCGTCTCTATCTTTGTTAAATTCGCGTCCTCTTGACTTTAAAATTCACAAATTCTTCTACGAATTAAATCCCAAGTTTCATAAAATAAACTTCCCAAAAGTTTTAACGAAAAAATAATTTAAATTCTGAAACTTTCCGGATTATTACATCATCTCTGGATCCTCTCAATGCTGAGGAGTGGATACGGAGCATGGAGAGTATGATGAACTATGCCAAGGTAGATGACCATGACAGCGTAACCAGTGCGACATTCTATCTAGCCAAGGATGCTCGCTATTGGCGGGATACAATCGAGACTACAAGAGATGTGAAGGTCATGACCTGGGAGGAGTTTAAGACTGTGTTCTTCGAGAAGTATTTCAGCCATGCAATCAGGACTCGTAAGATGGTGGAGTTTGTGCAGTTGAGACAGACAGGCATCGTGACTCACGTGAGAAAGTTTGAGGTGCTATCCGATTCGTGGGGCATTGGTGAGCCTAGATGAGAACAAGGTGCACCAGTTTGTGCGGGGCCTGAAACCAGACGTATACATGGGCATTCGAATAGCTGGAACACGAGGGGTACCTTACGAGGACGTGGTGGCAAAGGCCTTAGACATTGAGAAGGCTAGGACGAAGCTTCCAAGTTACAGAGAGCCGCCTAAGGAACAGCCCAGGAGATATTTCAAAGAGTTGTTGCCACAATAATGTGGGGAGGAGTCGTCTCAGCGAAACCGCCTGAAAAGGCCTAGTGACAGCTCTAGTAGCCAGGGAGCAACAAGCAGCTGCAGGGGTCGGGGCAGTTTCCACTATGCCCTAAGTGCTAGAGGAGTCACCCCAATGAGCAGGGGGGGCTGGGGGCGATGTTTCAACTGTGGCGAGGTGGGCCACATGTCTAGAGATTGTCAAAAGCCGCGATAGAATTGGTGCTTCAACTGAAACAATTTGGGGCATTTTAGTAAGGATTGCCCGAATTTGAGCAAGGCCCCAGCGAGGGCGGCTCCAAGAGTCTTTGCCCTCATTGAGCCGAATGGTGCCGCCCAGCCATCGGTGATCTCAAGTAGTATTCTTATTTCGCGAATGGCAACTTATACTCTTGTCGATACGGGTGCTACGTATTTGTTTGTGTCTACTACCTTTGTGGTCAAGGAAAATCTAGTGCCCAGCTATTCTGGGCAGTTTTATGATGTGTTGGCGTCGGGGAAGTGTCTATGCTCGGATCAGGTGGTACAAGGTTATATTGTGGTAGTAGGAGAAAAGCAGTTGTATGCTGATCTGATCATACTTGACATGATGGGGTATGAGGCTATTTTGAGGATGGATTGGCGGTCTAGACATTATGCCATGATAGATTACAGAACTAGAGAGATCCACTTTTGACCCCCCGAGCGGAGGAACTTGCTCCTTTAGGGCGGGAAATGGCTTGAGTAGGATTTTGGCTGTGTCGTCTATGAGAGCCCAGTAGTTGTTATGAGGTGGATGTATGGGCTTCTTGGCTAGTTTCGTGCACGCGTAGTTTTAGGATAGAGTTCATCTCTAGGACATCCCTGTTATACAGGATTTTTTGGGGGTATTTCTTGAGAATTTGCCAGGTCTAACCCCTGACAGGGAAATTAAGTTCGTTATTGACGTGTACCCTGGGGCTGAGCCAGTGTGCAAGAACCCGTACAGACTGGCGCCTACCGAGTTGAAAGAGTTAAAGGCACAGTTAGAGGATGCCCTAGTTTCTTGCCGTGGGGTGCGCCGGTACTTTTCGTCAAGAAGAAGGACGGATCCCTACGCATGTGTGTTGACTATAAAGAACTGAATAAGCTGACAGTGAAGAACAAGTACCCACTACCAAGGATAGATGACTTGTTTGACCAGCTTCAAGGTGCACGGATATTGTCTAAGATTGATCTGAGCTCCAACTATTATCAGTTGAAAGTTAGGGAGGAAGATATCACGAAGACAGCTTTCCGAACGTGGTATGGGCACTACAGGTTGTTAGTGATGTCGTTTGGACTAACTAACGCCCCAACCGCCTTCATGGATCTGATGAATTGAGTATTCCTGGAGCACTTGGATAGATTTGTGATAGTGTTCATTGATGACATCCTGATATACTTTCGGAGTGAGAATGAACATAAAGAGCACTTGACAATCGTGCTGACGACTCTGGGGCAGCATCGACTATATGCTAACTTCTCTAAGTGCATATTTTGGCTAGACAGGATCAACGTTTTGGGGCACGTTATCTCTTGTGATGGTATTTCGGTGGATTTGGCGAAAGTTTAGGCTGCGAGTGAGTGGCTGCGACCGACCAGCGCCAGCGAGATACACAGTTTTCTATGGTTGGCTAGTTACTATTGGAGATTCATTGAGGGGTTCTCCAAGATTTCAGCTCTTTTGCCCCGATTGACCAGGAAGAACGTAACGTACAGTTGGTCTGATGAGTGCGAGGACAACGTCTAGACACTGAATCAAAAATTGACTACAACTCACCCTACGAGTAGAATTACCCCACGCATGACTTGGAGTTAGAGGCAGTGGTTTTCGCACTTAAGATATAGAGGCATTATTTGTATGGAGAACAGTGCGAGATCTTCTCGGACAACTAGAGTTTGAAGTATATCTTCACGCAGAAGGAACTGAACTTAAGACAAAGGAGGTGGCCCGAGCTAGTCAAGGATTACGACCTGGAAATCAAGTATCATCCAGGGAAGGCAAACGTGGTAGCAGATGCCCTGAGCCGAGTGACAGCCTCGATTTCTACTATAAGTTTAGCAGTGCCGGCCAAGCTAAGTGCAGAGCTTCGGAGATTCGGTGTAGATGTAGTTTCAGATTTAGCAGCGACACTTTCGGCTATGTCTTTGTGGCCGACCATCTTGGATAGAATTAAGTAGGCCCAAGAGAAGGATTCTGAGTGTAGTGAGCTAAAGGCGGGTATGGAGGCCAATTCTTGCACTAAGGTCTGTTATTCGGAGGATGAGATTCTGAAGTTTTGGAATAGGTGGTACGTCCTGAAAGACGAGGAACTAAAGAAAGAATTACTATCAGAAGCTCACTCGTCTCTTTTATCTGTACATCCAGTTTGTACCAAGATGTATAGGGATCTGAAGCAGCACTATTGATGGCCCAATATGAAGCGAGCAGTGGCCAAGTATGTTGAAACCTGTGTAGTGTGCCAGCAGGTAAAGGCAGAGAATCAGAGGCTGTCAAGATGCTGCAGCCGTTGTCTATACTGAAGTGAAAGTGGAAGCGTATTACTATAGATTTTGTGGTTCAATTACCGAGGACTACCAAGGACCACGATGCGATCTAGGTGATTGTGGACAGGTTGATGAAGTCATCTCACTTTTTGCTTGTGAAGATGACTTATTCCATGGACCAGTTCGCTAGTTGTACATTCAGGAAGTAATCAGGTTGCATGGGATTTCGGTGTTGATCGTGTCAGACCGAGACCTTAGGTTTACGTCCAAGTTCTGGAGGAGTCTGCATAAAACCATGGGTACCAAGTTGGACTTCAGTATGGCCTTTCATCCTCAGACCGACGGGTAGTCAGAGCGGACCATACAGATACTGGAAGATATTCTCAGAGCCTGTGTGTTGGAGTTTCAGGTGGCTTGAAGCAGATTCTTGCCATTGGTCGAGTTCTCGTACAATAATAGTTATCAGTCTACCATCGATATGGCAGCGTACGAGGCTCTGTATAGGAGGAAGTACAGATCGCCATTGTACTGGGACGAGGTCGGAGAGGCAAGACATATAGGCCTTGAGATACTGCAGCAAGCTGTCGACAAGGTTACTATTATAAGGAATAGGATTGAGGCAGCTCAGAGTTGGCAGAAAAGTTATGCAGACCAGAGGCGACGGGAGTTAGAATTCATGGAAGGCGATAAGGTATATCTGAAGATCTCCCCATTCAAGGGAGTGGTTAGGTTCGGGAAGCGAGGAAAGCTCTGCCCCCGTTATGTTGGGACGTTCCCTATTGTGGAGAGTATTGGGAAGACCGACTACAAGATTCAGCTGCCTTCTTCGATGAATGCTATACACGATGTTTTTCATGTCTCGATGTTGAGGAAGTGTATACGAGATCTTTCTCAAGTGGTTGCACAGCATGATGTGGAGATACAACCAACACTCACTTATGAGGAAAAGCCAATAAGGATATGGGGATCGGCTGTGAAAGTGTTGCGCAACAAGAAAATTGCCTTAGTCAAAGTTTTGTGGCGCAATTACAACGTGGAGGAGACCAATTGGTAAAGGCGGCAGGATATGGAGCAACAGTACCTAGAGTTATTCGGTATGTCAATTTTGGTGACAAAATTTCTTTGAAGTAGGGTTGAATGTAACACCCAGGATTTCTGTTGTATAATTTTCAGGTTTTCGTGACGATAAACGGCAGAGTTCAAGTCGGAATCGTAAGCAAAAAATTTGTACCGTTAAGTAAAAGATTATTTTGCGACTAATGGAAAAGAGAAAATTATTAAGATTTCGACAGAAAATGGATAGAATGACCATTTGTGTAAATGATTAAAGGTTGCTATATATATATATATATATATATATATATATATAGTGAGGGAGGAGAAAACCTCACGGTTGTTTTCTTTTCCCCTCCCCCTCCTAGTTGTTTCTCTCTCCCCCGAGCAAAGAATCATTCCAATCGACGGTTTTCTCCGTTCTTTCTTCAATCTATAGATTTTCAGTGAGTTTTAGTTAATTCTTGGTAGATAGTTAGTTCGTTAGTTGTTTTGAGTGTTAAAAGTAAAGTTAGAGAGTGTATTGGATAGTTTTGGTAACCTTAGAAGGGACATACGAGATTTAGAAGTTAAAGTCGACTTTGGTTCGTAATTGTGTTTAATCTATAAATAAGATTAGGTTATAAATTTTTATAGAAAGGATTGAGTGTTTGGATAGCCAAAAACTCAAATTACAGAATGGTTTTTGTTCAGCCATATTCGGACAAGTTGTAGATGTTGGATTAGAAAATGAATGATACCATTAGAAACTAGACGTTCCGTGTAGCGTTTAGCCACTGGAATCGAGTGATTCTGATAACCGACGCAAAAGTTATGCGCGTTGGGAGTTAGGTTGATTTTTGGCCAGAATTCAGGTTTGCGAGCCATTTTAGTCGGGATTTGGTGGATTGCGTTAATAGCCGTAGCTTTTAGTACGTAAAATGAGTTGTGAGATGAGTTTTAATGTGAATTAGTTATGTGATAGGTTAAGCTCGAGGAAGTGATAGAAACAAGCACCACGGAAAGCAAGGACGCTGGGTAAATAGTGCTTGTATTTGTTTTGCCCAGGTGGGCCTACACTGACGAACATTAGGGTTGTGTTGTTTGATTGTGATGTACGTTTGTACTGTTTGACATGCATCATGTTTTAGAAAGGGGTACAAAAATGGTTTTGAGCATGTTTTTGAATAAGTAGTGGTCAGACGCGTGGTGGTGGTACTGCTGATCCTGCTCGGGGAGTGGACTAGTGCATAATCAACCGCGAATTTTGTTCGGGGAGTTGGCTAGCTGGGCCGCCACGTGGCATGTATGTGTTGACGGCGAGGATAATGGATGGTGGCGCTGCGGATCCTGCTCGGGGAGTGGGCCGGTGCATCACCAGTCGCGGATCCCACTAGGTGGGCCGTCACGAAATGTGTGTGTGTGGCTTGTGGGCCTCGTTGCTCAGGAGTCTAGGATCGTGGCGATGTTTCAAGGTATAGCATGGCGCGAGGTTCACTCTCATCCTGGCAGGGCTGCACTACGCGTCGCAGGATTGTGATAACATGACCTTGAGTGTAGAGCTTGCATGTGATAGGATTGCATTGTCTGTTTTACTTTCATATCATAATACTCACTGAGCTTTAGATTCATGTTGTGTGTTCTGTGGTATAGGTGCAGAGATTCCTGCTAGTGAGTTATGCGAGTCCAGGCAGGACGAGTAGGCAGTTGGCGGCGTGCTACTATGTATCGGTAGGTGGAGTTCGTTAGGGCGGGCCGACCCGTGGAGTGAGGCCGGATGGTACGTTTTGAGGGGTATATTTTGTGGAGTCTGTGTTAAGTGTATAAGAAATTGGTGTATATATTTTGATGTATAAACATATATTTTAAATGTCGATAAATGTATTTTGAAACTACTTGGGAGATTTTGATTAAAGAATCTAGGTTTTTTTTACTTAGTGGTTTCAATTATGGGAGTTTTCGTCGTTCATTTTCCTTTGAACTGACGTTTTCTTTAGGCTACTGGTGCAAGGTGTCGACCAATATGCGTAGGTGTCGACCAAACGAGGCAAATATCAACCGCGGGAGTTGACCTACGGGAACAAAGCCAAACTAGGTATTGACCGGTATCTTTAGGTGTCGACCGATTAGTGTAAAAGTGATAAGAGTGTCGACTGCAAGGTTCAATTGGGGCGGGCAGAGAGGATTAAAGTGTCGATTGGTGTTTACAGGTGTCGAATGGTTCCCTTTTTTTTTAAATATTTTGAAAATTGAAGTTTTATTTAAACTGATTTTTGATCGAGTCTTCTGCTGCAACATTTTTAAACATTGTCAAAGGTGTCGTTTTAAGTCGAGGAACAAAGTTTTAAAATTTATGCAAATTTTATCGATTTGATGAATAAGTGTATGGTTGGTGACTCGGGTCCAGGAACGACTCGGGGCACTACAGAGGTGGTGACAGAGCAGAGTGAGCTAGAGACCCCTCTGGTTTTGGGGGGAGTTACAACATTTATCATGGAGCACGTCATCATCGCTTTACTATGAGATTTCCTTACGAGCAAACGATACAACTTTTACGCAAAAAAAGGTATAACATTGATATGCTTCCAATATGGTAACTTGTGCTTTTAATCACAAGCACTAGTTCACTCTCGGATTTTCAATTGAATATCTTCGAAAGATTCCTAGATTCCAATAGATAAAAGCAATAGAAATTCAACTACAAATATCACAAAAATTTATGTCGATCTTACTTAGGAAGTGAAAGATAATCTCGAAAAATTTAAGAGGTTAAATCAAAGAGATGAATAATATATAATCAGAACACCGATGTTGGTTCGAAAAGGTGATAAGTATGCACCTTTCGGGTTTTAGCTATTCTTTAAAGAAAGCACTCCAATAAAACGTTCCTCCTCTTGCATTTGGCCATGCAATCCTTTATTGTATATAAACTACCATGTAATTTAGACAAAATTAAAAACTAAGGTAGATTACTTAATTTGTTTTAAAGGAATACAAATTCCTCCTTCAATACAAGGTGTAACTTGCACTTGCTCCCTCTTTAATGAATGGAATGGCCTCTGCTTATCTTGCATACTAGGTGTAACTCCATTTTGCTATTGAATATGTCACCTACAAAATGAGTATATAGGTTAATTAGCTTCTTAGCTAGGGAGCGTATGATTGCTCTTTGAGGCACATCAAACATGATAACCTTGTGATACTTTGATGCCAAGATTGCTCAAAGTATCAAGAGGATTCATTCTCCCAGCATATCACAGTAAAATCATATATCATGTATATTGAAAATAAATATGACAAAACTATACGTACATATACATATAAAACTAACGTATTGGCGACTAGACCTTGTTATACTTTTAAGGGGGCAAACTACCAAAATAATAGTTTTTGAAAACAATTCTATGCAATGCAAAATGCATAAAATATTTGTGCCAACGATGACTACTCTTCCGAGGAGTAGCGACAACCTCATGCATTGGCTCAAAATCAGTAAATTTGTCCGAGCCTAAAAGGATGAGTTCTAAATCAGGGTTATGATGTATCCCACATTAGAAATGGAGTACCTCCTGGGCTAGTATATAAGGATGGGTCAAACCTATACTCTTGAGCTAGCTTTTGGGGGTGGTTAGGGTTCTGGTTTTTATCATTTGGTATCGAAGCCGAAAGCTACTTCACATATGCTCATGTGAATCATGCCTCACTTGAGGTTGGACGGATCGCCGACCGAGGAGTTCGGGTCTTAAATGGGTGGGGTTGATGTGTCCTACATCGGAAATGGAATACCTACTTAGCTGGTATATAAGGCTGGATCAAACCTACACTATCGAGCAAGCTTTTGGGTGTAGTTAAGGTTCCGTTCCTTTTCATTGACAAAACACCGAGAACCATGATCTTACTTTTGTGGACTTGGCATAAACTTCCTTTTCATTAGGCTATTCATCATCTTCCAAGGACTAAATTCCTCACCAATTCTTTTTCATTTTGCCTCTGAAGAACAAGTTGGCAATATGGCTAGATTCATTTGTCTTTGAGCAAACTATAAAATGCATCATCTTTGAAAACTCATTCACTACCAAGATAATGGATTTTTTTTGCTCTAATTGTTTATAGAAGACCCAAAATAAAGTCTATGCTTACCTCAATCCAAAGATGGCTTAAAACTGGTAAAGGTAACTAAAGCCTTCACAGGAGCACTGCTTGTAATAACCTAGAAACTTTTCTGAAATATCTTTGAAGTCCCGCGAGAATTTCTTAGGAGATTTTAGCAGGCTTATTAATTTTAGGAGAATTTACGATCGTATTTGGAAGGGAATTTATGAAATTTTAGGTCGAAAGGGCGTAGATTTAGCAGAAATATGGAAGTTCAAAGCACGTGAGGGAAATTTGGTAATTTGTTCAAATAAATAAATAAATATATACAAAAACAAAATGGCTTCACGAAGAAGCCATTCTGCTTCTGTTCTACTGCCAAGCGAAGGAGTGAGGGAGGGAGCTGGGATTTGCCGACGACCGACGAATGAGAGGGACGCCGGCGTGCAGAGAGCTCTGGTGAGCCGAGAGAAGGAGCCGGTTTGATCCTTTCCATGCTGAAAACTGTTAGACCTCCCCTGTTTCGGCTTCTGTCGATCGAGTGTGGGAGTTTGGTTGTTTCTTAATTCCTGATGGTTTGAGCTCGGTTTTTCAGGTGATTAAGAGGTAGAATTAATGGTGTGCTGGCTGAGGGTGATGAGCTCCGAATTTTGAGAAGAATTGAGAGGATTGAACTGTAACTTTGAGTTTTCTGAATTGGAAGCTTCCAATTGGTATTAGATTATACCTAATAGGTTTGGTATGTGACTGAATGGTGAGGGAAATGGGTGGGTTTTGAGTTGAAAAGCAAAAATCTGAGATGTTGGGCATAAAACATACTCTGTTTTGGGGATTTTGACTTAACTACGGCTAATCATTTTGAATTCTCTTTTGATATGTTAAACTAGATTATTAGTGCATCGTTTATCCATTAGAATCGTATGATTTCGTTAACCGACGCAAAAGTTCTGCACGTTTGAAGTTTAGGTTAATTTTTTCACCTAGTCGGGTTAGCAAGCGATTTCGGCTAATTTGTGGTGTATTGTGTTAGTATGCTGGTCTTAGTGCGCGAGAAGAGTGTTGGGGTGAGTTTTGACAAAAAACGGCTTGCTGTTGTAGATTGAACAGGTTTTGGTGAAGTCGAGCACCACTGGAGCTTAGGACGCAAGGTAAGTAATGTTTGCATGTGCTTTGCCCATGTGTGCCTACACTACAGAACTTTAGGATTGGTTGTGTGTTGTGATGTGCGTGTTTACTGCTTTGTCATGCATCATGTTTGAAAATTGTAACGAAAAATGAATTTGAGCATGTTTTAAGATACAGAGGAGTGTATATGTGGCGGTGAGGATGATGTGTGTGTGGGCAGCTTTGCCACTGTTGCCGGAGGAACTGGGATGGTCATAACGTGTCAAGGGGTGGAGTAGTGAGTGAGTCTACCCTCACTCTAGGATGGCTATTGAGGTGTGTGTGCGGGTGAGTAGCTTTGACCTCGTTGCTGGAGAAATCGGGATGGTGCCGACGTGCCAGGGGGTGGTGTGGCAAGTGAGTACAACCTCACCCTGGGATGGTTGTGGTGTGGTGACGCTG
Source organism: Begonia peltatifolia (assembly GCA_022433055.1). Lineage (NCBI taxonomy): Eukaryota > Viridiplantae > Streptophyta > Magnoliopsida > Cucurbitales > Begoniaceae > Begonia > Begonia peltatifolia. The sequence continues at coordinate 19,611,708 of CM039519.1, read as the reverse complement.
GTGTGCAGCTCGTGGGCCCCGTTGCCAGAGAAACCAGGACGGTGGCGACATGTCAGGGAGTGATGTGGCGAGAGAGTTCAACCTCACCTTGGTACGCTTGTACAATAGGGCACAGGTTACGGTAACATGAGTGAGAGTGTAGATACTGCATGTAGTAGAATTGCATTGTTGGATTTACTTTCCATTACACTACTTGCTAAGCATTAGCCTTATGTTTTGTGTTCTGTGGTGTAGGTGCAGAGTTTACTGCCGGTGAGTTCTGAGAGTCTAGTACTGACGAGTAGGGCAGTTGGTGGCACACTGTCATGCACTGGCACACGGAGTTTGTTAGGGGGACTCGACCTGTGGAGTTAGGTTGGTATGGTGGGGTTTTTGGGGGATGCTTGAGCATTTGTTGTGGCGCGTGTGTACATATATACATATGGGCATTGCATTGCCCTATATTGTGGATTTTCTTCGTTTGTATAGTTGGATTTTAAAAGCTAGTAGTTGAGTGGATGTATAGTTATATTTTGAAACCGTTTGGGGTATTATGGTATAAAAATCCACGTTTGGTTTTAAATGATTGAAACATTTTGTTGTTCGTTTTCTTTTTTTTTTCCTGGTGTTTGAAGTATTTTATTTAAGGTTACTGGTGTAAGGTGTTGACCGAATTAAGTGAATGTCAACCACAAGGGTCGAGCTACGGAGACAAAATCCAACTAAGTGTCGACCTGTGTGTGTAGGTGTCGACCGGTTAGTGTAAAAATGGTAGAGGTGTCGATCGCAATGTTTGACTAGGGCAAACAGAGAGTATTAAGGTGTTGACCTATGAAAGCAGGTGTCGACCCGTTAGTGAAGTGAGCATAGAGGTGTCGACCACAAGGTTCGACCGAGGCGAACAGAGAAGATCAAGGTGTTGACCGACGTAACTAGGTGTTGACTTGTGCAAACATGGGCAAACGAAGTGTCGACCTATATATATAGGTGTTTACACCTGATTGCAGAACAGGTCAAGTGTCGACCAAAGGATTTGGAGGTCGACCAAAAATCATTGTTATTGTTTTAAAACTTGAAATTTCACTTAAGTCGATTTTTGTTAGATTTATCCGCTGCATTGTTTTTAAATGTTTTCAAAGATGTCGTCTCAAGTTGAGGAATAAAGTTTTAAATTTTACGCAAATGTTGTTCAATTTTACGAGTAACGGTATGGTTAGCGACCCAGGTTCGAGGATAATTTGGGGGCACTATAGTGTTGGTGTCAGAGCGAGCTGGAAGCCAGAGGGGTTTTCGGGGTGTTGCTATAGGGGTGTGACACTGCTTTTGTTCTTCTTATAAACTATGCACTTCTTCAATATATTGTGAACATCTTTAAGCAAATGTGACCAATAAAATGCTCTGTGACTGCCTCATAAGTCTTATTCTCTCCAAAATGGCTAGCTAAGCGGCCACCATGAGTCTCTTTTATCAAGGACTCTCGAAAACTTACAGGTTTAGTGCATAGCTTTCTTCCCTTGAATAGATATTTGTCCATGATATAATAGACAAACTCGACCGTCTTGGTGCACAATTCATACCAATGACAAAAATTTTTGTCCCTTTTATCCAATCAAATCCAAAAAACTTAGTTGATGTGCCCCAAATTGCAATTACACGATTAAGAGCTAAGAAGCTAATTAGCTTTTATGTTCAAGTTATTAATGACACATTTAAAGATCTAAGAGAGGATGTGCCTAAAAGACCCATAACAAGATCTCAAGCCCAAGTTCATTTATCATCTAATCTTTTTTCTAACAAACCCATTTTTAATGCAGGTGAGGAGCTCTTTAAAAGCTTGAAGTGGGATCCGGACTCTCAAGACAAAGACTGTGATGACCCGAATGGGTACGTATGAGGACGAATGTTGGGCAAACCTAAGGACGTAAGCCGAGCGTAGTCGAATCCTGTACTCGAGTATAGACAAATTTCAAGTCGTAGAAAAGGGGTCGGCACAATCCCACATTGCTTCGGGAGGTATATGAAAATGAAACATATGTAAGGAAATCCTCCTAAGATAGTAGGACACGTTTTGAAGCACAATTGGCAACGGATCCCATAAGAACTCCAAAGTTAAAAGTGCTCCGGCGAGAGCAGTACCATATTAGGTGGTCGACAGCGAAGTACTCGCCAAACAAATCTGTGAGGGGAGAATATTGGGCTACGACCCAATCCCTGGAGCAGACAATACCTTATTGGGAAAATGGGTCGTTACAAATAGTATCAGAGCCTCTACCCAACCGGAAATGTGGCCAACGAAGATGTTGGGCCCCTAAAGGGGGTGATTGTGATGACTCCAATGTGAATATATGAGTACGACTGCGGGACAAATCTCGAGAAGTAAGCCAAGTGTAGGCGAATCTCATATTCGGGTATAGGTGAATCTCGGTTTGTAGAAAGGGGTCGTCATAATCCTACATCGCTTGGGAGGTATATGGAAATGAAACATATGTAAGGAAATCTTCTCAAGATAGTAAGACGCGTTTTGGAGTGCAATCGACAACGGATCTCATAAAAACTACAAAGTTAAAAGTGCGCCAGTGAGAATAGTACCATGTTGGGTGACCAACTGAGAAGTCCTCGTCAAACAAATCTGTGAGGGGAGGATATTGGGCTATAGCCCAATCCCAAGAGTGGACAATATATTACTGGGAAAATACGTCGTTACAAAGACAAATCCATACATGTACTCATTTGAGACACAAGCACCGAATCAGTTTAAGAGGAAATTTGTCTTTTCGAAGGCAAATTAATGTAACCTAATGTAATTTTATTTATTTTGTCAAACATTGGCCAACTTTTTAATTTTGCCAAAACATTATCCTATATTTGCATACATGCATTAGATGAATGATTAGAATTAGATGGATGTTAAGGTTAGTGGGAGATGGTTTAAGGCCCAAGAGACTCAAGACTTGAAGAAGCGAGTGCAACATGGATCATCTGTGACACCTAAAAATTCTATCATGAGGTTGAGCATATGTGCATAGTATTTACATGTAACTTTATAGATTAACAAGTAGGAGAGTTAATTAGAAGTGCGTTGTTGATTGAAAGAAGGAAAGAGGAAGGAGAGAAAAATTAATCAAATATAGGAAAAAATGGACACCTTGGCGTTGGAAGGAAGAAAAGGGGAGAAGATAATGAGGTTTCTCCTTCAATCAAATGAGGACACCTCACATTAGGTTATAAAGTAGATTTAATTACCCTTTGAAATTCAAATCTTGCATAACACTCCTCTCTCTAACGTGAAACCCATCATTTTCTTCTTCTTCTCTCTATTTTGCTGAAGTTTCCCCACTCCCACAAAAAACCTCCTTTCAAGTCTCAAGAATTCAAGGTATGATGGCATTTATTATGGTTTATGCATAATTGGGGATTAATATTGAAAGTTGTTGATGATATTTGCAGTTTATTGATGTTTGTTGAACCCTATGAAGGATACACGAATTTGAGCTTTCTCTTCTCCATTTATTGACTCATTGAATGTTTAATGGATTATAATGCATGTTTGTGGGTTGAAATGGAAGGAGTTATCAATCTATGCATGTTGGAGGTATAGATTTCATAAATGTTCAAAAATTGGAAATTTAGAGCAGTTTTGGATTTGCTGTTAGTAGCTCAACCAAATGGTTTTCAATTGACAAATAGTTATGGTATGTGAAACTAGACTCTTTAAGTGAACGTTTGGCGTTGGAATCAAAGCATTTGGATAAGTATACAATTAGTTATGGATTTTTGAAGTTGGTACAAAATATTGGTCTTATTCCGGGTTTTGAATCCATGAAATGATTTGAGTGATTTTGTTGTATTCCAAGCCATTTTGATTTGATATTCAAGTTGGATATAACTGTAATGTGTACTCTAGATTGGAGTTTGATATGCCTAATGAGTGTCAGCTATGGATTTGGTTGTTGGGATTTCATGTTTATGCTAATGGTATAGTTTATGTGCTTTAGATTTATCAAGTCACAAAGGGAATTGACCAAGTGGTATAAACTTTGCTAATGACTTAAAGTAAGTGTATGTCGCATGTTTTTGGCCCGATTGGCCTACACCACAGAATGTTAGAAAGTTGATGGCTAGAATGATGTAAATTGGTGATTATTTGCATTGTTGGTTGTCTGGTTGGGTAGATTAGGTTTAGGTTGATTGTTATTGCTGATAGCTTTCATTTATTGATTGATGGATTTGTTTAGTTATTTATGGATATGCATTCATCATGGAAGAAAATGATTTTCTTTATGCATATGTTTCATGGAAGAAAGATTTAAAAAACAAAGCAAAAGTAAACTACGTAAATAGTTATTTGTGGGTAGAGGGAATGTCTTTGGCCGTCCTGCTAGTTGGACCACAAGGTGTACCATTCCATCTCCCCCTAGAGTGAGTTGGTCATCCCCTTAGGTGGACAATTAGTTGGGCCTTCTCCCTCTAGAGTTATGAATATAATAACTCAGAGTCAAAGAAAGAAAAGACAGAAACCGCATGATTTATGAACCACATGCATATCGATGATCATACATTTTATTTTACATCACTTGTTGAGCATTAGCCTCATTAGTTGAACTTTGTGGTGTAGTTATAATATTTCAAGTGAGGACTTCGAGCATCGAGAGGATTAATGATATGGTTGACGAAGGATGTCCATAACGTGAGCTCGTGGTTATGAAGCGATTTTTGACCAGTGCGCCAGTCACGTGTTTTGGTACAAGATATATGTATGTAAATATTTTAAACATTTCGTCAAATGAATTTGGTAGTTGAAGTAACTATTTTCAAAAATAGCTTTAGGTTTGAATATGTTTAAAAAAGATGAGTTTACTTTTGAATTTTTTGTCTTCCTTTACGGTCTACAAAAAGGGTATCATTTTTCTTAAGTTAATTTAAAATGATATTATTATGTTTGTTTGGGAATGGATGTATAGTTGATAGGTTAAAGAGAAAGGGTGAATAAAACGTTGTGGGAAAGAGAGCTAAAAGTTGGAGAAATTTTCTGTGAAAATGAGGAAAAAATCATATAGGGGGAGCCGACTGATCTCCAAAATTTGGCAATCGATCGCCAGTTTGCAGGCGACCGATCAACCCTTCATCTTGTCAGTTAGAAATTCCACCGGAGAGGGTGACGATTGATCAGCGCCTCTACGCTAATCGATCGGCCATGTAGCACGGTTCACAACAGTTCCGAAAAAAATAAATTTTCAAGAAATTTTACATGTTTTCCATGATGTTTTTGCAAATCCATGAATCAATCTCTCAAATTTTTAAAGGTTGTTGTCAATATATCAAGTAAGATTGCATTAAATTTTTGTGATTTGTTGAATTCATTTAATCGTAATTATTCTACTTCAAATCTGGTGAATTTTTGGTATCAGTGTTTGTCTAGCTTTCAAGGCCAAATCAATAATTTAAGTAGTGAGTTTGACGCTTTCGTACTAGAGATGAGGAAGGACTGTGTAAGGGCCAATGATTTGATAAGGAATTTAAGGGAGGGTCGAGCAAGAACTCCCCCCCACTCCTTTACAAAGAAGAATGACCGATCAACCAAGGAGCAGGAATTAAGACCACCAAAATGAGGACTTTGTAGAGGTAAGGGATTCTGAGGATGAGGACTTTGATGTCTCTCATAATAGGCGCGGCCACAACAACTATGATGAGCTAAAACATTTGATAATCACCATTACACTCTTCAATGGTTCATATAATGGACAACATGGAGGGCCATGAAAACCCTAATGAGAAATAGATTTGTGCCGAGCTACTACAAGAAAGAACTATTCTTGCACATGCAAAGATTGAAGCAAGGTGCACAATCGGTTTAGGAATATATAACCGAATTTGAAGCTCACAAAATAAGGAGTGGCATAAATGAACTCGAGTAGAATACTATAGTAAGATTGGTGAGATGGTTAAATAGAGAAATTGGAGGCACCGTGCAACTTCATGTAGGGGACAATATGGATGTGGTGGTACAACTTGCCTTAAAAGTTGAGAGGCAAATAAAGAGAAAAGGAAAGGGATTCAACTCTCGGTTCTCACAAAAAATCATGACATCTTACAAAGCTCTACCTTCTCACTAAGAGTTGGCCTCAAAAGGGATTGCCTCAAAAGAGATAGTGACGACCCGAAAGATCATGAGCGTGATTACGGGGCAAACCTCGGAGAAACTTGAGTATAGGCAAATTTTGAATCTTTACGAAAGGGGGTCGGGCGCAATCCCACATCGCTTGGGGGAAGATGGAAATGAAACACATGTAAAGAATGCCTCCTCTAGAATGTAAGACCCGTTTTGGGAGCACAATGACACCAGATCCCATAAGAACTCCAAAGGTAACAGTGCTCGGGCAAGAGCAGTACCAAGTTGGGTGATCAATTGAGAATTTCTCGTTGAAAACAAATCCATGAAGGCATGAGGTTGCCTAAAGCGGACAATATCTTATTGGGGAGGAAGGGGTTTGTTACAAATGGTATTAGAGTCTGTAGCAAACTAAAGATGTGGCCCGAAAGGAGGCTATCGATCTATTGTAAAGGTCAAAAGGGGCTTGTCACAATACCACATCTTTTGGGGGGAAAGAGATGTGGCTCGAAAAGATCTATCGATCTATTGTGAAGGCCGAGAGGGGCTTGTCACAATACAATATCGCTAGATGGAAATGAAATATATGTAAAGAAACCGATAGTGAGATGTGTTTTGGAGCACAATTGCCATCAGATCCCATAAGAACTCAGAAATTAAGAGTGCTCTGGCAAGAGCAGTATCATATTGGGTGACTGACTAGGAAGTCCTTGTCAAAACAAATTCGTGAGAGCTATATGGGCGACCCAAAGCGGACAATATCTTAATAGGATGATGGTTCGTTACAGATTAAATGTTTCAAGTACCTAAGCTTGGGGCACATGTTTTCTCAATGCCCCAACAATAGGGTAATGTTCCTTAAGGAGGACACATATGTGTTCATTAGTGGAGATGAACGAGAGGGTCAATTATTAATGATAATTCGGCACACACTCATGTTCAAATTAAGTGATGAAAATTACCAAAGAGAAAATATTTTTCATAGTCGAGAAGAGAAAGTGTGTTCTCTTATCATTGCTGGAGGGAGTTATACAAATGTTGCTTCTAGTGACTTAGTGGACAAGCTTGGATTGGAAACCACCATTCATTTGAATCCTTACAAGCTTAGGTGTTTAAACAACTGAGATGACATCATGGTGGCAAAACAAGTGAACATAGAGTTTGCCATTGTGGTTACAAAGACAAGGTCCTATGTGATGTATTCGCTATGAGTACAAGTCATCTTTTACTTGGGAGGCCATGATAATTTGATAGAAGAGCTTTTCATGATGGTTTCACAAACTACTACTCATTCAAGCTTGGTGGAAAACAATCAAACTTGCATCCCTCAAACCTGAGCCAGTAGCAAAATATGAAAAGATAAGAAAGAAGGAGAAAGACAAAACCACTCTTTTCATGTCCAAAAAAGAGTTAAGGAGGTCACTTGTCAAGGAAGAGCTGATTGTTCTCATCTTATTCCAAATCAAATTGAAGAATTTGGAGAAATTCCCAAAGCTGTGCAATCTCTCCTTAATCAATTCCAAGAGGTATTTCCAGAAGAGTGGCCACAAGGGTTACCTCCCCTTTGTGGCATAGATCATCAAATTGATCTTCAACCGGGGGTGGTGCTTCCAAACCGCCCTGCTCATAGAATGAATCCAAAGGAAACAAAAGTCTTACAAAGCCAAGTGGAAGAGCTACTTGAGAAAGGTTACAGTAGAGAAACAATGAGTCCACGTACGGTTCCCACACTATTGGTGCTAAAAAAGGATAGATCCATGAGGATGTGTGTTGATAATAGAGTTATCAACCAAATCACCATTAAATACTACTTTCTTATTCCAAGACTTGAGGACATGCTTGATGAACTAAGTGGAACATCATTATTTTCCAAGGCGGATCTCAAAAGTTGTTATCATCAAATCTGAATGAAATAGAGCGATGGATGGAAGACAATATTCAAAACGAAGTATGGATTATTTGAGTGGTTGGTAAGGCAATTCAAGCTCTCTAATGCCCCGAGCACATTCATGAGGCTTATGCATTATGTGCTCAAGGATTTCTTGGGGAAGTTCATAGTGGTTTACTTCGACGATATCTTGATTTATAGCTTGGAATTCACATCATATTGTTCATTTGCTCAAGAGAGGGTATTGAATTTTATTTTTCCATTAGAAGGAGCTCGTATATGTTCTGCAGTACCCCCTGTGAATACTCCGCCAGTATGAAAAGTTCTTAATGTTAGTTGAGTGCCCGGTTCCCCAATAGATTGACCTGCAATAATACCTACAGCTTCTCCCAATTCGACCAGATCGCCATGAGTTGGACGAAGTTGTTTCCTTGGGATTATCATCACCAAAGATGATATGGAGGTAGATGAATCCAAGATGGAGGTCATTAAAGAGTGACTGATTCCTACAAGCATATCGAAGTTAAGGAGGTTCCATAGTCTAGCTTTATTTTATCGAAGATTTATCAAGGATTTTAGCTTAATTATGGCCCCCATCACCAATTGCACCAAGAGGGTAAAGAGTTTTTAAGTTGTCAACAAATCTTTGAATTGATCAAAAGCAAACTTTGCCAAACACCTGTTTTTATGCTCTCAATTTTCAAATAAGTCTTTGAAGTGGAGTGTGATGCATCCAGCGTAGGGATTGGAGCCTTATTAATGCAAGCAAGAAAACCAACTGCTTATTTTAGTGAGAAACTTAAAGGAGCTGCACTTAATTACTCAACTTATGACAAAGAGTTCCTAGTTGTGATTAGAGCACTAGAGGTATGGCAACGCTATCTCCTTTGCAAGGAGTTTATTATTCATACTAATCACCATACTGTTAAACCCATCAAGAGCCAAGGGAAGCTTAGACGAAGACATGCGAAATGGGTAGAATTTCTAGAGAGGTATCCATACATCATCAAGTACAAAAAGGAGAATTTCTAGAGAGGTATCCATACATTATCAAGTACAAAAAGGGTGAAGACAATGCGGTGGCTGATGCACTCTCAAGAAAATATACACACTTAACTGAATTGAGTACTCTATTTTTTGATTTTGAGTGGATCAAAGATGTGTATGAGGAGTACCAAGATTTTGTTAATACTATGCTCTAAGCAAAGATAAGGCCGAATGTGGTTACTGTATTATGGATGACTATCTTTTTAAAGTAGGAAAGCTATGCATTCCTAAAGGGGGGATCCTAGAAGTTTTGGTGAAGGAGGCTCATGGTGGCGGCCTAGCTAGTTATTTTGGAGAGAAGAAAACTTTGGAGGTCCTTGTAACACCCCGTATTTTCGTGGCATCGATTTTCAGGATGTCGGGGTGCTGAGCGGCGAGATTCGGGACGGAATCGAGAACGGAAAATTTGTAAGGTTAGGTGGGAAATTATTTCGAGGCTAAGGGTGGGGAGAAAAATTTAGGAATCCGACCGGAAACGGATTGGATAGCCGTTGGATTAAAGGATTAAAGTGTGAGGGTGAAATAGTAATTAGTTATTATTATTATTATTATTATTTTATAAAAAAAATAAATAGAAAGTCATCAGAGGAGAGGGATTCATAGAATAACCCTCTCCTCTTCTGTTTTCTCCCTCCCCGCGCGAGCCTCTTCGATCCTGTCCTTCTCGTGACGTTCTGCCAGCGATTGTTTGTGGTTTTCTACTCCATTTCAACGGTTCACGGTAAGATTAAGTAGTTTACAGTTTAATTTTGGTTTAGTGTTGCAGTTTGAGGAGAAATTGGTGGATAGAAGTTTAGGGTTTTAAAATTACAGTGTTTATTGGGTTTACTATTGATTTTTGTGGATTATTGAGGATAAGTGTGATGGATTGCTGAGAAATTTGTTGAGTGTTGCTGAAAGACCAAGAATGTAGGATTTTAAGCACCAAAACGAAACTGATTTTGAATTTTCGACCTAGTTATGGACATTCATTATATAAACCCTTTTTGGTGTGTTAAACTAGGTTATGATTGGAGCGTTTGGCCACTGGAATCGAGTGATTCTGATAATTGACGCAAAAGTTATGCGCGTCAAAAGTTTGGTTGGTTTTTGAGCCGAGATAGAATAGTGAGCGATTTTGATGAGTTCATGAAGTATTGAGCTAGTATGGCGATTTTAGTGCGTAATTAGAGTAGTGGGATGAATTTTGACGGGAAACTGGTTTTGTTGTAGGTTGAGCAGGTTTCAGGTGAAACGAGCACCATAGAGAGCTGAGACGCTAGGTAAGTAGTGTATGCATGTGTTTTTCCCAGGTGGGTCTACACCGAGGAACGTTAGGTGGTGTTGGTTGATTGTGATGTGCGTGTGTATTATTTGGCATGCATCATGTTTTTGAAACGGGAAGGAAAATGAATTTGAGCATGGTTTTTATGTGCGAATGTGAAGTACGATGTGTGGTGGTGAGAACGATGCGTGTGTGGGCAGCTTTGGCCCAGTTACTGGAGAAACCAGGATGGTGGCGACGTGTCAAGGGGTGGTGTGGCGAGTGCGTCCAGCCTCACCCTAGGATGGCTGCTGTGGTGTGCGTGTGGTGGTGGGCAACTATGACCTCGTTGCTATAGGAACCGGGACAATGGCGACATGCCAGGGGGTGGGGTGGCGAGTGCGTCCAACCTCACCCTAGAATGGTTGCGGTTCGTAGAATGACGCGTGGGTACGGTTTGAGGATCTCGTTGCTTGAGAAACCGTGACGATGGTGACATGTCAGGGTGTGAGGTGGCGAGATGGTCCAGCCTCACCATGGTACGGCCGTACCACGCGGCACCGGTTGTGACAACATGAGCGAGAATGTAGAGACTACATGTGATGGGATTGCATTGTCGTTTTACGTTTCATATTGCACTACTTACTGAGCGTTAGGCTTATGTTGTGTGTTCTGTGGTGTAGGTGCAGAGATTTCAGCGGGTGAGTTGCTAGAGCCTAGATAGGATTAGTAGGCAATTGGCGGCGTACGATGTGTGCCGGCAAGTGGAGTTTGTCACGGTAGCCCGACCCGTGGAGGGAAGCTGAGGTAGATTTCTGGGAGTTCCATTTTTTAGAGATCTATGTAGAGTGTCTAGGTTTTGAGGCATAGATGGGTGTTGATGTTATTAGTCGGGATTGATGTATAGGTGCATTTTAAAACTATTTGAAAGAGTTTAATTGAATGATTCAGATTTTGAATCGGTAGTTTTAATCGTGGAAGTTTTCGTATCAGTTTACTTTTGGAACTGTTGTTATTTTTTTAGGCTGCTGGTGCAAAGTGTCAACCGAAATCCATAGGTGTCGACCGGTCAGTGTAAATTGGAAGGTGAGTGTCGACCACGGGGTTCGACCTTTGTGGGCAGAGAGCAATAAAGTGTCGACCGGCCACCGTGGGTGTCGATCGGTTAGTGTAAAATCAGTGAGGGTGTCGACCGCAGGGTTCGACCTGCGCGGGCAGAGAGGATCAAGGTGTCGACCTGTGAAAGCAGATGTCGACCGCTCTCTGAGATGAGTGTAGCAGCGTTGACCAGTGCTCTCAGTGTCGATCGATGAAAAGACCCGAGAGAAACATAGTGTCGACCGGCGTTTACCGGGGTCGATCGATGGAAAAACCCGAGACGACCGTAGTGTCGATCGGCGCTTGTAGGTGTTGACCAGTCTCTTTATTTTATGTTTTGAAAAGTGAAGTTTATTTAAGCCGGTTTTAAATTGAGTTTTCCACTGCGGCGTTCTTAAATAGCTTTCAAAGAATACTGATTTAAGTCGAGGAACACAAGTTTTAAATTTTATACAAATTTTGTCGAAGTGAGAAGCGAGTGTACGGTTAACGACTCAGGTTCAGGGACGACTCGGAGGCATTATAGATGTGGAGTCGGAGCAGAGAACGAACCGAAAACGGGTAGGTTTTCAGGCCGTTACAGTCCTTAAGAGCACTTCTATTAGTCTCATTTAATCAAGGATGTGGACAAAGTAATAAAGAAGTGCATTATATGCAAGAAGGCAAAAAACCGACTCTTGCCTCAAGGACTCTATCTTCCTTTACCAGTTCCAAGTCATCCATGGGTAGAGGTGATCATAGATTTTGTGCTAGGATTACCTTACACCAGGCATGCCAAAGATTCAATCATGGTGGTGGTTGATAGGTTCTCAAAGATGACGCACTTTATTGATTGCTTTAAAACAGATGATGCCATACATGTGGCCGACTTATTCTTCAAGGAGGTGGTGCACATGCATGGAATTCTTAAAACCATCATCTTGAATCATGACACTAAGTTCTTGAGTTCATTTTGAAACACATTACGGAGGAAATTAGGCACACAGCTAATATTTAGCACTTCCTTTCACCACCAAATGGATAGGCAAACCGAAGTGGTCAATATAACTTGATTCCCCTTAAGGTGCAATCACACGTTCCCAAGCCAAAAAGCTAATCAATCTATATACTCATCTAGTAGAAGACATGCTTGAAGACAAGGAGAAGCTTGCACCAAACACTCAAGATAAGGAGAGGTCATTCAATGCGTTAAGATGGGAGCAAGCCAAGGTTACAGCAACAATTGAAGAAGGAACTTGTCTTCCTTAAAGCAATTTGTGTAACCTATTTTTAACTTTTATTTTTGCTTTAAATTTACATTAGAAACGTATGATTTCTGATTAAAATAGTTGCTGCATGGCTGCATACACATGGGAGGGCAAAATGGTCAAACACAAGATAAGGTGGTTGGAAACTACATTGGCGCGTGCGGCTAGAGTTGTGGCATATTTGTTTTTCCCTCATCTTTCTTATCTTCCTTAGTTTTATGTTCTTAGATTTTTAACCTAGTTTTGACTATTTAAAACTATGTTAGACCTTTGTTTTCACCAGATTTGATTGAATGAAAAAGGATTGAACGTTGTTCATCACAAACCCGAGCATCTTTCGAAGCTCAACCCCATCAGCGCCCATTGAGTCATATCCGAGTGTCCTTGATTCAATTATCTTCATCTTGTGATGACAATGAAGGTTCTTATAAGTGCATATCTTTCTACTTTCTTAGTTGAAGGTAGAGCATCCCTATAAGGGTACACGAACTCTCAAAAATTCCTTTGTTAGAGTGTTTATTTAAAAGGAGGAGACAAGGAAAAAAAGGTGCCTATTTTATCACCTTTTAAAACCAACATTGGTGTTTTGTTTATATTTCCGTCATCATAGACAATCAACTTCTGGACTTTTTAAGAATTATTCTACACAATTCAAATAAGATCTTTATAAATTTTCACGTTATTTAAAGTTTTACAGCCAAAGTTACGATTATGCAAAATATATCCTTTTTGCTGTTTCCCAGACAGATTGTGCGAATGCAATTCTAAATTAAATAACTTTGTGGTTTCTACGTACATTTAGCTGAAATTTTAAGGGTGTTTTATATACTGCAAGACCGAAAATTTTTTTTATCATATAATTGTCCCTAAAATAATATATATAAATAATTTATTAATGTAATGTATATTTTGTATAGAGATTTTGATAGAGTGAGTGATTGACGAGAATAAAAAACAAAGAGATGAAAATTAGTAAGAAATGGGAAAAAGTGTCAATTTATGGATAAATATGTATGAATAAAGGGTCTTAAGAGAATCAACCCTTTTAAAATTATAACACAGGAATAAAAGGAAAATTAATAGAAAAGTTGAAATTGTGGCGAATCACATGTAGTTTTTTTGTGTGTAAAGAGTAAAAAAGTGTGAAGTTGGCGTGAAAGTGCTTAAAGCTAGGAAAGATGGAGTATTATGTAAAACTAGGTGCAACTACATGTAGGTTGAGCAAACTACATGTCGTTTCATTATAAAGTAAAAAGGAATGCATTTTACGTTGAAGAGATAGATGGAAGAATTGATGTTAGGAAATACAAGTAGTTTAACTAAAACTACATGTAATTTTGGTGAAGTAAAAAGATAAATACTAGGCTAAGATTGAAACACATCATTTTATTTTAACCTAAGTATAAACTAAAACATTTTTCCTTCATCTTCTTCACGCCATTACTTCTACTGAACTCTCCCTTCACTAAAGACTTCTTCTCATGCCTAGATACACATTTCATCAAGGATTTGAGGTAGGTTTGGTAGCCTTCAATGATTTAATTATTCTTATGAAAGTTAAGTGTTAGTTTGTTGCAAATTTCGCTGGACTTTTTGAAGATACAAAAATCTGAAACTTAGGGTTTATTTTCCTTCTTGATTGATGATTAAACAAGGCATAAGACCAATCTAAAGGTTGGAATGGAAAGATAAGGGAAAGTTATGCATGTTAGAAGAATATTTGGAAATTAGGTTTGAGAAATCGGCCAAAACAGGGCATGCACGGATTGTTAATTTCTTACCTTAATTCCATTTTTCTTTTGAAAAATGATTGATTCTCTAATAAACTAGACCCTTTAAGTGAATGATTGGCGTTAGAATTAAGAGAATTGGTTAAGAATTGAATAAGTTATGAATTTTTGAAATTCTGCTCTAATTTCAGATTTGCTTTTAATAAATGGATGGTTCTATGTTAAACTAGACATTATAAGGTTTCCAAAACATGTTGAATCGTTGAATTCAGATAAACATTGAGTGAGATATTGAGTTTTGAAGTTGAGCCAATTTTACAGGCAAATTCGAGTTTTCTTTGAATGAGTTGGCTTGAGTCCTTGGTTTATTGTGCTCCAGCCATTGTAAATTGATGTTAAATGCTTTGAGTGAAGTTTTGGATTTGAATTGGAGTTGTTGAACTTATTGAATTGGTTATTTCATACTAATGTATTAATGGTTCAAATACACATGTTTTAGGTTCTTGACACTTCAAGGAAACGTTCAAGGTTTGCAAAAATTTTGACCAACCAAAGGTAAGATTATATTGCATGTGTTTGGCCCTTATGGCCTACATCACAAATGTAATAGGTTTTATATGCTTTAAGGGGGTACATTTATGGGTAATTAGGTCATTAGATGTTGTTTTATGTTAAGTGTCATTGTATTGTTAAATGTCTTGAGAATTGTTTATGTTACGCATTGAGAATTGTCTTTATTATGCATTGAGGATATGTAATATGTTATATGGACACTTGTATGTTCATGTATCATGTTTTCAAGCAATAAAATTAAAATATTTTATGCACATGTTTCATGTAAGAAAGATAAGAAAATGTTATGTTATGTAATGTATCGGTTAAGTTGTGGGACAGGGAATAACTTACCACATTGTCTTCCATAATCCCTGTGTATCCTTACTGCTGGGTGGGTTAGAGATGTGATTACCTGAATGTGTACGTATGAGGATGACTGCGGGACAAACATCGGGACCTAAGCCGAATGTAGGAAAATCCTAAACTCGAGTATAAGCAAATCCCGGGTCGTAAAAAGGGAGTCGACACAATCCCACATCACTTGGAAAGTTATATAGAAATGAAACATATGTAAGGAAACTCTTGCAAGATAGTAAGACGCGTTTTGGAGCAAAATTGGCGACATATCCTATAAGAATTCCGAAGTTAAAAGTCCTTCGGCAAGAGCAGTACCATATTGGGTGACCGACTAGAAAGTCCTTGCCAAACAAATCCGTGAGTGCTGTATAGGTAACCCAAAGCGGACAATATCTTACTAGGATGAAAGGATTTGTAACAAATGGTATCAGTGCTTGTATCTAACCAAAAATGTTGCTAACAAGGACGTTGGGCCCCCAAAGGGGGGTGATTGTGATGACCTGAATGTGTACGTATGAGCACGACTGCATGGCAAACCTCGAGTGACGAGACAAACCTTGGGACCTAAGCCGAGTGTAGGTCAATCACAGACTCGAGTATAGGCAAATCTCGGGTCATAAAAAGGGGTTGCCACAATCTCACATCGCTTGAGAAGGTTTATGGAAATGAAACATATGTAAGAAAACTCTCCCAAGATTAGTAAGACGCATTTTGAAACACTGTTGGCAAAGGATGTCATAAGAACTTTGAAGTTAAAAGCGATCTGGTGAGAGTAATACCATGTTGGGTCACCGATTGAGAAGTTCTCGCCAAACAAATCCATGAGGGATGTATGGGCGATCCAAAGCGGACAAAATCTTACTTGGATGAAGGGGTTCGTTAGAAGGGGGCGGTTAAAACTCCGTGGATCCTGGGGCTTATGTTTACTGAGCCTACTTTTCTAACACGCCCCTTTAACCGCCATGTCACTATAACTAAATGAAATGTAAAGTATATATATATTTTGAAAATGATTATTCATAGTACGAGCATTTTATAGCATTGATATACTCTTGCTGAGCGTTAAGCTCATCATTTAAACTTTATGATATAGGTATTGATCGTACAGATGAGGAATTCGAGCCTCAAGTTGATGAATAGATGCAATTGGAGGAACGAGATCATGGGGGTTGTTTGTGGCAGTCAGATGATATTTTGACTCGTGGGTGATGTTTTCAATGTTTTACGTAGATGTTTTACAGTCTTTTGGATACAATGCATAGTTATATTTTAACAATTGAAAGGACTGGAACTGTTTGGGAGTCATTTTGTCTATATGGATATGTCCAGTTTTTAAATACATCCATGCATTTTGTTTTTAAAATTTTTTTTTCGTATCTCGGGTTTTTTCATGGATTGGAGGTTGTCATATTGATGGTATTTAGGTGATGTTATATAGGTTGGATACAAATGTTGAAGTGTAAATGTCATTATTTTGGATGAATATGGAAATAGATTGAAGAATTGTGAACTGTAATACGTGTTGGAATGAAAAGTTAGAAAAAAAAAGAAAAGTCGAAAAATTTTACATCCAAAATGCATTAAAGTGCATGTAAGTTATGTCGAGTATCTTGGTGGCTGCAAGGGTCGTTACATATACATATTTGATTATTCATAGTTTTTGGACGTGGTTTTATACTGCTTTTATCTATTGGAATCTAGGAAACTTTCGGTGATCAATTAAATATCTGAGAGGGAGTTAGTGCTTGTGTTTGCTACCACAAGTTGCCATATTGCAAGCATATCAGAACTTGGGGTACATTATTAAGGATTATTGTTAGCAAACGATTCACGAATTTGGACATTCAACTTCCATACATTGAGTTTGCATACAATTGAAGTGTGCATGATTCACGCAAAAGAATCCATTTCAGGTAGTATATGGATTTAATCCACTCACGCCCTTAGATCTCATACCATTACCACTAAAAGATCTCACCAATCCAAGTGGAATCAACAGGGCCGAGCAAGTCAAAAGCATGCATGAATTGGTTAGAAAGATGATCTAAAAGAAAAATGAGATGTATGCTAAACAAGCCAACCGAAGAAGAAAGAAGGTCATCTTCAAAGAAGGGAACTTAGTCTGGTAGCACTTAAGGAAAGAAAGGTTTCTCAATCAATGGAAATCCCAATTACTTTCAAAGGCCTATGGTCGATTCAGAGTATTGGAGAGGATCAACAATAATGCATACAAAATTGATTTACCAGGAGAATATGGGGAGGAAGAAAGTGTGGATCAACCATTGGATTTGAGGTCAAATTTGTAATCACTCCGGGAGGATAATGTGCCTCAAGGTGCAATCACACGATTAAAAGCTAATAAGCTAATTAACATTTATGTTCAAGTTATAAGTGACACATTTAAAGATCCAAGAGAGCTCACACCAGTATGCAAGACAAGGAGAAGCCAATTTATGCATTAAAGTGGGAGCAATCTGAAGCTTCCAATCAAAAAATGAAGAAGGAATTAAGCTAATTGGTGGAGAGAGAATGGAAGAAGGACATGCGCGCGCACGCCCACACTAGGATAGAAGGAAACCTTCGGCCGAAGCCTCTTTCCTAATAGTTTTAGAAGGATTTCTTAATTATAGTTTTAGAAAGTTTTCCGAATTATAGTTTTAGACAGTTTTTCTAATTATAGTTTTAGAAAACTTTCCTAATTATAGTTTTAGTAAAGTTTCCTAATTATTGCTTTAGAGAGGTACTATTTAAACATCCTTATGTATTGACATTGAAGGTAGAATTGGATGAATATTTGCTGAAGCTTTTGTTCTCAAACCCCTCAAGCACCACGCGGTACAAACCTGAGTTGTTTGTTCTTCAAAACTGTTTTCCAATTTTGTGAGTTTTGTGAAAAACTCTTATTAGTGCTACTTTCCTACTCTCTTAGTTGATAGTAGGTATCCCCATGAGGCAGAAAAAACTCTCATATTCAAATTGTTGGAGTGTTCTTCGTCTGAAGCAACCAAGTTCTGCTAGGTGCCCCAAATTAGCGCCAATCAAACCAATATTGGTGTTCACCTCATAACTTCTTCAATTACACGAATTAATCCCTGAAATTTTCAGAGGTTGTTGTCAATATATCAAGTAAGGTTGTGTTAAATTTTTGTGATTTTTGAAAGATCATTTAATTGCGATTATTATGCTTGAAAGCTGGTGAATATTTAGGGATTATCAATTAGATATCTGAGAAGGATCGAGTGTTTGTGTTGAACCACAAGTTGCCATTCTTGTTTTGCATCATTAGTACTCATTTTAGTTAAAAGGGCATACCTTCTAAAGAGAGCATCAGTCAACAAGTTAGTCTCTCCTTTCTTGTACTTTATGATGTATGAGTACCGTTCAAGGAACTCCACCCATTTAGCATGTATATTATTCAACTTTCCTTTACTCTTGAGATGCTTAAGTGCTTTATGATTGATATGGATAAAAAGTTCTTTAGGAAGCAAGTAGTGATGTGCTTCAAACCTAGGAGCAAAAATGCAACGACAAAATGCAAGCACAAAATGGTCTCATCTAACTTAGTTTGGCTGAGAAGACCCCAAAATCCAGACCCTATCTCTCTCAAATCTAATCCAAATGAGCTTAAAATTTAGAGGGTGTTTACTTCATGTGAGTAGTGATGCAAACTTAGGATCAAAAAGATCGTGGACCCAACAAAAATGCAGAATATTTCAAAGGAACACATTTTCGATCCAAGAATAAAAAAAGGAACTATGACCCTAATCGAAGAATTGGATGGAGTCGTAGTTATCAAAACATGAGTTTGAATCGAGCCACACCTGTTGGCTGAACCAAAGCTATCAAAATAGGAGTTTGACCCAAATAAAACTCATTGGTAAGAACCAAAGCTATCAAGCGAGATTATTCAAGCGTGACTTGAAGAAGATTGTTGTTCTTCGCAAAGAACCAAAGAGAAATCCTTTATAAAAAAACTCAATATTTTTAATTCAAACTTCTTATCTTAAATCGAAAGTGTTTCTCCATTAAATAGGCTACACGTTAATAAAAGAAATAAAATGATAAAATAAATAATAAATTTTGTGTTATAATGATCTCTTTGCGTGATCAGATGTCATCTTATGTTTAAACTCTATTTGAACATAATTTGAATTGATTTGAGTAGATTCGGCTGGATAAGATCTCTCTTACATGATTTGCTTTCATTTGCATGTGTTTTACATGTGACTTTTTAATTCTTGTATGAGCATGTTCCTGACGCATGTCTTTTAATTCTTACATGTGCATGTGCATGACATATGTCTTTTAATTTTTGCATATGCATGTGCGTCGTAGCCTCCCTTTTAACTATTACATGTGCATATGCACTACACTTTTCTTTGAAAAGATCTTCTAAGAATCTTTGGCTTTTTGCTTTTGTCATTGGACTAACCATATCTTCAATTGGATCCTTGCTCTTGAGCTTTGACATGGCCTAAACTTGGATCACATCATCAACTAACTCACGTGGATCTTTATCTCTTTCTAACCCATGTGAATCTTTATTTCTTTCTAGTTTGTGTGGATCTTTACCCTTCTCTCTCCAATCCACGGGGACTTGTGGAGCTCAACTCTGTGCTTTATAGTTCTTTTGCCGATTTTGTAGGGTGCACTTCCATGATACAAAGCTTTTTATTGTATATTCATTTGCTCATGTTGTGATTACTCTTTTTTTCGGGTTTCCATAACTAAACCATGTGAAGTTTGGTACATCGGACCTTCTTTATCTTCTAATAGATCATGGTCCTTGACTTTGAGATTTATCACTGCTCGGTTCACATCATTCCCTCCCCCTTTAAAAGATTCCTCCTCAATTCTCCTACATAATATAAGTACAAGTTAATAAAATTAAAAGATGTGCTTACATTACTGTATTCACTTGGTAGATCGATCTTGTAAGCGATGTTGTTGATGGCTCTAGAAGATGGAAATGTCTATCTGTAACGACCCATAATGCGGTCGTTACTAACTTAACTTTCTCGTAAAACTTCGTAAGAAAATTCTTTAAAATTTACTCATTTCTTTAAAACGACATTATCATGAATATAAAACTTGACATCGGAAAACAGTTTGTGCGTGGAAAGCTCGTTATACAGGATACCAAAAAAACTTAAATTTCAAGCCAGTAAAATGAAATTTCGATCGACAGCTATGAGCACCGGTCGACACCTTAAAAAATTTTGAATGCACCGGACGACAACTACATACACCGGTCGACACTTGATTGCTCTCTGTCCGAGTAGGTCGACCCTCGTGATCGACACTTTTTGAGTTTGGTCGACCCCCAAGCATGTAGGTCGACACTCTGGTAACATTTTCTACTAAGCGGTCGACACTTAGAATGACAGGTCGACAACTGATTTCTCTCTATCTGAGTAAGTCGTCCTGCGCAGTTGACACTCGCTAAGTTTCGTCGACCCCTAGACATACATGTCGACACTCTATTATCATTTTTCATGCTGCGGTCGACACTAACAGACACAGGTCGACACTTTAAGGCAGAATGCCGACCTTACTCAACTTCACTTTCTGTTCTCTTCTTTAATTCACACCTCATCTAACTCCTTATAAAATGACTAGAATAAAACGTTTCTCATACTAACGTATTAAAGTAAATCCGTTCATTTAACATTCTAACTATCCAAGTTCTTTGTTCCTTCAAACAATTCATACATACACATTTTACCAAAACATCTAAAAACAGTCCACATGTCAAAATCACCCTACAGCTACAAGCACGTGCCATGGACATCCTCCATTAATTGCTTCATCCATCATATTGAGGATCAACGTCCTTACCTGTGATGATATCACCTACACCACAAAGTAAGTAATGAGCCTAATGCCCAGTAAGTGATGTAGAATTAAATAAAATGCATGCTCATGACTATGCTATGTTGTTCGTAAAATATGCAACTGAATCTATTCTTTATTTTCTTACATAACATGAGTTATTGGGGTATTGCTTCTAGAGGAGAGATGACCTAACTAATTATCCCTCAGTAGAACGACCAACTCGCTCTAGGGAAAGTGGAATGGCATATCTAACAGTCCTTCTAACGGAACTGGTTCCTCTGACGGAACTACCATACTCAGTTCCCTACCCACAATAACTATTTACGTATTTTACTGTACCATATTCTTTCTATTCTATTTACATGAAAACGTATGTATAAAAACCATTTTCTATGATTTGGAAAACCATGATGCATGAATGTATGTAACATACACATTTCCTCAAGGTTGTAAACGTAAGGTAACATAACATATAAACACATCCATCAATAAATAAGAACTTATCATAATAAACTCACAACCTAAAATTTCTACCCAGCCAAAACTCTCGAAGCTAGAGTCTCCAAGTTCCTTATTTAGCCATCAACCTTCTAACACTTTGTGGTGTAGGCCAATCGGCCAAAACGCATGCAAACATGAACTTACTTTGCGTCCGGAGCTCAAAATTAAGCAATTGGTCAAATTCCTTTTTGATTTACAAACCTAAAACATAGCAATAAAACAACGTATATCAAAACGTTTCCAATTACCTAAATCTTGAAATCTCTTTCAAATTGGCTACGAATTTCAAAATCGCATAACTTCACCTATACATATCCAAATTCACAATTTCCAAAGGCTATGAACTTCGTAAAGGGTCTACTTTAACATGCTTAATTCAATTTATCAAATAAAACAAATTCAATAGACCAAAATTACAAAATGCCAAACTGCCCTGTAATTTGCCATTTTTTATCCAAATTGTAAAATTCCATGATTTCCTTCATTTAATTCTACCAACAAGTATTCGAATCTAATTAAACACCAAAATAACCCAGAAATAGAGAAACCCCAACAATTTTCGTGCGTCACACGTTAAGATTCATTAATCTCAATAAAATCGAACTATTTCATCAAATATCAAGCAATTATCCTACAAATTTGATTAAATATAACCTAACTCAAATTGTTTTACTTTGAAGAAAGTGGAGGATTTTTTTAGCTTGAAAAAATCTGCAGCAATGGGAGAAAAAGAAAGGGTTTCGTAGGAGAGAAAAGAGGAAGACAACTTTTAGGTTTAGGTTTAGCCTTGGTGTCTCTTTAATAGCCAAGTAAATGACTTTAACTTTAAGCCTTTTCTACATGTAGTTTCCATAAACTACATGTAGTCTACTACTATAACAACAAGTAACTCCCTTCTTTAGTGTGAAGACTTCCTCTCATCTTCTTCTTTCTATTGCCAAATACCATTTCTTTGACTTTTCAACCTCCTTCTCATTTTTCTTCTTCTTTCTTCTTTCCTTTCATTTCTTCTATTTTTCTTTTCTTCAAGTATATATATAGACATATATAGGATCCTATGCACATTTATCAAAATGTACGGTAAAATTTTCAGGTGTTACACTATCTCTTCGAGGTTGTAACTTGTTCTTTCGTTTGTCTAGAAACCTATCTTTTTGTATATGTAGCCAAACTCAATCTCTAGGTTCAAAATAAATCTTACCGTTGCATGAAATCTTCTAATAAATTCATCCTTTTTACTTTCATTCACAAGAGCAAACTTATTAGTAAACAAAGTTAATAAATTTAATGAATTAATAGATTAAAATCATCAATAATATCAAAGGGTGAACAATATCTAATAAAATTAAAATCCTTTAAAATGCTAAAATCAGATTTGAAGTTCTCAAAATTTGTATCTAAATTTTTGTCGTAAACCAAGTTGTGTGCAAAGTAATGAATGACATATTTTCCAGTAAAATAGTTCGACATATTATTTATAAACCTTATACATATAATAGGTGCAATATATAAATCATATGGTCTAACCAACTACTCAAACCTATTTGTTGTTTCTGGTCGATTTGGAATTAACGTACATTGTACGAGATCTTTTGCTTCTCAATTTCCCACAACAGGGAAATTTCTCTTCGGAAGTCCTTAGAAATTTCATGTTTATCTTTCTGTAAAAGAAAAGAAACAATACTTTGAAAAAAACTTGGTAAGTCGTTAGATGATAAATAAATATTTTTATATAAAAGCAAAAACATCTCACGTTTATCCTTACTTTTGTTCATCAACACAATTTTGTTTTTCACTCGATATTTGTTCTCTCTCTCTCTCCCTTGGTTTTTCTTTATTTTCCCTAAGTTTTTCTCTTTTTCTCCCTCGATTTTTCATCTTTTTTTTTTCTATTTTCAACTATTTTTCTTTCTTCACTTCCTTTATCTTTTTCGACCTCTTTTTCAACTAATTTCTTTTCACTACTTTTTTTTTTCCTTTTTGGCCCTAATCTTTTAGGACTCTTTTGTGACTTTCACTTGGTCTTCACTAGCTTCCCATTACTTTAATGGTGTTAGAACTATCATTTTTTCGTCTTGGTCAAAAGAGTATTCGTTTTTTGATCCATCAGTCTTGACTCTCTGAGGAAAAATACTGGTAGCCGCAGTTTTGATCTTGGGTTCCTCTCTCAGTTTTTGCTTTTCATCCTTTCAATTTAATTTCCACAATGAATTTGAAGTTGATCCCATCTGAAAATTTCTTTTTGATTTTAGGTGTCGTTGGATCTTGATTGATTTGTTAAGCAATTCTATTAAGTCCACTTAATGTTGTAAATCTACGACATCCGTAATCTCTCTATTTAGTCCTACAACAAATCGAGCTATTGTTGCTTCATCTTCCTCCTCCATGTTAACCCTTTTTATGGCTATTTTCATCTCTTTATAATACTCCTCCATGCTTTTATTACCTTGAGTCAAAGTTTAGAGTTTTTGACACATGTCTCTATAATAGTGTGATGGAATATATGTTTTTCGCATGAGTGCCTTCATGTCCTTCCATGTGAAAACTTGTGAATCACTGTACCTCTTTTGGTACTTTACTAGTTGATCCCACCAATTGTTAGCGTAGTCCGTAAGTTTCATTGTCACCAACTAAAGATTTTTCTCATCGGTGTAGTTTTAGTATTCAAACAATAGGTCCACCTTTCTCTCCCATTCCAAATACACATCAGGATCACTTTTTCTTTGTAAAGGAGGGATATTTACCTTGATGTTTTTTAGGTCACTATCTTCTCGGTATGACCTATCATTCCTTTCCATTTGATAATATCCACTGTTATCTCCAAATTCTCCATCAAGATCCTTCCTTCCCCGTGCATGGCTAGGGGACGAAGATTCCAATCAGTCCATCCTCATAATTAGAGCCTTGAATTTTTCTTGCATGGCTCTCATGAACAACTTTAAGTCCACCTAATTTTCTTCTCCAATCATGATTTTTTTTACCACAATAAGAAAACAAAAGAAAATTGTTAGAAGTAAGAGAAAAATAATCAATTTAATAGATCTTTCCTCTCCCTCACATGTCTACACTCAATAGACGTTACTCCACTCGCGTTTCACTCAAGATTTGGCTTTTATAGGATAATCTCTCACTTTTGTCTTTTACCTCTCGATCTCCTTTTTAGTTCTTTATATAAGAACTTTATCGGTGGTAAAAATTCAAGAAGCCAAACTATGAAAAATCAAACTTTAAAACTCAAAGTTCAAACCTTTAAGAAAGTCAAATCAATAGTAGAATTGGAATAAGATAAAATTTAGATAAGGACAATATTTCAAATAGAGATTGAACAACAATTTAAATATTCAAATAATAATTTTGGATAAGGATAATATTTCCAATGAAGATTCAACAATAACTTAAATATTCAAATAATAATTATTTATGCAATTTAAGAGCGAATTTTTGAATTTCAAATGATAGAATTTTTTAAATCTCTTAGAATAACATTTAAAATTGTTTTTTTACTTCTCACAACTCTTTTTTTTTTGTAACTTTTCACAACTTTTGGTTTTTTTTTTCTTTTGATAAAGAATAGAATTTTTTTTTGTACTTTCCAAATTTCAAGAAGAGAAATTCGCAAGAAGAAAGAATTTATGACAAAAACCGAAACTTGATAATAATGATGGAAAAATATGAATTTTTTTTCGCACTTTTTGAGTACTAGGAGGAATAGAATAAGGTGAAGAAAAGATTGGCAAAAAAATAAAAATAAAGATAGTACCTTGAATTGGCAGAGCCAAATCTCTGATACCAACTGATGTGAATCTCAGTTCGAAAGGACCTGGGAGCCGACAACAATACGGAATAGCTCAAATGAATGACTTTTTGATTCAAAAATAAAGAAAGGAACTATGACCACCCCAATCAAAGAATTCGATGAAACCGTAGTTAACATGAGCTTGACTCGAGCCAAATCTGTTGGTTGAACCAAAACTATTAAAATAGGAACTTTACCCAGACCAAACTCGTTGGTAATAACCAAATCTATCAAGTGAGATTCTTCAATCGTGACTTGAAGAAGATTGTTGTTCTTCACAAAGAACTAAAGAGAAATTAAAAAAACTCAATTTTTTTAATTCAAACTTCTTCTCTTAAATCGAAAGTGTTTTGTCATTAAATAGACTACACGTTAAAATTAAATTAAATGTTAAAATAAAAGAAATAAAATGATAAAATAACTAAAAACTTTTGTGAGATAATGATTCTTTGCATGATCGGATGTCATCTCATGTTTAAACTCCGTTTGAATATGATTTGAGTAGATTCAACTGTATAAGATTTCTCTTACGTGCTTTGCTTGCATTTGCATGTATTTTGCATGTGACTTTTTAATTCCTGTATGAGCATGTGTCTGGTGCATGTCTTTTAATTCTTACATTTGCATGTGTCTTTTAATTCTTTTATATGCATGTGCATCACACCCTCGCTTTTAATTATTATGTGTGCATGTGCACCGCACCCTTCCTTCAAAAGATCTTCCAAGAATCTTTGGCTTCTTGTCTTTGTCATTAGATTGACCATATCTTCAATTGGATCCTTGCTCTTAGGCTCTGACTTGAACCCAACTTGAATCACATCATCAACCAACTTATGTGGATATTTATCTCTTTCCAACCCACATGAATCTGTATCTCTTTTTAGTT
Source organism: Begonia peltatifolia (assembly GCA_022433055.1). Classification (NCBI taxonomy): domain Eukaryota; kingdom Viridiplantae; phylum Streptophyta; class Magnoliopsida; order Cucurbitales; family Begoniaceae; genus Begonia; species Begonia peltatifolia. Next base: position 19,585,437 of record CM039519.1, on the reverse strand, counting down.
TGTGTCGATCTTTACTCTTCTCTCTCTATTCCATAGGAATTTGTGTGGCCCAATTTCATGCCTCATAGTTCTTTTGCCAATTTCGTGCATACCACTTCCATGATACAAAGCTCTTATTTTCATAGTCATTTGCTCATGTTGTGATGACTCTTTTTCTCATGTTTCCACGACTAAATCATGTGAAGTTTGGTACATCAGATATTTTTTATTTTGTAATAGATTACGGTCCTGGACTTTGAAATTTCTTGCTTCTCGGTACACATTAAGTGGGCAATACCCTTACAATTTGACAGAAAAATATTAAGTGGATTAAGATATACGCATGAAACAATCAGACCAGTATGGGCTATCCGAGAAACTACTGGATATTTGAAAAGGACCAACTTTTGAGTAGCACAACTTTTGCTGCAAAGCTTCAAATGTTTTGAAATTTTAACTGGAACTTGCTGGGAATATAATTAGGAAACCTTGAAAATTTTAGGAGATGAATCAAAAAGGGTTGAAAGTTGTTTATGGAGGAAGACTAGCTGGCTGATAAGGTGATAAGCAACATCTTCTTGGGTTTGGCACTCTCTTGAAAAGAAGGCCCTCCAACTTGCTAATGAGAGGGATGAAACACAACCTTGCTGGGTAGTCTCCACGCCAATGAAGCAAGGAGGAAGGCTGCAATAAAGATTGTACTACTTTGACTCTCACAAAGTAGAACAAAAACTCACTCTAACTCTCGGATTTCACTCACCGAGGGAAGAAATGAAAAACACAGCCACAAGAGCCGATGAAAGGTTCTCCCATTTTTGTCATTCAAAAGTTTCTTCCTACTAGCAAGGGAGGAGGGTTTAAACTCATTTCCCTTATATAAAATTAGGGTTGAAGAGCAGCCAACAAAATGATACCAAAAGAGGGGTGGAACTCGCGTTATCCACCTAATCGAGTACACCTTTGCTTTACCAATTTTAGCAAAGCCATCCCTCTCACAAAGTGGCAACATCATGTGGTCCCCTCTTCCATCCAAACACAATTCAAATGAGGCCCCAAGCTGAAACATGTTCGGCTATTAAAAAATAAACAAGGAAAACTAATTAAAACCTTCAAGAAAATAAACTAAAAGGAGGTGACATCATTTGTCATGAGGATGACCAATTCCCCCTTCATTTTCACACATGACCGTGGAGCAATCCCATGTAAGCAGGGTGGTTGGACTTCTCCAAGTATTGTGACTTATGGTTCTTTACCTTTTCAAGAAGGTAATGGTGGAGATTGACCTCTTTAAGTGACTCACACGTTAGGTACTCTTTGATGCTCGGAAGTCAGCCCTTTCCTCATTGTTCCGAGTGTTTGTTTCCCCTTGCAATTGTCTCATGCTTCATCTTCTTAGAAAGCCTTCCCTTGGCATGCTTGCCAGCATTAAGTGCCATTAGATGTCCTTGAACATTACCTACAATATGAGTGAACAAATTAGCAAAGAGTTTGATTTGGAGTTGTGTAATTGTTCCCCTGGGCACATCAAGTAGTGTTACAACACCTCGATAGCTCTAATAATGGCCATAGTCGAATAGTTCAAAGCTTCTCACTAGTATGCAATTGGGTTACCTTCTTGCATGAGTAAGGCTCTGATTCCCAATCTAAAAGCATCACATTCCACCTCAAAAATCTTGTTGAATTGAGTAGTACAAGTATAAGAGCATGTCAAAGCTTCTCCTTAATCAACTTAAAGCTTTGTGGACAAGCTTGAGTCCAATGAGATTCTTTTCTCTTCTTTTGTTCAATCAGTCAAATGTGCCACAATTAAGCTAAAATCACAAATAAACCTCTGGTAAAATAATGTTATACCATGGAAGCTTCTCATCTCCGAAACCCCCTTTGGAATAGACAAATCCTTAATCGCCTCTATCTTGGATTCATCTACCTCTATGTCATCCTTAGTGATGATGAAACCAAGGAAGTTAACCCTCTCTTGAACAAACACTTTTTAAGATTACCATATAACTTTGCTTCTCGGAGCGTATCAAAAAGAATTCTAAGATTAACCAAATGCAAAGAAAGATCCAAACTATATACCAAAATATCATCATAGTATACTACTACAAAAGTGCATAAGCCTTATGAAAAGTACTAAAGTCATTTAAAAGGCTAAAGGTCATCACTAACCATTCAAAGAGCCCATACTTGGTCTTTCATGTGGTAAGGATTGGCGTCACTCAACCATGGCCAAGTCCATGGCCAAATTTCACTTTCTATGAGTTTGTTAATTTTTATAGGTATCCCTCTCAAAGAGCCAAAGATAGTACTCATCTAACGCCAAGGAGTACAAGGCAGCAACCTTGTGGATTTGAGGACAAGTCTTCACTCACCTGAAGAGGATGATGTGCTACGGAAGCCGAAGACTAATGCTCAAATTAAGGTATGTGATCAATTGAGGTTTTTTTTATCTAAAACTTATGTTGATTTTTGTTAGAAAGGACATTTGGAGTGCTTGGATCAAGTCTTGGATCTGGATAACTTGCACGGTTGTAGGATGACATGCTCATGGAAGCACATGACCGAGTCATGGCCGAGAAGAGGTTCACACGCAAAGGAAAAGCATGGCTAAAAAGCAACGCATGCGAGGAAGATAAGGTGCAGCTACATGCGTGCGCATGGAGGACCAACGGAGTAATAGGTGGCGCGCGCAAGGGAGATCATCAACGCAGTAGTTGGCACGCATGGGAAGCAGTCGCTGGCACGCAGAGACATCATTTGGTGCATGCATGCAAGAAGACCAGTTGAGCATTGGCAGCGTAGTGTAGGCGCACAACAAAGCACATCAAGGCGCACAAGCATCAGCCTACGCACGCATGAGGAAGGACTGGCACGCTCGCTAGTGCACACACGACATCAGCGAAGTGCACATGAGCATCACATCGCACATGCGTGTGAAGGACCACTAGCTACTGACATGACCGAGCCGCCATTCCAACGGTTATTTTCAGCTCAATGACTATTTTCTGCTTTTACTTTTCCTTCTTTCTGTAGAGGAAATGAGAGCTTATAAACTCTATTTAAACGTGTTTAGAACATTTTGTAAGGGATGATGATGATTTTCGATTGATGAATGAAAAACGATTGCTTTTGTTGAAAAACCAGATGGGTTTTTCACTAGTTAGGTCTCATTTTCATCATTCTCTCTACTCTTTCAAAAATTATAATAAAGAAGAAGGTGGCAAAACCATCTCTCAAAAGCTGTGTTTCTTTCTCTAGAAAAAAGCTTTGCCGAGAGATCAAAAGATGCTCATCGGCCAACCACAGGTTGTTCTGCCCAATTTCATGCATAGTTCATTTAGTCGGCATCTTCTGAGGTAAGATAACAAGTATGCTTTCTTACCCACCTTCTTCAAATCATCATTCCATTTCCCACACCATTCTTTATTTTTTTTTGTAATTTGTGTCTGTTTTGGGGTGTTCTTTAAGCACTAACCTCTCTGTTTATTTTCTTGTCTTTTGCATGCAATATCAATCCCAATTATAGCACCGATCTGCATCATTTGGTATCAGTGTCGAAGTGCTCTATGTTTTGTTTTTCTTCTTTTTCTATTTTCTATTTTTGTCATATGTTCATGTGTCTTTCTGTCCATAATGCTTATTCACGCTAGCATATTAGTTTTGGTTAGATTAATTAGGATGATTAGTATATGTTCATGTTCTATTTAGTGTCCTTGTTTTTGCCAAAATCATGTTTTTGCCGTTTAGTTTTAGGTTGTTTAGATTGTGTTTTTGTTTTTTTCTTCTTGTTGACTCTATTTTACTCGATAATGTTATCATGTTTAGTATTTTCTGTTAAGGATGTTCACTTGTCTCAGCATGTTTTTGGACTAGTCTATATAAAATTCCTTTGCTTCTTTTGAATTCATTCAATAAGATGGTCGGTTTGGAAGCAAAGGTCTGAGTTGTAGACCAATTTGGTGGTCAATTCTTGTAAGGGGTGGTAGCTATTGTGGATGCTCCTTTTGAAACACATATTGATTGATAAGCTTCAACTTGGGGACAAGAAACAACAAAGAAAATCGCACAAAAAATTACTTGGTAAATTCTGCTACTCGACCGAAAAAACACCAAACTCCAGATAGTATAACTTTGGAAAGAAGAGAATTAAATGAAGTAATTGTCAAGACAATTACGTGGAAGGTAAGAGATATGATCAAAGGAAGAGGTGAAAGTCAAAGAAAGGAAAAAGTGTGAGAGAATGAAAGAATAGTCAAACTCTTTAAATGTTTGAATATAAAAAAAAATAAGAAATCAGTTTTTTGGTAAAAGAGGAGTCATTTATGTTGAAGCAAAGTAGGTTTATATTTAAAAAAGATGTAAAAGAAATAAGAGAGAGCAAGGTTATGCATTGTTGGTTAAGTTTAAGTTTGCCACCTCACACTTTATTTTGAGTTTATCTCTTTAAACTCTAATAATGTTAGTTGTTTTTTTTAGACAATCTCTATCCACTCTCTCTCCTCTCACGTAGCCCTTTCTCACCCTCTCCATTGTTGTAAATCCACTCAACTCTTGCTCAAGCAGAAATCAAGGTAAGATAAGTTGATTTTATTATATGAAAGTTTAGGATTTTATGCATGGATGAGGTGAGTATTTGGTTGAGTTTTAAAACGATTTGATGAACCACAGTTTGAGATCAAAAAATTCTGAGTTTGTTTGCGGTTTTTCTTCTATTATTAGATGCTTAATGATGCTATGTAAACATATTGATGGTTTTATGGAAGGGTTTTGGCTATTGGTTTAGAGTTTGAAGAAAACTAAAATTGAGGGTTATGTACAGGATAGTTTTGGTTCTGATTTATTTCAGCTAAGCCATTGGTGTTGGTTTATTAAATGAAACTTACCATGAGAAAATAGACATCGTAAGGTTTACATAGACTTTTAAATCATCGAATTCGGACAATTATTGAATTTATTGTGAAATTTTGAAGTTGGATAAAAATTTAAGGTAAAAAACTAGACAGTTTCGGTTTTGATTTTTCTGCCATTTATGGTTAATGGTTTTTGATAAATGAGTTTCATCATGTAAAAGTAGACACTAAGGGTGAACCATAGCTTTTGAAATCAATGAATTTCGTTTAGAATTGAATGAGTTATGATAATTTGAAGTTTGGCCTAATGTTAGCCTAAATTCCGAAGATTGTGTTAAGGATTGTTGAGTTTTATATTTTATTATACTTAAGCTATTTGAATTGGATGGTGTGATGGTTTAAAGGATGTTTGAGCTACGTTGATTAGAGTTTTGAATGGATTGAGCTTTGAATTTTGATGATGTTAAGTTATTTGAATTGTTTGTGTTTATGATAATGAACTTTGATTAAGAATGTATTTAGAATTGGAAGTTTGATTGAAATTAATTGTTTATGTTTTAGGTTCTCGAGTTCTAAGGGTTAAGTTATTTGTATTGGGCTAAGGAATTTAGTTAAGTAGTGTACGCATGTTTTCGCCTTTTGGCCTATATAACAGAATGTAAGGGTTATGTTGTATGTTTATTGTATGTTTTGTTATTTCATGCATCATGTTCTGAAAAGATACGAAAATGAATTTGCATATGTTTTATGAAATGACACGGTTCGATGTGAAACGAAACGAAACGAAATGAATATGAATCTATGAAGGAAGTAATTCGCCCCTTAAATGAGTATGAGAATTGATGATTGGGAAAATCTGCTTACAATCTAGTATAAGGATCAAGGCGTGTCTTTGAAGGAAGTAATTCGCCCTCCAAATGAGTATGAAAATTTGACAGGTATGATTTGAAAAAAGTGACCCGCTTCCCATCTAGTATGAATATCATACGAAAAATGAGTACGAAAACGAAAACATATACGAAAACAAAAGTGTAACAAGCATGCAGAAACTGCCCATGTTAGGAGATATGTGAATTGTTTTCATTTCATTATTGCACTATTTACTAAGTATTAGGCTTATAGTTTAAATTTTATGATGTAGGTGAAGAAGAGTAGCTGGTGAGATTCTCTAGCATGCATAGGATTAGTGGACGCAGTTGGCGGAATACGTTCATGATGACGATCAGGCTAATTGTTAGGGCGATTTAACCGTGGAGGAACATATGTTTTGAAGTAAGTGATATGTATATAAACGTTTTGTAACGATCTGTAATTCGATTGTTACTAACTTAACTTTCACGTAAAACTTCGTAAGAAAATTCTTTTAAAATTTATTCATTTCCTTAAATGACATTGCCATGAGTTTAAAACTTCACAGTGAAAAAAAGTTCGGGCGTGGAAAGCTCGTTATACAAGATACTAAACAAACTTAAATTTTAAGGCAGTAAAATAAAATTCTAGTCGACATTTGCAAGCGCCGGTCGACACCTTAAACAGTTTTGAATTGACTGGTCGACACCTACATACACCGGTCGACACTTGATTCCTCTCTGTTCGTGTAGGTAACTCCCGTGGTCGACACTTTAAACAATTTTGAACATACTGGTCGACACCTACATACAAAGGTCGACACTTGATTTCTCTATGTTTGAGTAGGTCGACCCCCGCGGTTTACACTTTTAGAGTTTGGTCGGCCCCTAAGCATGTAGGTCAACACTTTGGTGACATTTTTAACTAAGTGGTCGACACTTGTTGATGTGCCCCATTGGGGCATCACATCATCTCAGGTCCAAGCACACACTTTAACTACCTTTTATTCTGTCACGCTTGTCTCTTGTGCTGGCAATGATTCACGAGAAGAAATGGAGCTTGAAATTGAAAGCTTAAAGTGGGAAGTGGAGACTCGAGACATGGAACAACCAAGGCACGTCCTTGCTTGGGAAGCCACCATCGAGACCATGATGCTCTTAAAGGAATTTGTCTTCCCGAGCATAATTCTATGTAATGTTTTATTTTGAACTTATTGGGCAAATATTGACCTTCTTGTTAAACTTATTATTGTATGCATGCATTAAGGATTTAGCACTAGATTGAATGGCTAGGTTAGATGATGAAAAGGTTATGGGATTGGCTTATTTGGAAGCACCAACCGAGCATGTATGGCATGCATTTCTCGGCCGCGTGCACCAAGGAGGAGAGTCGCACGATGGAGCCCATTCCTTACCTGATTTGGCGACACCATTGGCTGCCTTTGGAGATGTTTGTCCCCTTTACCTTTTTTGGAAGAAACATGGATACATGACTTGGCATTCAGCTAGCCATTGATCCCATTTTTGCTTCAACCATCTCGGCCGCACAATGGTCCACCTTTGGGCTGATTACAAGCCACCTCTTTCCAAGTTTTGAAAACCAAAAGTTCAGCCATAAACCACTCCATCCTAGGTCTATATAAACATAGCATTGGTGTTTGTATTTTTGTTAGCAAATTAAATGAGCATCGACATGTTTCTCTAGAGAAAAATAAAGAAGTTTTCCACCACCATCAAGGTATGTGCCCGGTTTCTTGAAACCGATTAGGAAGAGTCTCCTAGCTTGACAACTCAAGGTTGTTGCTCAAGCTTGTGTTCCACTTTTCTGTCCTCCTTTTCAAGAAAAGGAAACAAGAATAGAGTGACCAAAACCGGTTCCCCAAGTTGAGAATCTTTCCATGGAAGGATTGTTATTGCCGAGAGTATCATCTTGACTTATTGGCCAACTTGCGGGTTTTGTGAATAAATTTTTCATTTTTAATCAACTTGGACCACAACCAGCACCATCACATACCTTACTCAATCCACTAATCTCTCACCAAATTTCGTTTCATTCTAAGCACATTTGGCTGTTCATTTCTTCATTTTCTTGAGGTTTCTCGGCTTGGCCGAGATCCAAGGGTCTAATCGATCTTTTAAGTGCTCTAGTGACCATGGAAGGGCTAGATCGTAACATTTGGTATTAGAGCATAGGAAGGCCCTTTGGAGTGCTAGAAATCGAGTTAATTTGGGTTTCCAAACTCATTTGGATGGCTGCACCTTAACGTTTAAAACCGGGTTTTCATTGCTTACCTAATCGGTTTGTTGTTTGCTTGCGGTTTCTTTGTTTTATTTTCGATTTCTTTTTAGCCAAAATCATCTCCAGAATGTTTCTTGAGTTGTTAATCATCTAAGCATGAAGAAATATCATCCCATAGACTCTATTTTTGTGGCTGCAAATTCCTTCCCCTTTTGGTTAAACAATTGCTAACTACTATTGTACTTGTTGTCTCTTTGCTATTTCGGGTAACAACACCTTTTCTTGTTGTTTAGTAACACTTCCAGCACATCACATGGTTTGTTAAGTACCTAAGCATGAATGTTTAGCTTTAAAATTGTATGGTTAGCTTGATGGTTTCATCGGTTTGACATATTTAGTGCTCTTTGATTGAAAACCGCATAACCAAAGTTTGTTGCTCTTTTTGATAACCGGTTTGTGTGCATTTAAATTTGCTAACTTCCTCATCCATCCGCCACATTTATCCTTAATACCCCACAACAACCGATACTCTACTCAATAAACACTCTAACCCTAAAACTACCAAATCTTCTATCCATCAAATTTCTCCTCAACTCCAACGCTAAACAAACATTGAACCATAAACCACTTGAACTTACCTTGAACTATTGAAATGGAGGAGAAACCACAACAAATCGCCAACGAAAAATGACGAGGGAAGGAGAGAAACCGCAGGCTCATGCACGGTGGGTAGGGGAGAAATAATAGAGGAAAAAAGGGGGAGAGGGTTTCTGCCGAATCCTCTCTTCCTTTTTGTATGTATAAAAAAAATAAGCTAATTACCATTTTACCTTCACGTTTTAATCTTTCAATCCAACCGTTATTCAATCCACTTCCAGGTGGATTACTAAAATTTTCTCCCCACCATTAGCCTCGAAATACTTCCCCACCTAACCTTACGAATTTTTCGCTCTCCATTTTGACTCGAATCCCACCGTTTATCGTCCCAACAACCCAAAAATTGGTACCGTAAAAAAATACGCGGTATTACATCCTCCCCTCCTTAAGAGAATTTTGTCCGCAAAATTAACGAACCAAATAACTCTGGGTATTGACACTCCATATCCTGCGGCCTTTCCCAAGTGGTCTACTCGACACTATGATTGCGCCATAAAACTTTGACCAATGGAATCTCCTTGTTCCGTAACACTTTCATAGCTGATCCTAATATGGCTACCGACTTTTCCTCGTACGATAACGTCGGTTGTACCTCTGTATCCTGTTGTGCAACAACCTGAGAAGGATCACGTATGCACTTCCTCAGCATGGAGACATGGAAGACATTATGTATGGCGTCCATAGAGGAAGGTAGTTGAAGCCTGTAGGCGGTCTTCCCAATCCTTTCTACAACAGGGAACGACCCAACAAAACTAGGGTTGAGCTTTCCTCGCTTCCCAAACCTGACCACTCCTTTAAACGGGGAGATCTTCAGGAATACCTCATCTCCCACGCCGAACTCTAGTTCCCGCCTTCTTCGATCGGCATAGTTCTTCTGTTGACTTTGCGCTGCCTCGACCCTATTCTTTATAATAGAAATCTTGTCGACCTTCTGCTGCAGAATCTCTGGGCCTATAAGTCTTGCCTCTCCAACCTCGTCTCAGTACAACGGCGACCTGCACTTTCTCCCATACAAAGCTTCGTATGGTGCCATGCCGATAGTAGACTGGTAGCTGTTATTATATGAAAATGCTACCAACGGCAAGAATCTTCTCCAAGCCGCCTAGAACTCCAACACACAGGCTCTGAGCATGCCTTCCAGTATCTGTATAGTTTGTTCCGATTGTCCGTCGGTTTGAGGGTGGAAGGCGGTGCTGAATTCTAACTTGGTACCCATGGCCTTATGCAGACTTCTCCACAACTTAGATGTAAATCTGGGATCCCGGTCTGACACTATCGACATAGGGACCCCATGGAGTCTGACTATCTTCTGAACGTACAACTGAGCAAACTGATCCATCGAGTAGTTCATCCTCACCGGTAAGAAGTAAGACGATTTAGTTAGTTTGTCTACAATCACCCAAATTGCGTCGTGGCCCTTAGCAGTCTTTGGCAGTCTGACCACAAAATCCATAGTGACCCGCTCCCACTTCTACTCGGGTATAGGCAACGGCTGAAGTGTTCCCGATGGTCTCTGATGTTCCGCCTTTACCTGCTGGCATACCACGCAAGTCTCAACGTGCTTGGCTATGTCCCGCTTCATATCGGGCCACCAATAGTATTGTTTCAAATCTTTGTACATCTTAGTGATTCCAGGGTGCACAAAGAAAGGAAACGAGTAAGCCTCGGACAATATTTCTTTCTTCAGTTTCTCATTCTTCGGGACGTACCACCTATCTCGAAACCTCAGAATCCCATCATCCGAATAGCTGAACTCAATGTTAGCATTGGCTTCCATTCCCACCTTCTGTCTGCTACACTCGGGGTCATTCTCTTGGTCCTACTTAATTCTGTCCAAAATGGTCTGTCTCAATGACATCGCCGATAGGGTGGCTGCCAAGTTCGAGACTACTTCTAGGCCGAACTCTTGTACCTCAGTCCTTAGCTCGATAGTTAATGTTAAAACCAGAGCATACATCAAAGTTGACACTCGGCTCAAGGTGTCCGCTATCACGTTTGCTTTTCCTGGATGATACTTGATTTCTAGATCATAATCTTTGACATGCTCAAGCCTCCTACTTTGTCTCATGTTCAGCTCCTTCTGCGCGAAGATGTATTTCAGACTCTGATGCTCCGAGAAGACTTTGCATCGTTGTCCATATAAGTAATACCTCCAGATGTTAAGTGCGAAGTCCACCGCTGCTAACTCCAAGTCATGCGTAGGATAATTTTGCTTGTTGCGCTTTAGTTGTCTTGAAGCGTAGGCAATCACCCTTCCATTTTGCATCAGCACGCAACCCAATCCTACCCTGGTAGCGTCGCAATAAACGCTGAATTTCTCCCCCTCTATTGACAACACTAGCAAAGGGGCTGTGGTTAACCTCTGCTTCAACGCCTGAAGATTGTTTTCGCATTCATCGAACCAGCTATATATCGTGTTCCTCCTGGTCAATCGAGTCAAAGGGGCTGCGATCTTGGAAAATCCCTCAATAAACCTCCTGTAATACCTTGCCAGCCCTAGAAAACAGCGTACTTCACTGGCACTTGTCGGTCGAGGCCATTCCCTCACAGACTGAACCTTCGCCGGGTCCACAGAAATACCATCACGCGAGATAACATGCCCCAAAAACTTGAATCTAGCCAACCAAAATTTGCATTTAGAGAACTTGGCGTACAGTTGGTGCTGCCCCAGGGTCATCAACATGATCCTCAAATGTTGCGGCCAAGCCCCTGCTCGGTCACTAGAATGCACGATGGATCGGTTAGGCCGTCGGATCTTGGCCAAGTAGAGAAACCCTCGAGAAAAACAATAAAATGAACAACCAAATGTGCTTGGAATGAAACGAAATTTGGTGTGAGATTAGTGGAGTGAGTGAGGTGTGTGATGGTGGTGGTCGTGGTCCAAGTTGATTAGAAATGACAAAGTTATGTAAACAAACCCGCAAGTCGGCCGATGAAACAATATGATGTTCTCGGCAATCACAACCTTTCCATGGAAAGGTTCTCAACTTGGGGAACCGGTTTTGGCCACTTCCTTCTTGTTTCCTTCCCTTGAAAGGGAGGAGAGAAAAGTGGAACACAAGCTCGAGCAACAACATTGAGTTGCCAAGGTAGGAGGCTACTCCTAATCGGTTCATGGAACCGAGCACTTACCTCGGAAAGGTGATGGAAAACTCCCTCGGTTTTCTCTTAGAAAATATGCCGATGCTCATTAACTTTGCCAACCTAAATACACACACCAATGCTATGCTTATATAGGCCTAGGATGGAGGGGTTTAGGGCTGTGCTTTTGGTCTTCAAAACTTGGTGGATTGAAGCTTGTAACCGGCTCCAAAATGATGCAATGTGTGGCCGAGATGGTGGCAGCCAAGAGGTGATCAATGGCTTGCTGAATGCCATGTCATGGATGCATGTTTCTTCCACAAAAGGTAAAGGGGACAAGCATCTCAAATGGCAGCCCAATGGTGTGGCCAAATCGGGTAAGATTGGCCACCACTTGCGGCACTTCCTCCTTGGCGCGCGCGCGGCCGAGAATGACATGTTTGCATGCCCGAATGATGCTCCAATTGCAAGCCAAACCCGAACCCTTTCCATCATCTATCCTAACCATCCAACCTAATCCTAAATGCCTCATGCATGCACATAATAATAAGTTAAACACGAAGGCCAATGTTTGCCTAATAAGTTCAAAATAAAACATTACATAAAAGTTGGCTCGCGAAGACAAATTCTCTTAAGAGCTTCATGATCTTCAATGGTGGCTTCTGATGCAAGGATGTGTCTCGGTTGCTCCATGCCTTGAGTCTCCACTTCCCACTTTAAGCTTTCAAGTTCCGGCTCTATTGAATCATTACCTGCAACAAAAACAAACGTGTGAGAATGTAAGTTGATTAAAGTGTGTGATTGGACTTGAGATCGTGTGACGGGCCTATGGGGCACATCATCCTCCCCAGGTGACTGTGGATTTGACCCCAAATCCAATACGTTCGGGTCCTGGAACTGATCTTCATCGCCTTTATAGGGTGATAAATCTTGGACGTTAAAAGTCGCGGATACTCCATATTCATCCGGCAATTCAATTTTGTAGGCGTTATTATTGATCCTCTCAAGTACTTTAAATGGTGCATCCGCACGAGGTAGAAGTTTAGACTTTCTCTTATCAGAAAATCTTTCCTTCCGGAGGTGCAACCATACTAAGTCTCCTGCTCGGAAAATGACTTCTTTGCGACCTTTGTTCACGTGTTTAGCCACACTCTCATTTCTCTTTTCAATGGCCTTTCGCACTGTTTCGTGCAACTTCTTAATTTGTTCAGCCTTATTTGCACCTGATGGGTTGGCAAAGTCCTTAGTAGGTGAAGGGACAAGGTCCAACGGTGTAAATGGATTAAACCCATAGGCAACCTCAAAGGGCGATTTCTGAGTAGTGCAATGAAGGGTGCGGTTGTAGGAAAATTCCAAGCCTGGAAGTATGATGTTCCAGTTAGACAATTTCTTGCCTACAACACTGCATAAGAGGGAGCCTAGAGTCCTGTTGACAACTTCCGTTTGCCCATCAGTTTGGGGATGAAAAGAAGTGCTGAAGCACAACTTAGTCCCCAACCTTCTCCATAAAGTGGTCCAGAAGGCGCTTAAAAACTTAGTGTCTCTATCTGACACTATTGAGTGTGGGATGCCATGTAGGCGAATAATCTCCTTGAAAAATAGGTCGGCGGTTAAAGTAGAGTCATCTGTCTTGGCACAAGGAATAAAGTGTGCCATTTTGGAAAATCTATCCACGATCACCATGATGGAATCCTTAGCTCGGGCGGTCCGTGGTAGTCCTAAGATAAAGTCCATAATGGCTGCAATCTAGGGGTGTGCAGGGATGGGTAAGGGCATGTACAAGCCTTGGGGTAGAACTCTACTTTTGGCTTTCTTGCAGACTATGCACGTCTCGACTAGGCGATGCACATCTTTCATCATGTGAGGCCAAAAGAAATGTTCCTTCAACATATCGAGGGTCTTCTTTTCCCCGAAATGATTGGCTAAGCCCCCACAATAAGCTTCTTTCACAAGGCATCGCCGTAAGCTTCCTTGAGGGATGCACAATTTTCTTGTTTTGACCAAATAACCGTCCATAAGGCAATAATCTCCTTCAACCTTGTCTAGGCATCGGGCGTAATGAGGTCCAAAGTCGAGGTCAGAGGCGTAGCTATCCTTAATCCATTCGAATCCAAAAAATCTCACTGCTAGCTCAGTGAAAAGGATACGCTTCCTAGATAGGGCGTCTGCTACTACATTATTTTCTCACTTGAGATACTTTAGGGTATATGGAAACCTCTCTTAAAATTCTACCCATTTTGCATGCTTTTTGTTCAGCTTATGTTGGCTCTTAATGTGCCGTAAGGCTTGATGATCAGTGTTGATAACGAATTCCCTTGATAAGAGATAATGTTGCGAGTGCTCTAATGCTCGTATAACTGTGTAAAACTCTTTATCATAAGTAGAATAATTGAGCACGGCTGTTTTCATCTTCTCACTGAACTATGCGATAAGCCGTTGGTCTTGCAAAGTACTGCTCCTATTCCAACTCCTGACGCATCACTTTTGACTTCGAATACCTTGTTGAAGTCAGGAAGAGCAAGTACGGGCGAATGACATAACTTTTCCTTAATTAACTTAAGCTTTTTTGACAAATCGGGGTCCAAGTAAACTCTTTCCCTTTCTTGGTGCAGTCGGTAAGGGGTGCAGCTATTGAGCTAAAGTTCTGGATAAATCTTCTATAAAAGGAGGCTAGCCCGTGGAAACTTCGTACTTCCGATATAGAATTGGGTGTAGGCTAGTCCTTAATGGCTTTAATTTTATCCTCGTCAGCTTCCATACCATTTTTGGAGATTATAAAGCCTAAGAAATAAACCTTGTCCTTGGCAAAGGAGCACTTGCTAAGGTTCCCAAATAATTTTGCTTTCCTAAGGGTATGGAAAATGGTACTAAGGTGGTTAAAGTGTTGTGGAAGGTCCATACTATACACTAATATGTCGTCAAAGTAGACAACAATGAACTTACCAAGGTATTCTTTGAGTACATGGTGCATGAGCCCCATGAACGTGCTTGGGGCGTTAGAAAGCCCGAAGGGCATGACCATCCATTCAAACAAGCCATACTTGGTTTTAAACGTTGTCTTCCACTCATCTCCTTCCTTCATGCGTATCTAATGATAACCACTCTTAAGGTCCACTTTGGAAAAAATTGAGGCTCCACTGAGCTCATCTAACATGTCCTCGCGCCTAGGGATGAGAAATCTATATTTGACTGTGATGTGGTTTACGGCTCGGCTATCGACGCACATTCTCATGGTGCCGTCTTTCTTATGGACTAATAGAGAGGGAACTGTACAGGGGCTCATGGACTCTCTTATGTAGCCCTAATCCAATAATTCTTGAACCTGATCTTGCAGTTTTTTGGTCTCTTCAGGGTTCATTCGATAGGCGGGTCGATTAGGTAGGGCAGCTCTGGGTTGGAGATCAATTTGGTGTTCTATGCCACATAGGGGTGGCAATCATTTAGGTAAATCTTCGGGAAACATGTCTTGGAACTGATGTAGTAGGGTTTTAACGGGGTGAGGTATGTCTCCTAACTCCATCACTCTATCCCGATATAGTATCAAAATCATGGGATTCCCTCTAAGTACGGATGCTTCTAATTCAGCCTTAGTCATGAAGAGACTGACTTTATTCTTTTCTTCTCTTTTAATAGCTTCATCCTTAGCTATCTGCTTAGGGGTCATAGGTGCTAACTTAAAAGATTTGCCTTCGAATTTAAGGGAATAGTAGTTGGAATGTCCATCGTGGTTCACTTTTCAGTCAAATTGACAAGGTCGGCCTAAAAGCAAATGACTCGCACTCATAGGCACAACATCGCATAAAACCGAATCCTTGTACTTGCCTAGAGCAAACTCAACTCTTACTTGCTTAGTAACTCTAACATCGTCTCTATCATCTAACCATTTAAGCTTATAGGGGTGGGGGTGAGCACTAGTCTCTAACCCTAACTTAGTCACTAAGTCCTTGGAGGCTACGTTCGCACAACTTCCTCGATCAATAATGAGAGAACACAACTTATCCTTGATGAGGGATTTACTATGGAACATGTTCTCACGCTGACAATCCTCTCCTGAACTCTTGGTTATAATAACTCGTCTTCTCACCATAAGTAAAGGGCCATCGGGGGCATGAATAACTTCTTCTACCGAATCACTCTCTTCCTCATCCTCTCCTACTTCTTCTACTTCCTCCTCAAACTCATCTTCACTTACGAACTCGCCGGTGTCTTCCTTAATGATCATGACACGACGGTTCGGGCATTGGGCCATAAAATGACCTACGCCGTGACACTTGTAGCACTTGAGGTCGCGTGCTCTCTGTCCAGTGGGGTTGTCTCTTGTAGGCTTGGCCTCTGGTCCTTTAGGGTTTATTGGTTTACTAATTGATTCTTTGGGAGGCCAATGTCTTTGAAAAGGCTTTTTCCAATCAGCCTTGGTCACGGGTTGTTAGCCTCAGGTGGCTTAGGGGTGTATTTGGGGAGTTGGTTAATCTCAAATGATTGAGTGGCTTTCCTCTTCCTTTTGAGTTGGCGTTCGACTTTCAGGGCCATCTGAACTACTATGTCCATAGAGTCTATGGGATGCAATTCTACAGCGTCAGCAATGTCATAATTCAAGTCATGGATAAACCTAGCTATGGTTTGCTCTTCGATTTCTTCTAGTTCTCCTCGAATTTTGAGAGTCTCAAACTTTGTAAGATACTCTTCTACAGTTAGACTTCCTTGCTTGAGGTTATGTATTTGCATGATCAATTCTTGTTTGTAATGACTAGGGACAAATCTCTTCGTCATGATAGATTTCATCTTTCTCCAAGTATCAATAGAGTTAAATCCAGTCCGCGCTCTTTGTGTCCTTACATTAGACCACCAGAGTAAGGCATAGCCGATAAACTCTACAGAAACCAACTGAATCTTGACTTTGTCGGAGTAGTTATAACAATCAAAAATTCTCTCAACCTTCTCTAACCATTCTAAAAATGTTGTTCCGTCGCATGTTCCATTAAAGGAGGGAGTTTGTATCTTAACGTTTCGGAGGTCGTCACGGTCTCTATGTCGGTCTCGTCTAAACTCATCATGATTCCTATGAATTAGTGGGTGAAAGTTTTCTTCTTCATCCAAAGTCCACTCATCATCCTCATCATAGTCATAGTTAGGGTGTCTATCCCTAGAATGCTCATTCTCAGCTTCATCATCTAAGGGCTCTTAGTCTCTAACTCGTCTCCTAAGATTGTCATTTCGTATCCTAGGTATAGTGTCTTGGGAGGAATCTCTACGGTGGGTAGGATAACGTCCACTCATAACTTGTTCAAATTTTAGGTTCATATCATGAAGTTGTTTACTTAGAGTTCCAACCATTCCACTTAAACCGTTTAGTTGACCTTGCATACTTGACTCTCCCTCTTGATGGGTGTGAGTCTCCTTTTGGGGAATGTCCTTGCCCCGGCTCGGTGGATTGGGTTCTGGGGTCATATTTGGGTTAGGGCCAATTTGGAATCCACTTATAGTTTTCATGTTTAAGTCTTAGGAAAGGGAACTTCAATCATATTTAAACCTTAAGTCTTAAAGCGTTAGGATTAGTAACCTAACTAAGGTAATTGACATAATCTCCTTTTAAGTTTGTTTCTTGCTTTTGTTTTGTTATTTTGTTTTTTTTTTTTTTGTATGAAAAACTAGTAAAGTAAACAAATATTATGAGCAAAAAGTAAAGGAAATCATGCAATTTAGATTAAATTGTCAAAGATAAAACATTGTTCACTAATTCTCGGGTGTGTGACAATTCACTAAAAATGAGGCACTAGTTTTATCCTCGGTTTGCTCCAAGAATTTTAACAATAATCGATCAATAATAAAAGCAAAAAATTAGGTTTAACATGCAGCCAAATTTCGTGCCTTGGAAGAACTTTCAGCCATGCACAAAGTGGTCCCAACTATCAACATCAAACTTGCCATTTTTGTGCACACAAAACTGTTTTTGCAAAAGTGTATTTTCCTTTAACCAAAACAGCATCTATTTGAATTTTAAACCACAACAAACCAAAAAAGGGCACATTCTTCAGCTACATAACATGTTAACTTAAGTCTAAAAAGTTATAGGCTTGGTCTTGTGCAAAGAAAACAGGTTACAACAACAAGATATAACATACTATTCTCGGCAATGTCAAAAATAGAAATTTCATGCTATTGTGTCTCGGATTTTAGGCAAACTTTAATCGAATCATAAGACAAGCCTAACATTCATTCTTAGCAGAGGATATAAGCAGCAATATGCATAAAAATTTTCATTTAAATCAAGCTGCAAGTTTCGGTTATTAGTGCACACAAACCGGTTATCAAAAAAAAAAGACTAAACTTTGAACTATGCGGTTTTCTAACAAAGTGCATTAAACATTTTAAACCGATGCAACCATCAAGCTAATCATATGATTTTAAAGCTAAACATGCATGCTTAAGTACGTAACAAGACATGTGAGGTGCTGGAAATGTTAAAACACAGCAAGAAAATGTGTTGCTCCCGAAATAGAAAAGAAGACAACAAGTACTAAAGTGGTTAACATTTGTTTAACCAAAAGGGGAAGGAAATTGCAGCCACGAAAATGGAGTCTAAGGGCTGATATTTCTTCATGCTTAGATGTTTAACAACTCAATAAACATGCTGGAGATGATTTTAGCTCAAAAGAAATCGGAAATAAAACAAAGAAATCGCAAGCAAATCAATAACCCGAATAGGTGAGCAATGAAACCCAGTTTTAGGCTTTAAGGTGCAGCCATCCAAATGAGTTTGAAAAATCAAACTAACTTGATTTCTAGCACTCCACGGGGCCCTCCTATGCTCTGATACCAAATGTTGTGGCCAAGCCCCTGCTCGGTCACTAGAATGCACGATGGATCGGTTAGGCCGTCGGATCTCGCCCAAGCCGAGAAACCCTTGAGAAAAACAATAAAATGAACGACCAAATGTGCTTGGAATGAAACGGAATTTGGTGTGAGATTAGTAAAGTGAGTGAGGTGTGTGATGGTGGTGGTCGTGGTCCAAGTTGATTAGAAATGACAAAGTTATGTAAACAAACCCGCAAGTCGGCCGATGAAACAATATGATGTTCTCGGCAATCACAACCTTTCCATGGAAAGATTCTCAACTTGGGGAACCGGTTTTGGCCACTTCCTTCTTGTTTCCTTCCCTTAAAAGGGAGGAGAGAAAAGTAGAACACAAGCTTGAGCAACAACCTTGAGTTGCCAAGCTAGGAGGCTACTCCTAATCGGTTCATGGAACCGAGCACTTACCTCGGAAAGGTGATGGAAAACTCCCTCGGTTTCCTCTTAGAAAATATGCCGATACTCATTAACTTTGCCAACTGAAATACACACACTATTGCTATGCTTATATAGGCCTAGGATGGAGGGGTTTATGGCTGTGCTTTTGGTCTTCAAAACTTGGTGGATTGAAGCTTGTAACTGATGCAATGTGCGGCCGAGATGGTGGCAGCCAAGAGGTGATCAATGGCTTGCTGAATTCCATGTCATTGATGCATGTTTCTTCCACAAAAGGTAAAGGGGACAAGCATATCAAATGGCAGCCCAATGGTGTGGCCAAATCGGGTAAGATTGGCCACCACTTGCGGGACTTCCTCCTTGGCGCGCGCGCGGCCGAGAATGGCATGTTTGCATGCCCGAATGATGCTCCAATTGCAAGCCAAACCCGAACCCTTTCCATCATCTATCCTAACCATTCAGCCTAATCCTAAATGCCCAATGCATGCACATAATAATAAGTTA
Source organism: Begonia peltatifolia (assembly GCA_022433055.1). Taxonomy (NCBI): domain Eukaryota; kingdom Viridiplantae; phylum Streptophyta; class Magnoliopsida; order Cucurbitales; family Begoniaceae; genus Begonia; species Begonia peltatifolia. The sequence goes on along the minus strand of CM039519.1, from coordinate 19,566,031 downwards.
AACAAGAAGGCCAATGTTTGCCCAATAAGTTTAAAATAAAACATTACATAAAAGTTGGCTCGGGAAGACAAATTCCCTTAAGAGCTTCATGATCTTCAATGGTGGCTTCCCATGCAAGGATGTGTCTCGGTTGCTCCATGTCTTGAGTCTCCACTTCCCACTTTAAGCTTTCAAGTTCCGGCTCCATTGAATCATTACCTGCAACAGAAACAAACGTGTGAGAATGTAAGTTGATTAAAGTGTGTGATTGGACTTGAGATCGTGTGACGGGCCTATGGGGCACATCATCAAATGCTTTCTGTGCTCCTATTCACTCCAAGAGTATATCAGGATATCATCAACGAATACTATCACGAATCTATCCAGTTGTTCCCTAAATACTCGGTTCATCAGGTCCATAAAGGCAGCTGGGTCATTAATTAGTCCGAACGACATCACTAAAAACTCATAGTGTCCGTACCGCGTCCAAAAAGCTGTCTTCGGAACATCTTCCTCCCTGACCTTCAACTGATAATAACTGGACCTCAAATTAATTTTGGAGAACACTCGTGCCCCTTGAAGTTGATCAAACAGGTCATCTATCCTTGGCAACGGGTATTTATTCTTCACCGTCATCTTGTTCAGTTCCTTATAGTCAATACATATGCTTAGAGACCCGTCATTCTTTTTAACAAAAAGCACTGGTGCTCACCACGGTGAGAAACTAGGGTGTTTGAAGCCCTTATCCGTTAGCTCTTTTAACTGTGTCCTCAACTCCTTCAACTCAATAAGTACAAGCCTGTATGGGTTCTTGCACACCGGCTCAGCTCCAGCGTACACGTCGATAATGAACTCAATTTCCCTGTTGGGGGGCAGACCTAGCAGATCCTCAAGAAATACCCCCGAATAATCCTGCACGATGGGGATGTCCTGGAGTTGAGTCTCACCCTGAAGCTGTACATTCATGACACTAGCCAAGAAGTCCATGCATCCACCCTGTAGCAATTGTTGGGCTCTCATTAACGACGCTGTCGGGATTCTACTCAAACCCTTTCCTGCCCTGAAGGAGCAATCCTCTCCACTCGGGAGCCGAAAGTGGATCTCTCTGGTCCTGCAATCTATCGTGGCAAAATGTCTAGACAGCCAATTCATCCCCAAAATAGCCTCACACCCTTTTATGTCGAGTATGATCAGATCCGCGTACAATTGATTTTCTCCCATTGTCACTATATCGCCTCTTACCACCTGATCTGAGTATAGGCCCACCCCCGACGACAACAATACATCATAGAACTATCCAGAATTACTGGGCACTAGATTTGCCTTGACCACGAAGGCAGTGGACAAAACGAGTGAGTAGCACCCATATCGACAAGGGTATAAGCCGCCATGCCTAAAATAAGAATGCTACCTGAAATCACCGAGGGCTAGGCAGCATCGTCAGGTTCTATGAGGGCGAAAACTCTTGGCGCCACTCTTGCTAGGGCCTTGCTCAAATTCGGGAAACTCCTAGCAAAATGCCCCACTTCGTTGCAGTTGAAGCATTGATTCTGTTGCGGCTTCTGACAATCTCTGGACATATGGCCCGCCTCGCCACAGTTGTAGCATCGCCCTGCACCTCCACTACACTCACCGGGATGACTCCTTTGGCATTTTAGGCACATCAGAAACTGCCCAAGTCCTTGAGACCGCTTGTTGCTCCCTTGACTGCTGGAGCTGTCACTTGAACTCTTCAGGTCCTTTTGCTAAGACGACTCCTCTCCGCTCGACTGTGGCAACACTTCCTTGAAATACCTCCTAAGCTGTTCCTTAAGCAGCTGTCTGTAGCTGGGAAGCTTCGTCCTAGCCTCCTCAATGTTCAATGTCTTTGCCACCACCTCCTCATAAGGTACCCCTCGAGTCCTAGCAATTCGCATACCCATATATATGTCCGGCTTCAGGCCCTGTACAAATTGGTGCACTTTGTTCTCGTTCAGGCTCGCAAGATGACTAGCAAACCGAGATAGCACCTCGAACTGCCTCATATAATTGGCCACTGTACCAGTCTGCCTCAGCTTGGTAAACTCCACTATTTTATGGGTTCTGACTGAGTGGCTAAAATACTTGCCATAGAACATCGTCTTAAATTCCTCCCATGTCATGGACTTCACATCGGTGGTCGCCTTCACCGAATCCCACCAAAATCGGGTATCCTTGGCAAGGTGGAATGCCGCACTGGATACCCTGTTCTACTGCTCTACCTTGGCGTAATCCATCATGTCTTCCATACTTCGAATCCACTCCTCAGCACTGAGTGGGTCCGAAGATGATCCGTCGAACGCTGGGGGTCTGAGTCTGTACAACCTATCAGCCCCACGATCAGTCGAAATCAGGGCACTAGACTTTCCTTGGTCCTCCCTGCTCATAAACCGCTCCAGCTGCTTGACTGGCGGTTGACCAACTCAGTGAGCTGTCTAACGGCGTCATCCATATCGCCTACAGCTCTACACGTCTCTCTAACCATATCGTTAAGCCTGTACACCACAACATCTAATGAGTCTAAAATGAAACTTCTAAAGCTCTAAGAAATACTTACAGTTGGTGGAGCACTCCCATACATCGGCTGGTGGTATTAAGAGATCCATTGAACGGCGTCGACCCCGTGGCTCCTACGCTCGTAACATACCATTTTCCCACCTATTAACCGTCTCTTCTTCCTTTCCTCCAAGCGGTGTGGTAATTGTGACAGACTCTGTTGTCTCCACAATCTCACCCCTCCTCCGAGGGGTCCGACATCCCCGTCGGCCACACTTCCGGTTTTATAAAGGCTCTGATACCATAACTGTAACGCCCCGAAAACCTACCAGTCTTTGGTACGTTCACTGCTCCGATACCACATCTTTGACGCCCCCGAGTCACTCTCGGACCCAGGTCGCCAACCATATGCTCACTTCTCACCCCGACGAAATTCGTATAAAATTTAAAACTTTCAACACTTGTAAGCGTCGGTCGACAACTGGGTCGTCTTTCCATCGGTCGACACTGGCGAACGTTGGTCGACACCGAGTTCCCCTCGGGTCTTCACGTCGGTCGACACTAGAAATCACCAATCGACACTTCTACATGCAGCTCGACGAGTGGTCGACACTTGCTGTCACAACCCGGAAGAGGCCCTAACAGAAACGCCAGATTAGACGATCAACCTCAGAGAGGTCCACCGCCTAATCTAAAGCAAGTTGCGGAAGATTTTAAGAGCAATCTCAGAACTCCTCGAAATAACAAACATGAGATTAAGAGCAATAGTAGAAATACCAGAATTAAAATAATACATGCTAATGATCAGTACAATAATGAATAAGTTCTTACATGAAATAAATATCGGATAAAAATCTCTAGAGATGTCCACAAACTCGGAAGCCGATCAACCTCGGTTCCTGCTCTTCTTTCCTCTACCTGTTGAGGGGAAGTCGTTGGGGTGAGTGACAAACTCAGTATGGGATGTTATACCTACCACATATCTCATTATGCATGCCCGGTTAAAATCAATCCACGTGTTTTAATATAATCAAATTATCTTCTCATTTTCAAAACGATTGATAGGGCTAGTTTCGAAAATACGGTGCGTATAGTAAAATAGGCCCTCATCAATCATACAAATAAAAAAAAAACCAAGTGAACAGTGAAAAGGGAGGTCGCTCAAGGATCCTCCGAGTCATACCACAAAGAAAGGTCGCGATAACACCGGCAGGGCCTCATAGGGAGAAGAGAAAAGGTCAACCAACCAGGAGGGACGAAACCACTCAGCCCTGGGCCATCGCGGATACACGCACAGGAGCGCACCAGGAGGGACACAACCACTCAACCCTGGGCCCCAACGGGACCGCACAATGGACTTATAAACCGGGGTAGCAACGAACAGACACTGGCCAGGTCGATTAACGGGCTAGCAAAGCTCAGAGCCCATCACTCCTTCAGCGGGGAGTACCGCACAATAATCAATAATCCAGGAGGGACGAAACCACTCAGCCCTGGGCTGTATCCAAACAAGTGTGGGGAGTACCACGGCAACCCTCAAACATGGGTGCGTCCGGGCAAAATCCCCTGATACTCTCAGCCGGGCCCTTATGCTGAGAGTGCCAGACGATTATCTCCAGAACCAAACTCCAATGCACATAAAAAAAACAATGAGTACGTGAGGAACCAATGCATGAATAAAACACATATGCATCGCAATATAACAATCTCACGATAAATCTCAAATCGAGTCCGTCGGCAAGGTGAGTAAAACAAGGTATCCCAACTCAAATAAGCAGTAGAGATCCAACAAAACATGAACATGCCTCAACAATGTAAAATGAACATGCTCGTAAAATGCCGATGTCAATACTAGTGGTATCCCACCAAAAATAATATACGTGCATGTCAGGCTAGGTATAACGTAATAAGTATAAGAACCCATATCCCTGTGGCGAGTCCTTTTAGTCTCGGCAGCTGGTGGCTCCCTGGGAATCGCCTCAAACTCAGCAAAATCCTCCAAATCTGGAAAGTTAACACAAGGAGGAATCCCGTCAAAATCTAATAGGGTCATAAACGATATACACGGGAAACCGGGACAAAAACAAACCCAAACGGCTCAAGTCGACTTTTCAGACGAAAGTCAACGGGACCTGTTACAGCCCAATCGGGGCCCGAAACGATATAACCGTGCGAACCAATGCGAAAACGGGCTTAAAACGGGCAGGGTTGACTTTTTGTTAAAGTCAACGCCGTTGGCTTTTCTAGTCAAAGTCAACGGTCAAAGTCAACGGTCAACGTTGACTTTGACTTAAATCCGGGTCGGTCGGTCGGACCGGTTCGGGTCGCCCCAAACCGACTCATTTAGGGTCTGGTCAGACCCAAACTAACCGGGTCTGGATCGAGTCGGACAGAACCCACTTCGTTCGGGTCGGACTCAAACCAGTTGGATCCGGGCCGGACCCAACCAAAAATGGGTTGGGTCCCAACCCAGGCCAGGCCCAGCTTGATCTCGCGCCAAACAACTGAACCCAACCGGAATCGGGTCGGGCCTGGCAAGTCGTCCTTGGGCTCGGGTCGGACCCAGAGGAACCCAATTGGGATCCGGGTCAGACTCGCCCTGGCCCATCTCGGCTTTGGGTTTAAACCAACTCGGTCCAGGGCCTGAGTCAACTCGGCCCAGAGACCGAGTCGACTCAGCCCAGAGACCGAGTTGACTCAGCCCACAGCCGAGTTAACTCGCTGTCGGCCGAGTCAACTCGACCACCGATGGCCGAAGGCTCGGGGTCGCGAATATCGCGATTTCTGACCCCGTCTTTCGCCAAATCTTGTTTCCAATATATTTCTCACCTTCGTTCCGGTCGAATCCTGCCAAAATCACAAACAAACAACCTAAATCTCAGATTTTCCCAAAAATCCGAAAACCCGAAAGTTCAAACTTCGATCTAGAGCGAACGAGGGCTTACCTTCGAATTTGTCCTTCACTAACGTTGCTCTACTCTTTAAGACGAAGAGTTTGACACCAAAATCGCTCCCAACGGACGTCGTTTGGCCGGCGTCGATATTCCTCTCTGCCGTTCTCTCTTTCTCTCTCTCTCTCTCTCTCTTTTCTGCCGAGAAGAAGAAAAAAACAGACAATAGGTTTTCTGAAAAGAAAACTTATTGTTTTAATTAAAACTTTTATTTAATTTATTTAATTTATATAAATTTTATTTAATAGAATTTTTTTTTTTTCCGTTTCTTAAACTTTCTTTCGAATAATTCTCTCGTTAAAGTTTAACGTCCTTTACCCGAGCATTAATTTACTTATATTTATCGATCACTAACAACAAATTTTAATTAATTTCCTTAAGTTACAGGAACGTGCTACGCGTGGCCAAAAATTTATATGCTGCACCTTTTATTCTTAAAAAAATTTCATATAAAATTCGCGAAAAATTTACTCGAAATTTGGACGGAGAAAAATTTTGACGGATTTTACACTTGCTTATGCAGGTTGACAATTAGACCCTCTCTGCTCACGCAGATCAACCCTCGTGGTCGACACTTTTGCTGATTTTGCACTAACCGGTCGACACCCACGGTCGCTGGTCGACACCTCATTCCTCTCTGCCCGCGCCAGTTGAACCCCGCGGTCAACACTCACCCTCACATTTACACTGACCGGTCGACATTTCACACTAGCAACCCAAAAATAACAGCAGTTCTACGGAAGAAAGAATCGAAAACTTCTCCGAATTAAAACAACCGATTGCAAACCTGAATCCTTCATTCAATCATTTCCAACAATTCAAGAAGACACCTATACATCGACCCCGCCTATCGACACCCACATCCATCTATGCCTCAAAATCCTATACAATCGACATAGACCCCTCGAAACTTACTACAAAGGACCGCCGTCTTACCTTGTCCCACGGGTCGGATTGCCTTGACGAACTCCACCTGCCGGCGCACGGTAGTACCCCGCCAACTGCCTACTCATGCTGTCTAGGCTCCGGCAACTCACCTTCAGGGATTTCTGCACCTACACCACGGAATACACGACATAAGCGTAACGGTCAGTAAGTAGTGCAATATGAAACGTAAAACGACAATGTAATCCTATCACATGCAATTTCTACGTTCTCGCTCATGTTGTCACAACCCGTACCGCATTGTACGACCGCACCATGGTGAGGCTGGACTCTCTCGTCACCTCACACCCTGGCACGTCGCCATCGTCCCAGTTTCTCCAGCAACGAGGCCCTCAATCCATACCCACACGTCACTCTACGCATCGCAACCATTTCAGGGTGAGTCTAGACGCACTCGCCACACCACTCACTGGCACGTCGCCATCGTCTCGGTTCCTCTAGCAGCGATGCCATAGTTGCCCACCACCACACGCACACCGCGACAGCCATCCCAGGGTGAGGCTGGACGCACTCGCCACACCACACCCTAGCACGTCACCATCGTCCTTGCCACACCTCGCACTTTACACTCTCACATAAATCCATGCACAAATTCATTTTCGTTTCGATTTTAAAAACATGATGCATGTCAAACAATACACACGCACATCACAATCAATCATCATAACCTAAACATTCCTTGGTGTAGTCCCACCTGGACAAAACACATGCATACACTACTTACTTGGCGTACTAGCTTTGTACTCGCCCCACCCAAAACGTGCTCAACCTACAACAAAATCATCTTCCCGTTAAAACTCATCAAACTACTCTACTTACGCACTAAAATCACCATAATAGCACCACACTTCGTGTACTCACTAAAATTGGTCACTCACCTATTTCGGTTCCAACATCAAGCTAACTTCTGACGCGCATAACTTTTGCATCGGCTATCGGAATCACACGATTCCAGCGGCTAAACGCTCCCCTCATAACCTAGTTTACCACACCAAAAGGGGTTCTAAAATGAGGGCCCCTAGCTAGGTCGCAAATTCACAGCCAATACCGTATTAACGTTTAAAATCCTACCTTCTCGCTTCATAGCTCAAATTGTCTAACTTCCTCATCCATCCGCCACATTTATCCTCAATACCCCAGAACAATCGATACTCCACTCAATAAACACTCTAACCCTAAAACCCCCAAATCTCCTATCCATCAAATTTCTCCTCAACTCCAACGCTAAACCAACATTGTAACATAAACCACTTGAACTTACCTTGAACCGTTGAAATGGAGGAAAAACCATAACAAATTGTCGGCAGAAAATGATGCGGGAAGGAGAGAAACCGAAGCCTCACGCACGGTGGGTGCGGGAGAAATAACAGAGAAAAAAAGGGGGAGAGGGTTTCTGCCGAATCCACTCCTCCTTTGGCTGTCCTTAGTAAACCCACTACAAAATCCATAGCGATGTTCTCCCATTTCCATTCCGGAATCTGCAGAGGCTGAAGAGTCCCACCCAACCTTTGATGTTTTGCTTTCACCTGCTGACATACCAAGCATGATTCCACGTAATTTGCTACTTCTGTCTTCATGTTTGGCCACCAATAATGCTGTTTTAAGTCTCGGTACATCTTGGTATTACCCGGGTGCAATAAGAAAGTTGATGAGTGAGCTTCAGACAAGATTTCCTTTCTCAACTCCTCATCCTTGGGAACATACCACCTGTTCTCGAACTTCATAATACCGTCATCTGAATAGGTAAATTCAGAAGAAGCATTCGCCATGTTGCTCATTTCCTCTGAGTCAGACTTCTGTGCCTCCTTGATCTTATCCAAAATAGTAGGTCATATAGAAATCTCTGAAAGCACCGCTGCTAATTCAGAAACAATTTAGAATGCAAATCTCTAAATCTCCATTTTTAAGGGCATCGATATAGCTGACATTGCTGGCTGTATCATATCTGTCATTCTGCTCAATGCATCGGTAACAACATTAGCCTTTCTAGAGTGGAACTTGATCTCAAAATCATAGTCCTTGACAAACTCTAACCACCTTCTCTGCCTCATGTTCAGTTCCTTCTGAGTAAAGATGTATTTCATACTTTTATGATCTGAGAACACCTCACATCGTTGTCCATACAAATAGTGCCTCCATATTTTCAATGCAAATACCACGACCGCTAACTCTAGATCATGAGTAGGGTAGTTCTGTTCATAACTCTTCAACTGTCTGTTAGTGCAAGTTATCACCTTCCCATTCTGCATCAATACGCATCCCAAATCGATCTTGGAAGCATCGCAATATACACTGAACTTACCGTCCTCTACTGGAAGAGTCAACAATGGGGCCATAGTTAATTTTTGTTTCAGCGTCTGAAAACCCCATTCGCACTGTTCTGACCACACGTACTTTTCGTCTTTCTTTGTTAGTCTTGTTAGAGGCTTGGCTATCATTGAAAATCCTTTGATAAACTTTCGGTAATAACTTGCTAGTCCCAGAAAACTACGTACCTCACTGGCATTCCTTGGATATGGCCACTCTTTTACAGCTTGAATCTTCGCTAGATCAACCGAAATACCTTCTGCAGAGACTACAAGTCCCTGAAAATTAATCCTATCTAACCAAAACTCACACTTCGACAGCTTGGCATATAATGGATGCTGCCTTAAAGTAGACAAGACTACTCTCAGATGTTCCTTATGATCTTCTTCACTTTGAGAATAGACCAAGATGTCGTTGATGAATACTATTACAAATTTGTCAAGAAAATTTTAGAATACTCTGTTCATTAGATACATAAACGCTGCAGGAGCTTCGTCAATCCAAACAACATTACCGAGAACTCAAAATGCCCATAACAGGTTCTAGACACTGTCTTCAGAATGTCATCGGCTTTCACCTTCAACTGGTAATAGCCCGAGCATAAATCTATCTTCAAAAATACTCGAGCTCCCTGAAGCTGGTCGAATAGATCGTCGATCCTTAGCAATGGGTATTTATTCTTGATAGTCAATTTATTTAATTCCTTGTAATCTACACACATACGCAAGGACCCATCCTTCTTCTTAACAAATAAAAATGGTGCACCCCAGGGGGAAAAACTAAGGCATACAAAACCCTTGTCCACCAATTCCTTTAACTGAGTCTTCAACTCCTTCAGTTCCACTGGAGCCATACAGTATGTGTTCTTGGATACTGGTGCTGCGCTAGGGTAAACATCAATTCAAAATTTTATCTCCCATTCCGGAGGCAATCCCGACAAGTCATCCAAGAACAATTCCTGAAATTCCTGAACCATAGGGATATTCTGCAGTTTTTCTTCCTTTCGTATACGTGGATCAAGCACATTGGCTAGGAATCCCACACATCCAATTTTTTGCGGACATTGTGTAATGCCCAGAATTTTCGTTAAACAATTTTTGAATTTAAGGACTGGTAAACGACAGAGTGTTAGTGAGAATCGAGGACGAAAAATTTATATCGTTAAATATAGGATTATTTGTTGGCTAATGGAGAATAGAGAATTTTAAGAGTCCGATCGAAAACAGACTAAATGACTGTTTGCGTAAATGATTAAAGGTTGATGGCAAAAAAGTAATTAGAATTAATTATATTATATTTAAAACAAAAAAAAAAAAACAACCGTCCCCTTTCGGCAAAAACAGAGAGACAGTAGAGGAAAAGAAGAGAAACCTTGTCCCCTCTCCCCATACCCATTCTCTTCCACGAAGGAGCACCGGTGATTTAGAGCTCCCTATTTCCATCTTCTCCTTCCGTTCATGTGCAGAACCCAGTCCCTCTTTCTCCCCGGTAATCTCTTCCTCTCTTCCCATATGTTGATCGGTAATCTAGGGTTGAGTTTCGATTTAGTTTTCTTAAGGTTTATGCTAGAATTTAGAATGGTTGATAGGGGAATTAACGGTTCGGAGTGGGTGAGGTGAGTGAGTTTCAAAAAATATAAGAATAGCTAGGAGGGTGTATCATGCGATTCGGGTTTTCTGAATTCAAAATCTCCAACGATAGTTAGATTATGCTTAATAGGTTAGAGTGTGATATATTGGTGAGAAATTGAGTGAGTTTTGTTAAGAAACCGAGAATGAGAATTCTAAGCTTGAAAACTCGATTCTTTTTTTTAGAGATTTTAGCTCAACCTCGATTAGTGGTTTAGATTCTCTTTTGTTATGTTAAACTAGGTTATTAGTGGAGCGTTTAGTCTCTAGAATCTAGTGATTCCAATAACTGACGTAAAAGTTATGCGCGTTGGAAGCTAGGTTGATTTTTGGCCAGAATACGGGTTAGAGAGCCATTTTAGTCAGGCTTTGGTGGATTAAGTTAGTAGCCGTAGCTTTTAGTACGTAGAATGAGTTGTGAGATGAGTTTTAATGTGAATCGGTTATGAGATAGGTTGAACCTAAGGAAGTGATAGAAACGAGCACCACGGGAAGCTAGGACGCTAGGTAAGTAGTGCATGCATGTGTTTTGCCCGGGTGGGCCTACACCGAGGAACATTAGGATTGTATTGTTTAATTGTGATGTGCGTGCGTATTGTTTGACATTCATCATGTTTTAAAAAGGGGTACAAAAATGGTTTTGAGCATTTTTTTGAGTAAGTAGTGGTAAGACGCGTGGCGGTGGTATCGCGGATCTTGCAAGGGGAGTGGGCCCATGCATAACCAACCGCGAATACCATACGGGGAGTGGGCCAGCTGGGACACCACGTGGCGTGTATGTGTTGACGGTGAGGATGATGGAAGGTGGCGCCGCGGATCCTGTTTGGGGAGTGGGCCGCTGCTTCACTAGTCACGGATCCCATGACATGGGCTGGCTGGGCCATCTTGAAACGTGTGTGTATGCCTTGTGGGCCTTGTTGCTAGGGAGTTCGGGACAGTGGCGACGTGTCAGGGTATATTGTGGTGCGAGGTTCACCCTCACCCTGGCACAGCTACACTACACATCGCCAAATTGTGACAACATGAGCATGAGTGTAAGGCTGCATGTGATAGGATTGCATTGTCGGTTTTACTTTCATATCGTATTACTTATTGAGTGTTAAGCTTGTGTTGTGCGTTCTGTGGTGTAGGTGCAGAGATTCTTCATGGTGAGTTACGAGAGTCAAGGCAGGACGAGTAGGTAGTTGGCGGCGTGCTACCATGTACTGGCAGGTGGATTTCGTTAGGACGACCTGACCCATGGAGTTCGGCTGGATGGTAGGTTTTGAGGGTTATATTTTGTCAAGTGTATAGATTTTGAGGTATAGGTGGTTTTGAATGCTAACAGTCGGGATTGATGTATAGTCATATATTGAAACTATTTGGGGGATTTTGATTGAAGAATTCAGGTTCTTACTCGGTGGTTTAATTGTGGGAGTTTTTTTGTCGTTAGTTTTCTTTTGAACTGATGTTTTCTTTAGGCTGTAGGTGCAAGGTGTCGACCGTTATGCCCAAGTGTTGACCAAAATAGGCAATTGTTGACTGCGGGAGTCAACTTACAGGAACAAAGCCAAACTAGGTGTCGACCGGTGTCTTTAGGTGTCGACCGATTAGTGTAAAAATGGTAAGAGTGTCGACCGCGAGGTTTGACCCGGGTGGGCAGAAAAGATTAAAATGTCGACCGGTGAAAACAAGTGTTGACCGCTGTGTGACGAGCGTAGAGCTGTCGACCGCGAGGATTGATCGGGGCCTACAGAGAGGATTAAAGTGTCGATCGGTATTTACAGGTGTCGACAAGTTCCATTTTTTAATGTTTTGAAAAGTGAAGTTTTATTTAAACTGATTTTTGATTGAGTCTTCCGCTGCGACGTTTTTAAACATTTTCAAAGGTGCCGTTTAAAGTCAAGGAACAAAGTTATAAAATTTTATATGAATTTTATGTAGGAAATGAGTGGTTGGCCACTCGGGTCCTGGGACGACTCGGATGTGCTACAGAGGTGGTGACAGAGCAGAGTGAGCCAGAGACTACATGGGTTTTCTAGGCGCTACACATTGAGCATTCATAAACGATACTCTAAGCATCTTGTTTGAGCGTAACGTTGCTTGATACGTTGCTTGATAGGTCGAAAGTCCACTACCCCCGACCTGCAGTTGATCGTAGCGTAGTGTCTGATTAACCAGTCCATTCCCAAAATCATTTCATAACCCTTCATATCAATTATAACCAAGTCTGCGTATAGCTTGTTGCCCCTATAAACACTATATCGCCTTGAACCATCTGATTCGAATGCAAAGACTCCCCAGATGGTAACATAACACTATAACACCGAGTAGCCAGTGAAAACTCTAAATTCCACTTAACTACAAACTTTGTGGCTATGAATGAATGTGTAACCCCTTGTGTCTCCTAACGTAAAAGCCTCTACACCACAAATGAGAATAGTACCTAAAACGACTTATGGTTGTGCAGTTTCCTCATTGTCTATCATGGAAAAGATCATAGGAGTAGCACCTGTCTGCCTCTTGTCTGCCATGGGACAATCTTTTATCATGTAGCCCTCCTTGTTACATCGAAAGCATTGGTCTGTCAGCAATCTGCACTCTCCTAAATGCGGCCTCCTGCATACTAGGCATATAAGGATCTGAGGAGCCCCTTGTGGTCTTTTTCCTCTTTCTTGGTCCATAGTCACGTCATTGGGCCTTTTAATGCCCCTACCTTCTTGGGGTTGTGGTTGCCACCCTCTGTTCTGTTGGGGACGCTGTTGTTGTTGTGGCTGAACTTCTCAGAAAAACTTCCTCGGAGGTTCCTGTTGCCTCTGACATTTTGCCTCCACCTCCTCTAGCTCCATGGCCTAAGCCATTACCCGGGAGTATGGCACGTCATGAATCCCAGCCGTCTTAACTCCTTTGTAGATTTCCAGCTTGAACCCCTGAACAAATTGGTGTACCTTGTTTTCCTCTGTACTGATCAAGTGGTTGGCGTAACGGGATAGTGACTCAAACTTCTTGATGTACTCCATCACAGATCCATACTGGTGCAATTGGGCAAACTCGACCATCTTGTTGATACGAACATTGTGTTTGAAGTACTTTTCACAGAACAATTCCTTAAACTGGTCCCACAACATTTCTCTGACATTCGTCGTGGTCTTAACCATATCCCACTAGCACCCTGCATCCTTCGTGAGATGGAAAACTGCACATGACACCTTCTTACTTCCCTCCACCTTACCATAGTCGAACATATTCTCGATTGACCGGACCTAATCTTTAGCATGTGTTGGATCCGTAGACTGTCCATCGAAGGTCGGTGGTCAGAGTCGTCTGAAGTGCTCTCCACTAAGATCCCTAAAAGCACTGCATTGGGAATTATCATCCCTGTTCATGAACCGCTCCAGTTATTGGGATTGCCGGTTCACCAGTTTAGTTAGTTGTCTTATGGTGTCTGAGTCATTCCTTTCGTCTACAAGCCTTCGTCTATCCCTCTGTTGATCTTTTGACATATTAGCGCTCCTAGACAATACACACACTTAGCAACATAACTTAATTTAACTTAAACAATTACACTTATTGGAGAGTTCCCATAAGGTGGTTTGCGTAGTCAGGCAGTCTACAAGACTGATTTGTTTTGATGGATTTAAGGTTTTTATGCCAATTCTGGGAAAGAAGTGTCGACTGATAGGCTTCGTGGTCAACCGAACTTGGAAAATGTCGACCACGAGGGTCGACCTGCGAAGGCAGAGCCGAACTAAGTGTCGACTGACGTCTATAGTTGTCGATTGATAGTGTAAAAATGGTAAGGGTGTCAGCCACAAGGTACAACCGGGGCGGACAGAGAAGATTGGAGTGTCGACTTGTGTTCACAAATGTCGACCAGTTAACGTGATGAGCAGGGAGGTGTCGACCGCTAGGGTCGACCGATGAAAACAGAGGCATCCGAGGTGTCAACTTGTGCATATAGGTTTTGACCCTTGGGTGCAGTGCGGGTCAGGTGTTGACCGGTGCCCACAGGGGTCGATCAAAATTCATTTTTAATGTTATAAAAATTTGAAATTTTATTTAAACTGATCTTGATCAAAGTTTTCCGCTGCGACATTTTTAAACGTTTTAAAAAATGTCGTTTTAAGTCGAGGAACAAAGTTTTAAATTTTTACATGCAATTTACCCGAGTATATGTGTATGATTAGAGTTAGCGACCTGGATCCGGGGATGACTCAGGGCGTTACAATAATGGTATCAGTTTAAACTGTAAATATTTAAGTTTAGTGTTAGTTATTAAATGCTTATTAAATGGATTAATCTTGGTTCAGGAAAATTAGTCAAAATGTTTAGACAACCAGGATGTTTGAGAATACTGAGAGAGACAACTGATTCAAGAAATGAGGATAATTTGATGACAATTAGACAACTAACGCAGTTAGTGAACAGATAGTCCCGACAGTTAGGAATACTATGAACAGAGAAGGATATGAAAATTCAGACCCCAGCCCAATTAACGGCCAAAATGGAGAGGGGTTTACGAGTAGATAGAATCATGGAAATTCGGGTTCAAGTACCTCAGTTGATTGAAATGGAGAGGAAATTAGAAATAACATTATGTGTCAGATTGATGTTTCTAAATTTGATATATAGGACGAAATAGTCATTATTTAGTGAACGTTTTGATTGAATCTCAGGTTATAGATTATTAGAGGTTAAGCCTGTTGTGGACCAAAATAGTAATTACGATCATAGAAGTTGATAGGGGAGAACTTAGGGTAGAAACTTGAGGCCAAAGTTAAAACTTATGGTTGTTTCCTTGAACACGATTTTAGGATCTACTTCCCGACTTCCTTTTTACGGTCATAGGGTCGTGAAATAAAGAGTTCATACATTGGGAAGTATACCCCAAAACAACCATGAAGAAATGTGAACATTAGAATCTTATTTTACTATTGAGGATATAATTTATGAGATATAAGTCAGAAATGATTAGAGTCATATTCTAGGAGGCTCGACATAAGATTGTTTAGATCAATCATTCATTAAGAAGAGGTGGAGGTTAGTCTTCATATGGAAACCGGTGCATCTTGAGGGGTATAGACAACTGGTGAAATACTAAGGACCTTACGTTAAAGTTATATCGAGCTTATATCCAGTGTAATAACTGTAGGAAATGGAACGAATTAGGACAATGGGAAGATTTCTTTTGACTTGAGAACGTGAAGGTTAAATTATGGGGTTATAGTTGATCCAACAAATGTTGTGAGACGTAAGCGCAAAACTCATATTTATGGTGGCACATAGGGTAACCCTTATTATGGAACAATAAGAATGAGTAGTAATTGAGAGACTTAATTTACTGATTTTGAGAACTTATGCCGTTAGAGTTAAGTTAACGAAACTTAGTATGGAATTAGACTTCAAGATTTAATTTATAGACAAGCACGGTCTTACGAAATGAGGTAATTGACCTCGAATAAGGAGTTACTGAAATGTCAAGGGTATTTGGGCATTGAGGAATCTCAACGAGAAGCTTGTATTCGAATGGTTAACGGAATGACTACATAGCCAAGGGAGAATATGAAACTAGAATTTTAGCAAAGTATTGAGATTACTAGGGCTGTTGTGAGTAAAAAGAAACACAAGTGTCGGGATTAATAAGACGACCTGCTAGCTTTCAGGTACGCGATATCTACCCTAGTCATTTCGGATGCATAGCCATTTTAATACGGATAAAAAAATTCAAGTACCTGATAGCAACTATCCACAGGACGTATGCTGTTAGAAAGGTTACGTAGAGTATCGGTTGGATAGTTAGAAGTTTGAGTTAAACCGAGAAGCCATACATGTGGATAAGTTCGATCAATGAGAAGTTGAGGAAATAGAGGATACTGGAGTATGACGTATGACGTTGTTTAGAAGTTTGAAGACCATATCTTAGCGGTCATTTGGTTCGTATGACTCGGAGACGTAGAAAACTATATTAGATAGTAGTTTGAGGCTTTAAAGGATCAATGAAAAATTTAAGAAATTACGAATGGAGTTATACTTGATAACCGACTTTGACCATTACTCATGAAAATAGGTGCCATTAAATAGTGGAAGTGCCAAGTACTCAGTGTTGTTTGATCAAGGAGTATGGACGTTGATTAAAACATACAGACATATTTGAGATATCTGGATATGAGATATAATCATCGTAAGTGGAGGAGCGTAGCTAATCACAAGGAAGTTAAGGGACTGGATTCCGAATTCTACATGCTAGTATGTAGATTGAGGGAATAAAATATATATGACTATATCGGGAGATTTAAATTAGTTGAAACACGGTCGGAAAATCTAGGAATGAGCTAAGAGTTCAAGTGCATAATTTCTATTGATCTTGGAGGAAGATGTACGGATTAAATGAAATTTGTTTGAGGCTCTAATTGAGGAAAATTTTGAAGAGCTACGTCGATGAGATACTATATTACTGACAAGGATTTTATAGGGGTTTATTTTACTGATAGAAATCAAGGACTTAGAAAATCTTAATTAAGATACTTAGTCGAAACAAGCATTACTCAAGAAGATTTAGAGTAGTATTTCATCAATGATGCTAAGTATGAGTTTGGAAATTAAGAATTTGTATGAAATTTCGTGGAGAGAGATATAGAGAAGAAATTCAGTTAGACTATTTCAGAAGTTGAGATTATAGTTAATTGAATAGAATCACTATTGGGTTAGACCTGAGAAGTTAAGAATTTGAAGAGATTTGGAGAAACAGCGTAGCATAGTCTACAACAAGTTTGCAAACAAGAAGATTGTTGGATGAATCATTGTATGGAAGCAAGAAGAATATTCAGAAACGATTTAAGGTTAAAATGAATAGTTTAGAATGGTTCAAGTATGAAGCCTTTAAGGATGATCGAGATAGAGAATTTAGGATTTGAGCGAATTCTAGCCAAGGGAGCCTAGATGTGGAGTTAGGATAGAAAACTTTGGGAAGTTAGATTATAACTCGTTAAATTAATAAACAATCGAGTGTTAAAGTACATAATTGAGTCATAGGAATTGGATAGTGCTCGATACATAGTCAAGGATGCAGTTAGTTAAATTGATTATAGCAAACACGATCATGAGATCAGAATGAGATACATGGCTTTAGGAATTATAGTCTATAGAACCATGAAATTGCAATCTTAGTGGACGAACAACTAAAGTAGTGTGATATGGAAAGTAAAACCGACAATGCAATCCTATCACATGGAGTCTCTACACTCTCACTCATGTTGTCGTAACTTGTGTCGCATTGTACAGTCGTACCAGGATGAGGCTGGACTCTCTCGCCACGCTACCCTCTGACAAGTCGCCACCGTCCCGGTTTCTCCAACAACGAGGCCCACAAACTGCACACCCGCGTCACTACACAGCAACCATCCAAGGTTAAGCATAGACTTACTCGCCACACCACCACCTAACACGTCGCCACCGTCCCGGTTCCTCCAGTAATGGGGCCACAGCTGCTCAACCCTCACACGCCTCAGCAGCAATCCTAGGGCAGGGCATGGACTTACTCACCATGCCACCTCCTGACACGTTGGCACTGTTCCAGTTCCTCTTGCAACGGCACCAAAGCTGCCCATACACACATCGGCTTCACAGCCACATGTCACACTTCTCTGTATCTTAAAACATGCTCAAATTTATTTTCATACTGTTTTAATAACATGATGCATGACTAAAACAGTAAGCACGCACATTACAAAATCACAACCACTCCTAAAGTCTTGTAGTGTGGGCCCACAAGGGCAAGACACATGCAAACACTACTTACCTGGTGTCTTAAGCTCCTGTGGTGCTCGACTTTACCCAAAAAAACCGGGCTCAACCTAAAAAAAAACCACCCTTTATTAAAAATCATCCCAAAACTCATATTACGCATTAAAACTAGAGTCACTAACACAATGCACCACAAACTAACCAAAATAGCTCACCAACTCGATTCGACACAAAAATTGATATAAACATTCAACGCGCATAACTTTTGCGTCGATTAACAGAATCAAACAATTGCAGTGGCTAAACGCTCCCGTAATAACCTAGTTTAACATGCCAAAATAGAATTTAAAACAATTAACCGTAGCCAAGTCAAAACCCCCAAAAAAACAAAACACATTGCACGAACCGTACTCGGTTTTCTCCCTGAAAACTAGGGCGCCACACCCTACCAATGATCACCCCTCCCCCGCTGCTAATTCCTTTACATTTCAGCACAAATCGAGCAAGGTTTGAAAACAGAACGACACTACACCCCCGGCCTTCAGAACTGTCGCACCCCAATAGCAACAACGTGAAAACCTCTCTCTCTCTCTCTCTCTACTCAACTCATTCTAACGATACCCTTATCATTTAATTATATTCAAAATGACATTTGTAAGTATAAAAGAAACTTTTCCATTCGCTTCATAAATAATTCACCCAAAAAAAAATGAACGTTCCAAAAGAAGACGTATAAAAGCTCGTATGTGTAAGCAGCGAAAAAAGTTTATGTATAATTGGTGTTAAAAAAAATGACATAAAAGAGTTTAAAACAGTAAACTTAAAAGAAGAACCGGGAGTGCTCGACGCACGTCCGGTGCGCCATGCGTCGGCGGCACCGTGTTCAACAAGCTTCGCATGCCTTGTGCCCGTGCTTGGTGCCGCGTGCCCTCACTCAGCGCCGCGCATGCCCACGCGTGCCCTGCTTCAGCACCACATGCCCCAGGTGCTGCAGGCCCACGCGCGCATCCTCACTCGGCGACGCTCACCGTCACGCCAACCCTATACAAGCACCGCGTGCCTTGGCCAGCGAACACCGGTGCGTGTATTTTTACTCGGGGACGCGGCCGCGCGCTCACACCTTCACTTGGCGCTTCGCATCCTCACGTGCTCTCAGCACCGCTCCATCGGGTACGCACTCGGACCCGGTGCTGCGTGCCCCACGTGCACTGTCACGCCCCAAAAATCCACCATGATTCCCGGTTTGCTAACCACTACTACTCACTACTCTTACTTCTGATCCACTGATAAAGTTTGTTTGAAAATTTTAAACCTATTTTTCGACTTGAAACAACACTTTTAAAATCCACTGAAAACCTCACAGCGGAAGACTTTTGGTTAAAAATTATTTTAAATAGAATATCAAGTATTTAGAACATTAAAAGACATTTTTGGTCGACCCTGTTGTCACCTGTCGACATTTCGTTCGTCTCTGCTGGCACAGGTCGACCCTCACGGTCGACCTCCTTCTACTCACGCTCAAATCGGTCGACACTTTTCTTTAGCAGTCGACACTTCAATCCTCTTTGTCTCCATTTGACCTTCGCGGTCGACACCTCCACCATTTTTTTTATTTCCGGTCTACAGCTACAGCCGTAGGTCGACACCTTAATGCTCTCTGTCTGCACAGGTCGACCCTTGTGGTCGACACCGCTACCATTTTTCACACTACCGGTTGACACTTACAACCATAAAGTGGACACTTAATTCGTCTCTGCCCTCACAGGTAGATCCTCGCGATTGACACTTGCAGGGTCTGATTGACCACTAAGCCTACCGGTAGACACTTCCCTCACATAACCTCAATAAAACCTCAATTTTTCCCAATACAATCAATTTCGACTCGACGTTAAAAACAACAAAACCATCATTTTTACAATCAACTAAAATTCGTTAAATACATCAAGACTACTACTGAACCTTTGAAGTTTATTTTCTTTACAAAATCACTCAAAACGACTCCGACTCTACGTCTACATCCGTACCTATGAACACCGCGTCAAAATTGCCCTAACAGTCGGCCAGATCATACACGAGTGTGCTCCTCCTATTGCCTACTAGTCCTGGGCTCGCTCTGAATACTCACCAGCAATCGCTTCGTTACCTGCATCACATAACTCAACTATTAGCCTAATGTTAAGTAAGTAATGCACATAAACACACACAAAATCAAACACCCCCTAACACATGTAATTTCTAAAGTTTCGTCTCTTCTTTCGTTTTTTTCTCTTTCTTACATCTTCTTTATCTTCTTACTATAGGATTATTCTTTACACGCTAGACTAAGGTGACCCATCTCACGGTCCCCCTTATAGGACAAAGCCAACCTTGGCATAGTAAAGTGATACTCCTCGTAATCCACCTCATAGAACTAGGGCCACCACGTAAAGCAGGGGAAGAAATGGCATACCTCACAGCCCCCCTCATAGGACCATGCCACTCAACCCCACATTCGTTATCTTCTTACGTATTTTCTCAATTTCATTCTGCACTATTCACATCCTATTGTTTTCATCTCATAAATATATGAAAATTTATTTTCGTCTCGTTCTTTCACTTTAAAATAGTGATGCATAACCATGAAAGCATAACATAAAATAAACGTGCAATGCATCCTACTGAACTGTGATGTGGGCCTGAAGGAAAAACTCCTAACTACATTACTTACCTGGCGTCCTTAGCAATTTGTATTCCAAAACTCATATTTAGCTCGCTAACTAGAATACCTATAAAATCACACATTCATCAAATTCTATTTCATTCAACTCATAAATTCCTAGCTCGAAAGTCATTACTCATACAAAAACCAAACTCTCTACTAAACTCGAAATCCAACTCAATTTCTGACTAACTTTGGAAATTCATAACTTCTGCAATACTTGTCCAATTTGGACGATTCGAAATGTTACGGGCTTCTGAGGATGTGAATTTCTAATGGTGTAAACAAACTCTTAATCCTATAGTTTGGCCGAATATGGCCGAATGGAAACTGTTCCACCATTCGATCACTCAGCAATCCAAACGCTCAATCTTTCCTATAAAATCCTATAACCTACTTATACCTCTAGTTTAAACACCAACATACTGATAAAAATCAACTCTAACTTCAATTTCCGATAGCTCCCTCCTAGGTTTTCACCAAACCACCCAATATGCTTTCTAACTTAATTTTTAACAATCAAAACAACTAAAATACTAACTATCTATTAAGAACTAACTGAAGACTTATCTTAAATCAGAAGATCGAAAGAGAACGGAGGAGAATCGTCACTGAACGTCATTAGAACGAAGGAAAATGCCGAAGGGAAGAGGCTTCACGCGGGGAAGGAAAGAAGAGAAGAGTGCTTTATGCTTTTACTCTTCCTCTTTTCTTTTTTTTTTTTTAAATAATTAAACCAAATCACCTTTTCGCCCTCAATCCCTAACCGTTTAATAAATATGTTATTCGATTCATTTCTAGTCAGAATCTTACAAATCCATTTTGTCTGTTAGCCCAAAATAATTCTTCTACCGAGCAGGCTAAATTTTCCGTCCTTAATTCCGACTAGAACTTTGCCGTTTACCGATATGAATGTCGAAAAATTAAATTTCAGAAAATCCAGAGTGTTACATTTCACGCTGCTTAAAAGAAATTTTGTTATCAAAATTTGCGTAACAATCACTTCTTGATATTGACGCCGCCAATCCATTATCCCGTACCCAGGCTCTCTTATAATAGCGTCAAATCTACCTTAAGCTCTTAGTTCTTAAACGTCTTAATGATCAACTTCATTCTTCAACCTGTGATCGTTTTACTTATCCTCAAGTTCATTCAATCCAACTACTTCCTGATTTCCATCTGTATCGTAAAACTTTAGTGGTTCACGCACTAAGTGCTTAGCCTCATGGTTTTCCCGTCATTAACTTTTAAAATCCTGTATCCAATTATGGTCTCGTGATCACGGTTGTAGCATTCAATTTAAACTATCTACATCCCTAACTCTGTATTGAGCACTATTCAATTCCCATACTCGATTTTGGTACTTCGCTCATTAACTTAACCAACTACAATATAACTTTTCAAAGCTTTCTATCCTAACTCCATATTTGGGCTCCCTTGGTTAGAATTTATTCAACCTCTAAATCCTCTATCCCGATTATCTTTAAAAGTTTCATAATCGAATTATTATAAGCTATTCACTCTATCCTCAAACCATTTATGAGTATTCTTCTTACTCCCATACAATAATTTGTTCATCAGTCTTATTATTTGCAAACTTATTATAGACCATGCTACACTGTTGCTCCATGCCTCCTCAAATTCTTAAGTCCTCAGGCCTCACCTAATAGTAATTCTATCCACTTAACCACAATTCCAATCTCCGAAACCGCCTTACTGAATTCTTATCTCAACAATATTTCATCCAAATTCTCAATTCTCAACCTCCTACCTAGCATCACTGATATGATACTACTCTAAATCTCTTCGAGCCACATTTGTTTCAACTAAGTACCTTAATTCTTAAAAAAATTATAAGTCCTTAATTTTCATTGGTAAACTAAATCCCTACAAAATCCTTGTCGGTAGTCCACTATCTCGTCGACGTAGTTCTTCAGAATTCTTCTCAATTAGAGTCTCAGACAAGTATCATTTAGTCTGTATATCTTCATCCAAGATTATTAGAAATTATGCGCTTTAGCTCTCAGCTCATTCCTAAATTTCCTGATCATGTTTCGACTAATTTAGATCTCCCAATATAATAATATATATTTTTACACTCCCAACATATACACTTGAGTGCAGAATTCCAAATCTAGTCTCTTAACTTCTTTGTGATTATCTATGCTCTTTCACTTACGATCATTCTATCTCATATCTCGATATCCCAATATGTTTTTACCAACTCCCATACTCCTTGATCAAGCAACACAAAGTACCTGACACTTTTACTGTTTAATGGTACCCCTAATTTCATCAAGATTTTTCCATACCATGACGATTGAAATTTTCGCGCATCGGTCATTCCTCTTTATTGATTAATCTCCCAAGATGGCATCCAACCCCTAGAGCGATGAATAGACTATTCACTTACATATATAACTCGTAGTTACGTTCATTAGATTTAATTTAGTAAACATATTCCTCAGTTATTTATAAGTTACCATTAAAATTTCATATCTCCAATTGGATCACTCTAAACGACCCCTTTCAACACTCATTTCTCTTTTTAGCATCTAATTTAGCTCTGTTTCTATGTCCCTTTGAACTAAATGCACTCTAATTCGGAAGTTCTTACTCTAGTATCCGCAAGTATCTCCTCCACTGAGCAATACTAAATTTTTAAGAACTCAATTTCTTACCCTGAATCTTCCAACTTAAGCGGATCAGTGACACTCTAAAATTCGTTGCCTTGAATGCACATCACTCCTTTTTAAAATTTCATAGGCTAAGCATCTCATTATAATTTCAATCATACGAGTTTCGAGATTCTTACCACTTACTGGTTTCGTCACACTACGATGGTCACAAGTTCTCGCATTGGGCTTTCTCTTTACTCACAACAACCCTAATAATCTCAATACTTTGCTAAAAATCCAATTTCATATTCTCCATTGGTTGTCTAACTATTCCATTAACCATTTGAATAAGAGCTTCTCGTTGAGGTTCCCCAATGCCCACGTACCTTTGACAATGCAGTACTCATTGTTCAAGGTCATCTACTTCGTTTCATCAGATTTCACTTGTCTACATTAAATATTCAAGTCTAATTCCTCACTTAATTCCATCAACTTAACTCTACGGCGTAAGTCGTTTTAAAATTAGTCAATTAAGTCTACTAATTATCACTTCTCCCTGTTGTTCCACAATAAGGGATACCCTACGTGCCACATTGAACATAAGCTTATACTTACGTCTCATAACCTTAGTTGGATCGCTTATAACCCCATAACCTAACACATTCACTCTCTCAAGCCAAAAGAAATCTTCTCACTGTATGAACACTTTTGTTTCACGACCCTAAAAGGAAGTCGTGAAGTAGATCCTCGGGCTTAATCTCCAAGAATTTATAACCTGGGATTCGGTCATAACATTCACTCAATAATGAATATTCTATCCTGGATATCGTAGTTAGAACTATGCACTCTAGTCTTCCAACTCTTATCATCTAGAAGTTAAACTCTCGATAAATGAAAAATCTAACAATCCTTATTCTTATGGGAACGCACGTGCCAGCCACTTAGCTCTATGGTGGCGCTCATTCTTAACGTAAATCTGGCACATAGTATTATTTCTAATTTCCTGTCCACTTCGACCAACTAAGGTACTTGAACCCGAATTCCAATGATTCTCTCTACTCATATACCTCTCTCAACCTTGGCCGTCAATCGGGCTGGGGCTTGAATTTTCATGTCGTTCTTTGTTCATAGTATCCCTAATTGACGGGACTGTCTGTTCACTAACTTCGTTAACTATCTAACCTTCAACGAATCATCCTCGCTCCTTGAGACAGCTACCTCTCTTGACACTCATGGTCATCTTGGTTGTCTAGACATTCTTGCTAATTTCCTGGACAAAACCAATTACTCGCATAAATATCTAATAACTACAGTTAAACTTAAACACTTATAGTTGTCGAAGTACGTCGTGCGGCGATTGGCACTGTTAGGCAATCATTTGAACGGTTTGACTCATTGACTCTAACACTCGTAACATCCCTTCCTACTACTGATTAACTATCCACTCTACTTTTCCCCAAGCGGTATGGGAATTGTGATAGTCCCTCATGCCTTTACAATCCACCCCTCCTTATAGAGGCTCGATTTTCTCGTCGGCCAGACTTCTGGTTAAGTAAAAGCTCTAATACCATCTCTGTCACGCCCCAAAAATCTACCATGATTCCCGGTTCGCTGATCACTACTACTCACTACTCTTACTCCTGATCCACTGATAAAATTCGTTTGAAAATTTGAAACCTTTTTTTTGAGTTGAAACAACAATTTTAAAATCCACTAAAAACCTCACAATGGAAGGCTTTTGGTTAAAAATTATTTTTAAATAGAAAATCAAGTCTTTAACACATTAAAAGACATCTTCGGTCGACCGCTTTTGTCACCGGTCGACACTTCGTTCGTCTCTGCCGGCACAGGTCGACCCTCACGGTCGACCTACTTGTACTCACCCTCAAACCGGTCGACACTTTTCTTTAGCGATCGACACTTCAATCCTTTCTGTCTCCATCAGTCGACCCTCACGGTCGACCTCCTTGTACTCACCCTCAAACCGGTCAACACTTTTCTTTAGTGATCGACACTTCAATCCTTTCTGTCTCCATCAGTCGACCCTCGCGATCGACACCTCCACTATCTCCTTCATTTTTAGTCAACACCTACAGCCTTATGTCGACACCTTGATGCTCTTTGTTTGCGCAGGTTGACCATTGTGGTTGACACTGCTGCCATTTTTCACACTACTGTTCGACACCTACCACCATAGGTCGACACTTACTTCGTCTCTGTCTGCGAAGATCAACCGTCGTGGTCGACACTTGTGGTGTCTAGTCGACCATTAAGCCTACCGGTCAACACTTCCCTCACAGAACCTCAATAAAACCTCAATTTTTTCCTATACAATCAACTTTGACTCGACTTTACAAACAACAAAACCATCATTTTTGCAATCAACTAAAATTCATTAAATACATCCAGACTACTACTGAACCTTTGAAATCTATTTTCTTTACAAAATGACTCAAAACGACTTTGGCTCGACCTCTACACCCGTACCTATGAACACCGCATCAAATTTGCCCTAACAGCCAGCCAGATCATCCACGAGCATGCTACTCCAACTGCCTCCTAGTCCTGGGCTCGCTCTGAGTACTCTCTAGCTATCGCTTCATCACCTACATCATAGAACTCAACTAGTAGCTTAATGCTAAGTAAGTAATTCACATAAACACACACTAAATCAAACACCCCCTAACACATGAAGTTTCTACAGTTTCGTCTCTGTTTTTGTTTTCGTCTCTTTCTTATATCTTCTTTATCTTCATACTATTGAGTTCTTCTTTACGCGCTGGACCAAGGTGACCCATTTCATGGTTCCCATCATATGACAAAGACAACTTTGGCCTAGTAAAGTGGTACTCCTCACAATCCTCTTCACAGGACTAGGGCCACCACGTAAAGCGGGAGAAGAAATGGCATACCTTATGGCCCCCCTCATAAGACCATGCCACTCAACCCCACTTTCGTTATCTACTTACGTATCTTCTCAATTTCGTTCTACACTACTCACATCCTACTATTTTTGTCTCATAAATACATGGAAATTCATTTTCGTCTGATTCTTCTACTTTAAAACAATGATGCACAACCATGAAAGCATAACATAAAATAAACGTGCAATGCATCCTACTGAACTATGATGTAGGCCCGAAGGCAAAACTTCTACTACACTAATTACCTGGCGTCATTAGCAATTCGTATGCCGAAACTCGTAGTTAGCTCGCTAACTGGAATACCTATAAACTCACACATACTTCAATTCTACTTCGTTCAACTCATAAATTCCTAGCTCAAAAGTGATAACTCGTACAAAAAATAAACTCTCTACTAAACCTGAAATCCAACTCAATTTCTGACCAACTTCAGAAATTCATAACTTCTCAAATACTCGTTTGATTTGGACGATTCGAAATGCTACAGGCTACTAAGGATGTCTAATCTCTAATGGTGTAAACAAACTCTTAATCCAACACCTATAGTTTGGCCAAATGTGGCCGAACGGAAATTGTTCCACCATTCGAGCACTCGGCTATCCAAACGATCAATCTTTCCCATAAAATCCTGTAACATACTCTTACCTCTAGTTTAAACACTAACATACTGATAGAAATCAACTCTAACTTCAATTTCCCACAGCTCCCTCCCAAGTTTTCATCCAACCACTCAATATTCTTTTTAACTTCATTTTTAACACTCAAAACAACTAAAATATTAACCATCCATTAAAAACTAACTGAACACTTACCTTAAATCGGAATCAAACAATTTCAGCGGCTAAACACTCCACTAATAACCTAGTTTAGCATTCCAAAAGAGAGTTTAAAACGATTAACTATAGTTATGTCAAAATCCCCAAAAATAGAATTGGGTTTCACACTAAAAAGTCAAAAATTTTGACTTCAATTAAATTTCACCGACTTCATCACGCAATCAGCCACATTCCATTCATTCAAACACCATCTAAATAAAATTGAACAATCCAATCCAAGACCAAGACATAATTGCACAACTCCTCTCGGTTTTCTTTCCAAAAACCAGGGCACCACAGGCCATCGATGAACACCCCTTCCCCCACTGCTAACCAAAACATGCATAGGATTTTGCCCTAAATTTCAGATTTCTCCAATCTAAACAAATCGTCAATTTCTTTCCACAAAATTCATCATTATGATTATATAGCATGATTAAACATCCAACAAGAGAGAAAAATCCAGCAAAAGAAACTCATCAAGAAGGGCAAAATAAATCTAATATTGGATCTCCAAAAGAGAGGGAAAAGAATCAGTGGAGAAAATGAGGAATTGCTGACCGTGATGGAGAGGGAGATAGAAGTGTGGCCTACGTGGGGGAGGAAGAAGGAATGGAATGGAGGAAAATGAAAAAAAAAATCGAGAGCCTACATTCTGGAAGGAGTTTTCACACAGGGAAAGAAGAAGAGTAGAAAATGGTAACAGGGGAAGGGTTTTTTTTTTTTGTTATTTTATAGTATTGATAATAATAATAATAATAATAATAATAATAATAAAGTTAATTACTAAATAGCCCTCAACCTTTAATTTTTTTGTTAAACGGTCAATTAGTTCGCTTGTGTTTGGAATTTTATAATTTTTTATTTTCTATTAGCTTCAAAATAATCTATTACTTAACAATATAAATTTTTCAGTCTTGATTCAGACTAAAATTCACCGTCTACCGATACGTAAATCCAAAAATTATTTTAACGGAAAATTTCAGGGTGTTATAGGTCTAACCCCACGATCAACACTTTAACCATTTTACAATAACCGGTCGACGCCTAAAGACAGCGGTCGACAATTTCTTTCTCTATGTTCCATGTCGGTCGACTACCGCGGTCGACATTTGTTTAGTTCGTTCGACACCTATACATACCGGTCGACACAATGCACCAGCAGCCTAAAGATAACACCAGTCAAGAAGGAAAACGAACGGAGGAAAACTTCCACAATTAAAACCACAAGGTAAAGATCTATAGTTTTGAGATAAAATATTCGCAAGTAGTTTCAAAACACGACTATATGCCAATCCCGACCACAAATGTTCAAACCCGCCTATGCCTCAAAATCTATACACTAGACATGGGCTCTACAAAATACAAATCCCAAGATCCACCATTCGGCTTTATTCCACTGGTCAGGGCATTCTGATGCACTCCACCTGCCGCCATATGTTAGCATGCCACCAACCGCCGACTCGTTTTGCCCGAACTCTCGTAACTCAACAGTAGGAATCTCTGCAGCTACATCACAGAACACACAACATAAATATAACGTTGAGTAAATAGTGCAATATGAAATGTAAAACTGACAATGCAAACCTATCACATGCAGTCTCTACATTCTCGCTCGTGTTGTCACAACCGGTGCCGCGTCGTGCAGCCGCACCATGGTGAGGCTGGACTCTCTCGCCACCTCACACTCTAGTACGTCCCCATCGTCCCAGTTCCTCCAGCAACAAGGCCTTCAAACTGTACACACGTGTCACTCTACACACCGCAACCATTCAAGAGTGAGGCTCGACGCACTTGCCACAGCACCCCCTGGCGCGTCGCCACCGTCTCGGTTCCTCCAGCAATGCGGCCAGAGTTGCCCACCACCACACACAGACACCACAACAGCCATCCCAGGGTAAGGCTGGACGCACTCACCAAGCCACCCCCTTGCACATTGCCATCGTCTCGGTTACTCCAGCAACAGACCCAAAGCTGGCTGCACATACATCATTATCACCGCCACACGTCGCTCTTCACGTTCGCACATAAACAAAGCTCATATTCATTTTCGTTACGCTTTTCAAAACATGATGCATGACTGAACAAAAACATGCAAAACACACAACAACACCCTACTTTCTCATAGTGTAGGCTTGCAAGGGCAATGCACATGCAAACACTACTTACCTGGCATACTAGGCTTTTCCCCGTGCACGACTTCACAAAAATCTGGTTCACCTAAATATAAAAACATTCTTGTTAAAACTCATCTAAACACTTAACTCATACTCAAAGCCACCACCATTAACTTAACGTACCACAAATAAACCAAAATCACTCATTAAACCGACTTGATCAAAAACCCGACATAAACTTTCGACGCGCATAACTTTGCGTCAGTTTTCGGAATCACTCGATTTCAAAGATTAAACGCTCCACTCGTAACCTAGTTTAACATACCGAAATAAAATTTCAAACAATTAATCATAGAGAGGGCGGACATCTGAAAATAAGATAGGTTTTAGGCCTAAATCCTACATTATCGGTCTTTCAGCCAAACTCAAGAAGTTATTCACCAATTCATCACATTTATCATCAATCGCCCACAACCATTATTATTTAATCCAATAAGCATCCTAAATCTTAAACCATAAATTTTCTATCCATCAATCTCCCCTCAAACTCTAACTTCAACCCAAAACTACGATATAACACTGAAACTTACCTTGAGTCATTGGAAGGAAGGAGAAGACTTAGAACGGCGTTGGCTGCATGTCGCTGGAAGGAGAAAAACGAACGAGGGATGGTTTTCTTCTGTGCGGAGAAGGGAGAACGAAGCAGGGGGGGGGGGTACTTTACCGGAAGGGAGGGCTTCACTGTTCTTCTCTCCCTTTTTTTTTATTAATTGATTAATTAGATTATTTAATATAATTAATTCTAATTACTTTTTCGCCCTCACTCTTTAATCTGTTAGTTAAACCGTCATTCAGTCTGTTTCTGATCAGACTACTAAAATTTTCTCTTCCTCATTAGACTTGAAATAATGTTTTATCTACTGGTACAAATTCTCTGCTCTCAATTCCAACCACAACTCCGCCTTTACAAATACAAATTTTTGAAAACTTAATTATAGAAATCCCGGGTGTTACATTCCACCCTGCTTAAAGGAAATTTTGTGCCCAAAATTTACGTACCAAATAGCTATGGATACTATTGCTCCATGTCCTGCCGCCTTCTCCAAGTGGTCTCCTCCACATTATGATTGGGCCACAAAACTTTAACCAAGGGAATCTACTTGTTGCGCAACACTTTCACAGTTGATCCCATATGCTTACTGGATTCTTCTCGTAAGACAGCGTCAGTTGTATCTCTATATCCTGCTGTGCAACCACCTGAAAACGATCACGCATACACTTCCTCAGCACGGAGACATGTAAGGCATTATGTATCACATTCATCAAGAAAAGTAGCTGAAGCTTGTAGGCGGTTTTCTCAATCCTTTCTACAATAGGGAACGGTCCAACATAACGAGGGTTGAGCTTCCCTCTCTTTCCAAACCTGACCACATCCTTGAACGGGGAGATCTTCAGAAATACCTCGTGACCCACACTGAACTACAACTGCTGCCGTCTCTGATCTGCATAGCTCTTCTGCTGACTTTGGGCTGCCTCAATCCTGTTCCTTATAATAGCAATCTTATTGACAATTTGTTGCAATATCTCTGGGCCTATTAGTCTCACCTCACCGACCTCGTCCAAGTACAACGGTGACCTGCACTTTCTCCTATATAGAGCCTCGTACGGTGCCATACCAAGGGTGGACTGATAGCTGTTATTTTATGAAAATTCCACTAAAGGTAAGAACCTACTCCAAGCTACATAAAACTCCAATACGCAGGCTTTGAGCAAATCCTCTAAAATTCATATAGTTCTCTCTGACTGACCATCGGTCTGCGGATGAAAGGCCATATTGAAATCTAACCGGGTACCTATGCCCATATGTAGACTCCTCTAAAACTTGGACGTAAACGTAGGATCTTGGTCTGAAATGATCGACACTGGGATCTCATGTAGCCTGACTATCTCCTGAATGTACGTCTGAGCGAACTAATCGATGGAATAAGTCATCCTTACAGGCAAAAGGCAGATGACTTCGTTAACTTGTCCACAATCACCCAGATTACATCATGGCCGTTGAAAATTCTCGGTAACCCAACTATAACCCCACTATAAAATCCATAGTAACATGCTCCCACTTCCCCTCTAGTATTGGCAGTGGCTGAAGCGTACCTGACGGTCTTTGATGCTTTGCATTTACCTGTTGTCACACTATACAGATCTCAACGTACTTGGCTACCTCCTGCTTCATATTAGACCACCAATAGTACTACTTCAAATCTTTGTACATCTTAGTGCTGCTTGGATGTACAGCGAAAGAGGAAGAGTGAGCTTCCTATAGTATTTCCTTCTTTAGCTACTCATTCCTTAGGACGCATCACCTATCCTGGAACTTCAGAACCTCGTCCTCCAAATAACGGAGTTCAGTGCTAGCATTGGTGATGTGCCCCATAGGCTCGTCACACGATCTCAAGTCCAATCACACACTTTAATCAACTTGCATTCTCACACGTTTGATTCTTGTGCAGGTTATGATTCAATGAAGCCAGAAATTGCAAGCTTAAGGTGGGAAGTGGAGGCTCAAGACATGGAGCAACTGAGACACATCCTTGCATGGGAAGCCACCATTGAAGATCCTGAAGCTCTTAAGGGAATTTGTCTTCCCGAGCCAACTTTTATGTAATGTTTTATTTTGAACTTATTGGGCAAACATTGGCCTTCTTGTTTAACTTATTATTATGTGCATGCATTAGGCATTTAGGATTAGATTGACTGGTTAGGATAGATGATGGAAAGGGTTTCGGGATTGGCTTAACTTGAAGAAGCAATCGGGCATGCAAGACATGCCACTCTCGGCCGCAAGTGTGCCAAGGAGGAAGTGCCGCAAGTGGTGGTCAACTTTACCCGATTTGGCCACACCATTGGGCTGCCATTTGAGATGCTTGTCCCCTTTACCTTTTGTGGAAGAAACATGGATCCATGACATGGCATTAAGCAAGCCATTGATCAACCTCTTGGCTGCCATCATCTCGGCCGCACACTACAACACTTTGGAGCCGGTTACAAGCTTCTTTGCACCAAGTTTTGAAGACCAAAGCACAGCCCTAAAACCCTCCATCCTAGGCCTATATAAGCATAGCATTGGTGTGTGTATTTCGGTTGGCAAAGTTAATGAGCATCGACATATTTCTAAGAGGAAACTGAGGGGGTTTTCCACCACCTTTCCAAGGTAAGTGCTCGGTTCCATGAACCGATTAGGAGTAGCCTCCTAGCTTGGCAACTCAAGGTTGTTGCTAGAGCTTGTGTTCCACTTTTCTCTCCTCCCTTTCAAGGGAAGGAAACAAGAAGGAAGTGGCCAAAACCGGTTCCCCCAGTTGAGAACCTTTCCATGGAAAGGTTGTGATTGCCGAGAACATAACATTATCTCTTCGGCCGACTTGCGGGTTTGCTTGCACAAGTTTGTCATTTCTAATCAACCTGGACTACGACCACCACCATCACACACCTCACTCACTCCACTAATCTCACACCAAATTTCATTTCATTTCAAGCACATTTGGTCGTTCATTTTGTTGTTTTTCTCAAGGGTTTCTCGTCTTGGCCGAGATCCGAGGGCCTAATCGATCCTTTCGTGCATTTTAGTGACTGAGCAGGGGCTTGGCTGTAACATTTGGTATCAGAGCATAGGAGGGCCCCGTGGAGTGCTAGAAATCAAGTTAGTTTGGTTATCCAAACTCATTTGGATGGCTGCACCTTAAGACCTAAAACCGGGTTTCATTGCTCACCTATTCGGGTTATTGATGTGCTTGCGGTTTCTTTGTTTTATTTCTAATTTCTTTTGAGCTAAAATCATCTCCAGCATGTTTCTTGAGTTGTTAGACATCTAAGCATGAAGAAATATCAGCCCTTAGACTCCATTTTCGTGGCTGCAATTTCCTTCCCCTTTTGGTTAAACAAATGCTAACCACTTTAGTACTTGTTGTCTTCTTTGCTATTTCGGGTGCAACACTTTTTCTTGCTGTGTTTAATAATTCCAGCACCTCGCATGTCTTGTTAAGTACTTAAGCATGCATGTTTAACTTTAAAATCATATGATTAGCTTGATGGTTGCATTGGTTTAAAATGTTTAATGCACTTTGTTAGAAAACCGCATGTTTCAAGTTTAGTTTTTCTTTGACAACCGGTTTGTGTGCACTAATAACCGAAACTTGCAGCTTGATTAAAATGAACATTTTTATGCTTATTGATGCTTATATCCTCTGCTAAGAATGAATGTTAGGCTTGTCTAATGTTACATATGATTCGGTTAAAGTTTGCCTAAAATCCGAGACACAATAGCATGAAATTTCTATTTTTGACATTGCCGAGAATAGTATGTTATATCTTGTTGTTGTGACCTGTTTTCTTTGCACAAGACCGAGCCTATAACTTTTTAGACTTAAGTTAACATGTTATGTAGCTGAAGCATGTGCCCTTTTTCGGTTTGTTGTGGTTTAAAATTCAAATAGATGCTGTTTTGGTTAAAGGAAAACACACTTTTGCAAAAACAGTTTTGTGTGCACAAAAATGGAAAGTTTGATGTTGATAGTTGGGACCACTTTGTGCATGGCTGAAAGTTCTTCTAAGGCACGAAATTTGGCTGCATGTTAAACCTAATTTGTTGCTTTTATTATTGCTCGATTATTGTTAAAATTCTTGGAGCAAACCGAGGATAAAACTAGTGCCTCATTTTTAGTGAATTGTCACACACCCGAGAATTAGTGAACAATGTTTTATCTTTGACAAATTAATCTAAATTGCATGATTTCCTTTCCTTTTTGCTTATAGTATTTGTCTTGCTTTACTAGTTTTTCATACAAAAAAAAAAAAAAAAAACACTTAATAACAAAACAAAACAAAACAAACGTTAGAAACAAACCTAAAAGGAGAATATATCAATTACCCTAGTTAGGTTACCGTTCCTAATGTTTTAAGACCTAAGGTTCAAATATGATTGAAGTTCCCTTTCCTAAGACTTAAACAAGAAAACAAGAAGTGGAATCCAAATTGGCCCTAACTCAAATATGACCCCAGAACCCAATCCACCGAGCCGGGGCAAGGACATTCCCCAAAAAGAGACTCACAACCAACAAGAGGGAGAGTCAAGTATGCAAGGTCAACTAAACGGTTTAAGTGGAATGGTTGGAACCCTAAGTAAACAACTTCATGATATGAACCTAAAATTTGAACAAGTTATGAGTGGACGTCATCCTACCCACCGTAGATTCCTCCCAAGACACTATACCTAGGAGACGACATGACAATCTTAGGAGACGAGTTAGAGACCAAGATCCCTTAGATGATGAAGTTGAGATTGAACATTCTAGGGATAGACACCCTAACTGACTATGATGAGGATGATGAGTGGACTTTGGATGAAGAAGAAAACTTTCGCCCACCAATTCGTAGGAATCATGATGAGTTTAGACAAGACCGACATAGGGACCGTGACGACCTCCGAAACATTAAGATCCAAATACCCTCCTTTAATGGAACATGCGACGGGACAACTTTTCTAGAATGGTTAGAGAAGGTTGAGAGAATTTTTGATTGTTATAACTACTCCGACAAAGTCAAGATTCAGTTGGTTTCTGTAGAGTTTACCGGCTATGCCTTACTCTGGTGGTCTAATGTAAGGACACAAAGAGCGCGGACTGGATTTCACTCTATTGATACTTGGAGAAAGATGAAATCTATCATGACGAAGAGATTTGTCCCTAGTCATTACAAACAAGAATTGATTATGCAAATACATAACCTCAAGCAAGGAAGTCAAACCGTAGAAGAGTACCTTACAGAGTTCGAGACTCTCAAAATTCGAGGAGAACTGGAAGAACCCGAAGAACAAACCATAGTTAGGTTTATCCATGGCTTGAATTATGACATTGCTGACACCGTAGAATTGCATCCCATATACTCTATGGACATAGTAGTTCAGATGGCCCTGAAGGTCGAACGCCAACTCAAAAGGAAAAGGAAAGCCACCCAATCATTTAAGATTAATCAACCCCCCAAGTACACCCCTAAGCCACCTGAGGCTAACAAACCCGTGACCAAGGCTGATTGAAAAAAGCCTTTTCAAAGACATTGGCCTCCCAAAGAATCAACTAGTAAACCAATAAACCCTAAAGAACCAGAGGCCAAGCCTACAAGAGACAACCCCACTGGACAAAGAGCACGCGACCTCAAGTGTTACAAGTGTCACGGCGTAGGTCATTTTATGGCCCAATGCCCGAACCGTCGTGTCATGATCATTAAGGAAGACACCGGTGAGTTTATAAGTGAAGATGAGTGCGAAGAGGAAATAGAAGAATTAGGAGAGGATGAGGACGAGAGTGATTCGGTAGAAGAAGTTATTCATGCCCCCGATGGCCCTTTACTTATGGTGAGAAGACGAGTTCTTATAACCAAGAGTTCTGGAGAGGATTGCCAGCGTGAGAACATCTTCCATAGTAAATGTCTCATCAAGGATAAGTTATGTTCTCTCATTATTGATGGAGGAAGTTGTGCGAACGTAGCCTCCAAAGACTTAGTGACGAAGTTAGGGTTAGAGACTAGTGCTCACCCCCACCCCTATAAGCTTAAATGGTTAGATGATAGAGACGATGTTAAGGTTACTAAGCAAGTAAGAGTTGAGTTTGGTTTAGGCAAATACAAGGACACAGTTCTGTGCGATGTCGTGCCTATGAGTGCAAGTCATCTACTTTTAGGCCGACCTTGGCAATTTAACCAAAAAGTGAACCACGGTGGACATTCAAACTACTATTCCCTCAAATTCGAAGGTAAAGTTTTTAAATTAGCACCTATGAGCCCTGAGCAGATAGCTAAGGATGAAGCTATTAAAAGAGAAGAAAAGAACAAAGCCAATCTTTTCATGACTAAGGCTGAAGTAGAAGCATCCATACTTAGAAGGGATCCCATGATTTTGATATTATACCGAGATAGAGTGATGGAGTTAGGGGACATACCTCACCCCGTTAAAACCCTACTACATCAGTTCCAAGACGTGTTTCCCGAAGATTTACCTAAAGGATTGCCACCCTTACGTGGCATAGAACACCAAATTGATCTCCAACCTGGAGCTGCCTTACCTAATCGACCAGCCTATCGAATGAACCCTGAAGAGACCAAAAAACTGCAAGAACAGGTGCAAGAATTATTGGATAAGGGCTACATAAGAGAGTCCATGAGCCCCTGTGCAGTTCCCTCACTATTAGTCCCCAAGGAAGATGGCACCATGAGGATGTGTGTCGATAGCCGAGCCGTAAACCACATCACAGTCAAATATAGATTTCTCGTCCCTATGCTCGAGGACATGTTAGATGAGCTCAGTGGAGCCTCAGTCTTTTCCAAAGTGGACCTTAAGAGTGGTTATCATCAGATACGCATGAAGGAAGGAGATGAGTGGAAGACAGCGTTTAAAACCAAGTATGGCTTGTTTGAATGGATGGTCATGCCCTTCAGGCTTTTTAACGCCCCAAGCACGTTCATACGACTCATGCACCATGTACTCAAAGAATACCTTAGTAAGTTCATTGTTGTCTACTTTGACGACATACTAGTGTATAGAACGGACCTTCCACAACACCTTAACCACCTTAGCACTCTTTTCCATACCCTTAGGAAAACCAAATTATTTAGGAACCTTAGCAAGTGCTCCTTTGCCCAGGACAAGGTTTATTTTTTAGGCTTTATAATCTCCAAAAATGGCATGGAAGCTGACGAGGATAAAATCAAAGCCATTAAGGACTGGCCCACACCCAATTCTATATCGGAAGTGCGAAGATTCCATGGACTAGCCTCCTTTTATAGAAGATTTATCCAGAATTTTAGCTCAATAGTTGCACCCCTTACAGACTGCACTAAGAAAGGGAAAGAGTTTACTTGGACCCCGAATTGCCAAAGAAGCTTTGAGTTAATTAAGGAGAAGTTATGTCATTCCCCCGTACTCGCTCTTTCTGATTTCAACAAGGTATTCGAAATCAAAAGTGATGCGTCAGGAGTTGGAATAAGAGCAGTACTTATGCAAGACCAACGACCCATCGCATATTTCAGTGAAAAGATGAAAGCAGCCGTGCTCAATTATTCTACGTATGATAAAGAGTTTTATGCAGTTATACGAGCATTAGAGCACTGGCAACATTATCTCCTATCGGGGGAATTCGTTATCAACACTGATCATCAAGCCTTACGACACATTAAGAGCCAACATAAGCTGAACAAGAGGCATGCAAAATGGGTAGAGATTTTAGAGAGGTTTCCCTATACCCTTAAGTATCTCAAGAAAGAGAATAATGTAGTAGCAGACACCCTATCTAGGAACCGAATCCTTTTTACCGAGCTAGCAGTGAGATTTTTTGGATTTGAATGGATTAAGGATAGCTACGCCTCTGACCCCGACTTTGGACCTCATTACGCCCGATGCCTAGACAAGGTTGAAGGAGATTATTGCCTCATGGATGGTTATTTGGTCAAAACAGGCAAATTTTGCATCCCTCAAAGAAGCTTACGACGGTGCCTTGTGAAAGAAGCTCATTGTGGGGGCTTAGCCAATCATTTCGGGGAAAAGAAGACCCTCGATATGTTAAAGGAACATTTCTTCTGGCCTCACATGATGAAAGATGTGCATCGCCTGGTAGAGACATGCATAGTTTGCAAGAAAGCCAAAAGTAGAGTTCTACCCCAAGGCTTGTACATGCCCTTACCCGTCCCTGCACACCCCTGGATTGCAGTCAGTATGGACTTTGTCTTAGGACTACCACGGACCGCCCGAGCTAAGGATTCCATCATGGTGGTCGTGGATAGATTTTCCAAAATGGCACACTTTATTCCTTGTGCCAAGACAGATGACTCTACTTTAACCGCCGACCTATTTTTCAAGGAGATTGTTCGCCTGCATGGCATCCCACACTCAATAGTGTCAGATAGAGACACTAAGTTTTTAAGCGCCTTCTGGACCACTTTATGGAGAAGGTTGGGGACTAAGTTGTGCTTCAGCACTTCTTTTCATCCCTAAACTGATGGGCAAACGGAAGTTGTTAACAGGACTCTAGGCTCCCTCTTACGCCGTGTTGTAGGCAAGAAATTGTCTAACTGGGACATCATACTTCCAGGCTTGGAATTTTCCTACAACCGCACCCTTCATTCCACTACTTAGAAAACGCCCTTTGAGGTTGCCTATGGGTTTATTCCATTTACACCGTTGGACCTTGTCCTTTTACCTACTAAGGACTTAGCCAACCCATCAGGTGCAAATAAGGCCGAACAAATTAAGAAGTTGCACGAAACTGTGCGAAAGGCCATTGAAAAGAGAAATGAGAGTGTGGCTAGGCACGTGAATAAAGGTCGCAAAGAAGTCATTTTCCGTGCAGGAGACTTAGTATGGTTGCACCTCCGGAAGGAAAGATTTCCTGATAAGAGAAAGTCTAAACTTCTACCTCGTGCGGATGGCCCATTTAAAGTACTTGAGAGGATCAATGATAACGCCTACAAAATCAAATTGCCAGGTGAATATGGAGTATCCGCGACTTTTAACGTCCAAGATTTATCACCCTATAAAGGCGATGAAGATCAGTTCCAGGACCCGAACTTATCGGATTTGAGGTCAAATCCACAATCACCTGGGGAGGATGATGTGCCCCATAGGCCCGTCACATAATCTCAAGTCCAAGCACACACTTTAATTAACCTACATTCTCACACATTTGATTCTTGTGCAGGTTATGATTCAATGGAGCCGGAAGTTGCAAGCTTAAGGTGGGAAGTGGAGGCTCAAGACATGGAGCAACCGAGACACATCCTTGCATGGGAAACCACCCTTGAAGATCCTGAAGCTCTTAAGGGAATTTGTCTTCCCGAGCCAACTTTTATGTAATGTTTTATTTTGAACTTATTGGGCAAACATTGGCCTTCTTGTTTAACTTATTATTATGTGCATGCATTAGGCATTTAGGATTAAATTGAATGGTTAGGATAGATGATGGAAAGGGTTTCGGGATTGGCTTAACTTGAAGAAGCAATCCGGCATGCAAGACATGCCACTCTTGGCCGCAAGTGCGCCAAGGAGGAAGTGCCGCAAGTGGTGGCCAACTTTACCTGATTTGGCCACACCATTGGGCTACCATTTGAGATGCTTGTCCCCTTTACCTTTTGTGGAAGAAACATGAATCCATGACATGGCATTCAGCAAGCCATTGATCAACCTCTTGGCTGCCATCATCTCGGCCGCACACTACAACACTTTGGAGCCGGTTACAAGCTTCTTTGCACCAAGTTTTGAAGACCAAAGCACAGCCCTAAAACCCTCCATCCTAGGCCTATATAAGCATAGCATTGGTGTGTGTATTTCGGTTGGCAAAGTTAATGAGCATCGACATATTTCTAAGAGGAAACTGAGGGGGTTTTCCA
Organism: Begonia peltatifolia; assembly: GCA_022433055.1. NCBI lineage: Eukaryota > Viridiplantae > Streptophyta > Magnoliopsida > Cucurbitales > Begoniaceae > Begonia > Begonia peltatifolia. Next base: position 19,526,385 of record CM039519.1, on the reverse strand, counting down.
CCACCTTTCCAAGGTAAGTGCTCGGTTCCATGAACCGATTAGGAGTAGCCTCCTAGCTTGGCAACTCAAGGTTGTTGCTAGAGCTTGTGTTCCACTTTTCTCTCCTCCCTCTCAAGGGAAGAAAACAAGAAGGAAGTGGCCAAAACCGGTTCCCCAAGTTGAGAACCTTTCCATGGAAAGGTTGTGATTGCCGAGAACATAACATTGTCTCTTCGGCCGACTTGCGGGTTTGCTTGCACAAGTTTGTCATTTCTAATCAACCTGGACCACGACCACCACCATCACACACCTCACTCACTCCACTAATCTCACACCAAATTTCATTTCATTTCAAGCACATTTGGTCGTTCATTTTGTTGTTTTTCTCAAGGGTTTCTCAGCTTGGCCGAGATCCGAGGGCTTAACCGATCCTTTCGTGCATTTTAGTGATCGAGCAGGGGCTTGGCTGTAACATAGTGAGTTTAAACGAAGCTACGAGTTCTCTAAGAAATACTTACAGTTGGTGGAGCACTCCCATACAGCGGCTGGTGGTATTAGGAAATCCATCAAACGATGTTGACCCCGTGGCTCTGACACGCGTACCATACCCTCTTCCCTCCTATTAATCGTACCCTCTACCTTTCTCCCAACCGGTGTGGGAATTGTGACAGACCCTATTGCCTTCACAATCTCACCCCTTCTTTGAGGGCCTGACATCTTCGTCGGCCACACTTTCGGTTGGGTAAAAGCTCTAATATCGTAACTGTAACGCCCCGAAAACCTATTCGTTTTCGGTTTGTTTACTGCTCTAACACCACATCTGTAACGCCCCCGAGTCGTCCCCGGATTCGGGTCGCCAACCGTACACTTACTTGTTTCCTCAATAAGTTTCTTAGAAAATTTTGAAACTTTTGGTCACTCGACTCAAAACGACATCTTTAAAAAAAAAATTTAACAACGCTGCAGTGGAAAACTCAACTAAAATCAGTTTAAATAAACTTCACCTTTTTAAAACATAAAAATATTAAAACCCGTCGACACCTATAAATGTCGGTCGACACATTACTTCTCTTTGCCCGCAAAGGTCGAACCTTACGGTTGACACTCCCATTGATTCTCCACCAACCGGTCGACACCCACAGTCACCGGTCGACACTTCATTCCTCACTACATGTGCAGGTCGAATCCCGTAGTTGACACTCCCACTGATTTTACACTAACCGGTCGACACCCACAATCGCCGATTAACACCTCATTTCTCTCTGCCCGCACAGGTCGAACCTCGCAGCCGACACTCACATTCCATTTTACATTGACCGGTCAACAGCTATGAACTTCGGTCGACATTTTGCAGCAGCAATATAAAAATAACACCAGCTTGAAAGAAAACGGATAACAAAAACTTCCACGATTAAAACCATGAAGTAAATACTTGTATTTTTAAGACATAATTTCCTAAAGTAGTTTAAAAAACACAACATTACACTAATCCCAACTATGATCGTGCCAAACAAACCTAAATCCTCAAAAATCTATACACTTGAATTATACCTCGCAAAATACAACCCAAAAGAACCACCATCTAGCCTCACTCCATGGGTCAGGTCGCTTTGACAAACTACACCTGCCGGCACATGGTAGCACGTCTAAAAAAGGCTACTCATCCTGTCTGGGCACTCATAACTCACAAGCTGGAATCTTTGCACCTACATCACGGAACACACAACATAAGTCTAACGCTTAGTAAGTAGTGCAATATGAAACGTAAAACCGACAATGCAATCCTATCACAAGCAATCTATACATTCAAGCTCATGTTGTCACAACTGGTGCCACGTGGTACAGTTGCACCATGGTGAGGCTGGGCTCTCTCTCGTCACCTCATACCCTGGCACATCGCCATCGTCGAGGTTCCTCCAGCAACGAGGCCCTCAAACCATACCCATGCGTCACTCCACACACTACAAGCAATACAGCGTGAGGCTGGACGCACTCGCCACACCACCCCCTGGCACGTTCCCATCGTCTCATTCCTCTAGCAATGAGGCCATAGTGGCTTAACACGACACAGACACTGCAGTAGCCATCCCAAGGTGAGGCTGTACGCAGTCGCCACACCACTCCTTGGTACATCGCCAACGTCCAAGTTCCTGCAGCAATGGGGCCATAGCTACCCACACACACATCATTCTCATCGCCGCATATCACACTTCACATCCACATATAAAACCATGCTTGAATTCATTTTCGTTCCCTTTTCAAAACATGATGCATGTCAAACAATATGCATGAACATCACAATCAAACCACATAAGTCTAACGATCCACAATGTAGGCCCTTCTGGGCGAAATGCATCCATACACTATTTACCTGGCGTCCTAGCTTTTTGTGATGCTCGTTTCCTCAGAAACCTGCTCCACCTACAACAAAACCATTTTCCCTTCAAAACTCGTCTCACTACTCCACTCAAGTGCTAAAATCAGCATACAAGAACAACACTTCACGAACTCGCCAAAATCGCTCACTACCCCAACTCGGCTCAAAGCCAGCTTAAACTTTCAATGCGCATAACCTTTTGCGTCTGTCATCGGAATCACTCGATTCCAATAGCCAAACGCTTCAATCATAACCTAGTTTAGCATACCCAAAACAGAAATTAAAACGATTAACCGCAGGTAAGGCAGAAATCTAAAAACAGAATGGGCCTTAGGGTTTAAAATTTCCCCCTCGTCGGCCTTTTCCGCAAAACTCAGCACATTTCTCATCAATCTATCACAAAATTGTCAACAATTCTACAACGATCAATAATAACTCCAACGAACTCTCCAACCCTAAAACCCTCATTCTCTATCCATCAATTTCTCATCATACTCTTCTGTTAACCAAAACTAACCATAAACCGCTATAAACCTACCTTACCATTGAAATAGAGCTGAAAGCGGAGATCGGCGTTGGTTGAACGTCGTCGGAAGGAGGGATTGCCGCGGGAGGGTTTCCTTCCTTTCTCTCTTCCTCCACGCGGGTTGGGGGGGAGAAAGAACAGAGAGGAGGGGGAGGATTTACGATCCTCCTCCCTCTCTGTTATATTTTATTTTATTTTTTTAAATAATAATAATAAAATAATTAAAGTTTTTCCCTCACACTTAAATCTTTTAATTAAATGGCTATTCTATCTGTTTCTGGTCGGATTGCTAAAATTTTTTTCTCTCCATTAGTCTTGAATTAATCCTCCACCTAACCTTACAAATTTTTCGCTCTCCATTCTGACCCGAACCCCACAGCTCATTGCCCCGACCACCCGAAAATCGATACCACGAAAATACGGGTTGTTACAGAAAAACTTCCACTATTAAAACCACAAGGTAAAGATCAGTAGTTTTGAGACAAAAAATCCACAAGTAGTTTCAAAACATGTCTATACACCAATCCTGACTACAAATGTTCAAATCTGCCTATGCATCTAAATCTATACACTCGACATTGGCTCTACAAAACACAACTACCAGGACCTACCATCCAGCTTCATTCCCTGGGTCGGGTCGTTCTGATGCACTCCACCTGCCGGCACATAGTAGCACGCTACCAACTGCCTACTCGTCATGCTCGGACTCTCGTAACTCACCAGTAGGAATCTCTACACCTACACAAAAGAACACACAACATAAGCCTAATGCACCAACCGCCTACTCGTCCTTCCCAGACTCTCATAACTCACCAGCAGTAATCTCTGCACCTGCACCACAAAACACACAATATAAGCCTAATGCTCAGTAAGGAGTGCAATATGAAACGTAAAACCGATAATGCAATTCTATCAAATGCAGTGTCAACATTCTCCCTCATGTTGTCATAATCGGTGCCGCGTCCTACAGCTGCACAATGGTGAGGTTGGACTCTCTCGCCAGCTCACACCCTGGCAAGTCGTCATCGTTTTGATTCCTCCAGCAACGAGGCCCTCAAATCGTACACACGCGTAACTCTACACACCACAACCATTCCAAAGTGAGGCTGGATGCACTCGTCACACCATCCCCTGGCACATCGCAACCGTCTTGGTTCCTGCAGCAATGGGGCCAGAGTTGCCCACCAATACAGACCCACACAGTGCAACAACCATCCTAGGGTGAGGCTGAATACACTCGCCACACCACACCTTTGCACGTCACCACTGTCCCAGTTCCTCCAGCAACAGGGCCAAAGTTGCCCACACACACATCATTCTCACCACCACGTGTCGCTCTTCATGTTCGCACATAAACCATGCTCAAATTCATTTTTGTTATGCTTTTCAAAACATCATCCATGATTGAACAAAAATATGCAAAACACATAACACCACCCTACCGTCCCATGGTGTAGGCCCGTAAGTGCAATGCATATGCAAACACTACTTACCTGGCGTACTAAGCCTTTCCCCTTGCACGACTTCCCAAACATCTGTTTCACCTAAACATAAAATGAAATCCTGTCAAAACTCGTCTAAACACTTAACTCATACTCAAAGCCACCACCATTAACTTAACGTACCACAAATAAACCAAAACTACTCACTAAAACGACTTGATCCAAAACCCGACATAAACTTCGAGCGCACATAACTTTTGCGTCAGTTGTTGGAATAACTCGAATCCATAAGCTAAACGCTCCACTCGTAACCTAGTTTAACATACTAAAATAGAATTTAAAACAATTAACTGCAGCTAGCCCGGACATCTAAAAATTGGATAGATTTTAGGCCAAAATCCTACATTCTCGATCTTTCTGCCAAACTCAACAAATTCCCCACCAATTCATCACATTTATCATCAATTCCCCACAACCATCAATATTTAATCCAATAAGTATCCCTAAATTCCTATCCATCAATCTCCCCTCAAACTCTAACTTCAAACCAAAACTACGATATAACTACTTAAACTTACCTTGAATCATTGGAATGAAGGAGAAGACTGAGAACGGCGTTGGCTGCACATCGCTAGAACGAGAAAAACAAAGGAGAGAGGGTTTTCTTCGGCGCAGAGAAGGGAGAAGGGGAACATTACTGGGAGGGAGGGCTTCACTGCTATTCTCTCCCTTTTTTTTTATTAATTGATTAATTATATTATTTAATATAATTAATCTTAATTACTTTTTTGCCCTCACTATTTAATCCATTAGTTAAACCGTCATTCAGTCTGTTTTCGGTCAAACTCTTATAATTTTCTCTTCCCTATTAGCCTCGAAATAATCTTTTATCTATTAGTACAAATTCTCGCGCTCAATTCTAACCACAACTCCACCATTTACCAATACAAATTTCTAAAAATTTAATTACAGAAATCCCCGGTGTTACAGACATAGAGCAACTAATGCACGTGCTAACTTGATAGCTAGGGTTGGAAGCTCATGCAGAGGGAATTTGTATTCCCTAAAATCACTTTGTAACCAAGTTTTCATGTTTTGGCAAACATTAGCCACACTTACATTTTTATTGGCAAACATTGGCCTTATGTAATTTTATTCATGCATGCATGCACTAGGCATTAAGATTATATGTATGCTAGGTTAGGTGATGGCTTGTAGTGGTTCAACTCATATTTGCATGCCTTGCTTGCAAAGAGTGCTAAGCCATAAAGAAAACCGCCAAGTGAGGCGCCAAAATAAAGTGGGGACCATTATCCCTTTTGGCCGATCACTTGGCTACCAAGAGGAGATGGTATGTTGGAGTTTCATTTCTTAAACAAAGTCTTGGATTGATGACATGACGGCCCTTAGCCATTGGATCAAGTTGTGCAACTCAATCTTGAACATCAAAGTGAAAATGAAGAACATTTCCTTGCCACATGATCAACCTAGCCTCTAATGATTTTTATGGGAGTTCAAACTCAACCAAACCTCCAACCATCATTAGGTCAATATAAGCATGGTTATTGGTGCTTGTAATGATTGTTGAATTGTTGCGACCTAGCCCATCCATGGTTACTAGAACACTCAAAGATCGATTAGACCCTTGGATCTCGGCCAAATGGAAAAATGAACAGCCAAATGTGCTTGGGATGAAACGAAATTTGGTGAGAGATTAGTAGATTGAGTGAGGTGTATGATGGTGATGGTCGTGGTCCAAGTTGATTAAAAATAAAAAACTTATGCACAAAACCCGCAAGTTGGCCGATAAGTCAAGATGATGCTTTTGGCAATAACAATCTTTCCATGGAAAGATTCTAAACTTGGGGAACTGGTTTTGGCCACTATTTTCTTGTTTCCTTCCCTTGAAAGGGAGGAGAGAAACGTGGAACACAAACTTGAGCAAAGACCTTGAGTTGTCAAGCTGGGAGGCTTCTCCTAATCGGTTTCAAGAAACCGAGCACATACCTTGATGGTGGTGGAAAACTCCTTCGGTTTTCTCTAGAGAAACATGCCGATGCTCATTCAATTTTTCCAACCAAAATACAAACACCAATGCTATGTTTATATAGACCTAGGATGGAGTGGTTTAGGGCTGAACTTTTGGTCTTCAAAACTTGGAGAGAGGTGGCGCGTAACCGGCTCAAAGTTGGAGCATTGTGCGGCCGAGATGGTGGATGCCAAAATGAAATCAAGGGCTAGCTGAATGCCAAGTCATGGATCCATGTTTCTTCCCAAAAAGGTAAAGGGGACAAGCATCTCCAAGCATAGCCAAAGGTGTGGCCAAATAGAGTAAGAAATGGGCTCCATCATCGGCTCTCCTCCTTGGCGCGCGAGCGGCTGAGAATTGCATGTCATGCATGCTCGGTTGGTGCTTCCAAATAAGCCAACCCCATAATCGTTCCATCCTCTAACCTAGGCATTCAATCTAGTCTTAAATGCCTAATGCATGCATACAATAATAAGTTTAACAAGAAGGTCAATGTTGGCCTAATAAGTTCAAATAAAACATTACATAGAATTTGCTCGGGAAGACAAATTCCCTTAAGAGCATCATGGTCTTCGATGGTGGCTTCCCAAGCAAGGACATGCCTTGGTTGCTCCATGTCTCGAGTCTCCACTTCCAACTTTAAGCTTTCAATTCCAGGCTCTATTCCTTCTCGTCAATCATTACCTACACAAGAGACAAATGTGTGAGAATGTAAGTTAGTTAAAGTGTGTGCTTGGACTTGAGATCGTGTGATGGCCTTATGGGGCACATCATCCTCACCAGGTGACTGTGGATTTGCCCTCAAATCCAATAAATTTGGCTCCTAGACCTGATCTTCATCGCCTTTGTAGGGTGACAAGTCTTGGACGTTGAAAGTCGCTGATACTTCATATTCACCCAGTAATTCGATTTTGTAGGCGTTATCATTGATCCTGTCAAGTACTTTAAATGGTCCATCCACATGAGGTAGAAGCTTAGACTTTCTTTTATCAAGAAATCTTTCCTTCCGTAGGTGCAACCATACTAAGTATCCTTCTTGAAAAATGACTCCTTTGCAACCTTTGTTTACGTGCTTAGCCACACTCTCATTTATATTTTCAATAGCCTTTTACACTGTTTCATGCAATTTCTTAATTTGTTCTGCCTTATTTGCACCTGATGGGTTGGCTAAGTCCTCAGTAGGTAAAGGGACATGGTCCAACGGTATAAATAGATTAAACTCATAGGCAACCTCAAAGGGCGATTTCTGAGTAGTAGAATGAAGGGTGCGGTTGTAGGCAAATTCCAAACCTTGAAGTACTATGTCCCAGTTAGAAAATTACTTACCTACAACACTGCGTAAGAGGGAGGCTAGAGTTCTATTAACGACTTTCATTTGTCCATCAGTTTGGGGATGGAAAGAAGTGTTAAACCACAACTTAGTCCCCAACCTTCTCCATAAGGTAGTTCAGAAGGCGATCAAAAACTTAGTGTCTCTGTGTAACACTATTGAGTGTGGAATGTCATGCAGGCAAACAATCTCTTTGAAAAATAGGTTGGCGGTTAAAGTAGAGTAATCTGTCTTGGCACAAGCAATAAAGTGTGCCCTCTTGGAAAACCTATCCACGACCACCATGATTGAATCCTTAGCTCGGGGGGTCTATGGTAGTCCTAATACAAAGTTCATACTGACTGCAATCCAGGGGTGAGAAGGAATAGGTAAAGCCATGTATAAGCCAGGTAGAACTCTGCTTTTGGCTTTCTTGCAAACTATGCACGTCTCTACCAAGCGATGGACATCTTTCATCATATGAGGCTAGAAAAAGTGTTCCTTGAGCATATCAAGGGTCTTCTTTTCCCCAAAATGATTGGGTAAGCCCCTACAATGAGCTTCTTTCACAAGGCATCATCTTAAGCTTCCTTGAGGGATGCACAATTTTCCCATTTTGACCAAATAACCATCCATATGGTAATAATCTCCTTCAGCCTTGTCTAGGCATCGAGCATAGTGACGTCCAAAGTCAGAGTCAGAGGCATAGCTATCCTTAATCCTTTCAAATCTAAAAAATCTCACTCCTAGCTCGGTGAAAAGGATGCGCTTCCAAGATAGGGCATTTGCTACTACATTATTTTCTCCTTTGAAATATTTAAGGGTATGTGGAAACCTCTCTAGAAATTCTACCCATTTTGCATGTCATTTGTTCAGCTTATATTGACTCTTAATATGCCATAAGGCCTGATGATTAGTGTTGATAACGAATTCTCTCGACAAGAGATAGTGTTGTCAATGCTCTAATGTTCGTATGACTGCATAAAACTCCTTATCATAAGTAGAATAATTGGGCATGGCTCTTTTCATCTTCTCACTAAAATATGCGATGGGTCGATGGTCTTGCATAGGTACTGCTCCTATTCCAATTCCTGACGCATCACTTTAACTTCGAATACCTTGTTGAAGTCAGCAATAGCAAGTACGAGGGAGTGACATAACTTTTCCTTAATTAACTCAAAGCTATTTTGACAAATCGGGGTCCAAATAAACTCTTTCCCTTTCTTGATGTAGTCTATAAAGGGTGCAGCTATTGAGCTAAATTTTTGGATAAATCTCCTATAGAATGAGGCTAGCCCGTGGAAACTGTGTGCTTCAGATATGGAATTGGGCGTAGGTCAATCCTTAATAGCTTTTACTTTATCCTCGTCAGCTTGCATACCTTTTTTGGAGATTATAAAGGCTAAGAAATAAACCTTGTCTTGTGCGAAGGAGCACTTGCTAAGGTTTCCCAATAACTTGGCTTTCCTAAGGGTATGGAAAAGGGTACTAAGGTGGTTAAGGTGTTGTTGAAGGTCCATGCTATACACTAATATGTTTTCAAAGTAGACAACAATGAACTTACCAAGGTAATCTTTAAGTACATGGTGCATGAGTCACATAAATGTGCTTGGGGCGTTAGAAAGCCCGAAGGGCATGACCATCCATTCAAATAAGTCATACTTAGTTTTAAACGCTGCCTTCCATTCATCTCCTTCTTTCATGTGTATCTGATGATAACTACTCTTAGGATCCACTTTGAAAAGATTAAAGCTCCACTGAGCTAGTATAACATGTCATCGAGCCTAGGGATGAGAAATCTATATTTGACTGTGATATGGTTCACGACTCGGCTATTGACACACATCCTCATTGTGCCATCTTCCTTTGGAACTAATAGTGAGGGAACTGCAGAAGGGCTCATGGACTCTCTTATGTAGCCCTTGTCCAATAATTCTTGCACCTGATCTTGCAGTTTCTTGGTCTCTTCAGGGTTCATTCAGTCGGCTGGTCGATTGGGTAATGCAACCCTAGGTTGGAGATTAATTTGGTGTCCTATGCCACGTAGGGATGGCAAACCTTTAGGTAAATCTTCGAGAAACACGTCGTAGAACTGACGGAGTAGGTTCTTAACAGGGTGGGTATGTCCGCTAGTTCCATCACTCTATCCCGGAAGAGTATCATAATCATGGGATCCCCTCTAAGCACGGATGCTTCTAGTTTAGCCTTAGTCATGAAGAGACTCGCTTTATTCTTTTCTTCTCTCTTAATAGTTTCATCCTTAGCTATTTGCTCAGGGGTCATGGCTGCCAACTTAAAAGTTTTGGATTCATATTTGAGGGAATAGTAGTTGGAATGTCCGTCATGGTTCACTTTTCGATCAAATTGCCAATGTCAGCCTAAAAGCAAATGATTTGCACTCGTAGAAACAACATCGCAAAGAACCAAGTCCTTATACTTGCCTAAAGCAAACTCAACCCTTACTTGTTTAGTAAGCTTAACATCATCTCTAGCATCTAACCATTTAAGCTTATAGGTGGGGATGAACACTAGTCTCTAATCCTAACTTAGTTACTAAGTCCTTAGAGGCCACGTTCGCACAACTTCTTCTATCAATAATTAGAGAACACGACTTATCCTTGATGAGACACTTATTGTGGAAGATGTTCTCACGCTAGCAATCCTCTCCTGAACTCTTGGTTATGAGAACTCATCTTTTCACCATAAGCAAATGTCTGTCAGGGGCATGAATAACTTCTTCTACCGAGTCACTTTCGTCCTCATCCTCTCCTACTTCTTCCATTTCCTCTTCAAACTCGTCTTCACTTATGAACTCATCGGTGTCTTCCTTAATGATCATGACACGACGGTTCGGGCATTGGGCCATGAAATGACCTATGTTGTGACACTTGTAGCACTTGAGGTCGCGTGATCTTTGTCTAGTGGGATTGTCTTTCGTAGTCTTGACCTCTAATCCTTTAGGGTTTATTGGTTTACTACTTATTTCTTTGGGAGGCCAATGTCTCTGGAAAGGCTTCATCCATTAAGCCTTGGTCACTGGTTTGTTAGCCTCAGGTGGCTTAACGGTGTATTTAGGGAGTTGGTTAGTCTTAAATGATTGGGTGGCTTTCCTCTTCCTCTTGAGTTGGTGCTCGACTTTCAGGGCCATCTGGACTACCATGTCCATGGATTCTAATGGGTGCAATTCTACAGCATCAACAATGTCATAATTCAAGCCATGGATGAACCTAGGTATGGTTTGCTTTTTGGGTTCTTCTAGTTCTCCTCGAATTGTGAGAGTCTCGAACTCCGTCAGGTACTCCTCAACAGTTAGACTTCTTTGTGTTGAGGCTATGTATTTGCATGATTTGCTCTTGTTTGTAATGATTAGGGACAAATCTCTTTGTCATGATAGATTTCATCTTTCTCCAAGTATCAACAGAGTTAAATCCAGTTCGCGCTCTATGCGTCATCACATTAGACCACCAGAGTAATGCATAGCCTGTAAACCCTATAGAAACCAACTTGATCGTGACTTTGTTGGGTAGTTATAACAATCAAAAATCCTCTCAACTTTCTCGAACCATTCTAAAAATGTTGTCCCATCGCATGTTCCATTAAAGGGGAAATTTGTATCTTGACGTTTCGAAGGTCATCGCAGTCTCTATGTCAGTCTCATCTAAGCTCATCATGATTCCTATGGGTTGGTGGACAGAAGTTTTCTTTTTTATCCAAGGTCCACTCATCATACTCATCGTAATCATAGTTAGGGTGCCTATCCCTAGAATACTCAATCTCAGCTTCATCGTCTAAAGGTTCTTGGTCTCTAACTCGTCTTCTAAGTTTGTCGTTTCGTCTCCTAGGCATAGTGTCTTGTGAGGAATCTCTATGGTGGTTATGACAACGTCCACTCATAACTTGTTCAAACTTTAGGTTCATGTTATGAAGTTGTTTACTTAGTGTTCCAACCATTGCACTTAAACCATTTAGTTGATCTTGCATACTTGACTCTCGCTCTTGATGGGTGTGAGTTTCATTTTGGGGAATGTTTTTGCCCCGGTTTGGTGGATTGGATTCTTGGACCACATTTGGGTTTGGACCAATTTGGTTTTCACTTCTTGTTTTCATGTTCAACTCTTAGGAAAAGAGAGTTTAATTATGTTTAAACCTTAAGTGTCAGGGCATTATGAATGGTGACCTAACTAAGGTAATTGACTTAATCTCCCTTTAAGTTTCCGTTTCTTTCTTTTCTTTTTTTTAACAATACTAGTAAAGCAAAAGAACTACTAATGAGCAAAAGTAAGGGAATTTATTCCTTTTAGACTCTTGGGAACATGCAATTAGATTAAACTGTCAAGGATAAAATAATGCTTAACTAACTCTCGGGTTTGTGAAAAGTTCATTTAATAATTAAAAATTTGCAATAGTTTTAACCCCGGTTTGCTCCAAATAATTTAGCCATAAATGAGCAACATAAAACATCAAATTAGGATTAATATTCGGCAAAAATTTCGTGCCTTTGGAACAACTTTTAGCCATGCATAAAATGGTCCCCAACTATCAACATCAACCTTGCCATTTTTGTGCACACAAAACTATTTTCTTTTCAAAAGTATATTTTCCTTAAAAAAACTGCAACTATTTAAATTTTAAACCAAATCAATCCAAAAAAAAAACACATAGTGCAGCTACTTAATATGTTAACTTAAGTCTAATGAGTTATATGCTCGGATTTATGTAGAAAATCAGCTTACAACAAGTCAAATTATTAAGCTATTCTCGGCAATGTCAAAAACAAAAATTTTAATGTTTTGTGTCTCGGGTTTTTGGGCAAACTCTAAACCAAATCACATGTAACATTTGACAACCCTAGCACTCATTCTTAGCAATGAATATAAGCAGCAATATAAAGAAAAATATTCATTTAAATCAAGCTGCAAGTTTTTGATTTAAGTGCATACAAACCGGTCATCAAAAGAAGGAACAAACTTGGGTTATGCGGTTTTCAATCAAGAGCACTAAACATATTAAACCGATGAAACCATCAAGCTAACCATACAATTTTAAAACTAAACATTCATGCTTAGGTACTTAACAAACCATGTGAGGTGCTGGAAGTGTTAATAAACAGCAAGAAAAGGTGTTGTTACCCGAAATAGCAAAGAGACAACAAGTGCAAAAGTAGCTAGCAATTGTTTAACCAAAAGGGGAAGGAATTGGCAGCCACAAAAATGGAGTCTATGGGCTGATATTTCTTCATGCTTAGATGATTAACAACACAAGAAACATGCTGGAGATAATTTTAGCTCAAAACAAATCAGAAATAAAACAAAGATGGAAACCCGGTTGTAAACTTTAAGGTGCAGCCATCCAAATGAGTTTTGAAAACAAAACTAACTCGGTTTCTAGCACTCCAAGGGGTCTTTCTATGCTATGATACCAAATGTTGCAGTCTAGCCCTTCCACAATTACTAGAACACTCAAAGATCGATTAGGCCCTTGGATCTCCGCCAAGCTGAGAAACCCTCCAGAAAAATGGAAAAATAAATAGCTAAAAGTGTTTGGCATGAAACGAAATTTGGTGAGAGATTAGTGGAGTGAGTGACGTGTGTGATGGTGGTGGTTGTGGTTCAAGTTGATTAAAAATAAAAAACTTATGCACAAAACCCGCAAGTTGGCCGATAAGTCAAGATGATGGTTTCGGCTATAACAATCTTTCCATGGAAATATTTTCAACTTGTGGAACTAGTTTTGGCCACTCTCTTCTTGTTTCCTTCCCTTGAAAGGTAGGAGAGAAAAGTGGAACACAAACTTGAGCAACAACCTTGAGTTGTCAAGCTATGTGGCTTCTCCTAATCGATTTTAAGAAACCAAGCATATACCTTGATGGTGGTGGAAAACTCTCTCAGTTTTCTCTAGAGAAACATGTCGATGCTCATTTAATTTGCCAACCAAAATACAAACACCAATGTTATGTTTATATAGACCTAGGATGGAGTGGTTTAGGGCTTAACTTTCGGTCTTCAAAACTTGCAGAGAGGTGACGTGTAACCTGCTCAAAGTTGGAGCATTGTGTGGCCGAGATGGTGGAAGCCAAAGCGGAATCAAAGGCTAGCTGAATGTCAACTCATGGATCCATGTTTCTTCCCAAAAAGGTAAAGGGGACGAACATCTCTAAGGGCAGCCAAAGCTGTGGCCAAATCGAGTAAGAAATGGGCTCCATCGTGCGGCTCTCCTCCTTAGCGCACGCGGCCAAAAATTCCATGCCATGCATGCTCAGTTGGTGCTTCAAAATAAGCCAACCCCATAACCATTTTATCATCTAACCTAGCCATTCAATCTAGTCCTAAATGCCTAATGCATGCATACAATAATAAGTTTAACAAGAAGGCCAATGGTTGCCCAATAAGTTCAAATATAACATTACATAGAATTTTGCTCGGGAAGACAAATTCCCTTAAGAGCATCATGGTCTTTGATGGTGGCTTCCCAAGCAAGGACATGCCTTGGTTGCTCCATGTCTCAAGTCTCCACTTCCCACTTTAAGCTTTCAATTTTAGGGTCCATTCCTTCTCGTGAATCATTAACTGCACAAGAGACAATTGCGTGAAAATGTAAGTTAGTTAAAGTGTGTGCTTGGACTTGAGATCATGTGACGGCCCTATGGGGCACATCATGAATGAATGAGAATAATTCTATTTTGCTACAGGAAAAATTGCGAAGGTTGAAACCAAAAGGTAAGCCTTGGTGGTTCACCATCCGAATGGAGTTGCGCCTCCTTGTTCTCAAGCCCGTTGTTGCTTGTGGAGTGGACTATTTTCCATCCTTCTCTATTCCCTTTAAAGAGCTAAAAATCAAAAGAAGGTTGCCAAAACCTTTTCCCAAAGGTTGTCATTTCTTTCCTTGGAAAGAAGTAAAAGTCGATAGCTCAAAATATTGCTTATCTGCCAATCTCGAGTTTTCTTGCATATTTTCTTTTCCACAACCTATTTTGTTATGAAACTTTTAGGTACTTCTTTTAACTCACATTTCAAGCTTTCACTAAAATTTCATTCAATTTGGAGCACTTTTGCCATTTGACGTTTTGCTTCCTTTTAAGGTTCCTCAACTTAGCCGAGGACGTAACAGTGTAACTTATTTGTGGGTGTAGAACACGACCTATGCTAGCCACAATTGTGTCATCGCTAGTCTAAATTCTTGGAGTCATTCCCATACGTGATCTAGTACAAGAAAGGTAAGGAGAATGTGGTTATTAATGCCCTTTCTCGTAGGTATGTTTTAATCTCAACCCTAGATGTTAAATTCCTTGGATTCGAACATATCAAGTAGCTTTACATTGATGATGTTGATTTTGGAGAGAGTTATAGGATGTGAGAGAAATCTGGGTTTGGAAAGTTCTTTAGGCATGACAAGTACCTATTGAGGGAAGGTAAATTGTGTGTTTCCAACTATTCTTTGCGTGATTTATAGATTAGAGAATCACATGGTGGAAGATTGATGGGGGCATTTTGGAGTAGCAAAGACTCTAGGAATTCTACAAAAATATTTTTATTGGCCCCACATGAAAAGACATGTTGAGAGGATAGTTGGTAGGTGTCTTACTTCTAAGCAAGCTAAATGGAGAGTACAACCAAATGGGCTTTACACACCACTGCCTATTCTTGCTTCACCTTGGATTGACATTTTGATGGACTTTGTATTAGAGTTACCTAGGACTAAGCATGTAAGGATTTGATTTTTGTGGTTGTAGATCTGTTTTCTAAGATGGCTTATTTTATTCCTTGCCATACAACTGATAATGCGTCTAATGTTGCTAAATTGTCCTTTTGATAGATAGCACGGTTACATGGGATGCCGAGGACAATTGTTTTGGATTGCGATGCTAAGTTCTTAAGTTACTTTCGGAAGACATTATTGAGGAAATTAGGAACAAAACTTTTGTTTGCAACTACTTGTCACCCCCAAACTGATGGTCAAATTGAAGTAGTGAATAGGACTTTATCGACATTGTTGAGGATGATCATTAACAAAAACATTAAGTCATGGGAGGAATATTTGCCACATTTTGAGTTTCCTACAACCGTTCAATTCATTCATCTACTAAATTTTCACCGTTTGAGGTTGTTTCCCAGTGGAATTATCACCTTTACTAATTTCTGAACAAGTGAATTTAGATGGCGAGAAGAAGGCAGAAGTGGTGAAGCAACTCAACAAGCGAACTCGGCAAAACATTGAGTGGAGATTGATCAATACATTAAAAACACCAACAAGGGCCGACCTCTGTTGATTTTTGAACCGAGAGATTGGGTTTGGTTCCATATGCACAAAGTGAGATTCCTCACGCAACGGCGTTCTAAATTGCTTCCTCATGGAGATGAACCATTCCAAGTGCTTGAGAGGATAAACGACAATGCCTACATTCTCAATTTACCTAATTCCGATTTGAGGACAAATCCTTTTCAAGAGGGGGGGAATGATGAGGACTTCATGATGGACACATTACAACTGGCTGAACTGATTGTAACGCTCCGTTATTTGGGTGTTACTAACATGACTTTTCTTGAAACTTAATAAGATAATTCTTAGCAAATACTGTACATTTTTAAAAGGATTGAAAACGTGTAAACTTTCCTTAAAAAACCTCGTAGAAAACGTGCGTAAAATTTTGTTAAAACTTTTTTTTTTCCGTCAGCACTAGTCACGTGAACAGTACTTGTTATTGTTCACGTGAACAGTACCCTACTGTTTAATCGCCCCCAAGGTGTAATACCCAAAAATTTTACCGAGTAACTTAATTTCACGCGTAAAGCCCGCGAGAGTTTCATTTTTGAAATTAGTTAAGAGACAATGGGAAGAGATAAATTAACAGGATTTTTGAGAATTTTGGAAAGGATTAATAGTAAATGGCGTTTTAGGAATTTCAAAATGAAATGGGAGTGTATATATTTTATTATTTGTGTGAAGCTTCTTAAAGAAGCTACACCATTTATTCACATTCTCATGGGCAAGGAACAACTCACTTTCCCTTTTATCTCATCCTTCCCTCTGATTGCTCTCGTGAATGAGAACCTCTCCTCTTCCCCTTCTATTTTCTCTCCTCTGCCGAAGAAATAGCAGCCCCTCCCTCTCCTTTTTTATTTCTCCTCCCTAGTTGGCACTTACTCTGTCTCCTCTTGCACGATTCCAAGCATTACGGTAAGAAATTAACCATTTTGGTTAAGTTTTTGATTTAAGTGCTAAGTCATTGATTCGTTTAGTCAAGAGATAGACTTGTCTTGATTAATGTTGAGTGTTAGTTAAGGAAATGAGGAGTTTTATATGGATGAGAGTGGATGCACAAATTTGAATGCTTTTGAGCTACAAAAATCTCCTTTTGATGATGTTGATTTTGTTGGATGAATTAATGTATGGTTTAAATGTATAAGGGCTGTGTTTTAATGGATTTGGATAGAAATTTTGTATCGTTGCATATAGATTTGCCTAATGGTTGTTTATGATTTTATTGGAAGTTTGGGGATAATGCATAATTATGGGAAGGTTATGCCGAAAACTTTAGGTAAATGCTTTAAGAGAGTTAGAGGAACTAGTGAATCGTTTACTGGAAACTTAGTAAATTCTTAGACGGTGTTTATGTTCGGAATGAGTTTAACGCTAAATTTTGGTGTTTTAGGTTCAACCTTGCAACGGAAAGGTGATTAAAGCTCACCAGGACACGAGGTAAGTGGGCGAGTATGTTCGACCCTTACGGCCGTACATCGCATAAGTACTAGGATATATAAATCTTGTTTAGGAGTTGTATGTTGTGATGGCTATGCGTCACAGGGAGTTAAGAAGTAGGAA
Organism: Begonia peltatifolia; assembly: GCA_022433055.1. Classification (NCBI taxonomy): domain Eukaryota; kingdom Viridiplantae; phylum Streptophyta; class Magnoliopsida; order Cucurbitales; family Begoniaceae; genus Begonia; species Begonia peltatifolia. The sequence goes on along the minus strand of CM039519.1, from coordinate 19,508,904 downwards.
ATGTCAACCCAATTTATGTTTCGTCCTGTTTTGATGGTATGTTATGTTTGGGTTATGTTTCAATTACGATATATGTGCATTCCTATGGATCACACATCATGTTTTAAGAAAAGCATACAAAAGGTTTATGTACATGTTTTATGTAAGAAAGATACATGTACATGGTTAACTATGGGACAGGGCTAGTATGGCTATGTGTTTTATCCTTCTCTGGGATTATGTAAAGTTGGAAACCCCTATTATTTGTCCTTCTCTGGGACTATGTAAAACCTGTCCTCACCCAAGGACCCCTGCATACGTGTCTACTCCCCTATGTGAGTCTCCTTTAACCCACGTCAAATAATAAGTAAAGTAAAGAATGTACAAGTTTTAATGAACATGCATGCCCGAGCATTTATTTCATTGCAACCGCTTACTAAGCATTAGACTTATATTTTGAATCTTTGATGTAGGTGAAGACGTTACAAGTGAGTGTTAACTTCAAATGAGGTTAAGATTAATGTGTTTTTTTATGATGTTTAATTAAAATATATTCAACAGTAATATGGTTTTCAAAATGATGTGTGATAAATTAATTAACCTAAGAAATGAATAATTGTGCAAGTACCTTAATTGAAAATACCCTTGAAAAAGGGTATTTAACACTAGTGAAGTTTATTCAGTGTGTGATAGTTAAAAGAAAGAAAAAAATTTTTGGAGTGGCTCAAGTGTGGACTGGTATATCACGGTGTCGATCGATTTAATCAGAAATGAACGAAGTGTCAAGCACAAAGAATGACCGATGGGGACAGATAGAAATCAAGTGTCGACCAATCAATCAAGGTGTTGACCGGTGAATTCAGAAATGAACAAAGTGTCAACCACAAAGAACGACCAAAGCAGAAATTATACACTTTAGTGCAAAATTATTAATTTGTTAGTGATCACAATTACTAAATGTTATAGGAAGCATAAACCTAATTCATTCCCCCTCTCTTAGGTAAAAACGATCCTACAATTGGTATAAGTTTTGAATTGTGATTAAAAGAATAGTTATATCTTTAGAAATGATATTCAACAGAAACACCTCACATATAGAAGGACAATCTATTACTATACCTCCATTTTTTTACAGAAATGATTATGTTTATTGAAAATCTAGGATGAGAATTTTTGTTCAAGCCATGGAGTATGATTTATGAAATTTTATTGAGAATGGTCCATACCTGGCTGTAAAAATTGAAAATGGTTTTAGCACTCCTAAAGCATTGCATGAACTAAATGATTTTGATAAAAAGAATTTGAGCTTGAATGCTAAGGCAATCAACAATTTGTATTATGTTCTAAATAGTGATGAATTTAATAGGGTACAAGGGTGTGATAGTGCATTTGAGATTTGAAGTTTACTTGAAATAACTCATGAATGAACAAACCAAGTAAAATGAGTATGTTAGTACACGAATATGAATTATTCTCCATGGAAAATGATGAATCTATTAGTTCAATGTTTACTCATGTTATTAATATTACTAATAGTTTGAAAGCACTTGGTAGAACATATCCAAATGAAGAATTAGTAAGAAAGATTCTTAGATGTCTACCCAGAGGATGGCAACCCAAGTTGATAGCCATTCAATAATCTAGGGATCTGAAGGTCCTTAAGTTGGAAGAACTCATTAGGTTTCTCATGACGCATGAGATAACAATAAGAGCCAATGAGAAGGAAAATATCAAGGAGAAGGAAGTCTCCAAAAGGAAAGGCATTGCTCTTAAGGCCTCGTCGGGCAAACACGAAGAGATTGCTTTTTATCATGAGAAAATTCAGTAAATTTCTCTAACGAAAAAGGATACAAGGTAGGAGGTTCTCAAAGGGAGACAAACTTCAAAAAGAAAAGGAGATCACTTGCTTTGAGTGCGGGAAGCCAGGATATATCAAGGCTTAGTGTCCTCAAGCGAAGAAGGCTCCCAAGAGGTTTAAGAAGAAAGCCATGAACGCAACGTAGGATGATAGCGAGAGCGACACCTCCTCCAAAGACGAGGAAGTGGCCAACATATGCTTCATGGCCAAGGAGAATGATGTTAGTAATTCTTCTAATTATAGTGAAAATGATGATGGCGATCTAATTGATGCCTTCAATGACTTGGTAAAACAATATGACATGCTTAAGTCTAAATACAACTTGTTGAAAAAGGAAAATGCAAACTTAATTAAAAAGCATGCTAAGGAGATTAACTTGCATGAAATGAAAATTAGTGAACTTAATACTAAAAGTGAAAGTTTGAATGAGATAATTTTAAAATTCACTAATGGGAGCAATAACTTGAACTTGTTATTTGGGAATCAAAGAGTAAGAGTTGATAAGGCTGGAATCGGTTACGAAAATTTCAACAAAAAGAAAGTATACAAGAATTTTTCCGTCAAACCATCTACATGTCATACATGTAATGAAGTAGGCTATAGATCGTTTGTATGTTCATTAAAATTTTACAATGTTAAATCATTTTGCAAGTTACAATGAGTTCCTAAAGGAACCCAAACTAACACTAGGACCCAAAAAATTTGGGTACCAAAGAAGATTACGTGATTATATTTTTTATAGGTTGTGAGTTCTCGCGCAAAGAACTTTTGGTATCTTGATAGCGGATGTTCAAGACATATGACGGGGGATTCCTCCAAGTTTGCCTATGTCAATAAAAAGAAAGGAAACATCAGTTTTGCTGGAAATCAAAAGGGGAAAATAATTGGCATTGGTAACATAGTTATTGACACTAACCCTATAATTGAGAATGTTTGATTAGTTGAAGATTTAAAACATAATTTACTAACCATTAGTCAATTGTGTGATGAATGATATAAGATTATTTTTAAATCAAAATCATGTGTAATTAAAAACAGTCAAAGTAGTAAAATTTTGTTTCTAGGCTATAGAGAAGAAAATGTGTACACGATTGATTTAGATAATATTGAATGTTTTGATGAAAAATATTTTGCTGTGAATTCATTGAATGATAATTGGTCTTGGCATAGAATATCAGAACATGTAGGTATTGATACCTTAGCTAAGATTTCTAAAAATAATCTAGTTAGAAAACTTTCAAAAATATCTTTTGGGAAGGATAGAGTGTGCGATGCTTGTCAGATGGGCAAGCAAACCAAAAGCTCATTTGCTTCAAAGAATGTTGTCACAACTTCAAAGCCTCTACAACTACTTCCCATGGACTTTTTTAGCCCTTCAAACATTGATAGTCTAGGAGAAAAACATTATGCTTTTGTCATTGTAGATGATTTCTCTAGGTTCACTTGGGTATTTTTTCTAAAGTCAATGGATGAAACTTTTGATAGCTTTTGTAGCTTTAGGAAGAAAGTTCAAACTGAAAAGAATATTGTTATTGTTGCTATTCGTAGTGATCATGGTGGAGAATTTGAAAATGAGAAATTTGAACTTTTATGTCTCAAACATGGAATTGAATATAACTTTTATTCACCTAGAACCCCTCAACAAAATGGAGTTGTTGAGAGGAAAAATAAGTCTCTACAAGAGCTTGCTAGGACTATGCTCAATGAAAACTCTCTTTGAAAATATTATTGGACGGAAGTCGTGGTTACGGCTTGCTATATGCTAAATAAAGTCTCCATAAGACCTATCCTTGAGAAAACCCCCTATGAATTTTAGAATGTAAAAATTCCTAGTGTCAAGTATTTTAGAATCTTTGGTTGTAAATACTTCATTCTCAACACCAAGGGTAACTTGGGAAAATTCGATTACAAGACGGATCTTGTAATATTTCTTGGATATTCATTAACTAGTAAAACATATAGAGTGTTTAACAAAAGAACACTAGTTGTAGAAGAATTCATGCATGTCAATTTTGATGATACCCCTCAATCTACAATCAATGTGGAAAAGGATGACAATTTGGATAAGCAAATGGACTCTCTATCTCTAGGTAAGCAAGTCAAAATCATTCAAGGAAAAGCCTCCATAGATTCCCCATCAAACTCGCTAGAAATTGTTCCAATGAAGGATGCAAATGATTGTCCTTTTAGAGATTGGAAATATGTCAAAAGAATGAAGTTCTAGGTGATCCTTCCTTAGGTGCCAAAACTAGAGCTTCATTTAGAAATTTGTGTGCAATTGTGGCTTTTATCCCTCAAATTGAATCAAAGAAATTTGAGGAAGCTCAATTGGATGAAAATTGGATAGTAGACATGCAAGAAGAGTTAAATCAATTTGAAAGGAACAATGTATGAGAACTTGTTCCAAGAACCAAGGATCATCCCATTATAGGAACTAAATGGGTGTTCAAGAACAAGATGGATGAAAATGGTATTATTATAAGAAACATGACTAGATTGGTTGCTAAGGGGTACAACCAAGAAGAGGGAACAGATTTTGACGAAACCTTTGTCCCTACAGCTCGTTTAGAATCAGTTATAATGCTCTTAGCCTTTGTTTGCTACAAAAATTTCACTCTTTTCCAAATAGATGTAAAAAGTGCCTTTTTAAATGGTTATATTTTGGAAGAAGTGTACGTAGAGCAACCTTTGGGGTTTGAAGCATATGACGAACCTGACCATGTATACAAACTTAAGAAAGCCTTATATGGAGTTAAACAAGTCCCTAAAACTTCGTATGATAGGTTGAAGAATTTCTTTATGGAAAAAAACTTTATAAAGGGTAATATCGATTCAACCTTGTTTATTATGCAAAAATGGGATGATTTGCTCATTGTACAAGTATACGTGGATGACATCATTTTTGGTTCAACAAATGTCTTACCTTGTGATGAATTTGCATCTCTAATGCAAAGTGAATTTGAAATGAGTATGATGGGGGAGTTAAAATTTTTCTTAGGATTGCAAATAAAATAAACTCTTGATGGTATATTTTTAATCAAGAAAAATATATCAAAGATCTATTAAAGAAGTTTGGATTGAATTCTTCCAAATCATCTACAACTCTCATCAGCACATCTATGAAGTTGGATAAAGATGAAAATGGGTTAAGTGTAGATATCAAGAGATATCAAGGCATGATTGGCTCTCTCCTTTACTTAACGGCTAGTAGGTCGGATGTCCTATTTAGTGTCTGCATATGTGCTAGGTTTCAAGCATCTACTAAGAAATCCCACTGAAATGCAATTAAGAGAATATTCAAATATCTAAGTGGTACCTATGATTTAGGATTATGGTATCCAAAAGTTACATATTTTGATCTAATATAATATTCCGACTCTGATTACGTCGGAAGTCTTGAAGATAGAAAAAGCACTAGTGGAACATGTCAATTTCTACTTGAATCTCTTGTGTATTGGTATTCAAAGAAACAGAATTTTGTAGCTCTCTCAATAGCCGAAAGCGAATATATCGCTGTCGGAAGTTGTTGTGCTCAAATGCTTTGGATGAAACAAACACTAGAGGATTATAATCTATTCTATGATAGTATACCGATTAAATGTGACAACACTAGTTCCATTAATATTTTCAAGAATCCTATCCAACACTCAAGAACCAAACACATTGAAATTCGATATCATTTTAGAAGAGATCATGAACAAAAAGGAGATATCACTTTGGATTTCGTATATTCTTCTATCAATTAGCCGACATCTTCACAAAACCCTTAGATGAGAAGACTTTTAATGATATTCGTATTCGGTTAGGTCTAATCAAAATTGAGGAGTCATAAAATTCAAATCTAATTCAGGAAGTGTCGACCACTATTGGAATCGGTCAACGCCTCAAACTTTGTTTTTTCTTTTGTACTCGACATAAGTGTCAACCGATAATAATACCGGTCGACACCTTAGCCTGTCAACTCATTCAGTTTACGAAGAAAATGTCGACCTCTCTAAAACCAGTCGACACCTAAGTTACTCTATAAATTAAAGTTGTCAGTCGAAACCCTAACCTACGACCCCTCTTTGATTTTCTCAGAGATCTCTCTTCCCAAATCTCAAATTTTCAACCCATCTCTTCCAAAATCGTACTCTTTCTTCTCTAAACCTCAAATGGCATCATCCTCTCGTAGTAAACTCGTCTTTCGTTGAAAGAGACCAAAGAACTCTACTCAAGAGACCGAGGAAGAGCTTGCATCAGTATGGTCGTCTCCACTATTCACAAGTGAAAAGTCTAAGGATAGGTATATAACTGATTTTCAGTACAAAACTCTTATTTTAAGCAGAAGAGTTGAATTTTCATAGTTATTCAGTTTAAATTTGATTGAGCCGTTAAGAACTATGGGTCTTTATGAGCTGTTTAACCTTAGTGACCCATATTTTGAGACTCCGATAAGAATGTTCTATGCAAATCTAGAACATTTTGTACGACCTTTTAAAATTCGTAGCTATGTGTATAGAAAACACATAGAAATTATCTCGTATTTTTTAAATACCATTTTGGATTACGAATTCAATAATGTTAGCAAAAAATATTATGAGGCAGCAAAGGATCCCGAGTTTATGGGCACAGGTAATGGAACTGAATTCCTAAGAATGATTGTTAAGGATCCACATCGATCCCTTCCACCGAAGCCGACTGCTGAAGATTTGAATGTACGAGCAAGACTCGTTCATCACATGATTACATATAATCTGTTACCCCGAGATGGACATGGAGATTATATTAGTGGTATGGATCTCTATGTTCTCTACAAAATCTATCTAGGAGAACAATTCAATGTGGGTTACATTATTCTGAACCAGATGCTTCAACTCTTCAACAATGCATCAAAATCCCTTCCTTTTAATCTTCTTCTGATGAAGATTTTCGAGGACCATCAAGTGCAAATTTCAAATTCTGAAACCTTTTTAAATTTGAAGAAAACAGACTGGTACTAAACATCCACTCTAGATTGGATGGGGTTTGGAGTCAATGATGAAGGAGATTGGATCTTAAAGGGAGACAAAGTTGGTAAGAGTACTGGACCATCTCACATGTAAGTGGATGAGGGTGGTCAAGAGCTAGAACAAACTGCTGAACCTCAATTCCATGCAGCTAGAGGGGACCTCTCTAATCTTGAGGAACAGTTCAATAACCTAGAGGCGAGTGTAGCCAGCATAGGCATCGCCACTGAATCACTTACGAACTTAGTCCTTAGTCGTCTTGATCAGATGGAAGCTGAACAACGTCAAGAGTTCATCGAGATTCATAAGCATCTTAGCTATCTTCAAGATTACTGGGATGATGAAGTTTCCCTAGCCAATCCTACAGACGATCCCAATATTCCTCCATCTGAGTGATATTTTTCTCTTAAGTTTGCGAGTGTCTTAGTTTGTGCTTTTCTCTTAGTTTGTTGTTTGTAGTCATTACATATTGATATTTCTCCTTGAAATATTAGCAATGATATCTTTTATGTGTTGAATGAATTACACACTGATATAATGTTTTATGCTAATTGACTGTGACGTGTTTATATTTTTGATAATGTCAAAGAGGGAGACATAATTGACAAGTAGAAGATTTGGGCAAATCTATTTAGTGCATGTATTGTGAGGGAGAATTCTTTTTTGTTATAAGTATGGGAAAATGTGAAATCAATTTATAATTTGTCATCATTAAAAAGGGGGAGATTGTTAACTTAAAATAAGGTTAAGATTAATGTGTTTTTTTATGATGTTTAATTAAAATATGTTCAGCAGTAATATGATTTTGAAAATGATGCGTGATAAATTTATTAACCTAAGAAACGAATAATTGTGCAAGTACCTTAATTGAAAATACCCTTATGGAAGGGTATTCAGTACTAATGAAGTTTATTAAGTGTGTGATAGTTAAAAGAAAGAAAAATATTTTTGGAATGCCTCAAGTGTCGACCGATTCAATCAGAAATGAACAAAGTGTCGACCACAAAAAACGACTGGTGGGGACAGAAAGAAATCAAGTGTCGACCAGTCAATCAAGGTGTTGACCGATGAATTCAGAAATGAACAAAGTGTCGACCACAAAGAATAACTGAAGCGAACCGAGAGAAATGAAATGTTGACCGGTAAATCAAGGTGTTGACCAATGAGTTCTGAAATGAATAAAGTGAATATCACAAAAAACGACCGATTCGGATAGAGATAATCCAAATGTCGACTGGTCTATTAAGTTGTCGACCACAAGGCTCAGAAAAGAACAAAGTGTTGACCGAACTATATAAGAGTTGACCGACACTGCTTTTAATGGCTATTAACGAACACCAACGATAACAAAGTATCGACCGATTCTCAAAGAGGTTGACCGAAAAGGCTTACAACGGTCTTCTATTTATGCACAATGATAACACGGTGTCAACCGGTTTAATATAGGTCGAGCATAGAACTAAGAAGGACTATAAATTGAAGAATGGAAGGCCTTTTACAAAAACAATGACCAAGGAATCAAATATTCTCTTAACTTCAAAGAGCTTTCATCCTTTCAATTCTTCTTACTCATCTCAAACGAAAACTTGAGATTACATTATTGAGAGATTGCAATTTGAGTTCTGACTGAATCTTGTATTGAAACATTGTAAAAGGGTAAATCCCAAAGAGAAAAGTGTAAAAACAGTTGATTGACGCTCGTAAAGATCAATCAAAGGTGTAAAGGCAGTTGATTGACGGCCGTAAAGTCCAATCAAAGATTTGTTTGGAATACAAGGAAAGAATCTTCAAGGGGAGTTCTGGAAGTGCGGACATAGGCAAGGTTAGTTGAACCGCGTAAACAATTTCGATGTCTTTTCTTCTTTCCCTTAACTCTTTATTTGCTATTCATCAAACTCATCTTATCAACTTAATTTGAAATCATTAAGTTTATACACTTTAGTGCAAAATTATTAATTTGTTAGTAATCACAATTACTTAGTGTTATAGGAAGCATTATAAGATTATTTTGAGATTAATGGAGAAAAGAAGATTTCAAGAATCCAACCAAAATTGAACCGAATAACAGATTTATTAAACGGTTAAGCATTGAGGGCGAAATAGTAATTAGAAATTTATTTTATATTAATAATATTTTTATAAAAGAAAAATAGAGAAGAGAGGGAGGCAGAACCCCCCTCTCTGCGTTTCCCCCTCCCTCATGCGGAAACTTCCTCTTTTCCCTACTACCTCGGTGATACTCTTCTCCAGTGACAATTCTCTTCGGTTCTCCTCCATTTCTTCAAATCAACGATAAGTTTTAATTAGTTCTTAATAGATTGTTATTATTTTAGTTGTTTTGAGTGTTAAAAATAAAGTTAATAAGTATATTTGATAGTTTGGTAAAAATCTAAGAGGGAGATACGAGATTTGGAGGTTTATAGTTGATTTTTATCT